>CM062601.1:35015443-35751054 GCA_031470985.1 Agastache rugosa | reverse complement strand
TTTAAGCTTTAACGCTTGTAGCCCTTTTACTTCACGTTTCTCGCTCTCCCGCTTCCGCTTGCTCACTTTAATCGAAACTGGAATAACGATTTTTTAGAACGAGAGCTTTTATCGACTCAACGCACTTCGATATCCTTAACGAAATTCTATTCGAATTTCTACGTCGCAACTTGATGAAATTCGAGAATTCCTATCTTAACTTTTCAAACGTTCTTAATCTATCTTAATGTCTATCTTAAATTCCTCATTAAGCATCAATATTAATCAATTCTTATAAAACATTAATATTTATAAACTACTATTCATCACAAATTCTCGACTAAATCGATTTTAATCCGTCTAATCGGATTCGAGTAAAATTTTCAATTTAATTCCTATACCTTTATTTAATTATAACAAACATAATTATACTCTAAATACACACATTAATTCAATTAAACATATAAATTCCCAAATCTAAGGGGAAAAATCAAACCATAAGTAGAAAAAAATCTTTATTTCTTTGAATTAAATTTCCATAAAATTTTATAATACTTAATTTTTATTAAGAAGTTCATAAATGCAATTAATTTCTTTAATTAAAATTTTATTAATATTTTATTTATTTATTTTAAATTTTTTTTGGTTATTTCAAAATTAATATTTCTTTAATTATTTTCTCTTCTTTTTAATTTCTAATATACTTAATTATCATCTTAAGCTCATTTCTTCATTTAATTTCCATTCAATTAAGTATTAATCTTTCAATCCTAATTTAAGAACCCTAATTCGATTTTCTAGAGGTTTCTAGGGTTAATCAAGCTCATTTTTCATTATCTCTTGATCTATAATACTTCATTAACCTCATATATCTTTAATTGAATCATCCAATTCATCATCTAACATTACATTATTAAACCCTAATTTATATTTTATTTAATCGGTTATTTTCTCAAAATGAAATTGGTTGGAAATTTTTAATTACTTCCAACATGAAACATTCTTAAAATACTTAACTAAACTCATTTTATATCATTAAATCAATCATATAATTCATGTATTCATTATTTCCTATTTTCTTCTCATTTTCGAAAATTGCCAATTGATAGCTAGGGTTTTCCATGCTTAAATCTCATTACATATTTAGATCTTATAATCATATTCTAAGCATAATTCATGAAGAACAAATCATCATTCAATGCATGAATTAATATTTAGCATTTTCTTCTAAATTTTGATTTTCATGCAACTTAGGGTTAGGGTTTTGATTTTTTCCTAATTTAATCACACAATTCATCATATAATCATGATATAAGCATCATATTAAGACATGAAGATTTACTAATCATTTCTAAGGTTTCTCCCAAAATAATCGACATATATATATTCATAACTAGAATTCTTCATGCATCATCTTAAGCTTAATATTTGATCATAAAATCATCATATAAACATCATTCTAAGAAATCAAGATCATCCAACTACTTTTCTTAGCATATTTCTTACAAATTTTCGACACATATATATATATATATATATATGTATAATTCTTCCACCAAAGACATGAATCAAGAGCTTGGAAGAGAAGAATCTAAGCTTACTTGACTACTTGAGAGGATTGCTAGAAGTTGAAAACTTTGAGCTTGAAGATCAAGATGGTGTTCTTTAAGTGTGTGTGAGTTGTGTGTATTGGAGAGAGAAGAGATGATCGAGAGGGAGAGAGAGAAGCCGTCGTCATTCTTGTGTGTGTGCGTGTGGTGAGAGATGAGAGATGAGAGAGTTAGATATATAATCTAACAACCTAGGTTTAGAATCCATATAGTGGTAGGTTATTATTTTATTAAAAACTTAATGGCTAAGCTTCCTTGGTTAATTCAATTAATTAATTATTAATTCAATTAATTAATAACTAATTAATCTTCTAATAACTCTCTAATTTCTCAACACAAAGTAATTAATATTAAGGTTTCTTACGAACCTTAGATAAAAATCTCTACGTAAAGAATCCTGGAGATTTTAAAAGCATTTTCTAAATCGACCGAAACTAAATTTTTAAGCGATTAATTACGTAAAATTTCACGTAATTAAATTAAATTCTTAACTTCTTGTCAATTAATGACTAAACATTTATCATCTATTGATAAATGTAAAAACTTCTTCGTTTCTGGATTAACCGAGATGATAAAAATTAATTAAAACTCATTTTTCCGGTAGTATATATTCCGCCGGATAAAAATTTTCGGAAAGAAAATCTTTATTTTACTAAAATTCTTGTCTTTCTCAGAAGATTAATTATTTTAATTACTTAAGAAAGACGGGATACTAAGCATTCTCTCCCCCTAAAATAAATTTCGTCCCGAAATTTGCTTACCCTCTCGGAAGAGTTCGGGATACTTTTCTCTCATTTTGCTTTCTAACTCCCATATGTTGCTTCTTCTAGTCCAGATGATGCCTCCCATTTGATTTTTCTTGACGCGATCGACTTATTTCTAAGTCAGTTGGACCTTCCGATCCAAAAATCGCTTCGGTGTTTCTCTTCATAACCGAGATCCGGTTCAAGGACTACTTCTTCTCGACGAATGACGTGCTTAGGATCAAACATATATCTCCGCAACTCGAGATACATGAAACACGTTATGTGAATTTCCAAAAACTTGGCGGTAAAGCTAGCTTATATGCTACTTGACCTATTCTTTCCCGTAATTTCATATGGTCCTATGTAGCGCTTAGGCTTAAGCTTTCCTTTTTTTAACACCAAATCGTTGAATTCCTCTTGAATAGTGCGAAACTTTCAAGAAAACTTTATCCATCCCACATTGAATTCTTCGCTAATGTCTGATCTTCTCCGACGTCGGCATAAGACTTCGACTGGCTCTGTGCTTTCTTAATTCTTTTGTTTGAGTTTGACGCACAATCTTTATCATTTCTTCCACCTTTGAATCAACGCCCTAATATTTTTCTCTCGCCCACATCATCCCAATGGGAGCGGAGATCTATGCCACTTCTTTCCATAAAGGGCTTCGTAGGGCGCTTATGCCAATCGTCATTTGATAACTGCGTTGTTGTAAGCAAATTCAACAAGAGAGTAAAATTTGCTCCCATTGACTTCCTCGATCTAAAACAAGTCGAGCTTCTCAACATATCCTCCAAGATCTCGAATGGTTCTTTACGATTGACCATCCGTTGTTTGGAGGATGAAAAGCCGTACTTGAAGTTCAATTTGGTACCTAATTCTTCTTGCATACTTCTCCAAAAATGAGAGAAGTATAATTTTGAGTCTCGATCCGAAGTGATCGACTTAGGTACTCCGTGTAATCGCACAATTTCTCGCACGCATACGGTGAGCTAACTTATCTGGCGCCATAAGTTATGGGAATAGGTATAAAGTGTGCGAGATTTTGTCAATCTATCCACTATTACCCATGCTCCATCGCTCGTATTTCCTCGTTTGGATCTAGGTAACCCGGCTTACAAAATCCATGGTAATTTTATCCCATTTCCACTCTGGAATATCTAAAGGTTGTAGCTTCCCATAGGGTCTACGATGCAATGCCTTCTACTTGCCGACCCAAAGCCAACATCTTTCCACAAAAGAAGCTATGTCTCTTTTCATTCCTTCCCACCAAAATGTTTGTTTCAAATCTTGATACATTTTGGTGCCTCCAGTGAGCTTCTGAATAAGGAGTTTCATAGAAGCATTCGCTCATGATTTCATTCCTTAATTCTTCATCATTCGGCATTAACAAATTCTTCCTCGATACGGGAGAACATTATTTCCTGCCTCCTTAAAATTTTCATTTTTCTCTTGACGAATTTTCATTCGTAACTTTTCCCCAATTTCTCGTCTTTTCTTTGAGCGATTGGAAATTCTCAATCTTAAATGCTTGGAATTATTTCCATAAATGTCTGCAACCATTTGCTCAACGGATTTCGGAGGTAGAATTACTTCTAACCTCGCCATTTCTTCGAAACTCTTAATGAGTTCTTTCTCTTCGAGTTAGAAGAAATCCAAATTCCGATTTTTCCTTTTCTCGCTGGTAACGCATCGGCAATCTACATTTGCTTTTCCTGTTGATGATAGGAAATTTTCACAATCGTAGTCTTTAACTAACTCGAGCCATCTTGCTCTTCAGCTTGTCTCATATTTAATTCTTTACGCTCAAAGAAATATTTGAGACTCTTGTGATCTCAGTGAAGATTTCACATTTTGTTCCATAAAAGATGGTGTCTCCGCAGATTTTTAAAGCATTGTACTATCGTCGCTAGTTCCAAAATCATGAGTTGGATAGTTTATTTCATGAGAGTTCAAGTAAGCTGTCTAGAAGCATAGTGCAATAACTGTTCCTTCTTGCATCGTGATTTACAACCTAGTCCGGTTCTTTTTGGATGCATCTCGTATGTAAACAAAGATAATCTTTATCCGAATGCGGGCCCGATAGCACCGGGCAAAGTGGTCAATCTCTTTTTAAGTTCTTGGAAACTTTCCTCACATTAGCTTCTCGAATTCACTTGAATTTTGATTCTTTCTTTAGCGAGTAATGGGTCATTGGCTTAGCTATTTTGGGAGAATCCCTCGATAAATCTCCGATAGTAGTCACTAGGACCTAAGAAACTCCTAATTTCATGTGGTGTGGTTGGAACTTTCCATTCCCGAGCTACCGGCTTGTACTTTGAAGTGGTCAACTTTGATTCGCTTCGGGAGATACAACATGTCCAAGGAAATGTACTTCTCTTAGCCAAAATTCACATTTACTAAATCCTTGGCATACAATCTTTCGGTTCTCGAAAGCCTTTTCGTGCATCGGCTCGTAGATGTTCCATCGTGTTCTAATTCATTCTTTGAATACACGAGAATATCATCAATGAAAAACTACGACAAACTTGTCCAAGAATTCAATGGAATACTCGATTCATGAGATCCATAAATACTTGGAGCATTTGTCACACCAAATGGCATTACTACAAACTCGTAGTGGCCATATCTTGTTCGAAAGCCGTCTTGGAAATATCTTCTTGCTTGACCTTCAATTGGTGATAACCGTATTTCGGATCAATCTTCGAGAATACACTTGCTCCTGCGAGCCGATCAAATAGATCATCTATTCTCGGCAAAGGATATTTATTCTTTAAGGTCAATTTGTTTAATTCTCGGTAGTCGATGCACATCCTCAAACTACCATCCTTCTTTTTGACAAACAGAATTGGTGCTCCCCACGGAGAAACACTAGGTCTAATGAAACCTAGGTCAAGTAACTCTTGCAGTTGAATTTTCAATTCTTGCAACTCCTTTGGAGCCATTCTGTATGGTGACTTGGAAACAGGAGCTGATCCTGGTTCAAGATCTATTGTGAACTCCACTTGCCTATCTGGTGGCAATCCTGGCAAAACTTGTGGAAATACGTCTTGAAATTCTTTTACTACAGCTACATCTTCAATGCTGCTCTCCTTATCTTCCTTCTTGTTGAGATAGATAAGATATGCTTTCACATCTTTCTTTTTCAACACTCTCCTTGCTTGAACTGCCGAAATAATCGGCGATTTCTTACAACTTCTTTCTATCCCGAAAAATAGAGTTGGTTCCTGACTAGGCATATGAAATGAAATTTGCCTTTGCTTGCATTGAATGCTTGCAAAATTCTCGGTCAACCAATCCATTCCCAAGATAATATCTATATCCCACATTTTAATTAAATTTAGGGTTTTCGCTAACATCTTGAGAGATCCTAATTCAATCTCTATATTAGGACAGATGCGAGTAAGCGAGGTAGATTTACCTAACGGTGTTGTTACTTCTCAAGTCTTGACTAGCACGTTCTACTTTAAGACCAAGATTATCTACGCATGCATCTGATATAAATGAATGCGATGCACCAGTATCAAATAAAATTATAACAGGTATGCCATTTAATTGACCCATACCTGTCAAATTTCCTTGATCTTTGTCGAACGGCTTCTGATCAAGAGCAAAAACCCTTTGATATTGCTGCTGGGGTTCCATTCTCAATTCTTTGGGGTTGCTTTTGCTTTTCTTTGGAATCGCGGCCCTTGGCGATTCCGTTCTTGCGTTGCCGTTCTTTGAGGAACAACGGCTATTGCCTTCAATCTCTGAGGCGGGTTCTGAGTTGGTCTACTTCCTCCTGCTTCCTTGCAAGCTTAGTTGGGCACTGATACGAATAATGACCAACTTGACCACAAGTATAGCAGCTATTACTTCCCATATCCCTTGATGCATCTTGCCACACTTGGAACATGGAGACATTCCTTGATAAGTTTGAGATGAACTGCCTTGATTGACGAAAGGCTGTTTGAATCGTCCCTGATTAAATTGCTGCTGTTGATGACGTTGTTGCCCTTGCTGTCCTTGCCAGGGCTTCTTACTAGGTTGACTTCCAAAATTCCATTTTCGTTTCTGACTTTGGTTGAACGGCTGCGGATTTGTCACTGTCACTGGGGTTTGAACTTGTGTGGCTGAAGTCTGAGAAGACTTATCTGCATTGCCAATTCCATATCCAAAGCTCTGTTTAAAGTCTTGGCATACGATAATGCACTTTGACTGGCCAGAACGATTCTTATTTCTGCCGAAGACACCTTCGGAAAAGTTCAGCCATTTTCTCGTCTGTGTCCACCTTATCTTGAGCAAAACGTGCCAAATCACAAAATTCGCGATCATAGTCGGCTACTGACTTCTTACCTTGCTTGAGATTAGCAAACTCATTCTCCTTCTGCTTTCGATAACTTCGAGGAACGAATTTTTCGAACAAAGCATCCTTAAATTGTTCCCACGTCAGGTTCTCCAGTTGTTCAGGGGTATATGCCCTTTGACGAGCTTCCCACCAGTAATCCGCAGATCCCTTGAGCTGATAAGACATGCATGTTAGACGTTCTTGATCCGTACATCGAAGAAAACGGAAAATTCTTTCCAGCGCACGAATCCACTCTTCGGCTTCTGAAGGACTTCCTCTTCCATCGAGAGTTGGAGGATTTTGCCGCAAAAATAATTCTTCTATTCTCCTTTCAGGTTGAGGAGGAGGTGGGGTAGGTTCTCTTTCGTTTTCATCTTCAACCCTTCCTCGACCTCGGCCTCTTGGTCTACCTCTTGGCGGCATTTTCTAATTAACCAGGATTTTCATTCGAATTATTCTTTCTTTCTAACAAAGTCTTATTCTTTAATAAAAATTCTTCTTTCTTTAAAAGTATTTTAAGGGAAATAAATTTTTCTAAGTTTTTAGAATTTAGAAAAATTTTCTTATCACCTCTTTAATGCATAATATACTCATCGTACTTTTAATGAATCACACCATTCATTCATTACTAAAATCACAAAAATATTTCAAGAACACATATTTTTCATACTTATCTTTGCTAAGTAAAATTTAGCTAATATATATTCCTAATATTTCAAGGAAATAATAGCATCATCTTGGCATATAAACTTTATCATAACTTTAATGAATCAAAAGATTCACGCTTATCATCACATAATCACTAAAAAAATAATTTTCCAGTAGTAATTATTATATATATATATATATATTTATTTGCTAAATTTAATTAGCTCTTCATTCTTTAAAATCAAGAGATGAATAATATCATCTTGATGTACAAACTTCCTCATAAATCTCTTTTGAGATGATCTACTTCATCTTAACATTTTTCCTAACTAATGATTACGAACTAAGCTAACGATAACGAATAATTAATGAAACGAATAAAATGAACGACGCACTAACTAATGATAGTCGAATAATGAACTAAACGATTAACGGACGAAATTAACGAAGAATGGAATGAACTACAATGAAACGAATTAAGAACAAAATAAACGAAGAATGAACAACTACGAACGACAACGGAATGGACGAATAAACTCCGGCTAAAGGATCGAACTATCTCGTGCTAAGATCGCCGTCCCGCGCACAGACGTCGCGTGGCCAAGAAGAGATTTCCTTCATGCGCGCGTGACTTGCCCTCCGGCGGATTGTTCCGCGCCACACCAACCCGCGCCCGTTGCTGAAATTGTCGTGGTGCTGGCGCGCCGCGCGCTGTGGTCGCGTCCGTCGGTTCGACGCCTGGACCTGGATTACCCCGGTGACTCGACGAGCCAGGTCTTTTGGAACCGATCATTGGGTACTACTCCTGACCTCACTTCGGATTTACTTGAAATTCTGAATTACCTAAACTCGGTGCAATGTTGGATTCACTCGACGGTCGGAATTACCCAATTGACCCCGGTCAATTGGATTTACTGTTTGACTTGGTCGGCCAATTTGGATTTATTGACTCGGATTTGGTTCGACGCTTTGTCTTGTTTTCTTCGTCCGGGCTGTTAATCGGTCTTTCCATTCCTTAAACCTCTTCTTTACTTTAACTTCTATTATCTAAACCTCGATCAGAAATTTGGAATTACCCGACTCATCATTGGATTACTCGATCATTGGATTCCCGCACTCGGTCAATTTGGATTTTTACTCATTGGAATTACTCGTTGAACTGAGTGGATTTTCAGTGGACTCTAGTCACCGGATTTACTCGAACGACTCGGCTTTCTTGGATTTACTCGAGCTGTAATTCGGTGATCTCGGTCACTCGGTTTTCCGGCCCGGCTCGGTTTTCCGGCCCGGCTCGGTTTTCCTATGCCCGGCTCGGTTTTTCGGCTTTTCCAGCCAGCTTGATTTATCCAGATGATCTTTGCTCAATTTACTTCTTCATTTATTAGGAAAATTTGCCTCTTTGAGGACTTTTACAAAAGGTAGGGAATTATTTACACCCAAAAATTCCCTATATGAACCGTGATTTTCTAACATCACGCATAATGTTTTTATCGGAGCGGAATTCTACTTCGCTTCCGATTCGCTATACTATCATATTATGCTTCTATGTACAAGAACTTATTTACAACATAATTGTTAAAAGTTGTTCGCTTACTAGTCTATTACATATATTTACATCATTATCTTCCCGACACTTCCCTTCACTGCTCATCCTCTGACGGATCCTCTTCTTCTTCCTCCTCTTCGTCGTCTCTCGGATCCTCCTCACTTGGATCTTCTTCTTCCGTTTCCGTGCTCTCCTCTGCCCTCTCCACTCCGTCCAAAGTCACACGAGGGGCATAAGTAATATCCTCTCCCGGCGACGGCCTAAAGCTAGGCTGAAAACTCAAATGAGTAAATGGTATTCTACGGAGGTGGAAGTATCCTTCGGTTGGTCCAACTTCTGGATCAACGTTATCCTCGTCACTATCATAGTGACGTGGTCCAGAGGTGCTAGCCACATTAGGGTCAAATAGAATAGGTCAAGCCAACTATGGCATCAAGCTCTGAAGAATTCAAAGCTTGCAATGTTTCAACGGAATGATCATTTGGAAATTCCTCAACAAAAGAAGCTGAGGCTACGCCGTTAGGCAAAACAGAAGGTTCAGGAACAAAGGTTTGAGTCTCGATTTGGGAGGGAGACGAAACATAGCCATTTGCCAATGGCTCAACAAGAAAAGAGTTAGCATCAAATCCATTATCTCCATGGATGGGAGAAGCAATAGGTTCGGGATTTTCTGGAGGATTCTAATCCAGAATAGGGTAATCTTGAGGCATGAGATGTTGTAAACCAAACTCACCAACAGGAATCAATGGCTGATATGGTCCAGGAGGTGGGTACGAAAAACACATATATTGAGTACTAATTGCAGCTATGAACGCTCTGCAATCTCCAAACAAGACACCATCCCAAAATTGGGGAGTAACGTACCTTGCAGCAATCGATGCCGCCCACTCCTGCCAATCCTCAGGAAGCAGAGGAACTAGCCTAACTATACCAATAACTCCCGAGATATTTAATTCATGGATGTCCATCCAAACTCTATGGTACCGAGCTAAAAACTCTGCTAGGGTTTCTGTGTAGCTCATGTGTATGTGGTGAAATTCAATCATCGCTGCTACACTTCTAGAGTTGGACATCCTATAAAAGAAAAATTTAAATAATCAACTAAACTGAAATTACGAATAGTCTTGAGAATCCACTGTCTCAACATACTCAATGTCGCTTCCAAAAGGGTGTTCTGGGCTCATGTTACATTCCACAGATAAATACTCAACTTGCTTGCACAACTGATCCATTATCTCGCTTATGATCGATCACTAACAACCAATCACATTAGAGGCTAAAACACAACAATTATATATATACTTCAACTTCCAAACTTTATAACTAGAAACGGTTGAAATTCGTACCTGGATAGCTGGATGAGATGAGAGATGCTGGACTTCAGTTGTTGTTAAAAACTAACTAGTCTAGGAATTCAACCCAGACTAGACTTTCAGAAATAACAACTTGGAGCCGAAGACATTGCTCTAACTAGTCTAGGATTTCAAAATAGACTAGATTTTTAAAAATTATTCAGAGCAGTCAGACCTGCTCTGATACCACTCTGTCGCAGCCCGAACCTCGATATTAGATATCAAGGCCGGTAGGTCCCACGACTTACACAATTTATGATTAACAAAGGAAATTGAGATAGCGACCCGGCTATCGTTCAAAAGAATAACCATACTTAACATGACGCAGCCCGAATCTATTACCCAGCTGGGCCCAGTCAGCTGGAATTACCCAGCTGATCTCAGTCAGCTGGATTTACTGGTGACTCGGCCAAATTGGATTTACCTGGAATTGGATTTACCCGGCTGGACCCAATAGTATTGGATTTACCCAGTGGACCCGGTCAATTACTGGAATTACCAGTGACTCGGCCATTGGATTTACCACTTTAGAATAATGTGACGTATATGACTCGAGATGATCAACTGAAATCAATATGACATACATATCAATAAACATAACTCAAATCACTTGGAATCAAAAGACCTGATCAACCAAATAACCGACAATTGATCAAGAAGATGACGAATTTATTTGAGGATCAAGAAAACAAGATAAAGAAAACTGTTTCAAGAGAACTTAGCAAAAGAGTTCGACTTTAGAATTTAAACGTTATAACAACATTAAACTTCATTTTCTTGCAGCGGAAAACATGAGAATATATGTATGAAGACATATATTCTAGGTCAACTCTCAAAAACGACTTTCTTGACATAACAACATTTAACAACAACAATAGTCCATCCAGTACTCATCATCTTCATCCCTGCCTTTAACCCGCACGTTTTAGAAATAACATGCGAGTGAGTACTACGTACTCGGTGAACACATGCCGAAAACATTTGAAAACTTTGCCGAATACGGCTATATATGAAAACTTGCCGAGAAAACATAATACGAGGATTTTAAAACAACTCGTAAAATGCTAAAAAATACTTTCTTTTCAAAACTCATTTGTCTGAGACATTTATAACGATATGAACCATATCTACAAATAAATAATGGTGATGAGAAAGAGGCCTCTTTCTCAATCACTTGTAACCGCATATCAAGGAAAGGCTCACGATTATGAATAATCGGCCTATCAAAGAAATGCGCACGATTACCAATGTGTACACGAGATTTCACCTTGCGTGAAACCGAATTCGTCTTTACGAAGTAGATGGTAACATACTTAAACATTTTTAAAATCATTTGGCAAGTATCAAAACTTTGTAAAACATACGATATTATGCTTTTCACATATTTTAGTTTAGAAAGCCCACGATAAGCTTAAGCTTTAAACTTTAAGCTTTAACGCTTGTAGCCCTTTTACTTCACGTTTCTGCTCCCGCTTCCGCTTGCTCCTTTAATCGAAACGGAATAACGATTTTAGAACTAGAGCTTTTATCGACTAACGACTTCGATATCCTTAACGAAATTCTATTCGAATTTCTACGTCGCAACTTGATGAAATTCGAGAATTCCTATCTTAACTTTTCAAACGTTCTTAATCTATCTTAATCTATCTAAATTCCTCATTAAGCATCAATATTAATCAATTCTTATAAAACATTAATATTTATAAACTACTATTCATCACAAAGTGACTAAATCGATTTTAATCCGTCTAACGGATTCGAAGAAAATTTTCAATTTAATTCTATACCTTTATTTAATTATAACAAACATAATTATACTCTAAATACACACATTAATTCAATTAAACATATAAATTCCCAAATCGGGAAAATCAACCATAAGTAGAAAAATCTTTATTTCTTTGAATTAAATTTCCATAAAATTTTATAATACTTAATTTTTATTAAGAAGTTCATAAATGCAATTAATTTCTTAATTAAAATTTTATTAATATTTTATTTATTTATTTTAAATTTTCGGTTATTTCAAAATTAATATTTCTTTAATTATTTTCTCTTCTTTTTAATTTCTAATATACTTAATTATCATCTTAAGCTCATTTCTTCATTTAATTTCATTCAATTAAGTATTAATCTTTCAATCCTAATTTAAGAACCCTAATTCGATTTTCTAGGGTTTCTAGGGTTAATCAAGCTCATTTTTCATTATCTCTTGATCTATAATACTTCATTAACCTCATATATCTTTAATTGAATCATCCAATTCATCATCTAACATTACATTATTAAACCCTAATTTATATTTTATTTAATCGGTTATTTTCTCAAAATGAAATTGGTTGGAAATTTTTAATTACTTCCAACATGAAACATTCTTAAAATACTTAACTAAACTCATTTATATCATTAAATCAATCATATAATTCATGTATTCATTATTTCCTATTTTCTTCTCATTTTCGAAAATTGCCAATTGATAGCTAGGGTTTTCCATGCTTAAATCTCATTACATATTTGATCTTATAATCATATTCTAAGCATAATTCATGAAGAACAAATCATCATTCAATGCATGAATTAATATTTAGCATTTTCTTCTAAATTTCGATTTTCATGCAACTTAGGGTTAGGGTTTTGATTTTTTCCTAATTTAATCACACAATTCATCATATAATCATGATATAAGCATCATATTAAGACATGAAGATTTACTAATCATTTCTAAGGTTTCTCCCAAAATAATCGACATATATATATTCATAACTAGAATTCTTCATGCATCATCTTAAGCTTAATATTTGATCATAAAATCATCATATAAACATCATTCTAAGAAATCAAGATCATCCAACTACTTCTTCATATTTCTTACAAATTTTCGACACACATATATATATATATATATATATATATAATTCTTCCACCAAAGACATGAATCAAGAGCTTGGAAGAGAAGAATCTAAGCTTACTTGACTACTTGAGAGGATTGCTAGAAGTTGAAACCTTTGAGCTTGAAGATCAAGATGGTGTTCTTAAGTGTGTGTGAGTGTGTGTATTGAGAGAGAAGAGATGATCGAGAGGGAGAGAGAGAAGCTGCTGTTGCTGTGTGTGTGCGTGTGGTGAGAGATGAGAGATGAGAGAGTTAGATATATAATCTAACAACCTAGGTTTAGAACTATAGGGTAGGTTATTATTTTATTAAAACTTAATGGCTAAGTTTTGGTTAATTCAATTAATTAATTATTAATTCAATTAATTAATAACTAATTAATCTTCTAATAACTCTCTAATTTCTCAACACAGTAATTAATATTAAGGTTTCACGAACCTTAGATAAAAATCTCACAGAAAGAATCGGAGATTTGAAGCATTTTCAAATCGACCGAAACTAAATTTTTAAGCGATTAATTACGTAAAATTTCACGTAATTAAATTAAATTCTTCTTCTTGTCAATTAATGACTAAACATTTATCATCTATTGATAAATGTAAAAACTTCTTCGTTTCGGATTAACCGAGACGATAAAAATTAATTAAAACTCATTTTTCCGGTAGAATATATCTGCCGGATAAAATTTTCGGAAAGAAAATCTTTATTTTACTAAAATTCTTGTCTTTCTCAGAAGATTAATTATTTTAATTACTTAAGAAAGACGGGATACTACAGAATAATTATACCTAATTTCCACTAAATTAGGGATTTGCATATTGGTGGAAAGTTTGACTTTATTAATTTCATATCTTTTTTTTCTTTCATATTTATCTGTAATTATACAATGATTTTGTTTCCATGATTATACCTAATTTCCACCAAATTAGTGATTTGTGTATCGGTGGAAACTTTGAATTTATTAATTTCATACATTTTTTTTATTTTTTTTAATTTGTTTATTTATTTTTTCTTGCTCCCATCCACACCCTACCCAAAATCATCTAACATTGAGACGAAAAGATTTGTATTGTTAGTTTTATATATTTTATTCTTTTATTTCGTTTATTTCTTTTTCTTGCTCTCATCCCCATCCTACCTAAAAATTAGTGAAACTTTCACGAATCCTTTAATTAACTAATTTCATTGATTTATTTTATATTTTATTTCTTCTATTTTATTTGTTGTGCCCATCCAAACCCTACATTACAGTTTGTTCATCTCTATCGAAATCCTTTATATCGTTTTTTCATTCCTTTGTCGCATATCATATTAGTTTTGTTCAACATACACTCATGAAAATAAAGTTGAGATGAAGCAAGGAGAAGAAGTTCTACATTGTTTTTGAAGGTGAACGAACTGGAATTTTTTCAAGTTTGGAAAATTGCGCCATATGTGCTTGGCTTTAAGGGAAGCTTGTATAAGGCGTTTCCATCACAAAATGAAGTCGAATTATTGTGGTTGGAAGTACTGTACTCGTTGGGATCAAATCCGGTGGGATTTCAGCGAAGATTGAAGCCACCACTTCGTTCGTAGCATCTTGGGAAGCCATACAATCAACTTTCAGAAATTTCAAATAATAAACTACCATAATTTGAGAATATTATTCTCGAATTATTTTCGTTGGAAGAAAAAAGAAAAAAAAATCGTGTATAATATAATAAAATCGTAATAATAGAATTATTAATTTTTTTTTAATCTAATCTAATCAAATCAAATCGTGTATATCTCCCCACTAATTACGATAGGATCGTGATTTGAGGGATGAAAATATTATCCTAATATAACCCACTAATTTAAGATAGGATCGTGTGATTTCATTGAGGAAATATAATCCTAATATAACCCATTAATTTAGGAAGTGATAGGGTTTAGTGGGAGGGAAAAAAATAAAAGATTATAAATTTTTTGTAAAAATATTCTTTTAACTTTAGTATTCTTCAAAATTTTGAATTTTTTAAAAATTTTTTAATGTTAAATAACGTTGTAGCTATAGTATTATTTGAAATATTTAAAATATTTTTAAAACAATAGAGCATATAGTAATGTGGTTGAGATTTAATTTATTTAGTTTTTTAATATTATACTAGTGATTGAAATATTATAAAATCAATTTAATATAATTAATTATGTAATATATATTAATTGAGAAAAAACAACTTGTTTCTATAATAAATATATAATTAATTTAGGAAATAATTCGATGGTTATGGAGGGGAAAAAAGCGGGAGAAAATAGGAGGAGGGAAAATATTTGTGCCTAAAAGGATGATTATGGAGGGAAATGAAGTTTAGGGACATAATTGACACATAAAAAAAATTAAAAAAATCGAACCCATTTTACCCCAAGACCATTCGATTTTTGCTAAAAAAAATGGGGACACCTGAACACCAAGTCTCCAAAAATCAGGACCCTAAGTTAATTGCTACTCTCTGCAATAAGATTCTTTCTTGTCTTTGTATTTCTTTTTTGGGTTGTCTAAGATTCTTTCTTGTCACTTATTTCCTTTTTTGGAAATAATTAGGGCTCAATTATTTTGTTAATCAGACCCACTTTATATCTTTCAACCTAAAATCCTACCCACCTACTATTCTCTCTCTCTCTCTCTACCCACTTTAATTGACTTTTTGTACCTTATTAACTATTTAATTAAAAACATAATTCTTTTTTCCTTAATACTTGTGCTCAAAATAAATCAGACAAGTCTAGTAGGACGGAAGGAGTATAATTTTACTTTTATTATTTTAAGTGATTCGCGAAAATGTTTCCTTTGATGGAAACAAATACACGCGGGGGCGTGAGGCGTGGAAGCTCCGCCAAATATGCGAGTCTCCTTCCTTTCCTCTCGGGAGGAACCTCGTCGAAATTTTTCAGCATCACACAAAGTGGGGCCCGCCTATCTAGCTAGAAGAATATTATTATTATTATAATTATTATTATTTGGACAAATATCAACAAATCCAAATTCCAAGTGCGTGGAATCTACGCGTTCCTCATCATCCCCAGATTGGCTCGAATCTGAGCGGGACAATCCTCACCGTCGGCTTCCGACGGACGAACGGCTCAGATTGCTAACATCAAAGGGTCAAAATTATTTGACTTTATTCAACGGCTCACAACAGCGACAAACCACCGCCTCCACTCCCCCTATAAATATGCTCCCAATCTTCACACACAAATTTCATCTCATCTTATTTCTCGCTCTCGATTTGGAAGCCCAGATTTCTCTCTCTCTCTCTCTCTCTCTCTCTCTAGTTTGATGGTTGATCTGGAGGGGCAAATCCATATGATCCCGAGTGCTTTCGATCCATTCTCAGAGGCGAAGGAAGCGGGCGGGGCGGGGGCGAAGGAGTATGTGCACATTCGAATACAGCAGAGGAATGGGAAGAAGAGCCTGACGACGGTGCAAGGCCTGAGAAAGGAATTCAGCTACGAAAAAATCCTCAAAGATGTGAAGAAAGACTTCTGCTGCAACGGTAATGTCGTTCAGGATAAGGAGCTGGGGAAGATAATTCAGCTGCAAGGCGACCAGCGCAAGAATGTGTCTCACTTCCTCATCTCTGCCGGCATTGTCAAGAAGGATAACATCAAGATTCACGGTTTCTAACTAATATATCTATCTACCTATATATATATGTATGTTTGTAGTGTGATGATCATCTTTGAGAACAAGTATTTAATTTGTCTTGTTTAATTCCCTGTACGTCTGAGCTTTGTTCTTGGGGTGTTTGCTCGATTGTAACGCCTGCTCTCTTGATACGGCCAATAATTACGCGGAAGAAAGGACTCGAACACACGTCAATAGAAAGGTTGATTCAATCCAATTATAAACTGAACTAAAAGAGATTAAAACACCTAATATACTGATCTAAATCGAAAATTGAACAGAAACAAGAACAAAACACAAAACAATGCCAAAACGAAGACTAAAACCCTAACAGAAGACTCGATCAGGAACTATAGCAAAACAACTCCGATTAAGCTCAAATTTTAACACGAATTATAAATTGAAGTCAGTAACAACATATCAAAAATTCAGATAATTCGCACGAAGGGTTTGGGATTTGGCACGGGACTGACTTTCGGAGCGATTTAGGTTAAAACTCGGGAACAACAGATTTGCGGGAGAAGATCTGGACTTGGCGTGAATATATGGATGATATGGGCAGTATATGGAGGATGGAACAAGGTCGAGATGGCTGGATGAAGAACTTACCCGAAACGAACCCCGGATCTACTTGAATCCGAAACGCGTCTGTGGAGCGATCTTCGTGGCTTGTCTAACCCGGATACGACTGGATATCACGAACGAGACAGTTGATTTCAAGCTTGTAGTTGCCAACAACAAACTCTACCAAGAACCGATGGAAAAACGTGAACCGAGGCAAGAAAAGTGAGACAAATCGATCAATTAGATTTCTGATTCAAAGTTGTCTGCTGAAAATAGTGTTCTCCAAAGACTTAAATACTAGGGCTAATCCCTTGACCAATTCGAACTAGGTCTTATAATTGGGCTAGGAAATTAAATTAAAAGAAATACTAACTATTGGGCTTAACTAATGAATTAAATTACATACCACAAAGTCTGAGCCCAAATAAAATAAAACATAAAAGAATTACACAAACAAGAGCCCAATTTTTGAAACATCAATCCTGGGCACTGGTCAAGTTCACCAACTTGGACTGCTTACTCCCGATATCTTCATCTTCCAATTTCTTCCGGACAATGCACTGAAAATAGCCTTGCAGTTTCTTGGCTCTCAATCTTGTAACTGGACCTCTCAGTTGCAACTCCGGGTTTGACTCATCAGTGCTGGACCCCAGCTCATCATCTCTTCTATCATCATATCTTATTTAACACATGCATGATGCATTCAACTACTTGCAATATATTGAGGGCTGTATACGAACCGACACGAAATTAATGGGTTTGGGTCAAGTCTTATATTTGTGTTTTCAATTCAATTTTGTTTGCGACATGAACAGATACAAAATTAACAAATTATGATCAAGCTAGTCTTGTATATCGTGTTCGCGTCGACACGACGACTCTATAATTTGTGTTCGTGTTGATAACAATTGGCAGAGCTAGTAAAGGAGGAGGGGGGTTAATTAAGCCCCACCCAAACAGTTTTTTTTATCGTATAAAATCGTTAAATTATCGATATTTTGTATTGAGTTGTTGGGCAAAAACCTCCATCACCAAATTGAAATGAATGAAAATTTCAAAATTTAGAAAAAATAGAAAAATTATTCCCAATAAGATTTTTTCTGGCGCGTATAACACAATAATGAGGGTTTAAATTTTGAGATTTGAAACTTCAAGTTCATTAATTCCACTCACACCTCGCCCACCACCTCCCTTAATTATATATGATTGACAATTCATGCGTATAGTATCATTATAGTATCATATTAATACAAATGCAATCATATCACGATTGTGTTCGTGTCGTGCTTCTGTGTTGTACAAATCGGGATTGTGATTGGTTTGATCATGTCGATAAGATAACAACACGATATACATGAATTGTGAACCCTACGTGTGAAGAGATCTCATAATTATCGACAAAGTATATGATCAGGGCTATGTACCACGTGAAAACATGTTTGAACAACAAATATTCCTATTTGTGTTCCTTGTTAACAATTACTCTTCCGTCCATGATATTTAGGACACAATTTTTTTTTTGGAATGTCCATCATATTTATTACATTTTCCGTTTTGAGATAATACCTCACACACATTCATTATTTTATACCTTACAACAACTTATTATAGTGAGTCACTTTCTCCACTCAAACACTACCTACTTAACATTTATTAAATCCGTGCCGCATCCTATGCAACCTACATTTCGTGGACGGAGGGAGTATATTTGTTAGCTAACTATCAAAAGCAGCATGCAGCAGAAAGCAACAAAATAAAATAGATTGCTTCGATCTGTTAAGGTTTTCCCGTATGATGAGACCAATTAATGTTGTAAGAAAAAAGATATGTAATAGCAAGGAATGAAAGAATAAATATTGGGAGCAGAATTAATCTTTGAGAAACAAGAATTGGACTTATATAATGTACGAGGTATGATACATTTCCAGCAGATACAGATTAACAATTAGAAGAGCTTGGGTTGATGTTGGTTTCCAGTTCTCATCATAGTACAAAATTCTTCATAATTAATTCTTCCATCCTACAAAAAGAACAATGCCCAAAAGCAGAAATTTGATTATTATAAAAATTTTAGAGTAAAATAATAGAGAAATTAATTAAAGAAACATTCTGATGTGAGGAAGTTAGTTTAACTCACATTATCTGAATCCACTTCAGCAATTATTTCCTTAATGGTTGCTGGATCTCCCATCCCATGTTCTTGCATACCTGTTTCTAGTTCATCTCTTGTAATGAACCTATCACAAGAAAAACAACCATCATTCAATCATACATATATATATGCAATAGTCTTATAATGCAAAAAAATAAAAAAATGTATTTAATAAAAAAAAGGGTGCATGCTTGCTTACCCACTATTATCTTTGTCAAAGTATTGGAATGCTTTGTAAAGATTTTCCTCTCTTTCTAATCTGTGTCTGTGCATTGTGGCTGTTATGAACTCGATGTAGTCTATCGTGCCATTTCCATCAACATCGGCCTGCAAATGTTCATTAAGTAAGCTTTTGGAAAGCAACGAAAACTACTTAAAAAAGAAGAAGGCGCGATTCAATGAAGGAAGCAGGGTTCATTACAGCATCCATGAGCTGCCTAACTTCAGTCTCGGTAAGCTTAGATCCGAGCCTAGCTAAACCGGCTTTGAGTTCTTCGTAAGTGATGGTGCCACTTTTGTCAGTGTCCATATTTGTGAACATTGCTTTCAGCCCATGAATTTCTTCTGCAGAGAGATTTTCTGCTATTACCTACATTCAAATATTTCAAACACAACTATAATCAATGATGTATATGAACTAATCACCAAAACAAGTTTGAAGGTATGCTTAAATCTATATATATTCATGCTTCAAATAATGACAACCATAGATCATATAAAGATCAACGGTTCAGATTGATTCCTAATTCTCACACTAAGACTAGTTTCTATATGATCCAATTCCTGTGTGTATATATGTATATACCTTGAGTGCTAGCTTTTTGAGTTTGTTCATAGCTCTGAATTGCTTCATCCTAGACAGAACCGCGCTGTCTATTGGTTTATCAGATGCTTCACCGCCTTCTTTTATCCATGGATGCTCTGTTCCAGAACAACAACATATATAGATATCACACTTGATTCAAGGTTGATAATGTGATGAAAAATAGGAATGGTTTGCAAGAAATGCAGTACCAAGAACTTGAGCAGCAGTGATTCTGTTCTTGGGGTCCTGTGTAAGCATTCTACGAACAAGATCCTTGGCACTCTCCGATATTGAAGGCCATGGTTTAGTCTCGAAATCCACATGTCCTTTCAAAACAGCATCAAATATGGCGCGCTCACTGTCACCCCAGAAAGGGGGCACGCCGCTGAGTAATATGTACAGCATGACTCCGGCACTCCATATGTCGACTTCCTTTCCATATTTCCGACGCAACACCTCCGGAGCCACGTAGTAAGCGCTGCCTACTACATCCTTGTATGTCTTCCCTGCACTTCAAATATTGTACCTTGTTATTCACATTCCAAAAATGGCTGCTAATCACAACTCTGCCTTATATGTACTCCCTCCGTCTCAGGTTAGTGTGGTTCAACTAATATTTTATACCTCACAATATATCAAAAGTACACCACACTTTTAGCGGACAGAGGCAGTATTATTTATGAATATTTGATCATATCAATGAATCAGATTGTTGCTCATCCATGATACTAATGTAAAGGTTATATATAGCTATAATCTAAGAATTGCCTTCTCAATGCCTCAATGCCTAAGACTTGAGAGATTTTACTTTGTTATTGACAATCAAATCATACAATGCTACCCAACTGCTAATCACAACTCTTATGAGTATTTGCTCATGTCATTGTTGCTCATCCATGAGAGTAAAGGTTATATATAGCTATAATCTAAGATGCTAATTGTCTTCTCAATGTTTAAGATCAACTTAAAAGATTTTACATAAAAGGGGGGTTTTATTAATATATATATATATATATATATATATATATATATATATCGTTAAGATATAGCCGACGACAGAGCATATTTTAATTTATTGTCTAACAAGTTTATGTGCCACGAACAATGCCATAGAATCTGAATGTATTGTCGGATGAAGTCCCAGCAAGCATAAAAGTAGGACACATCGATCCTAAGACAATATTTGTTCATGACACATCGATTTGTCGGCAATATAATTCCGATTGAGAAATAGTCACCGCTGGTAAGAAATTAAAATATATTGTGCTAATGGCACCTATTCAAGATTGAATTTCCCCTAATGACAGATTATTTTTGAACATCAAGAAGCTGGGATGATTGAATGAACTCCAAAAAACAGAGTTATGAAGAAGCATTATATAGTATGGTCTGAAGACTCTGAACAACAACAAATTCAGCATATGTCATGATCACCTAATTAAAACATAAATAATTTCTCCACAATTTAATTAATTAATAGAAAGGGATACTGCCTCGGTTTTTTAATAAATATCCTTTTAGCTCATGTTCTTGTTCCTAAGTGTCCCATTTCAAAAATCTAGAGTAAAATAACATGAAACTTCTCATTTTATCCTTATTATTAATACAGATTATCTACTTTTTTAAGTTTTCTATGCTATTAATTATGGGTAAAGACAGTAATTATCAATTTTCTTAGTATACGTGCTTAGACGGTGGATGACATTTATTAAAACCGGACCTTCCTCGATGAACACTGAGAGCCCGAAATCCGTGGCTTTGAGCAGAGCATTCTCCGTCTTATCAGAGAGCAGGAAATTCTCCGGCTTCAGGTCACGATGCATGACGCCCATAAAATGGCAAATCTGCACCACACCCACAATGCTCCGGCAGATCGCGGCGGCGGCCCTCTCGCTGTAATGCCCCTTGGCGATGATCCGGTCGAAGAGCTCGCCGCCGGCGCAGAGCTCCATGACGAGATGCACGGAGTGCTTGTCCTCGTAGGCGCCCTTGAACTCGACGATGTTGGGCTGGCCGCTCAAATGCTGCATGATCTGAATCTCTCTCCTCATATCCTCTTTGTCGCTCCTCGTCACCAGCTTCTTCTTCGATATCGACTTGCAGGCGAACTGCTGCCCCGTCGCCGTCTCCGTGCACAGATACGTCACCCCGAACTGGCCGCGCCCCAGCTCCTTCCCCAGGGCGTACTGCGCCTTTACGTCCTCGTACGCCCTGCCGAGGATGGTGTTGCCCTTGCTCGCCGGCGGTGGCGGCGCCGGCAGAGCAGGCAGCACCTGCGGGAGCTGGGCCGCGTAGCCCGGGGACATTGTGTACTGGATCGGAGTCTGGTTGTGGTGGACCCCGTTGGAGTTGGTGGGCTTTGCATGCTTCTGCTTGCTCACGCACAGCCCCATTGATGAATTGAATGAAGAGGGAAGCGAGAATTTGAGAGAATGGAGAAGAAAGTGAATTTGTCAACCTTAAGGCCTAATTAGAATATATGGAGAAATAATTTTAAAAAAATGAAATGAAAAGTCCAAACTTGGCACGATTAAAAGATGGTCAAGAAATGCATATTATGAGTTGAGTTGAACTCATCTCGACTGCCAACCAAAGAACAAGTATTATGAGAGAGGAGTTTAAGAGAGAGAGAGAGAAAGCAGAGGAGATGGGAAGGTGGAAGGAAAGGCTGTTATTTGATTTTTCATTTAAATAATTGGCATCTACGATGTAACTATAACGCGTTCGCTTACATTTAGTTTTATTTGATTTAGCATTCTTCACTTTTCTTCTATACTAGTATTATTATTATTATCATATTATGTCATCAATTAAACACGCATTTCTATATATAAAAATGATAAAATAACTACTTTATTGCCGGACAGAAAAAACTGTATTTTGTTTCATTCCATTAACTTAATCAGTATTGGGTTTGGCCACCAATAACTGGAATTTTCCAACATTAAGAAAAAAAAGTTCAAAAATTTTACTAGAGTACAAGAAACTTAAAAAGAGAACCTTTATTAGTTATTCGCGCCCCTTTTATTCTTTGGAAGCTTTTATCTTTTGGAGTAGAAAGAAAGATTCTATTTGTCGCTATCTTATGAATTACTCCCTCCGTCCCCAAATAAGTGTTATCAGCCGTCAAAATACGTATATCAAGATAGTGGGTAAAACGACTCATGTTACCCCTAATTATTGTACGGAAAACTGAAAAGGTAAACATTTTTGTATGAGTCATAGGGTAAATATGACAATTTGACATAACTTTTGCATAGAAATTTGAAATAGGACACTTATTCGGGGACAAAAATTTTGGCGGCTCTGGACACTTATTTGGGGACGGAGAGAGTATATTATTCTCCCGTCCGTGAAAAATATGACTACAAGGGAGTGGCACGGATTTTAATAAAATCTTGTAAATTATTTGTTAAGTAGAGTAATGGTCTCACATCGAAGTACATGTTTTTTATGAACGTACGAAAAAGAAAAGAAGTGCATGTTTTCGTGGACAGATGAAGTATTATGTCCATAAGTTTCCCTAAAAAATATATATAGGAAGTAATTTTGTAAAATAACCATTTTTATGTTAAGAAATATGAATAAATTTAATTCATAAATTTTGATTAAATGGGTGATCGATATTGATTCTCACATTAATTGATGCATCATATGCATTATTTTGATTGACTATAAAATTTATACCTCGTATGCATTACTTGATGCGTACATTAATCCAAAGATAGATTATACAATGATCGATGGTCTAGATCTATATATATATATAATTTTTTGTTCTTTTTTTTTTTTTGTTATTATCTCGCTAAATTGATTTAAATTTATGGCAAGGGAACTGGATTGTTACGATTGTATGCTTTCCTAAGTAATGGAAAGGCAATGATTTGATCGAAAAATAAAATAGATTAAATTTCTAAGGCATTGACACTCCACTACATTAGGATCTGCATAACAATTCTTGTGACAAAATAATGACGACTTTTTTTTTTGGAAGTTGACTCTGCAACAAATAGGTGCGTCTTTGGATAATACTCATATATTCTTATAGAATTATAATATGCAAGCAATTTAGATAGGTGGGATCAAAATGTTTTTTTGATTGTTAATTTGGTGGTGATGGGGCTGGAATTAAATTAAATGAAATGAAATGAATAGGCTCCTCGGACAATCAAATTAAGATTTCTAAATAATGCATTTAAATTATATGAAAAGTGAGTATTTTTTTATTTGATTAATCTAATTGACAGAATTAATTAATGGGAAGACAATTAAAAAAATCAATGCATAATGTGGTGGTTATAAGTTGTATAATTATGGAGGCAAAGTGGGAATGTTACAGATAAGGATACGTTGTCGTTATTATTTGGGGCGTAGACTCCTATCTATTAATTCTTCCGGCAATTTCAATATTATTAATATTAACCAAGAATAGAGTACTAAAATAAAATAAATAAAATAATTCACGAGGACGCGGTCTTTGAGTTGTGAATCACACGTTTTTTCACGAGCAGTACGTGCAAACATTAACAATATATTCTGATCTCAGAAATAGGGAAGGAAAAACATGAGTAAATAGCATGATACATCCTTATATTTTCTCAAACCTGCATTAAACACCCTTTATATTCTTTAAATAGCATAAAATATCTATTTATTTTGATAAACTCTGCACAGAAAATCCATTACATGAAAAATAGCGGGATGAGAGTTCCACTCGCACTCTAAGCAACTATAATTCCAAGTTAATTATTAACTGTGCCGATAAAACCTACCGAAATATATAACATGCTGACCTGCTGAAATATATAACCTTGAACTCACTTAAATCCTAAAAGCGAATTATATAACCTTATGCCGACTACAACCCCTAAAACCCTAAAACAAATCCCCCTCGTCTCCCTCCTTTCTTCTCCTTTACTTCTTTTCGTTTCTTCTGCTCCAACATAAAAATAAAATAAAAAACCAAAACCTAAAGTGGCGATAAGTTGTAGTAGTGTTGTAGGCTAGGGCAACGCGGCAGGACGTGTGGTGGCGGAACAGCGGAGAAGCGCGACAAGGACTGCAATCACTTCTTCTCTCATTTGATTTCTTCTCCGCCGAAGAAGGAAGTCGTGAAATGCGGTTGTCAGGTGCCCGTGGTTGCATAGAGCGCGAGTGGAACTCGCGATCCGTTATTTTTTATGGAATGAATTTTATGTGCAAAGTTTATCAAAATATGAGGGTGTTTTATACTATTTAAAAAATATAAAGGTATTTTATACGGTTTCAGAAAATATAGGGTGTATCATGCTATTTACTCGGAAAAACATTAACCATATTGAATTATTGATATTGCCCAACGGTACACTAGAATTTTCACGAACCAAAATTTATAGACATCAAACATTATGGTCAGACCCAAATCTAGGGTAACTATGACAAACTCATATTTTAAGAAAAATAATCTGTTATAATTTTATCACGCATTTCATGGTATAATTGTCATATATATATATATGTATATATATATATATATATATATATGCTGGGCGCTCAAAATGAGCGCCTAATGTGAGCGCCTGTGCCACATCACCAATTTATGCCTCCTCTTTCACCTCTCTCCTCGTGACTCACAAATTTTATTGCTTTTTAAATTTTTTTTTTCTATCAAATCCTTTCTCTTTCTTCGACTGCCAAACATTTCCCAGCCACCATTTTTTTTTATTCGTTACAACACTGTCCTCAGTCGCAATTCATCCAGAAATCTAAACACCTAATTTTCAGTCGCCGACCACCGTATTTATCCGCAAATTCTCACTCCCCAAAATTTGAAAATTGTGAGCCCTAAATTTGAATTCTACGTTCCAGCAATTATTCCCAACTAAACCTTCTAAAGTTTTTGTACATAAAGATAATTTTTCACGTTTAGTATCAAGGAAGCGGTTGAAATACATGAAATAAAAAAGTAAATTCGTTGTTGGTTTCAGATTTGCATCTCTCTAGTCTTCTGGGCATGTTTAAAATTGAAAAAAAAACAATTGTACTTTTCCATGTTTACTTATATCAATCATATGAATTAAACAAAAATCACAGCAACTTTAGAGTGATTATCGATAGATGGAAGGGGCCTAGGGGAGAGAGAGTGAGAGGATTGAGAAAAAAATTTAGAATTGCAGTCTTGCAGATAGCGTCCTAGCGAGAGGACGTCGGTCAGAATTGAAAGAATAAAGTAAAAAAATAAATAAATAGAAAACAAACAGAATAAATTGGTGACGTGGCTTAGGCGCTCACGCCGGTTCTCATTTTGAGCGCCCAGCATATCAAAACTCATATATATATATATATATATATATATATATATAGGATTTGGTTCATATAAAAAACTACCATGTAAAAACTACAAACTGATCTCAACCGTTGATCATGGTATGATCTACGGTTGGTAATTATCAAAGCATGAAAATAGTATGTAAAAAGCATGATTTTATATAAGCATAATTTTTTATACAAAAAGCATGAATCGAGAATAACAATATTAAGCATCATTGTATATATTAAAAAACATGATTATATATTGAAAAAAGCATGGTTTGTAATTTGTACGGGAGTACCGGTTTTTATACTAACCCATCCCTATATATATATATATATATATATATATATATATTATTGTTTTGGTTTTAAACCTAGATAGTTCTAATTTAATTCATTCTGGGATGAAACATCAAATAATTGATAGTAGTCAAAATAACTTGATGTAATCAAGATAAAATATCCATGAATAACAAAATGTAACAGAAAGATATTACATAGAAAATTAAATTGATCTTTGATTCAGTTTTTGAAAATTGAATGTGTCGTCCTAATTTAATTAAAGGGTTATACTTTAAATTAAAATAAATTTAATGCAGAATTCTTAAGAAGATTTTTTATATTCTTTAAAACTGATTACTTTGAGAATAATAAAACGTTAATGTTTTGGAATGGGCATATACACGAATATACTTAGTGTGAGCAGTTATTTTTGTGTTGAACTTATCAAATTTAATAAATCAGAGCACTTATGAGGATTAAAATAAATTTTATTGCAGCGCCAATAAATGAGAGCAAAGTCCAATTAACCATAATCAATGTATGCTCCAGATTGTTTAATACATCTAATCAAATATAATATATTTTTTTTTATGCTAATCAAATATAATATTAATATCTTATGCACAGTAGAATACATCTTAGTCAAACATTAAGCAAACGAGACCTATATGTATGAGGTGTTTAGATAGCGACACAACATCCAAGTAATTTTATATTCAAAAAAAAAAACATCCAAGTAATTTTTCCTTATATTTTTTACATTTTATATTTAGGGGTGAAATCTACATCAAAGTCTAACTAGCCAATGATTTTGTCGATGTCGAAATTTGAGTTATGAGACATATTTGTTAGTTCCTGGATAGTAACCAATGAATAGTAGTTATTGAGAGTTCATAAGAATTTTGTCAAAGCAGTCATAATTTAGGATTTAAAGCGTAGTTTTTCCTAAAAACTTATAGTATATTTTTATAAAGAGTGATAAGTTATAATAGCACTTTTTAGATAAAAAAAGATAAATTATAATAACATTTAATATAAAAAAGGTAAATTAGTATTTTTAGATATTTATATCCCTCTTTTTTTCCCGCTGTAAATTCACAATTTTATTTAGTGATGTCACATAAAAAAGTTGTGAATCACATATGAAATGAAATTATTACAAGTGTATTTCACGCTTTTTATTTACTGATAGCACAAATAAAAATTCACAATTTTATTTAGTGATGTCACATAAAAAAGTTTGTGAATCACATATGAAATGAAATTATTATAAGTGTATTTCACGCTTTTTATTTACTGATAGCACAAATAAAAATTCGTGATCACGAATAAAATGAAATTATATACAATTGCATTCACATTTTTTATCTAGTGATAGCACAAATAAAAATCCGTGATCACGGAGGGGTAAAAAAGTCAAAAAGTGCTATTATTTATCTTTTTTATATTGAGTGCTATAATTTATCTTTTACATATGCTAAAAAGCACTAATAACTCTTTTATAAAATCAAATATTGTTGTTATTTCTTTAGATAAATAATTAATTTTATTACGTCATTATATAATGCTCCACTTGCTAACATTATAATTTACATTAAATATTAGGGTAGTGATATTCGGTCGCCCGGTGGCCAACCACCAACCAGTTATTTTGCCAAAAACCGGTCGGTTCATTTATTTTTTCTGGTCGGTTTTTGTAGTTTTTTTTTGTGTCAATTATGTCCCTACTCTAATTTCCCTCCTTAATATTTCATTTAGGTGTCAAATCTATCTACATTATTTCTCCTTCTCTTTTTTCCCCTCCAAAATGGCCGGAATTTTTTTCTAAAATTATTACATATTTGTTTTAGAAAAAATCTTTTTTATTTCAATTAATATATATAATGCTATTAAAATGATATTAAATCAATTTCATAATATTCCTACAGTTATAAATAATTAAAAAATTATAATACATTTTATATTTAATTATAGATTTAATATAGCAACATATATTTTTTCTAATTAATACTTATAAAACAAATGAAATTTCATTAATTCAATTTCATAATATTCCAACTACAAGTTGAATATTAAAGAACATAAATTAAATTAAAACAAATAATTTTTTTCTCAATTAATATATATAACACGATTTTAAAGTAGATTAATTCGATTTCAAAGTATAGTATTTAAATAATTAAAATTAATTAAATTTAATTTAATTTCGAGTACTATAATGAATTTAAAATTTAAAAAAAAATAATATTCTTTGGAAATACTATAAAAAATATCTTTCACCTAAGTAATTATTTTCCTCCCATGTATTAGTTCCTAAATTAGTGGGATTATATTAGGATTATATTTCCCTCCCAAATCACAAAATAATTCCGAAAATAAACTAATTTTAGTGGAAATTAGGTATAATAATGGAAACAAAATCAATAATTAATTATGGATAAAAATCAATCACAAAAGAATTCTGAAAATAAACTCATTCGAATTTTGAAATTTGAAATTCAAAATTTGAATTAATTTCCTAGATTATAGCGGTAAAGGGTAAATTAGACAATCAATAATACAGCCTAATTTTCGGATTTTATTACATTAATTAACAAGTCCAAATATTTACAAAAATGCCATGTGTGACCAACCACCTAGTGTCCAAAAATCTTTTCCCTAAATATTAATGATGTATTTGTTTTGAGTTAAACTTGAACGTTGGAACACGTATTGTTAATATTATTATTTTTTTGTTGGCCCAAATGTCATATAGGCCTAGCCCAAATCCTTGATAGCCCTCCTTTTCCACGTGGACCTAGCCCAATCTTTCTTTGGGAGTGTGAAGAATATATATTATCATTCTTAGTATTTGAAGTTGCAAATTCCAGTTTATTTAGATTCTTGATGATATATGGTAGAAACGTCATTTCTTCATGGGTGATTTTTTTAATTCTTTTTTAGTAGAAACAATGTCGTTTTTGCATAGAGGTGAAATTATTTTTTTCCACGTACATTACCTTTAATAAAAACAAATGCAGCGTTCCAGCTGCCAACTCAATACTGAGACACTAAATATTTTTTTTTAGAGAATTACAAAATATATATATATAATCAAATCAAGCACTATACTACCATATAGGCTCTACACCACCACTTAGGGTGGGACAACTACACTACTAAGCAAGGTGAGAAATATAATACACCGCACGCAGGCGGGATTAAACCCAAGACCTCTCACTAGGGAGAGTCTTGTGGTGTCTCCGCCAGCCACTTGAGCTAGGCCTCATTACTCAAACACTATATTTAATCAGACACTAAATATCGACTCGATTTTAAATTTGAACCGAATTATATTTATTAACTCCATTTTATCACTAATTACAATGTAGTTTAGAACTGAAATTACTCTAATACTTGGATCCAAGAAATTACAATATGATAGTAAGGGTTGTTGAACGACTATTTCCTCATTGGATAGTTATTGCCAATACTTATAGTTACAAAAGACCTTACCCAAACAAGGTGACAATGTTCCTCCAAAAAAATAGACCGACTTGTAACATTGTCAAAGGTCTCGGATTCAAGACCGACGATAGATCTCTATTTTCTCATCGATCTCCGAACCACTTTAAACTATTGTGTTGTTTACTACTTTTATTTATCGCTTTGTTTATCATATTGCACATATTTCAAACAAGCATAAGTATTTTGCCAGGCTCGGTCGTTCAACTAATCTAACTCTGCATTAACTTGAGCACAAGCCTGAGTAGATGTTTTCTTAATAAGGCAAAGAGTTGTCTTGAACTTCAAACGAGCATAAATAACATGGACTCACGCATTCCGCACAAGCCGAGTTCAGTGACTCTCCATCCGATATGCGTTTTCTTAGAGAATTTTTTCTTATTCCACTATTTAGAGGGATAAATTTACCAAAAAAACAAACGTACCCTTAGGCGAAAGATATATAAATCTGTGGCAGAAGTCAGAATGGCAAAATATATATCCCAGATCAACCTTATGCGGGCACATACATGTAGGACAGAAAGTAAACTAGTGTCCAAAACAATCTCTCTTTATTTTTCATGCTTATAAATACTTAGTTATTTTCCTATCAATCATATTTTTGTCTGCATGAACAAGTCCAAGCTAGACAAATATCTTTGGCAGTTTTACCCTTTCGAAGTTGGAGTTGGTTCAAGCCTTTATGTTTCGTAAATTATTGAACTAGTGTTTTTCTTTAATCTTTTCTTGCATTGTTTTTTTATGGGTCGTTCTCATTGATTGTAAATTTATCATAAGAAAAGGAGGGATAAAAAAAGATGAGAAAATTAATCACATAATAATGGTCTCCACCTTTTCTATCTCGTGTTATCTAGCATGGAAAATAAAGTTCAATATATGCCATGGTCTCCACCTCTTCTATATTGTATCTCATGGGAAATATTATCACATCAATACCCCATGATAATATTATTCATAATTAAAGTGACGAGGGGAAATAGCTACCTTGAAATATTTTTTTCATCATGCCATGGTCCCCACCTCTTCTATCTTGTATCCCATGAAAATATTATTACATCAATATCCTATGATAATATTATCCATAATTGAAGTAAAAAAGGAGGGAAAATAGGAGCCTCGAAATATTTTTCATCATGTCCGGAAAAAAAGTAATTGGGTGATTATAGCTTTTCTAGCTAGTATAATAAAGAAAAGAGTGGTGCTAATTGGACATAAATGTCCGGACATAATCTAGCTCGTTTAGGTAAATGAATCGGTTCCATCAGTTTAACTTATTTATTTAATTTTGTAATTTCTCCACATTCATTCAATTTATTATTTTTTGAGTAATCCAATTCAAGTGAATGCATAAATATCTATTAAGTAATAGTATTTCCGAAACATTAGTGAAAATCACAAAATAACTTTATTAGTTTAATTTCGTATTTTTTGTATTCATATTTCTCTCTCTAAAAATGACGATTTAGATTAATTAAGTAAATACATTAGAGTACTAACTAACACCATTATTTTATTTCATAAATTATAAGTTAAAATTATTAATATATTCATTTTATGTCCGGACATATATGTCCGAAAAGTATTAGTGGAAAGAAAAACCCTTGTGTACAAAATCATCTCCATAAAAAAACAACTAGAATTCTCTTGGCGCATGATAGCCGGATCTGGTTAAAGTGCGCCCTTCTTCGCCAATGGCAAAGCGAGGAAGACCCAGGATGACTTTGACGAGTGGCGGAGTGCAGAAAGCAACTCCGGCAGGATCGATGACATCTGGAAGTAATACGAGGAACATTACACCAACGAATGTTGAGATTTCTGGAAAAAAAAACTGCCCATCAATGAAACAATGGATAATGGCATCGTTGAGCTAGCTGAAAATTCTGCAGCTGACAGAGCCGAAACACAGATGAAGCTAGATCTGGAGAAAGAATTTGAAATAGAAACTCTAGTTAGTTCAGAAACTCCCTACACGTCCAGCTCAAAAAGGTACGAGACTTCAATTTGTAACTCCTATACTGAAAAATGGTATCCCAATTGCATGCTTAGCTAAGGAAGATGTTGAAATTGAGGCTGCAAAATGGAGATATGCCGTTATACTTTATGTTATATGTGAAACTCCAACCATAAAGTATCTCAACACTTTTCTATTGAAGCAATGCCATGTTAGCGATTCAGAGATTTTTTAGCATAATGAAGGATATTTTGTTGTACGATTTAAAACTATGGAAGAAAGAAATAAGGTGTTGTATTTAAGGCCACACACGATTGCTAATCGACCGGTAATAGTTAAAGCATGGGAAGAGGGATTCTGTTTTGAGAAGGAAGTGGTGAAGGTTGTGCCGCTATGGATTCAACTTCCTAATCTGCCATTGAATTGCTGGGGAGCAAAATCATTGAGCCGAATTGGTAGCACCTTAGGAACTCCACTCTATGCCGATGAATGTACCACTGCTCAGAGCAGAATCTCATATGCCAGATTATTAGTTGAGATTGATATATGTTACTCAACCACTTAAATATCATATTACTATTGAGGGTGAGAATGGAAAAATGGTGGAGCAAAAAGTCCTCTATGATTGGGTGTCTCCATATTGTAAATCATGTAAAGTGGCTGGCCATGATTGCACTATGAAGAAGAAACCTGCTGTTCAACCAAAGGCCCAAAGTAAACAACAGTGGCAACCTAAGAAAATTCATACTGGCCATATCATTCAACAACCTCCACTGAAGAAACAAGATGATGGACAAAAACATAAAGAAAATGAGGAATGGGCTGTCCCTATGAAAACATTTAGTCAAGTATTAATAGGAGAATGTTCTATTTTAGTTCTTACTGTCAACACCTATAATGTTTTAAATGAGGCTCTTGATCAAAAGGATGAAACAATAGAGGACAGGGACCTTATCCCCTTGGTGGAAAAATAAAGCTCGTGCTATGGAATGTGAGGGGTTGTAACAAACCCTTCAAACAAAAAGAGATTAAACTCATTTTGTTAAAACAAAAATTAGATTTGGTAGTTCTTTTAGAAACTCGAGTGAAGGAGGAGAAGTTTAAGAAATGTGTTGAAAAGATAAATAAGCAGTGGGAATTTTGTCATAATTATTTTCATGCACCAAATGGCAGAATTTGGCTAGGATGGAATCCTAGGAAAGTGACTGTGAAGATCTTAACTTAATCTCAGGGAAAGTCTTTGAGTTGATAGCAGTATATGCCTTCAATACAAACGAAAACAGAGGAAAGCTCTCTGGGAATTTATTTCAAAGATTAGTCAAGTTACTGTTGGACCTTTGATAATAGGTGGAGATTTTAATACTATCTTGAGTACTGAAGATAGATATCAAGGAACCTCAGTCTCCAATGCAGATATTCATGTTTTTGGAACTTGTTTGCAGTCAAATGCTCTTACCCCTCTAAGAATGGTAGGTAATTCTTACACTTGGTGTAATAACCAACATGGTGAGGATAGAATCTACTCCCTCATTGACAGATATGTAGCTAATATGGCTTGGTTTAGAGAATATAGCTCTGTTATAGTGGAATTCAAGAGAGAGGGATCTCTGACCACTGCCCTCAAGTTTTAACTATTGAAACTGAGATAGAAGTGAAAAATTCTCCATTTAGATTCATGAATGTCCTCACATCTCATTCTGATTTCATACCATTATTGACTGAGAAAAGCTTCAAGCTCTTAGACAAGACCTCACAGAAACTCAGATGAAAATGGCACAAGGTGGATCTGATAAATGAGGAAAAAAGATTACTTGTGGAGTTGGAAAAATGGAGTAATACTGAGGAGCATATCTGGCAGCAGAAATCTAGAGTAGATTGGATACAATTGGGAGACTCTAATACAAGAGTCTTTCATGCAAATGCTAAGGATAACCTTTGTAAAAGGGATATTTGATAACATTTTACTGAGCCATGAAATCATTAAAGGATAGCAGGAAGCATATCTCCCCTCGTTGTATGGTCAAAATTGATATCCAAAAAGTCTATGACTCGGTGGAATGGCCCTTCATGAAGTTTTTGCTGTTGGAACTTGGTTTTCCTTACCAGTTTACTCAATGGATTATGACTTGTCTTACAACTGTGTTATATACAGTGAATGTTAATGGAGATACTACTGAGTCTTTTGCAGCTAAAAAAGGTTTGAGAAAAGGAGACCTTATCTCACTGTATTTATTTGTGCTCAGTATGGAATATCTACATAGATGTCTATTGGAGCTGCAAACAAACAGATAAGCTGATTCATTATCACCCAAGATGCAAAAAAATTGGACTTGTGCATGTTTGTTTTGCAGATGACTTACTCTTATGCACAAGAGAAGATATTGGGTTTGTAAGACAACTCATGAAGGCATTTCAGAAATTGTCAGAAGTGTCAGGCTTAAAAGCAAACCAAGCTAAAAGTTGCAAATACTTTGGAGGAGTGACTGTCTAGAAATCAAGAAGAGATACTTGTTGAGTTTGGTATGTCAAGAGGTGCGCTACCTTTTAGATATCTTGGTATACCTTTATCTTCAAATAAGCTAACAGTTCTACAGTGTCAACCATTGATAAAGAAGATTTTAGCTAGAGTGGATTGTTGGAGATCCAAACTGTTGTCCTATGCAGGCATACTTCTACTCATCAAATCTGTCTTTTTTAGCATGCAAACTTATTGGTGCCAAGTCTTCTTAATCCCACAAAAAGTGCTACAAGTCATTCAGACAACTTGTAAAACATTTCTGTGGACTGGAAGTGCATCTACATCAAAGAAAGCTCTAGTGGCTTGGGAGCAACTGTGTATGCCCAAGGCAGCTAGAGGATGGAACATCACTAGCATTTAGATATGGAATAAAGCGGCTTTGTGTAAATTGTTGTGGAGTCTGGCTCAGAGAAAAGATATCAAACAACAGGATCTCTTCACTATGCCTCTCCCTACTCCCTCATGGTTGGTGAGAAAGATTATTGGAGCTAGAGATTATTTAGCCACTATACCAGATGTGAATCTTTTGATGACCAGCTCAGATTTCTCTATCAGAAAAGTATATCTTGAGATGAGAGGACCAACTCAAAAGGTAACTTGGAATAAATTGATATGCTACAACATAGCTACTCCTAAAACTGTATTTATCGTGTGCGTGTGTTAGCCTAGTGGTAGAGTGGTTAATGCTCGGGCCAAAGGTCACGGGTTCAAGTCCACCTGTCACGCGGCCTTTAAAATTTCTTGTAATGTTTGTTAAAGAAAACTGTATTTATCATCTGGCTAACTATGTTGGAAAGGTTAAGTACATGTGATAGACTGCTCCAGGTTGGAATCATGGTCGACCAGGAGTGTATCTTATGTAGACAGGAAGAGGAGACTTTGGATCACTTATTCTTCAAATGTTTTTACTCTTCTTAACTTTGGCAAAGACTCACTAACTGATGTGGTTTGAATAGGAGCATTTGTGGATGGACAAAGGAGAAAGAGTTTCTACTTACTCAATGCAAATCCAAGAAAGTTAAACAAAAGCTAGCTATACAAATTGGTGGTGACACTTGCAATGTACCGGTTGTGGATTGAAAGATATCAAAGGAAGTTTAAGAATATCCAAAGTGAAGTTGATCAGGTTGTTAAACTTTGTCAGATTCAGGTAGCAATGTGCTGTAAAAAAATGCAAAACTAGCTTAGATTCCTTAGCTATTAGAGCTCCTGTTTGTTGGTTGCCAGCTTTGGATTGCTTGTTTGTTTTGTTGGTTGTAGTAGCTTGTGTCTTCATGCAAACTTGGTGAAATAAAATTTATTTATCAAAAAAAAAAAAGATAAACCCTTCATATAAAATATATAAATTCTAGCCTTTCTAGACTTTTATACCCTTCCTTCATTTTCTCCTTTTATTTAACAATTGTACGTATTCACGAATTTTTATTCGTAATATCATTCAAATAGAAGTGTGAAAAGTTAACTTATTATAGTTTTATTTTATATGTATTCCGATTTTTTATTCGTGATATCACTCAAAAGAAAAAAAAAAGAAATGAGGGGTATAATTGTCACAAGGGTCTAATTTTTATCTGTTTTATGAGGAGAGCTAGAATTTATCTTTACTATAGCAAAAAGTTAGAAACACTTTCCCCCCCCTCCCCCCCAAAAAAAATTATCCAATTGAGATACAGAACATGTGAAAGAGTGGAAAAAGGTGAAAATATATATTTTCCATCATTTTCTTTGATAAATTAGCAATTAAATCTAAAGACCGCGCCGCAGTAATTTTTTTTTTTCATCTTTTCCAATAAAGAGAACACACCTTACACGTTTAGTGAGTAGTTTTTTCAATTTTGGATTGAGAAAATGAAGCACTAACAAATTCGCAAACTCATGAGGCTAGTCGATCGATCGTGTTTAAATTGATGATATTAATGGTTTTCAAGATATTGCCACTTCTAATTAAAGGACAATAAACCTAAGCCAGGTAGAACTTAGAAGTTCCAATACTTGATTAGGCATACAGCACTTCAGCAGCCGTCGTTGTTGCGGGGGATTATTGCTTAAAATTAATATGAGAATTTGTCTTCTCAAAAAAAAAAAAAAAAAAAAAAAATGAGAATTGGTGATGAAGATATCCATGAATATAATGTGAGGCAAATAAAATTAGGAAGAGGTGACTATATATTCTTATTGAGACTTTAATTCAACCCATCAACATTAAATATCAATCAAGTGGATCAAATAAATACACGATACGTACGATTGCCCTCGGCAAGAACAATTTCTTAAATATGAAGGACTTTCAAAACCATTTGTAGTTTCCATAATTAAAACAATACAATTTCTCACCATACTAGCATTTAATTACGCAATTGTCCATTTAATTTCCTTCCCATATGGTATGCATGAATCCGAGTTAATTAGGAATGGAAGAGAAAACATTGGGGTTGAATTTATGTTGCTCAAACTCAAAAATGCAAAAATGCCCCCTATATTTGTTAAGTTTCATAAATACTACCTAAATTACGTTTTGGAGTGGAAATATCTAAATCCTTGAGAAATAGTGCAATTTCACCCTTCACACGCTGAAAATGGTCGCTATTTTTAAATTTATTTATTTGTTTGGATTCACTTTATAGCCTAACTTTTGGATCAAGTACTACAAAAATTATCAGACCTTTAAAATATGTAAAAATATTGATCTTTCGAAGAAGTTGCACTGAAATTTGGAGGCAAATTTAACAACTATCCACGCTATATTTCCGAGCCTGAAAATTGTATCTCATACTCTCTTCGTCCCACTTCAAGTTACCTGTTTTTCTTATTGTAGTGTTCCACTTCAAGTGACCTATTCCAAAAATTGAAACTTCTTTCTCTTACAAAAAGGTGTGTACCCCACCAATTTCTATCTCTTTATCATTTAATCATTTTTCTCCTAAGTAACCGCGCCGAAAAGAAATAGGTGATACGTAGTGGGGCGGGGGAGTACAATATATGCAAGTTCTGTGAAAGTTGAAAGGGTAGTATTTTTTATCTTTTTATTTTTTTGAACATTTTAAAAATCATCACGTTATTTTTAACGATATGGACCAAAGGTTACGTTGTAAATTTTAATTTACCGTCAATTATAGTAGAATATTATAGGACGCATTAATATATAAAGGACACAATTAAATAGGTTGGAGGAGGAATCCCGTACAAAGATGATGCAGGATAAATAAATATGACCAAAACTGAAAATTGAAGATAGAAAATATCTTGAATACTATAAATGCGAGTGAGTGATACTCATAATGGAGACCCATAACGTCAGTGTTTGGCTTTGGGTGAATCCAATCCCAGTCAGCATGAGCACACAGACAAGGTGAGATTTCTGCTTTCGGCACCTGGTTTTCTAGCATTTAGTTTCAGGACACTCAATTTTATTTTATTTTATTTTATTTTTGCTAAAAATAATATCTTCACCATAGAAGTGTGATCGTAAAGCAAAAAGATAATAATAATAAATTATGCGGTCTTACTAAAAACATTACTACATTACAATGAATTAGTGACAGATAAATAGTTGCTTGTTTTTCACAATGAGTTTGAATAGGCATTTTCAAGCCGGTGGAGACATTATTTGTTTGTCTATACGTTTGTAAAACAATATATTTACCCCAATATTTTATTAGAAATGATAATAAAGAATTGTTGCTTATCATGTTCTGTCCTCATCATAGTAACAACATAATACTAATAAATTGGATTTTCTTTGAATCATATTGTTATCTTGTCCACGAAAACATGCCTCAATTACATTAATTGACCTCTCAAATTCTACTATGAAAATAATATTGAAAGAATTTGCAATTTCAATTAGAGGTGGGTCCATTATAATTTCTTTTCTATACCAATATTATTAATTTTTAAAATCACTCATATAAGTATATTTTCATACAAAAATTACTATTTCACACGGTAAATTTAAGGGAAAAAATGCATATAAATACATGAACTTTGGTCCCCCTTTTATTTTGCACATGACTTTTGAATTTTTCCCCTAAAATCACAACTTTTTTTTATTTTGTTTAATTTTTCCATAGTTTTAAATTCCGCCTAAATTAAAGCTGATTTAGCACTTATGTGACAGTCGGGCATGTGCCAACCTCTCTAACGTTCGACAAAGTAAACAACACAATTTTTAAAAATGCAGTATGACGTATGAATTTTCACCCTAATTTCGCATGAAACGACGTCGTACTGCATTTTTAAAAACTGTGTTGTTTAATTTGTCGGACGACAAAGAGATCGGAACATATCCGACTGCCACATAAGCATTAAGTCAGTTTTAATTTGGGCGTAATTTAAAATTATGGAAAAATTGAATAAAATCAAAAGATTGTGATTTTAGGGGGAAATTTCAACAGTCATGTACAAAATGAAAGGGAGTCCAAAGTTCATGTATTCATATTCATTTTTCCCTAAATTTAACTCTAAAATAATGAAAATTTGAATTTCGAGAATGAATGCGTAACCAAACAAGCCTTTCGTTTGTCAGAATTTGCTAATCAATTCCACAAATTTAATTGGTAAATGAACTCCAACTTGGAGAAAAAGACGAGCCTGCTCGAATCAAGTTAGACTAGAAATCGTGTCATTCAATAATATTCACTTTGTTTTCAAAAATAAAAAATAAAAAATACTACACCGTATTCCTTATTGGGTTCTCACACTCGAAGTAGCACGATCCAAAAAAGAAAATTAACTTCTCTTAAAAAATTGTGGGCTCTACCAATTTTTATTTTTTTATTCTTTAATTACCTTTCTAATAAATAACCGTGTCGAAAAGAAGTGTGTCGCATCGAGCGGGACGGAGGGAATAATATTTAATTATGAGTATCATAATTAGGACCTACCTTCAAAAGAGGAAATTAGAAAATTTTGAATGTAACCATATGCAAGATATCGTTATGGAAAATAGAATTTGATTGATCGGGTACCAAAGGCTGTTTGTTACCATGTATCTTTCAAAAAGTAGAATGAATGTATCAAAAAGTAGAATGAATTTATCGTAACATTTTTAGGTGATGCGAGAGGCCACTAAACTAACATTTTTAAGTAAAGAGTTTTTAAAATCCGACCGAGTCGGATTACAAATTCTAATTCGAGTTCTCTCCTAATTCGAAATTCTGTGTGGCGCATTCTTTCATTCTCTATTCTTATTTATCTTAAATTTTCATTTTGAGCATTTTTTTATTAATATATTCTATTATATTCAATATAAATTTTTTTATCTCACATCGTTTTTAATAAGACTCCATTATTGGAGAACTTATATAAATACACAAAATCAATGTGTATTTTTTTATCTCCAAAATATTTTGCACAACCAATTTAATTTGGCCGATTAATTAATTGGCTAAATAAATAGTTTATTTTTATTGAAAATTTTAATTTAGCCAATTATTAAGTTATTTAATTTGATAATTTATTAAGTTGGTGTAAGCAGAAGAAATATATATATATATATATATATATATATTATTCTATATATTTGAACAAAATAGAAGCAAATATTTGCTAAGATGTTTAGAATGAAATTTGAAATGCACATTTTGAAACATAAACAAGACAAAACCGACGCACTTCTCTTAGAAAAAAAAATCATTACTGATAATTATACGATTTTTTTCCTAAATAATTTTATTTTTATCGGGAAATTTAATTTAGTACTGCATTAAGGAAAGTAATTATCATATTCCAAATATTCAGTTGGCCTACATGACTATTTTATTGCACATCACACATTTTTTTTTCCTCCTACGTCTTCTTTCTAATAATCATAATAATATACATTGACATGAATTTCAGTATAATATCTACATAATTTCTGTACACATAATTTTGATATACGGAAATTGCAATAATTTTGGTTTCTAAAATTTTCGCATCTCTATTATAAAAAGATCTTTCGAGAACTAACTAAAATTTGAGATTGATTAAAAGCAACGTTGCAAGTCAAACAAAAGTGACGGTGAAAGCATCCATGTATAAATGATCTTATTACTCAATGAATATCTAAAAATAATATATAAAGAAAAATAAGTAATGAAAGAAACTAAAGATTTTCTAAATCAAAAATAGTAAATATTGTTAATTTCAAAATCTGGTATGTTAAAAAAAATTCAATGTAATATTTATTTTCAAGAAAACATGGAGTGGAAGATTATAATTTTGAGACAAAAAATACATAAAATTGGGACAAACAAAGTACACAAAAAATATTTTTTGAATTTTATATTTGATTAATTATTAATTAAATTTTGTAGAGACTAAATCTACAATTGATGATGACGTCAGACACGTCGAGTTGATCGGGCACTAGCAACCTGTCAACAAAAGAAAACTTGAAAGCCCTAGGGTGAGCACTGGTGGGGGGTGTCGACTGTAGAGCCTCCGACGCTCAAGTTAGTAACAGAATGACAAAATAAATGATAAAGAAAACAAGTAAAGAACGATGGTTGAGAACAATGAATGTTCCGGGTGAACAGGAGCGTGCGGAGGGTGGAGACGGTGACAATGAGTAAGTGATGATGGAAGCCTGACGACAGAGATAGCATGGGCATACTATGTCAGGCCGATGAAAGCAAGAGGATAAGGCACCGAAAATAGAGAAGATGGAGAGATATCGGGTGATAGTTCAGAGTTTGTATGAACCTCCAACTGTGACCTAGTCGGGTCGTATATATAGGACGGCCAGCCAGTTAGGATTTCGTCCAGCTAACCCCTTAGGGTTTAGTACGTTGATCTTATCCATCCGCCCTACTCTCCTCGTCCGTTCCTATTTTCGTGGAGCAGTCAAGATATACCTTTGACTGCGCCAGTTGGACTAACTTGATGAACCACTTAGTGTTTAGGCTTGATTGTTTACGGTCTGATGGTTTTGGGCCTATTATATTATTTATTAGGCCGGTTTGTTCGTCTTATATGACTCGTCTGACTGATAGGGCAAGTTAATTGGACCTAAAATAGAAATACGAATTTCGTCCGCTATAAATTTTAATCAGGTCTATTTACAATTCTTATTATTCCAAAAAATTAAATAAAAAGAAACCTCACATGATTTTTTTTAGTAGATTTCACTTATTGAAGAATACAATTAAATTATTAGTATGCACCTATAATGCACGGATTCTCCAAAAAATCATACATTGCAGTATCGGATACGCCTAAGGTGCGGGTGTGAATAGCGTGGGATTCGCACGAGATTCGCCACGTGGCGAATCCTTACAAAAAAAATAGGATTCACGAATCCGGTGCGTGAGGGACACGTACGTATCCGGTGCGTGGAGGGTGCATATGAGCTTGTTTTTTAGAATTTTATTTTTTTGGGTGCTTTTTTTCAATTTAACATAATTTTATTAGTTTTAAAACGTGTTTAATTAGATTACTTTATTGAGAATGCACAAATTTTAGGGAGAGAAAAATGTATTTAATTTATATATTTTAAATTTTATATATAAATTATAAATAAATAGATTTATCCTTGTCGAATAGTACCCTATAATTTTTCAAAATCCGTATCCCTGTATCCGTATCATATCGCCCCCGCACCTGCACCCCCTTACCTATGCAACATAGGTATGCACTGAGATGTACTTAAATAACGACATATGTGATATCAAATTAAACTGGTGACCGTGTTAATCGACATGTTTATGCGGATTTTTCTTCATTTTCTATTCATATATTCTAAATCTAAAATAAAAGTAATCTCACATTGATTTTATTAGAAGACTTCACTAACTGGATAATACAATTGGATTATTAGTATGCACTAACATATACTTAGATAACGTTGGAAGTAATTTAAAATTAAACGAGTGAACAAATTAATCGACATGCTTATGTGAATATTTTTTTTTCATTTTCTACTCATATTTTTTCTACATATATATAATCTTAATTAAACGGGTTTCATAGATTACATGGTTTTCAAATTTATACTTCAAAATTAATTTTATTTGTCTATTATTTATACTAGTCCTTATTAAAGTTTACTTCGTAATATCAAATTTTTATGAGAATCTATGTAAAATAGCCACTTAAATTAATAAAAATAAAATAGTAGCTATTAACTTAATATTATTTAAATTATAGCCACTATTTGTGTGATAAGACTAATTTAGCCCTTAAGTTGACCCGCAACGCGAACATGGAGCTAACGAATCTGCATGCATTGTTCGTTCTATCATGAAAGGCGCGAATAAGATCTACTCACTCCATTCGCGCCTTCCATTTTCTAGTGCATGTCTTGGAGCGAGTGGCGTGAACGGTGCGAATGGAGCGAACAGTGCGAGTTGAGGTGGAGCGAACGGTGTGAATGAAGGTGGAGCGAACGGAGCGAGTGGAGCGAACGGTGCGAATAGAGGTGGTGCGAGTGGAGCGAACGGTGGTGGTGCAAACGGAGCGAGTGGAGCGAACGAGACAAATGGAGGTGGTGCGAACGGTACGAGTGGAATGATTAGGACGGTGATGGGTGAATGGTGCGAATCAGAAAAGGATATTATCATAAGAGTGACTAGTATTTATATATTTTTAAGTTAGTGGCTAGTATTTTATTTTTACTATCCTAAGTGGCTAATATAAATTGTCCCTCATTTTTATTGAGGGAAATAACCTGTTATTGCAACACCTTATATTTTATTATTTTGACAGTTTATACATTTAATCAAGTTCGGATAATTAGCGGGTATTACTTTAGATGACGAAAACGGATAGAAAAATTATTTATTAATAGGATTTGAAACATGTACGGTTATATATATTCTAAATAGGTCCGGATGGGTGAATCCTAACCTTATCATCTTAGTTCATCGTCGTCATCTGCCGCGGTCAATGACTCAGGGTGATTAAATGCTACCTTATTATTTTGGTTAAATAACAAAAGAAATTAAAAAATTTCTTGAATTTATTTAAAACCAAAGATTTCACCTCCAAAAAAAATTCCTATAACTACCAAACATATTGCGTGTAATAATTTTAATAATCTTATTATATAATGAATCTTCCGTCAATTTTCGACGGACTACGCAATAGTTTTCATAATATGATAATAGATTTTTTTTTTAAATTACATATAATAATAGTTACTTATAGAAATATCTACATGAATGTGTATAATAACATTCCTTCGTCAATTTTTTTATATATAAGATAAAAGGTAGCACATATATGCATACATTGTGTATTTGTGGTGTGTGTAGGACTCAAAGAAATAATAGCAAGCACGTAGCAATAAGTCTCGCCATCTGATACCCGTCTATCAAATACTCTCTCCGTCCCATTATTCTTGTCTTATATTTCTTTTTGGATTGTCTCGTTATTCTTGTCCTGTTTCCATAAAAGGAAATATGTTTCTCTCACAAAAAGTTATGGGCTCCACCACTTTCTATCTTTTTACCCTTTAAACACTCTTCTCCTTAATACCCATGCCCAAAAGAAATGAGACTAGAATAATGGGACGGAGGTAGTACTATAATCGAACTGAAATTTCGTACATTTAAAAATTGACGTGTAATACCGAAATTGTACGTATATCGGTATATTTTGGACAAAAGATTAGAATAGGTCCGAAATCATTACCTATTTCGGCATAACATGTCATTTTTGAGGTGTTTAGAATTTGATCCCATATTAGATTTGATACAAATTGAATAAATTATGTACCAAATTAATATTTTTTTTTATGATTGTGAAAATTTTGATAATGAGTCCAAATGTGAGGTTAGAAACTGATATTTTGCCCTATTATATTTGATACTATAGCCAATTAAAAGTTATAATCGGGCCAAATCGTAAACCAAATCAGATCAAATCGTATTTATGAGATATGATTTGATTTACGATTTAAAATTATGAATTGGCTAATTTTTTTTAACAAATTATGATCCACGGCTTAGATTTGATTTTTCAAAAAATATAAACCAAACCAAACAATACACCGTAGAATCGTATAATTATAGTAATTATAATTTTATTTATCATTTTAAATAAATAAGGTTTACATAGTGTTGGTCTCGAGATGAATACCTTGGTGTAGAGGGGGGTGAATACACCAAGGTTTAAAAACTTTTCCAAGTTAAAACTCTTTTGAGTGAGCTGGTTGTGTTCGATCCAGCTGGAAGACAGCTTGATCGACACAGCTGGCTGTGTGTGCGGAATGTGGTGGGTTTGAAAAGTCCGTCTGTTACTTCAAATATATTGCAAAGCTCTGTTTTTCTTTTCAATTAGTCAGTTTATGCAACTTGAAATATGCTTATGAAAGGTTAGCTGGATGCATAAATAAAGCGGTAAAGAACAAAGCTATTTAACGTAGTTCGGAGAAACTACTCCTACGTCCACGACCAGAAACCATCTGGTAATCCACTAAGAATACCACTGACTTTACTCGCAGTCAGCAAGCGTTGCAGCTTAGTTCCTCAAGCTGGATACAAGTTTACGCATACTGTATCGAAACGTTCTCAGCTCAAACCAGAGCCTTCACCTTCAGTTTACGGGTACTGAAGAACCTGACTTACAGTTTACGGGTACTGTAAAAATCTAGTCACTCAAATTACACGCTTCGATCAGGCGTACCTTAACCTAACCTTTTCTGGGTAGAAGGGTTTGGGTTTGGGTTTGGGTTTTTCAACTATGAACGAGTTCTTACTATGAAGAACAAGGAGTATGATGAACTCGTTCAAACTAGGCTTAAGATATTTCTATTCTAATATTTTCTGCCTATGACTGAATATGTGAACAACTAAGAACACAGCTGACTGGCTGGGTGTTCTTGAGAGATTTGGCTTTGAAGATTGTTGTTCGTTTATCTGTTGGCTATTTTATTTCTTCAGTCGTCTCTCCAGTCTCTTCTCTTCAATGGAGGAGGAGATATATATAGGTAAAGATTCAAACTAGCCGTTGGAAGAGAGCCGTTTGAATCTCACCTACTCTCTTGGACTTCTAGCCTTTCGCCTACGATGTAGGTCTGCATCTGCAGAAGCTATTCCTCATCTGATTGGACCGCATTAGATGAGATCTTCTGACACCGGGATCTTGTCTTGGAGTTGGTCTTCGTCTTCGAGCTGATAAGCATCTCTGCTGTGTCTTCAGCGTCTTCGACTCTGCTGCGTCTCAACTCTGAGCTGTGTCTTAGACCTGGGCTGTATCATCAACCTGAGCTGTGTCTTCAACCCGAGCTGTATCATTAACCTGAGCTGTGTCTTAGACCTGAGCTGTGTCATCGACACTAAGCTGGGTCTTTAACACTGAGCTGGGTTTCCGTCACTGAGCTGGGTCTGGATACTGCTAGGTCTTTAACTCTGCTTGGTCTGCTCTGCTGAGTCTGCTCTGCTGAATTCCTCGGCTGTGTCTGCTTAGCTGTGTCCAGCTTAGCTCTGCTCAGCTGCGTCTTCTGTTGTGCTGAACCTGTACTTAGAAAACCTAATAGCTCTAAACAAGTGAGCTGGGAACAACACAAGGTTTGTACATTCATCTACTCGGTTGGAGTCAGCTGGGTTTTGGTATCACTTCAAAACATGTTTATTATTTTCCTAACACATAGTTTTTTAGAGCACTCATAGCAGCTCACTTATAATCAATTCTAACTCTAAATTTATGCTAAAATAACAAAAAGTGAGATAAAAAGTCCATCCAATAGATCTCTTAAATTGAGTGGACCCCACAAAAATATTTACGCCTCCTTAAATTTTTCCTCAAATTTACACCTCCCTAGATCTACTTTTATTTTACAAATTGAGTTGGGTCCACCATTTTTATAAAATAGTTAATGGAAATAGGAGAATTGTTGTATGCATTTATAAAATATGGAAAAAATATAGTACTCCCTTCGTTCCGCATTAGTGTGGTGCAAGGAATGCGGCACGGGTTATAAAAAATAAGTAAATATTTGGTAAGGGTATTTTTAGTGGAGAAATGGACCCACAATTGTTAGTGTTAATGAGATTTTTCAGTGGATCTATTGTAAATTTTAAAAACTTTTAAGGGTATAAAGGTAAAAATCATGTACTAAAATAGATGAACCACACTTATGGGGGACGGTCCAAAATGACTAACTAGCCATACTTGGACGGGGGAATATAATGGAAGCTTTAAGAATAAATTTAGGAGCATAAATTTGAAAATTCTATTGGGAATGCTTTTAATCTCCCAAATTTGGGAGTTGGAGAAGATTAATTAATGAAAAAAAGCTAATACCCAAATTTTTTGTATAAAATAGGATTTTAACTTCCAATATTTTTCCGGTTTCCTTTTCTTACGGTGGCAGGTACTATATTTCTCAGATTTTTCATTTAACTTTGAAAGTAAATTCTGAATTTTAATTCATGATTTTTCGTTTTGTTTTATATGGTTTCTTTTATTACTGATTTTGATTTCATCAAATGAGGCGTAGTTTCTTAAAGTTAACATCTCTAGTTAATTATGATACTATGAGCGTAATTAATACTTTTTTCGTCTCATTCATCTTGAGCCTATTTTTCTATTGGATTGTTCCATCAATCTTGATCAATTTCCAAAAAAGAAAACAATTAACTATTAAAAAATGGTAAGACTTACTCATTTTCTATCTTTTTAGCCTTCTACTTAATTACCGTGACGAATAGTAAAGGTTTAAGATGGATGGGACGGAGATAGTATGAAATAGAAAAATAATGAACTTGTCAAATTAACCCTAAAAATTGGGTAAAGATTGTGTATTTTGACCAAATTAACATGTAACCCTCAAAATTTCAATAATTTATCACACTATTTGTCATAGCTCATTAATGTACAACTTACCAGGAATGTCATTCTAGAAGATATTTTTTTTACTGACTGCAAACTATCTTCATCATTAAAATAGAAAATTGAAATTCTAGATTTATTAGAAAATTGATCTAAGTTTATTAAATAAATCACTACACCATCATCAATATGAGATCTCTACACCACAAAGATGGGACCACTACACCACCATACAGGATGAAACCTCTATACCACCAAATAAGGTAGAAAATATACTGAATCGCACGCTTGCGGGATTGAACCCAAGACCTCTTGCTAAGGAGAGTCTTGGGTGCCTTAACTTTGCAACTTGAGATAGGTCTCCTTGGCTTGCAGGGGTGGAACCATCCTATAGCAGTGGAGTGGCTCCGGCTCCTCCCAAATGTTTTTTTTTATATAAATATTTTTTGTACTTACAAAAATCGTGACATTGTAAATTATACTATCGGTCCCATTGTATATAGAGTATAGAGAATTATTTTAAGGGAAAATCACCTGTTTAGTAAGGAATTATTAGAATAATTCGAGTTTGACGCAACACATTTATGAAAAAAATGAAATATCTTCGTGTCGCATATCAAGTGAGACCCCGTGAAAAAAAATTATGGTTGCGCTCCTGTTGGCTTGTATACTGGGATTCTTAATTGGTAAGTTTGTTCACATTCAATTATAGGCATGCAAGCCATATTAGATCTTAATATTTTTTTTTTCTTTTTTTCTTTTTTGTGGAAGGGATCATAATATTCTTAATCACTAAGTTTGTTGACAATGATTTATAAGTAAGTTTAGACTTCAAATGAGATCCGAATCCGAGTTTACAAGCATGCATGGGTTCAGCACGTGCGAGGTAGCTCTTGCGCTCCCAACCAGACTTTAATGCTCTACTATACTACCTCATCTCTACGTCTACCTCTTATAAATCCCCACATTTTCTACATCCTTTCATTTACTTTTTCTTAATTTCTCTAGATTTATTCCAATTCCAACCGCTTTAACAAAAGGGTCTCTCACAATTAGCGCCAACAGTTTCTCTCTCTCTCTCCTCTCTCTCTCTGGGAATTCCATCACACTCAAATTCTGGGACTAATGTTGATCTGTTATCAAGTGATGAAAAGGTGGGCTTCCGCCGCCGCGTCTTGGATTCACACTGCGCTCAGCGGCTCTAAATTCGTGTTCGTCTTCGCGCTGCTCAAGAAATTCGCCGTCGCTCTACTCACCTGCATTTTCGCTCTGGGTACGTCTCTCTCCGCCGAATTCAGCCTTCAATTTATTCGCTTCTTGTTTCTGTTGCCATAATTTTCTCTGCGACGCACAATCAACAACCAATTTAATGTCTGAATCGTCTCTCCGCGCATGCACACAACCCGTTCGACGAAATTCCCGCACCATATTTGCTAATTTTGAAGATTTGTGGTGGATAATTGTGTGTAGGTGGAGCGATTGTCGGCGTAATAAGTGGGGCGCTGAAAGGGCAGACGACGGAAACCGGTCTGCTGCGCGGCATTGGTGTGGGGGCGGTGGCGGGGGCCATCACGGCCGTGCAGCTGATGGAGCTCATCCTTAATGGGGAGCCATTTTCCAAGGTGATGATATACGTCGCTTTCACTTATTAATAAAACTACCCAATTCTTGAAATAATTCCATTTTAATTATCTCCATCAAAAATATCTACCCCCAATTTTTAAATCCTCCATGGCTCCTCAAGAACTCACTTCCCAATTTAAATCACAATTTTATTACTAGCTTTTACCCATTAAATTCCCAATTAGAAAGAGGTTTATGCATAAAGTTGACCATATATACAGGGGCGGACCCAGAAAAAATCATCAACGGGCCTGTGTAGTATATATTTCGAATTCGAAAATATGAGAATACAATTTCAAGTAATTCAACTTGGTAATGGGGGTTTTATACAACAATTCATGCAAGATATCAATATTTTTCATAATTTTATAAGAATAAATGTATTAAAAAAATGTTTGGTGGGGGCTGGAGCCCCTCCTTGCCCCTACTTGGGTCTGCCCCTGTTAATTATTCCCTCCGTTCCATTGATGATGTTTCATTTTCCTTTTTCGTATGTCTCATTGATAACGTCTGATTCCAAGTAAGAAAATAATTAATCCTTCAAATGTGATGGGATCTATCCATTTTTTGTCTTTTTACCTTCCTTCTTAATAACTTATGGAACGTTATTAATGTGATGGAGGGAGTGTATAATTTGGTTTGTGGATGAGTTGAAAGCATAGATTTTTTGACAATAGTGATGATTTTCAGGCAGCACTAATATGTAGTCTTGTGAATGGGAAGATATTTATGGAATGGGTGAGCCCTGCTGTATTAAAAGCATATCAGTGGCAGGTAAAAATGTTGAATTTTCTTCCCCTAGTTTTATTAATTTGGATTACATTAATTTTTTAGTATTTTCTAGTGTGTTAGGCTAGGCCGTTCAACTAACTTTGTTTGAAAATTTTCAGATTAGCACTATGGAGACAGGTTTGAGGGAGATTTCTGATATTTTTGAGGTCAATACATTAAGGGGATTATCTCAAGAAACCATTAAAGAACTGCCAAATTTTGAATTTAATAGTGCAGAGACGCCGTGTTCGGACACTAGTTGTGCCATCTGCTTGCGGGTAGCTCTTATTACCATTCTGTTTGGTCTATTAAAAGCAATGTTTGGAATAAGAATCTACATATTTTTCAATAAGTAGTAATTTCCTCTGCCTAACTAACTATACCATTACCATCTCATTTTCTTTAAGATATTACTACTATGTATCGATTTTACCGAATCGCCCTTGTGTTTTAGAGTTGCTCGTACATGATGCCGAGGGTAAACAGCAAAGATGGTGTGCGTGTGTTGGTCTAGCGGTAGATTGGTTAATGCCCGAGACCAAAGGTCTTGGTTTGAGTCCACCGTGGCTCGGTCTTTAAATTTAATTGCTAATTTATCACAAAACAGCAAAGATGACTTTTTTTTAATATTCAAGAATTTTAAACAAGTACCTTCCCATAATGTGGTCCCTGAGTTTATAGTATAGAGCGCTGTGATTAATGGCATTAATTGTGTTGTTGCCCTTCATGTTTGAAACCATTTCTTGGATCTCAACAATAAATGTTAATCACAATTTTTAATTAAGTGTCTGGTTTTTTGCATGTAAAATTGATGTTGGACATGATTATGACAACGTAGTTTCCACACTATTTCTTTCTAGGATTTGAGGGATGGAGAATGTACAAGGTTGCTGCCGAGTTGTAGACATTTCTTTCACATGCATTGTATAGATGAATGGCTCAGCCGGCAAGGGAGCTGCCCGGTATGCAGAAAAGACGTCTGAGGACTATATGAAGACGAAGACGAAGAAGAGTGAAAAAAATCTCGGCCCTTGAAACGATTAAGGGATCGGAAAAGAGGCGAAAACAATGAAGGATGTCTGCTTCATGAAGTGGGACATTGGGAAATTTGGATCAAATCACCAATATGTTTTGCATAGTATAGATGAAGTTGTAACAATGATCTGTAAAGAAACGAGACATCTTTTTCTGTATGAAATGAGCGACGCCCTATGTTGATAAAAGCCTTCTTAAACTACATTTTGCACAAAGTGTCATCTTTGATTCGATCAATGCTCGTGATGAACGATCGGAATATGCTGTTAAAAGGTTGTGTGCTTGGCTTGGTAAAGTAGTTGGTTTGAGTTATTTATCTTGATATGACCACAAAAGTTATCCCCACAGTTAAGGACGTCAGTCCAGTACGAAATCGAATAGGTAGTCCATATAGACCGAAAAAAAGGAAGATTAGGACTGAAAATTTCTGGACCGAAAAATATTTAGCTCGTTTGGTTTGAACCAAATAGCCCCAAACGTCCGACAGGACTAGCTCGAACATTGAGCGGATTGGTTTGATTAATCAAAATTTTCATTGTTACTTGGTTGTCGATTTTCGTTTCTCTGTTCTAAATTTAAGTATGAGATTTTGCTTCAGATACTAATGGAATGTGTGTTGATATCCTTTTCGGAAGTTCTACTCATGTTCAATGCTTAATGGAAAATTTAATAACATAAAAATGAAAAAGGGAAAAAGGTCAAATATACTATATAATGTTGTTTTTTTAGTTGAGTTTACGCATAATGTTTTTTTCAAGGATCAAGTAACTTTCTAGAAAATTCTATTATACATGTACATCTACCACACAAAATCATTGGATGTAGGACATGTGTACAACTTTTTTCATTTTTCATAAAATATTTTGAAGTATAATACACCCTTAAAAATATAATTGTTGATATAAATGTCCCTCATTATTAACACTCCAAATTAGTTTTATGCCACGTTTTCTTCTATTTGATTTAATTTTTTAAATTGAAGTATTTTAACGATGAGAACTAACTATGATTTTCCATCCATTTACTTAACTTATTTTTCTCCCATTCTCTATGATGGAAAAATTAATAGAATTTTGATTTAATACCAAAACCCAACTGACCCCAACCGAGTAGATGATTGCGCAAGCCCCAAGTGTTTTTCCAGCTCACCTATTTGAGCTTATAGAGTTTCTAAGTTTACAGGTAGTCGCTGAAGACAGCAGAAGACACAACTGAAGCATTCAATAGAGCAGACTCAGCAGAGCAGACCAAGCAAAGTCAAAGACCCAACAGTATCAAGACCCAGCTCAGTGACGGAAATCCAGCTCAGTGTCAAAAACTCAGCTCAGTGTAAAAGACCCAGCTTAGTGTCGATGACACAGCTCAGGTCTAAGACACAGCTCAGGTTAATGACACAGCTCAGGTTGAAGACACAACTCAGGTTGATGATACAGCTCAGGTCTAAGACACAACTCAGAGTCGCTGAAGACGCAGTAGAGTCGCTTAGCAGTTCGAAGACGAAGACCAACTCCAAGACAAGATCCCAATGTCAGCAGATCTTATCTGACGTGGTCAAATCAGAGAAGAAATAGCTTCTGCAGATGCAGACCTACTTCGTAGGTGAAAGACCAGAAGTCAATGAGAGTAGGTAAGATTCAAACGGCTATCTTCCAACGGCTATCTTCCAATGGCTAGTTTAAATCTCCACCTATATATATCTCCTCCTCCATTGAAGAGAAGAGACTAGTGAGACAGACTGAAGAAATATAAAAGAGCCAACAGAAAAATGAACAACGATCTTCAAAGCCAAATCTCTCAAGAACACCCAGCCAGTCAGCTGTGTTCTTAGTTGTTCACATATTCAGTCTTAGGCAGAAAAGATTAGAATAGAAATATCTTAAGCCTAGTTTGAACGAGTTCATCATATTCATTGTAAGAACTCGTTCATAGTTGGAAAACCCATACCCAAACCCAAACCCAAACCCAAACCCAGAAAAGGTTAGGTCAAGGTACGCCTGCTCGAAGCGTGTAATTCGAGTGGTTAGGTTTTTACAGTACCCAGAAACTGTAAGTCAGGTTCTTCAGTACCCGTAAACTGAAGAGGCTCAAACTGTGCCTGTAAACAGTTGGTTACATTTTGATACAATACGTGAAAACTTGTATCCAGCTCGAGGAACTGAGCTGCAACGCTTGCTGACTGCACGTAAAGTCAGTGGTATCCTTAGTGGATTACCAGATGGTTTTCTGGTCGTGGACGTAGAATGTGTTACTCCAAACCACGTTAAATTGCTTTGTTCTTTACTGTTTTATCTATGCATTCAACTAACTCGTCATAAGCATACTTCATGGTGCATAACTTGACTAAGAGAAAAGAGAAACAGAGATTTGCAATATAATTGAAGCAACAGACGGACTTTCCAAACCTACCAACTTCCGCACACACACACAACCAGCTGTGTTGATCAAGCTGCCTGATGCAGCCCGTAGTCCGATCCAAGTTCCTGTTGGACCAATCACGAGAGCTAGAGCAAAGAAGTTCAAGAAAGTTCTAAGTGGGATCGGTTGAAGATTTGTAGTTTAGTTAATTAGTCGTTTTTGTTATTTTATTTATTATTTTCGTGGGTTTATTTAGGGTGGCTGAAATTAGGCCTTAGTTGAGTTAGTTTTGACTTTTATGCTTTGTTTTGACTAAGGATATGTTTCCTTATTATATTAGGAGTTATTTTCCATGTTTAGTTTCCTAGTTGAATTAGATTTTCACCTCTCTATATAGAGGGTTATGATATGAACGAAAATTAGACTTTGATCATAATAAATCGTGAGCTTTTGCTTTCTCTCTTGAGAGTTTCGAATTCATCTTGACTATTCCAAGACGAATTCATTTATCGACGAATCGGCGAGTCAACCATCCCTCGTTCGTGTGTCATTCATCGTCCCCGAGTTGCTGCATCAACATACGTTGGGGTATAGAGATTTCGATCATCTATATCATTTCGTGGTTAGATTCAGAGGTTTTGGGATCTTCCATCGTTCGTGTCCAATTGTTCGAGTCTTCCGCGTGCGTGATCATCGATCGGTCATCAAGGATCGTATCATTTGGTATCAGAGCCGCATTTCGTATCCAGGTGTCGTGTTCTTTCTTCGTGTCAAGGGTAGAGTTTTAGGTTTCATTTCTGTCCAGATTCGATGTGTTCTGTTTCAGTTTCGATCCAGTTAGGGTTTCGTTCCTGTTTATGAAATCTGACCGAAATTGAGCACCGAGCATTTTTGAGTTATACTCGTGCGAATTTTCTGATTTTTGTATATGTTCTTCCTTATATCAGTATCTAGGTTGTGTTAAAATTTCAGCGTAATCGGAGTTGTTTTGGTCCAGTTTCAGATCACATCCTGTTCGTGAATTTGGAGTTTTTAAGTTTTACTCGTGCGTTTTTTCTGAATTTTGGATATGTTGTTCCTGTTTTTAATTTATAGTTTGTGTTAAAATTTCAGCTCAATCGGAGTTGAATTGCTATAGACTCCAGTCGGGTCTTCTTCGGGGATTCTAAGCGTCGATTTAGGTTTTAATTGAGTTTTTATATCGTTTGTCGTGTTTTGCTTCGATCATATATATTCCAGATCTGTTTCGGTGTCGTTACTGTTCAGTTAGGGGTTTCGTCTCTTTGTGTTTTCTGTTTTCGTTCCGTTTCCGCTTCGTTTCGTCGTGTCCACCCGCGAAGTACTGTTCACCGTGAAGTTACTGTTCACGTACTGTTCGTTACTGTTCACGGGATAAAAAAAAGTTGAGAGAGTTCGATTTCTTGAGAGAGAATTCAGAGTGGAAAAAGGCAAGAGTGTGTGAGATTATTAGAGAGATTGAAAAAGCCATATCTGAGTGTGATACACGAGAGTTAAGTGGTTCCATCTTTAGTGATACACGAGAGTTGTGAGGTGGTGAGGTCTTGTTTTTACTAACCGTTTTGTTTTCTGTGTCAATATGTCAAGAGAAGTTGAACAGGTTTCATATACGGAGGATCAGCCTATCATTGATCCAGAGACGAAGTTCATGATAGAGGCACTCAGGTCCGAATTGGGAAAGATTCTTGACTCAAAATTGGACTCAAAATTGGAGGTGGTGCATGAGAGGTTAGATCGGATAGAGTAATCTCGGAAGAGACAAACTCAGAATTTTCTTCATCCGATTAAGTGTCCTCGACAGAGTTTTATGAAAGAAGAGAAATCTTATATGGATAACTACGAGAATGCCTATAGACAATTTTATAGTGCTAGAAGGAGAGGTGGAGCTAGGGATCATGAGGATAACAGCTTGAGAAATATCAAAGAGAGCTTTCCCTCAATCCAAAGGAAAAATGATCCTAAGTCGTATCTTGGAGGGAAGCTGAATCGTATGATCTATGAAGAGAATCAGTCCTTGTCAAAGCAGAAATCAGAAGATATCTCCAATACCAATCAAACAAGCCAATGTTCGAATCAAAAGCCGATGGAGATTCAAGTCGCGGTTGAAGAGGATGTAGATCCTAAGTTGCAAGATTTGGAGGATTCATGTGAAGATGATGTAGATCCTAAGTTGCAAGATTTTGAGGATTCATGTGAAGATGATGTTGATCCTAAGATGTCAAGTTTGGAAGATTTATGTGAAGATGTGCTTGAAATATGTGATCCAGTTACTTTGGTTGCAGAGAATGATTTGACGCAAACTAATGACATTGAAGAGGAGCAGACTGTCGATAAAAGAGAGAATGGGTTGATTCCGAAGTCATTTCTAGCGAGGGCTAGTGAATTGAAGGAGGATGTGAATGAGAAGAGGCTGATGATAGTGGAGAGTTTGACTATTGATACTGATCTCTCTTCTCTATCCTTTTCTATTCGTTCGGTGTTGCAGGAATTTGATGTTGTCTTTCTCGAGGATCAAGAACAAGTCTATAAAGATCTAGTCAAGCTTCACGATGAGTCGGAGCCGAGGAAGAAGCATGATGCGCAATGGGGAAAAGATATGGTCCAAAATTCGTTTGTTGTAATGATAGAAGATTTGGGTTTTGGTCCAAGCATTTGGAGTGATGCTTTGGATTTGAGGACAAATCCTCTTCAAGAGGAGGGGAATGATGCAGCCCGTAGTCCGATCCAAGTTCCTGTTGGACCAATCACGAGAGCTAGAGCAAAGAAGTTCAAGAAAGTGCTAAGTGGGATCGGTTGAAGATTTGTAGTTTAGTTAATTAGTCGTTTTTGTTATTTTATTTATTATTTTCGTGGGTTTATTTAGGGTGGCTGAAATTAGGCCTTAGTTGAGTTAGTTTTGACTTTTATGCTTTGTTTTGACTAAGGATATGTTTCCTTATTAGATTAGGAGTTATTTTCCATGTTTAGTTTCCTAGTTGAATTAGGTTTTCACCTCTATATATAGAGGGTTATGTTATGAACGAAAATTAGACTTTAATCATAATAAACGTGAGCTTTTGCTTTCTCTCTTGAGAGTTTCGAATTCCTCTTGTACTATTCCAAGACGAATTCATTTATCGACGAATCGGCGAGTCAACCATCCCTCGTTCGTGTGTCATTCATCGTCCCCGAGTTGCTGCATCAACATACGTTGGGGTATAGAGATTTCGATCATCTATATCATTTCGTGGTTAGATTCAGAGGTTTTGGGATCTTCCATCGTTCGTGTCCAATTGTTCGAGTCTTCCGCGTGCGTGATCATCGATCGGTCATCAAGGATCGTATCACTGCCTTCCAGCTGGATCGAACACAGCCAGCTCACTCAAAAGAGTTTTAATTGGAAAAGTTTTGAAACCTTGGTATATTCACCCCCCTCTCTACAAACTACACCAAGGTATCCGTCTTGGGACCAACAATTGGTATCAGAGCAGTGGTTCAAAAGATCACTGTATCTGTGTCAAGTCAGTCTCTTTGCTGATAGTGGTCACCTGGACAGATCCTTCAAAGTTTAAAAATCTTTCTAAAATCATTATATTGCATACTGTCATGGAATCTTCCTTGTGCAGGAATCTTCCGACATTTTCTGTCGATGATTATGAGATCTAGAAGTTCCGACTCAAAAGCTTTCTGAGCGCGAATCACGACATGATGTGGGATGTTATTTCAGACAGACCCATCATCATCATAAAATTAGAAAAACAAGCAGAAGAATGAATGATCAGGAGCTTGAAGATGAGAAAACTCTGCTGATCAAGAAGCTGGAGATGGCAAAAGCTGAATCAGATCAAAGAATGGCTCCAGCCAATGCAAACACAGCTGGAACCAAGCCAAAGATGTACCAAATAGATCGTACATAATCAAACCAACTCTCTAAGCTCAGTCCTATCAAAGAAGCAAACTGCTCAGTAACTCCAAGCCCAAGAAAAGCAGCAACTCCCAGCTAATCACAGAGCTCAAAGACAACAGATAAATCCAGCTGACTGGAATCAAAATCAAACACAATGTTATCCAGCACAGACATCAAGGTCAACTAAAAAGACAGCTGAGAAGGATCTCAACTGGTTATAAAGCTGAGAATCAACCAAGCCTCACATCAAGATTCCAGCAGATGAGATATCAAGCTGACAGACTCCAGCTGGGAAATGGACCTCATTAAAGAAAATAGAGTTCAAGCAGTCAACAAGGTCCAAAGAAGAAAGGACCATTTCAAGGACCAACCAGAAGTATCACTCACAAAAAGATAAGGACAAATCTGGGTTATCAATGGAACCCTCAACAACAAAGTCGGACCCAATCACAACTGGGTGCGGAAGGAGTGATAACAGGTCAAGGAGGGACAGACGCAATTGAAGATGTCATCAAGCGTACTGTGAAAAAAAGACAACTGATGATCAAAGCTCATGACTCACCTCAAAGATCTTCAAAGAAAATGTCAAGCGTACTGGTCCCAGTTCAATGCGCAGGAATGCAATGCAAAGAACAGGAAATCGAAGATTCTACCCAACAAAGCAGCAGTGAACTCAGCTGATCATGGAACAACTGACTGTCTTCTCAAGATCAGAGATCAAATTGACAGATGAACGTAATTGTTGAGAAAATCACTGGCTCAAGTATGAAACAGCTGAGAAAAGACAGCCACCTACTATCAAATTCAGGGAGAACTCCACCGAGCTGGAAATCGACACAGCTATGATAACAGCTGAGGGCAAAGTCAATCCAGCAGAATTTTCAAGAGGAGAATCAAGAAAGAAATCCAGCTGATCTATCAAATGTCATCCTCTGGATATCAAACAAAGCTGGATCAAGCGTGGATCGCAGAATCCAGAAGAGGAATCTAGCTGAAGGGAAACTCAGTTCAGCAGATTCACCAATAATTGGTATCAACAATTGATCTCATCCCAGTCCAACAGAATCATCAAGAAGAGCATTCAGCAGGAAATACTCAGCTGAATCACCGTGTTTCCATCAAACACAGCTGGACTAACTCAGCAGAAACCCAAGAGATTTCTCAACATCTGGACAACATTGTTGGGAGAATTCACGCAGAAGCACAACGTTCTGAAATCTAAATCAAGGGTGTGTGGATCACTAGGACAGCTCAATCCGGATAAAGAGAATTCATCCAGCTGAGGGGGAACAAATTCAGCTAGATCCCAAAACTCATATTCAGAAGGATTACCCAGTTGAGGGGGAATCAAGCTAAACTATGTCAGTCGCAGAGCTCAAGGGAACTCAGCTGAAGGAAAATCAAGTTAATATCCAGATACTCAGCTGAGGGGAAAAGTCAGTCAAGCAGAGGAAAAGACCATCGTGGTATCAGCTGACTTCTATGTCCAAGCTGACCAGTTTGCGTCTCATGCATTTAATACTCTGATGAATATGCTATTTAAGTCCAAATATCTTGAATTCCTATTTTAAGCGGACATATGTTCCTTAGTTAAATTGCTTGATAAGTTTCATTTCCCATCGCATTAAATATAAAGTCTGCAATGTACTGTAGCATGGTAGGATCGAGACAGAACGTCAAAACGTTTGAACTGCCTCACGCGCGGTTGTAATACACTCGCCGTAAACACGTCAACAAAACGTGATGAGTGATTCTCTCCCAGTCGTTGATCAGAATATCAGCTGTTTCAATCTCAACCGTTGATCCTTTATGGCAGTTGATATATATGGAAAAGATACGCAGAATTCTTTCATCTTTATCTCTGAGAATTTCAAATCTTCAAAACCTCTATCTATTTTCTGCAAATTCTTCACACGATCAAAATCAACAGATTGTAGAAATGACACCCAAGAAATCAACCGCAGGGATGAACCAGTTTGAAGCTCTAATGACAAAGCTATCATTTGAGAGTGTTCTGTCCACCTCCAACCTCCATGTTTCAGAACTCAGAGAGATGGTGGATCTAGTTACAGACTCAGGTCTCTTGCTGTTGGCAACCTCCATGCCCAAGCTTATGCTGAAAAGAGATGTCGCACTCTTCTATCTGAACATCATCGACGAAGATGGCTTCTACTCATCTTCATTCGATGTGACCGTCAAGGGCGCTAACGGAAAATTTGATTCAGCAACCGCCAACATCAATCTCAATAGAATGCTGCGAAAAGTATTCAATTTGCCCAACAAAGAAGAATTCATTCTAGACGATTACAGCCGTGAGGAAGTGGATGAATTCCTCAGTCAAGAGATGCTTATTTCTCCAGAGCCGTATAGAGCAAGCATGTCAAAGCTCATTCTCAAGCTAAAGTACAGGCTGCTTCTGGATATTACGCAGAAGTGCATTCTGGGGATAGCTGGATCTCAAGGAGAGATCAGTATTCCAAAGCTCAAACCAATGATTCCCATGATCAAATGCGCAAATGTCAACTGGTTTGATTTCTTACTCAACCGACTGGTCAAGGAGTTAGAGAAGATCAAGTTCGACTCCACCAGGACGACGTATTCAACCTCAGAGCCCCTGTATCTATGCTCTAAGATTTCGTTCTTGATAGAGCAAGTTGTGAAAGGGCACACAGTAAAATGGGCTGATTCAAAACCGTTTCCAGAAACGAAGATTCTCTTCTAGAGAATTAGTCAAATCAATGATCTCCTAAGAAAATAGCCTGTTGTGAGCAAAGGCAAGAAGCAGCTGGAAGAAATAGAGCCATAAGTTCCAGCGGAGAAGAAACAAAGGAAAATGAAGACAGCTGGCCCCAAAACAGCTGGAGGCCCAGCTGAAAAGAAGAAGAAAACAATTGTTGTTCCACAGACTTAGGAATCTTCAGAAGCTACTCAAACAATCTCACCAAGCAAGCTTAGTCAAACAATGGTGATTCTCTCCCCACAACCAGTATCAACCTTCAATCAGTACGGATTAAACATCCTGGCTGATATGGGATTGAATGATGGATTGTCATACAGCTCAGAGAACGAGCTGGATAATCCAAGGAGTCAAACACCTCTTCCACCTTCCCCGACTCAGGTTATCGCTCAAGTTCTTGGCGATATTCCTGTTCATCCCAGCTCACCACAGCCCTCACCACCTCACAGCTCTCCACCCAAACAACCTTCTCCTCCACCCAACTCTCCTACCAAAGAACCATCTCCTGTAAAAGAGCAGGTAGATATTCAACTGGCTGAAGCTCCTTCACAGCCAGCTGACACCTAAGCTGAACCCTCTTCCACTAATCCCAGCTCACCCCCAAAACAGCCATCACCCAAAGCTCAATCTCCCACGTAGTTGGCTGATGCTTCTTCACAGCTTATTGTGAACCCAATTGATCCAAATCCTCAAATCTCCACAGAATCAGAGGAGAGTGATTCCACTGCGTCTCCATCACTCAACTCTACTGGCTGAGCCTTCATGGAAACCATGTACGAGGACTTGCGCATTACAGGGATCAAGAGTGCTCTAACTCAGTATCCAATTCTGGTGCACCTGCCCATCGCCCTTGTCAAAGTTGGAGATCTCAAGTTCTACATTGCCACCAAGATGGCAACGTGGTACCAGAATGAGCAGCTGATAGAGACCTTCTCCTACGAGAAGTTGAAGACAGATGAAGCACGTCTCCAACACACTTTTGGCTTTGGAAGCCTGGAGGATGCATACTTGCATCAGGATAACCTCATTAGAGGTATCATCGAAGTCTCTCAGTAGTATCCCAAACCACACCCAACAGATGTCTGGGAGTCAGCCAACAAGCTTCTTGCAGCAGCGGGATGGGAGACACCTTCTAGAGCTGACATGTCCAAAGAAGTCTCAACTGAGATTACCAAGGAAGCTGTACCAGAAAACACAGCTGAGGTAATGATCATTGAAGAACCAGCTGATACAACAGCTGAACCAGAGGCAGCAGCCCCACCAAGTCCAATTGCCAATGACACTCGCGCACTGGTCGAGTTCGAGGCAAACAAACCCAGTCATGTTGAATCCGAAACCCAAACGGAGCCCGACTCTGAACTTTCTCCGACTCTTCAAAAGAAAATCCAGGAATACGTAAAAAGGGTTTTTCTAATGGAAAGCATGAAAAATCAAGCTAACCTTCTTCTGTGTACAACTATTGAAATGCAGGAAGAAACTCAAGTGAGGACTATCGATGAAATGCAGAAGTCCATCTACACCCTTGATGAGGACACCGATAGAAATCTCAAGCAGTCTCTTGTTTCTCAAGATCTCGAACTTAGAAATCATCTAGAGAAGAGAGTTCCTGAGATAGTAACAAGACTTCAAGCTCCACTGGTCGACGACATAGCAAATCTTTCAAGCCAGCTGAAAAGTATCAAGAAGTCTACTCTCTCCAACAGCTCTGACATCCACCAACTTTTCAACCTATATAAAGATCTGGATGTTCAGTTCACAGCTGGAAGCAGCAGCACTGATCAGTTGAACATCGCCACAGCTGAAAACACAGCTAAGATCGCTGATGTTGAAGGTGCTCTCTCCAAGCTCAACGCAACAGTTTCCAACCTCTCTGCCTCCCTTGTTGATAATGCCAAAAAGAGAGAAGATAAGGATGGAGCTGGAAAAACAATTGAGAGGGAAACTGCAGCTCAGGGAGAACCGGTGCAGCCGGTGCAGCCCAATCAGTCTGAAATTGACAAATTTGCTAAAGAGCTGGATGAGGATGAGCCATCTGCAGCAGTCAAAGAGACGTGGAGAGAGAAAATGGTCGCTCTTGCCAAAGCTTGTGGATATAAGCCAGAGGAATACAAGGACTATCACTGGCTGTGTAACTTCCACAATGAGCAAAGAAAAGAAATAGAGGAGCTGGACAAAATCATCAAAAAGAAAGCCGAATCGCTCAAGCCTGCTGAGAAAAAGCAGAAGAAGAAAAGACAGAGCTACAGGCAAGCTAAGAAGAAACAAGTCCAAGCAGCCTCAGCCGACGAGAAGTTTCCAGATGACTTCAATGAAAACTGGAAACGATGCAAAACAGAATTCATCAAAGAATTCTACTACTTGAATCAATACAAAGACATGGATCCGGAAACTGCTTTCCAGGATTCTCTCCTCGAACTCCATGAGATGGATCCAATGATGGCAAGATCAATTGCCCTATATGCCAAGAGAAACAAAATCCAGCTAAAGGCTCCAAAAGTCAAGCAATTGAAGCATCCCACTTTAGCTGGAACGAACCTTCCTGACAAAGCCCAAATTATCAAAGAAGTTCATCACTGGGCTGGCAAAAGAGGAATCTCCAAGTCGAAAAATCAAGACGAATGGAAGAACTTGGAAGAATTCATCTTCAACAGATATGGTCTCAAGACTGACCATCAAATGGACGAATAGAGGAAGTAGCACAACTGAAGACCCAGTCAACTGGGAATTTTTTTTGAATTTTTGTAATTAGGAAGTTGTAAAATTTCCTCTTATTAATGAAAAGTTCGTTTTATCAAAATCAACCTGAAGAAAATCTCTCTTTGTCCAGGCTCTGAATATGATTTTCTGCTGTGAATGTTTATTTCTTTTGAAACGTCGTTTTCTGTCAAGGGGGAAGTAAATTATTTTTCCAACTTGGGGTTTTGGCATCATTAAAAAGGGGGAAATTGTTGGGAAAATTAATAGAGTTTTGATTTTATACCAAAACCCAGCTGACCCCAACTGAGTAGATGATTGCGCAAGCCCAAGGGTTTTTCCAGCTCACCTGTTTGAGCTTATAGAGTTTCTAAGTTTACAGGTAGTCGCTGAAGACAGCAAAAGACACAGCTAAGCAGACACAGCTGAAGCATTCAGCAGAGCAGACCAAGCATAGTCAAAGACCCAGCAGTATCAAGACCCAGCTCAGTGACGGAAACCCAGCTCAGTGTCGAAAACTCAACTCAGTGTAAAAGACCCAACTTAGTGTCGATGACACAGCTCAGGTCTAAGACACAGCTCAGGTTAATGACACAGCTCAGGTTGAAGACACAACTCAGGTTGATGATACAGCTCAGGTGTAAGACACAGCTCAGAGTCGAAGACGCTGAAGACGCAGCAGAGTCGCTTAGCAGTTCGAAGACGAAGACCTTCTCCAAGACAAGATCCCGATGTCAGAAGATCTTATCTGACGCGGTCAAATTAGAGAAAAAATAGCTTCTGCAGATGCAGACCTACTTCGTAGGTGAAAGACCAGAAGTCAATGAGAGTAGGTAAGATTCAAACGGCTCTCTTCCAACGGCTAGTTTAAATCTCCACCTATATATATCTCCTCCTTCATTGAAGAGAAGAGACTAGTGAGAAAGACTGAATAAATATAAAAGAGCCAACAGAAAAATGAACAACGATCTTCAAAGCCAAATCTCTCAAGAACACCTTGCCAGTCAGCTGTGTTGAAATATCTTAAGCCTAGTTTGAACGAGTTCATCATATTCATTGTAAGAACTCGTTCATAGTTGGAAAACCCATACCCAAACCCAAACCCAAACCCAGAAAAGGTTAGGTCAAGGTACGCCTGTTCGAAGCGTGTAATTCGAGTGGTTAGGATTTTACAATACCCGGAAACTGTAAGTCAGGTTTTTCAGTACCCGTAAACTGAAGAGGCTCAAGTTGTGCCTGTAAACAGTTAGTTACGTTTTGATACAGTACGTGGAAACCTGTATCCAGCTCGAGGAACTGAGCTGCAACGCTTGCTGACTGCGCGTAAAGTCAGTGGTATCCTTAGTGCATTACCAGATGGTTTTCTGGTCGTGGACGTAGGAGGTGTTACTTCGAACCACGTTAAATTGCTTTGTTCTTTGTTGTTTTATCTATGCATTCAGCTAACTCCTCATAAGCATACTTTATGGTGCATAACTTGACTAAGAGAAAAGAGAAACAGAGTTTTGCAATATAATTGAAGCAACAGACGGACTTTCCAAACCCACCAACTTCCGCACACACACACACAACCAGCTGTGTTGATCAAGCTGCCTTCCAGCTGGATCGAACACAGCCAGCTCACTCAAAAGAGTTTTAATTGGAAAAATTTTTAAACCTTGGTGTATTCACCCCCCTCTCTACACCAAGGTATCAGTCTTGGAACCAACACTCTATATTTTTTTATGATTATTTTCAAAAATGTAACTATTTATATTATTAATATTTATTGTTATACATTTATATAAATTGATATTAGAACATATCGATCGAACAATTTTTCAGTAATTATACTGTCAAAGATAAGCCAAAGTGTATGTGCAATTACATATATGACAAATGGTCTCAGAAATTATATTTTCCATTAATGCAAAAAATTATATACTTTCGGTCATACTAGAAATTTGGGTTGTAATGATATAATTTTGGGTGGGGTAAACTTAATTACAATTTATTCTAGAAAAAATAAAATGTTGTAGTAATGATGGATAATAATTAATTTAAGATAAAAAAAAAGTATGAAATTACTATAAATGTCTAAGACAATCTAACATTTAACTTCTTTTACAACAATGATAAGAATTAATCCATATATTATTAAAACGATTACGGATTCGGAAGGTCTCCTTAATTTGAGGTCCTACGTGGCGCTCTCTTCTTTCAGTATTCTTATTTATCTTTAATCCTTATTTTGAGCATTTTATTCATTTATTCTATGTATATTTAATATAAATTTTCTCATCCCACATTGATTTTTAATAAAACTTCATTCTTGCAGAACTTATATAAATACTCACAATCTATGTGTATTTTTTCATTCCGCAATTATTTTGCACAACCAATATAATTTGGCAAATTAATTTATTGGTCAAATAAATAGTTTTATTTTTACTGACAATTTTAATTTGATCAATTATGTAGTTGTCAATATTAATTTATTTAATTTAGCAAATTTTTAAATTGACGTAAATAAAAGAAAAATCTCAAAAATACGTATTCTTAATTATAATTCTTGGATTTGTATATATATACACGTAGGGATAATTCTCGAAATTTAACTTTGTGAGAGATGATCAGACGTACACAACAATTAACGATGTATATAATGAAATATTTGACAGATTGTGAAGTAAAAAAAAAGTTTGATTTCTATTGATTTTTTTGCAACTAAAGAAAGTGAAATAAAATCAAAGAAACACTCTTTTTGATCAATTATTGAAATATTATCACTCCAAAATAATATTAAATAATATATTGCAAAATACTAATAAAAATAAAAATATTTGTTAAGGAAGTACAATAGAATAGAAGAAACAACCTTATTAATATATTTTATTTTAATAATATAGTTCGCCGTCGATTTTCGACGGGATACACACTAGTTTGATATAAATACATAAATAATTTCAAAATTTTAGTTTTTCTCATTTCCCATCAACTAAGAAATTTTTGCCCAAATACACGAACTATCAATTTTTGTATGAATACAGATCATGCGCTAGAAGGCACCTATAAAACCACAAGAATTTTAAATCCTACTCACACCCATATAATCTTGAATTCATCAAAATCTCCAAATAGCCAGAACTATAATTTTTACATCCATATGAAGGAAAAACATTGAAAAATCTAACAAACTAATCTTGGAGAGAGAGAGAGAGAGAGTGGGTGGGTCAATCTGGTTCACCAATCCTGACGAGGAGTACCGGATCGAAGGCTCCTTCGCCTGCTAGAATTGCAAGGGGGACGCGACCAACAACGTCGTACTCGGAGAAGACGTCTTCGATTTGGGGTCAGGCGGTTTCATGATGGTGTTCTTGGTGAGGGGTTTGGGGGCTGTTTTGGTGTCGAAGAAGGGGATTGTGGCGGCGGTGACGAAAGGGGCACAACGTGGTGACGATGAAGGAAATTTGGAAGGAATGGAGAGAGAGAGGAGAGAGATAAAAGTGAGAAAATCTGGTAAGAAATCTAATTTTTTATTTTTTATTAAATAAATTTCAAAACGACGTCGTTTTGTTTATCGGTCGAATTGGCCAACTCAAATTTTTTTGCGGTTATGTCAGCATTAATTTGAGGAAAATTTGACCTCGGATGCAAAATCAGAAACAATTGAAAGTTGAAGCATTTACACGCAGAATCTTTAGGTGGAGAGAAAACCAGAAATTGTTGAAAGCTGTGGAATTTACAGGCCATTAACCCTTTATTATAATTCCTTTTCTACATATTAGAATTTCACCATTTCTTATTCATTCTTTTCACTCCAAGGAAGTAAAATATTATCACATCAAATACCTCATGATAATATTTTCTCTCATTGGAGTGAAAAGAAGGGATAAGAAAGGGTGTAATCTATAGAAAATGAATAATAAGAAATGAGAATTTTAAAGGGAGAAAATTTTATTTTCCTTTCTTTTTCTTACAATCAAAGTTAACGCACCCTTGCAGTAAAACATAATATACTATTGGATGCACAAGTATTAACCTATGTGATTGATGTTCTTTATTAAGGGAAAATCAAATGCACCGAAACACATCAATTATATATCAACTGTCATTTCGGTAAAGGTAATGACTACTATAAAAGTACCTCTTTTGCTTTATTTAGAAGAATGGATTGATTAACTTAGTGTAGGAGGAAACTATACCCCAAAATATCTTCACAATATAAATATTATATGATTTTCCTCTGGTAAATTGGTTGGAACATTTAATACTACATTAAATAATTTCATGTTTCCAAATTTTCGGTTGTAAATTTTTTTTTGACTGATTAAATGCATCGTGGGATTTATAGCTCTCAATATCATCCTTATCTATTGTCAGAATAAACGGATAACTCAACATAGTTCTACCCTATCTATACACAAAATTTTATACTTCTATTAAATAATAATCTATACTATATTAAAATAAAATAATATGCATTGTATTTTCCCTCCCATTTTGCATGTCACATGCAAATAATTGTATATTTTTAAATGCAAATTCATAATTATACATTTTTTCATACCATTTCAATTTTTCAAATTCAAATATTAAGCTTTGAAGCTTAACAAATATAGTTCACTATATATTAATGTGTATGCTGCATTATTATACTAAAATATAGTAGTAATTATTTTATTGTTTATCACGTTAATTAATTTTTTGTGTTTGCTAAATGTATTATTTTATATAAGAAAATTCATAAACATAAATTTTATTAGTTAGAGATATTTAATATAATATATATATATATATATATATTGGGGTTGGTTCACGTACAAAATATTTTTCCCATAAAAAATAATAATAATAATGCATTTTATGTACCAAAATAATGTATTTTATGTATTATTACAATGCACTGTCATAATAATGCATTTTTAATTCATTACAATGCATTGTTACGATAATACATTTCATGTTTAATTATAATGCACCGGTCAATGACAACTGTAGATCTACAAGATCAATGGTCCAGATTGCTTTTTATTTCTTACGGGAAAATGATTTTACATATGATCTCTTCCCTATATATATATATATATATATATATATATATATATATATATATATATATAATACCTAAATAATGCTCTATTGACATCTAAAAATGTAAAAATTGAAATACAATTGCATGGTGCAGTGTAACGTGTGTGGGTAATAATAATAATAATAATAATAATAATAATAATAATAATAATAATAATAATAATAATAATAATAATAATAAAATGGATGGGAAAAGAACAAATTAAAGAAGACGGCAAAGTTCGAATGGCTGTAACTTTGGGGCCAAATTAGGGGTGTAAACGAACCGAATCGAAGCAAATACCACTGGATTTGATTCGGATTCGTGAAAATATTCGTTGATTCGAATTCGGATTCGATTCGATTCGATTTCGAATACTAAATATGATTCGAATTCGATTCGAAGTCTAAATTCGAACTATTCGATTCGATTCGAATATTCGAATGGATTTTTTATATTTATATTCTAAGTAAAATTTTTCGAATATTCGATTCGAATTTGTAAAATTATTCGAATCGATTTGAACTATTCGATTCGAATTAATTCCCCAACTTCAATTCTCTGTCTCAAACTCTCAATATAAACCACAAATTATATTGTCTAACATAAAAACAATTATCAAATACATAAATAACAAAACATTCCTTGTCAAATGCATTTAAAGAACAGTCGCATAAAACAATCCACAAAAGTCTAATCTTTCACCAAACACTAGGATAAACCCTAGATTTAAAAAAAAAATTAATATACTCATATATTATTAAGAAGGTATAGTAGGACCAGTTACAGTTAGGTTGCTTTAAAAAATTAATATTACATCTATAATATATTATATATTATATTATAAATATTATATTATATATTTATTTAAATATCTAATCGAATCGAATATCGTAATTACTAATAAAAATATTTGAAAACTAATCGAATAAAAAAAAGATTTGAATTCGAATTCGAATCGTAAAATTTCTAATCCGAATATCAAAATTCGAATACGAATCTCGAATCGAATCAAAATATTTGACTTGATTTACACCCCTAAGGCCAAATAGCCAATCACTGAAACCACTATTCCCAAACAAGAAATGTAGAATGGTGGGAAATTACAAAGAAATAACAAACAAGAAACAATTTAGAACAATCACTTGATTTGGAGGCCAAGTCGAGGAAAAGCCCTATATCCCGCAAGACGAATAACACTTCGGTAATGCTTTCGAATTTGATGTTTCGTCCCCAAAAGTAAAACGGCTTACGTCTTGGAGGTAACAACACCGCAAACCACCGAGCTCCGACTGGATGTTGGGCGAGGAATTGAGCTTTAGACTCCTAAAACGCAGTTGTATGAACTTGTATATGCAAAATATTTCGAATGCTTCGAATCCTCATCCACCTCAAATGCATGACCTTTATATAGTACTCCCAGGACGTGTTGGCAGTCAACAACCATAATGGTTGGACATCATTGCGTCTGCGGTTACACAACAGACCTTCAAGACCTCAACGGGCACTGACATTATGGCCTCAGTGGTTACACATCTGAGCCATTAAGACCACGATGGTTACTCAGCCGGTCCATCATGGATTCCAAAAACTAAAGCATTAAAAGATTATTATATCTTTTTAGAAAATATATATTATTATATAATAATTATTCAACAATATGAACAACAATTTATTCATCCTATTAATTATAATTATATTCCTAATTAAAGCAAAAGATTATTATATCTTTTTTTAGAAAAATTATTATTATTATATTATTATATCTTTTAACATGGACAATTATGATTTTATTATGTTGATTGAATTGTTTTTAGTTTTATATTATTTTATTTGATGTGATAAATTGGGCGTGTTTAAGAAAAGAAACGACTTCCCTCAAAAAAAAAAAGAAAAAAGAAAAAAAGAAAAGAAACGACCCAATTAATATTGAAAGTTATAAGAGCATCAGTAGTGTAGTGGACAAAATTCGTCTACTTATAAAGCCCAAAAGTTCTTTTCCTAGCCCGCATAGCCTGACACACCGGACATACATGCTTAATACACAATAAATAATTCATAGAGCTTATAGAGCCCATATCCGGAAACAGGGGTGTCGAAGACGACTCAGACATATCAGCATGACTACCGCCACGATTTGTCATGTGGATAAATGACTTGGTCAAGGGATTCTCTTTCCATGAGAATCGGAACTGACTAGAAGGTGGGACGAGCGAATAAGGTGGACGAGTCGGGTGTGGAATAAACCCTAGGCAGGTATGGCCGTTTTATATATATATATATATACACACACACACACGGCATGCTAGGTCACGGAGGTCATCCAATTATTCATACTTGAACTCACCGCATCCTCCCCAGCCATATCTGTCTCTATCTTCCATCCCTTCTACTACCTCTATCACGAAGTTGTCGGACTCATCGGACGTATTGGTCACACTGGCACTATCAGCCTTTCTGACGCTCTATCACTTTTATTATCTCCATCGCCACGTCATCGGACGTATCGGCCGCACCAGCATCACTTGCCCCTCCAACATTCTCATCTGATATACCCTCCACGTCGGCCTCACCCGTCGACCTAACACTTAAACTCTTTGTTCATTTCTATCATCATCTCCACGACATTGCGAACGTCCAGGACATCCAAGATCTCATCACTCTTTCACCTCTTTCTATATCACCACTCCCAGGATATTTCGGACGTCCCGGACATCTAGGATCTCTTATCCCTTTCATTACTCATTTACTTTATATTTTGCCCAACAGTGTAATAAAAATGACTAAGTGTCAATATATGCACCGGACACGCCAAACAAGCTGAAATATGCAAGTCTGCTGCGTAATAAAAATAAGACTAAGTGTCAGTAAGGCCTAAAGGTCTTCCCGGACGTGATTGACTAAATATGCAAGTCCAGCAACATTATAAATGACTAAATCTCTGCAAGACCTAAAGGTCTTCTGGACATGTCAGACGAGCTGAAACATGCAAGTCTAACAATATAAAGCAAAATAAGACCAAGTGTCGGCTAAGGGCCTATCTCATATACGTCAGACAAGTTGAAAAAAATAAATTACAAAGCTTAATATGTGGACACACACACCCAGATAAATACATTTTTCGGACATGGCCGACAGATGACTAATATTTTAGTTTTTTCTTCATTAAACATGGGGGACATGCCTATCATATCACCCCCATTTTTACCCAAGCATTAGAAGTTTCACAGTAGGCTAAACGACCCAATAGAACTAAATTCAGTTATGGGCCAAGAACTCATCTTGTTGGATCTAAGAGCTCAACTTAAATTCACTAACGCAGGGTGTATCGAACAAAGTTTGGCGAGTTCAACTTTACATCGCCATATAATGATCATTATCAAGTGGACTGTCGGACAGTCCGACTAACGTCACATGAGAACCTGACCGACGTCACTGAACCTATCAAGTACAATCTGATCAGTCTAACTATCTATATCCATGAGATGATGATCACTATAAAGGTCACCAGACCTATCGGACATGGTCCAACTCATCTACCTAAAGGGTACCGCTTAGAATGCTGCTCATTTTTCATCACCCAAGCATTTAGCTAGTATGGCATGTCCAGTTAGTCCACCTTTTCCGCTAGCGAATGTCATTTAGAATGTCTTATTGTTCATCATCCAAGTATCTGGCTAGTTTGGCATGTCCAATTAGTCCAACCAGTCCGCCAGTGGATACCGCTTGTAATGCTCTATTCTTGATCGCCCAAACATCTAGCTAGTCCGGCATGCCAGGTCAATTAGCTAGTAGATGTCGCTTGGCATGCTCCATTCTTAGTCGACCAATCATCGGACTAGTTCGCCATGTCCGTCGAGTAGATGCTAATTGACATTCCAATCTCCAGTCACTTAAATGACCAATCAGTCCGACTTGCATCAGATACGGTGATCAATCTATGAACGTCTCCGACAAGGCCAGAACTTACATCGACGATTGATGACATATGAACCGTCCCTACAGCCATTGTTATCATTATCAGTCATCTCGGACTCATCCACATAGCCAACAAAACAGCCTAAATTTAGTAATATAACTTTCTCATATATTGTCATTATAGTCAGCATCGTCGAATACGCCGAGTATGCCGGCGATATTTTTATTAGTTGCAAAATGTGCACAACTCACTACAATCAAGCAACATCCGCCAACAATAACTTATCCGACTAACAAACTCTCTAGTTAAAATTATTTTAAGAGGTGAAAACTGTAGTGGACAAAATTCGTCTATCTATAAAGCCCAAAAGTTCTTTACCTAGCCCGCCTAGCCTGACACACCGGACATACCAGCCCAATACGCAATAAATAATTCATAAAATTTACAGAGTCCATATTCTGATACAGGGGTGTCGAAGACGACTCAGACACGTCAGCATGACTAACCGCCATGATTTGTCATGTGGATAAATGACTTGCTCAAGGAATTCTCTTTCCATGAGAATCGGAAGTGACTAGAAGGTGGGGCGAGCGGAGGATAAGGCGGATAAGTCGGGTGTAGATTAAACCCTAGGCAGGCATGGCCGTCATATATATATATATATATATATATATATATATATATATATATCATGCTAGGTCACGGAGGTCATCCAATTATTCATACTTGAACTCACTGCATCCTCCCCAGCCATATCCGCCTATATCTTCCATCCCTCCTACTACCTTTATCACCAGGCTGTCGGACTCATCGGACGTACAGGTCACTCCGGCACTATTAGTCCTTCTGACGCTCTATCACTCTTATTATCTCCATCGCCACATCATCGAACGTATCGGCAGCACCGGCATCACTTGCCCCTCCAACATTCTAATCCGATATACCCTCCACGTTGGCCTCACCCGCAGGCCTGACACTCAAAACTCTTTGTTCATTTCTATCACCATCTTCACAACATTCAGAACGTCCAGGACATCCAAGACATCCAAGATCTCATCACTCTTTCACCTCTCTCTATATCACCACTCGTAAGACATACCGGACGTCCCAGACATCCAGGATCTCCTATCTCTTTCATTATTCATTTACTTTATATTTTTTCATAGTACTCCGGTTATTATGATTAACTAACTTGAGCGTCGGAGGTCCTACTGCAAACACCCCCACCGGTATTCCGTTGGACTCTTACGTATGTTACTTGTGACAGGTTGCTTGTGCCCGTCATCCACGTCTTCCGAATAGTAGGACTTATGCCCTATATGTAGTGGTTTGAGCCTCAAATTGGCTCGATTGATAGTGATATTTGCTGGCTCGATTGTAGTGGGTTGACTCATTTGTTGACTAGTTCTAATTAGTTTAGAGTTATTGAATTTTCATTTAATTTAAAAAATGAATTTTTCATTGATTGAAGTCAATGAAATTACATTAAACATAAATTAAAACAAATGCATAAATTTAAAAAAATAACACAAAAATTTGAAATAAACATAGAAAATTCTACTCTGACCCTAATGGTCCAAATTTTTCCCAAATGTGCTTGATTAAATCATTTTGAAGCATCTCGGCCATTCGTCTATCTCTGAGTTGAACATCCCTCACCAGATAGGATTCGAAGTTAATCGGTAGTGATTGGTTGCACAAGAGCTACTTCTAGAAGACCCATTGTCGGTGTTGTGTGGCGACCTGACACCCCACCCTATGCGGATTGTCGGTTCGCTACGTTGGGAGAAAGGGAATCGAACCATTGAATAATCATACATAACATTTGAATCTGAGATTGAATATCAATCGAACATATTGGTTTCAAAGAGAGTTTTGAGAAATGAACATTAAGTTTGTCTAAAGGTTGTTGCCCGATCGTCGGGTTAAGCGTTTGAAAGACTAAAGGCTTAGCCTTGATCATTTTCTTTTTAAACAACGGATCGGAGATCCAAAATCATCTATGCATCTTTTAAAACGTTAATCAACCGAAGTTGAAAACATGTCGATGCATATGCTATGTCATGATGGCACGTAATTCATATAAGTATACTTATGCACATATCAATCATAATGTAATTATATAACAATTATATCATATTATTTATATGCTTGATTACTTGAGTTAAAAATTACTCCTAATCCGATTAATCTAGTTAATCGATCACATGCATCATACTTGGACATTAGTTCACATAAATCACATATGGCACTAAGGCCCACATAGTAGGGCCCAAGCATTCATTTTTGGCCCAATACAAATGACACTAAGGCCCAATCAAGCATATAAGCCCCTTAATTAATTAAATAACCTATTTAATTAATTAACCAATTACATATAAAATCATAATAATATTAGTTAATATGATTACTGGAATTTTGGATTTAAAATATTTATTTTAATTCCATAAATCTATTTTAAGGTTTTAAAATCCATTAAACTATTTTCTCTTAAAACAATACTTGGATAATTATCCCATTAATTCAACTAAAAATAGCAAACGATCTTCGATCGAGTTGTCCTTTTAACACAACCTTCCTTCCTGACTCAATTAACATTTTCAAGTGTTAAAACACAAATTCATAAATCACAAGTTCATCAAACTCGAGCAATAAGGGATGAATGTAATCTGCTCCTTTCCTGGAATTTCTTTGCACAAGAGGCTGACAAATAAATTCATAGAGGACAAACCACACGTTCAAAAATTGAGTTCTTTATGGCTATGAAAAGCTTAGGATGTCTACTACATTTTTCCATAAGACCATATATGCTGAATCTGAATAAAAAAAGGATTATATGCAAATCTTTAAAACTGGACAGATTAGGGTTCTTGAAAACAGCGCAGTGGACAAATTAATTTGTCTAGGCCGTTTGGCTCGATGAAAAATGCTGAATTTTGGATATGATATAGCATACATATATGGCTACAGAATATTATTAAAATTTCAAAGCATTTGGAGTTTGTTTGATATGGTTTTGGTTGGTCGTTTTAGTTCGAAAATCATAAGAACATGCTGGAAAATTCCTTTCATATTTTCGAACTAAAGGCTTCATAAATCCTTCATATTTACCATAGATATAAACATGTAACACATATATCATGTATAACACGTATACAAGCAAGTTTTATTATGCTTTCATCATAAAACTTCAAGAAAAACTCATAGATTCTCAAGAACACATATTTAGCCAAAGATCTTCATTTTTAACCATAGATCTTCATTTTAAACCATAAAAATCTCATACTATCATGTATATCATGCTTATAACATATATAACATCTTGATATATAAACCCTAGAAGAAATCTAGAGGTTTAAAGCATAAAAGAAAATAGAAAACATACCAAGCTTCTTGTTCTCTCTCGACACTCTCTCTCGATCTCTCTCGGTCTCTCTCTTTCTCTCCAGCCCTATCAAGCTTCTTCTTCTCCTTCTTGAGCTCTCCTCAATGGTGGAGAAATGGTGGTGGTGGCGGCAATGTGAAAGAGAAGTGGTGGTGGGGGTGTTTGAGAGCAATAATGGAGATGATAGAGAGAAGAATGAAGTGATTGTGTGAGTGGGAGTGGGCTGCAGCCTTGGATGCCGATTTTGAGGGGAGATGGAGTGATAATAGAGGGTTATTTGTGTTTGATTGTGTGTGTGTAAGAGAAGGGAGAGCATACATTGGTGGGTTTCAAATTAGGGTAGAAAAATTGGGCAAGAGAGTCTTGCATGTGCAAGAGTGCACTTCTCTCTCCCTCTTGCTCTCTCTCTATCTCGGCCCTTCTCCATCTCTCTCTTATAAATTCTCTTGTCTTATTCTTCTTGGATGCAAGTAAACTCTTAATACATGTATTATAATATTAGTGTGTCTTATTATAGCATTTGGAGGTATTATTATACTTGCATACATACATACATACACTCTAATACACACACACATGGCATACATACATACATATATATATATATATATATATATGTCATCTCATCTCGTATTTTATATTCGGATACGAGCCCTCGTAGTCGTTACGTAAATTAATTAGAAAGAATCTAATTAATCGAGCTTAGATAATTAAATTAGCAAAATTATGCTAAGGTCGAATATGATTTAATTATTCTAACATATACTCACCTATATAAGTTATGCTAGGTGATCTCGTTGATAGATTTTCATCCCATGTGGTCTTGAACAACCTTAATCTATACTTATAATACATAATTATTCGATTTATCGAATAATTCTCATCATCAAACATAATCACATATAAATCACCTAATAATGTGACAAGTAATTCACACATAATCATATAGCGTGTCATGCTCGTACTCATGAAAAAATATGATCATCAAAACGATTTAAAATCACTTGCTATGCTTCGAAATCATTTTCTTTGAAGACTTATTAATAACGCCTTCATCTTCTCTTTTAAAAGACATTTATTCTTTTAAAACATCCGGGAATAAGAGACCTACGTTACTTAGAAATTTTTTAATTTATTCGTATTTTTCCTATGTCGGATTTTACGGGATGCTACATGTCGTCTCTCCAATTGACAACATGTTCTCCTTTATTTTATACAATTATGTTGTGCATAATGATACAGACCGTCATAATCTCCTTGAGGTTCTCTTTAAACCAAGGACGGGCCGGAGCTTTGATTATTTCCCACCGGGTCTGAAGCATTCCGAAGGCTCGTTCGACATCCTTTCTAACTGCTTCCTGCATCTTCTTACCTCCTTGTCTTCTCATTTGTCGCCACTTGTGGGGTCTTCACGAATGTTGGCTAATCAAGATAGATGTCGTCACACATGATGTTGTTGTTCGAACCAGCAACGCCAAAAAAGGCATGCAAAATCCACAGATACGTGGACGCAACGGCCTCAAGAATCAAGGTGGGCTCGCCTTGATCACCTCGTGTAAACGCCCCATGCCACGCTTTTGGGCAATTCTTTCACACCCAATGCATGCAGTCGAGGCTTCCGAGCATCCCGAGGAAGTCGTGCCTCGTTTCGTGCATCTGTAGCAACCGTTGGATGTCAGCGGTAGTCGGGCGCCGCAGGTACTCATCGTCATACGCCTTGATAACTTGTACAGAACCTCTTGAGGCAGAGCTGACTAGTGGGCTAGTGGGATCCCCGATGCGGAGATACCGGTCGTTGGTTATCGGATTGACACTGTATATTTTTACAACGGCGTAAGCGAGTCCCTTCCCGTTGCATCTCGACCCATTTGGAAATACGGATCCACAGTTTCGATGCCATGAACAATGTGCTCAAACAAATCCTTCCGCATCCGAAAACGGCATTTGAAAAAAAAATGGCCGTACACCGGGTTAGGTGCAAAATAATCTTGAACTAGCCGTTGATGGGCATCCTCACGATCGCGATACACATATTCCCTCGTTAAAAGAGCTCTTGGGGGTGATTGGTTGACAAAATATTATGTCACAACCGATTGAATATTGTGCACAGTTTGCACAATATTCTCTGTCTCTCAATCAGATGAAAAACAGTAAAATGAAGCCATTTTGCTATGCAAAAATTAGAGAAAAAAATGAGAGAGGAGGATGATTTTCGGGTGAGAAAAATGAGAGATTGAGGTGTTGTATTTATAGGTAAAAATATAAAATAAAATAAAATTTAGAACGGTCGCTGATGTCAGCAACTAGTCGTTGCTTTCAAAATCCTGCCATTAAACTTCATTTTTTTTTAATATGGTGCATGCATTACACGTGCCATATATAATGCCACTTGAGCCGAGCGCGATGGAACGAGTTAAGGCTCGTTCCAGGAGCTCTTTATCGGGGGGCTTGTTCTCTGGCCGGCTCGAGCTCGGGAATGAGCCCCCACTACAGATGCTCTAAGAGCGCAAAACTAAATGTAGACACAAAATTCATTAAAAGTTGTACATAACATACCTGATATTATCACTATCACTTAAACAATGTTGTCATTTGCATTTGTACGCCATCAACAGAACTACAGAAGGGCGACTGTTTTCCTCATTAATTATTCCAACATATACATAGAGTTAGGATAGGACACATCGGTTGGGGATATATTGGATAAAAAAAGGTTTTCATAGCAACTTTTCATGAAGAGGTGTGAATAATTTAATCAACTGAATTTACAAAAATATCCCTAAAACTCCGTTTTAATATAATATATATAGATAGATTGTAATGTTAATGGCTAACTCTTGCCATGGCTTGTAACCATCGACTGGTGGTTTTCCATTGCCAGAAACCGCCGACTTTGATTGCAAAACAATTAAGTTTTGACCGCCGATTTCTCCCACAAAATGCTATAAAATGAGGGATTTGCTCTCAACTTTCATAAGCACTCTGCATTCATCTTAGTAGCTGCATTTAGAAGTTCAAAGCTCAGTTCTGATCAAGGTTCTTTTTATTCGTCGGAGCTCCTTCATATTTCGGTATTGATTTCGAAAGAGACAAAGTCGTTTTATCTTTGGAGACAATATATCATTACCGTGAGCACAGGTCGGGGTGTATTTTGTCTTATGGATAGATCCTTCCTCGATTCGATGTTGAACAAGTATGTTATAGTTATTTCATTTATATATTTCATTTTGTAATCTAATAGTTTCGATTTCTTGTTCAGTTTATATTCTTTCCAAGCTTCTACCATTGTCCCTTTATAAAAGTTCCTACATTTATCTATACTTCAAAGTAAATACTAGGGCTAATTTTACCGCTGTCGCATAAAAAATCATAGTAAAAATAAAAGGATTATTATCACTTATTATCTCAATGTATACACAATTTTACAATAATGTCCAACTTATTAAGTACAATTACAATAATGTCCCAGCATATGAAAAAAATTGGTTAATTGGTTTAAAATACATGAACATTTCATCCATTTTGGTATTTCACATGACCTTTCAAAGTTGTGTCAAAATACATCAACTTAAGATCCTTTTGAAAATTTCACATGAAAATCTTTCCGGCGAAAATTAGCGCTTACATGCCAGCCGAAATCTTGACGTGGCAGCTTGTTTCTTGACGTGGCAATGGCTTGTGTTTAACTTAAATTTAAAATACACAAACTTTACACTTATTTTGATATTTCACATAACCTTTAACATTTTTTTTGAAAATTTCACATAAAATCTCAATTATTGAATTATGGCGATGAGATTTCAATTGTTCAATAATCTCCGAGTTACAGGAAATAGACATAAATAATCTATGATGAGTTAATCATGTTGACTAGCAAATTAAGTTAGTGGAAATTAATAGTTGGCCACCAACTTTATTCTAATAAATTGTGGCCAACTTTGGGGAAAGTGAAACTTAAATGCCACTCATATCACTTTCTGATTTTTTCACTTTCACTTTCTCTCTCACCGTACTCTCTCTTTCACCCACTCCACTCTCACTTTCTCTCTCCTCTCATGTCTCTTTCTCTCTGTACTCCCTTCCTCCACCGCCACTCCCTCCCGTCTGCCTCCGCCGCCGCGTCTTCTTCCTTGGTCGTCTTTTCGATTTGATTTATTTGTACACTTTTTCGAACAGTTTATTATTTATCTTATAGTCTTTTTCCGGTCATCTTCTCCGGCGTAGCTTTCATCTCCATAGTGATTTATTTGAGGTATTTTTCTTTGTATTAGTTTTAATTGAGTTTTCTAGATCTAGTGTCTGTCATGTTCTAGATCTGGTACGTCATGTTCTTGTCATATTTTTCGGATCTTGTTGTCCTCTTCGTGCATATGTGTTCTTCCCTGCATTTTTCACGTCAGCGAACGTCCCGACTTGGCACACACAGTACGAATACAACATATTCGTACCCGGGTGTGCCAAGGCATACCGCGCATAGAACTTGGAACACACAGTACGAATACACATCATTCGTACCGGGTGTGCCAAGTCTAGGCGCATCGCGACTTGGCACACACAGTACGGCGCCGTTTCGTACCGGGTGTGCCAAGGCATACCGCGCTGGACTTGGCACACGCAGTACGGAGATATAGACCATTCGTACCCGGGTGTGCTAAGGCATACCGGGATGCGGTTGACCAAAGACGAACACCATCCGGGACATTAGATCCTGGAATTTGACGCCATGGATTGGAGAAAGGGCGTGAAATAAGGCAACGGGATGCGGAAGAATGCGGGTGCGGCGGTATATCTAGAAGAATGCAGTGCGACGGCGGATGCGGAATATGGGCAGCGAATGTGAAAGTTCAAGGCGGCGCGGCGGGCGGGCCCAAAGTACGAAGGCGGTGCGGCGGAAGGGATGGAAGTACGACGATGCGGCGGCGGAATGAAAGCACGACGGCGGCGGCGACGGCAAAATGAAAGTACGACGGAAGAAATGGAGAAAATAGGATTTTTAGAGAGAGAAGAAACAGAGAATTTGAAATTTGAAAACTGAAAAATGAAATGGGTGGATGGATGGTTAATAGTGGTTCCAAGGGCAAATTGGTCCAAATTTCCAAAAGTTGGCCAGAATTTCTACAAATAAAGTTTGTGGCCAACTATTAATTTCCACTATCTATATTGGTTATCCCAAATTTTGCCTCATCTATGATTATAAAAAAATGTTAGAGGTTATGTGAAATACCAAATAAGTGTAAAGTTTGTGTATTTTAAATTTAAATTAAACACAAGCCATTGCCACGTCAAGATTTCGGCTGCCATGTAAGCACTGGTTTTCACTGGAAAAATTTTCATGTGAAATTTTTAAAAGGATCTTAAGTTGGTGTATTTTGATAAAATTTTGAAAGGTAAGGTGAAATATCAAAATGGATGTAAAATTCATGTATTTTAAACCTATTAACCCCAAAAAAAATCATAATTATGTCCTACTCGTCACTTTTCGGCAACATGGATCGCCGGAAAGACCTGTAGACTAGCAAAATTAAAGAAGAATCATCATAAATATATTGTCTCTGTGGTCTTTTCGGCGATCCATGTAGAGACCTAGTCACCAAAAGTTGATGGGTGGGTCACAGACTCACAATTGTGAATTTTTTTCATACAATTATTACAATTATTTTTACGTTGGAACATTATTACAACAACGTTTGCACGTTGGAACATTATTACAAAAACGTGCAAACGTTGAGATAATAAGTGATATTTATCTTAAAATAAATATAACTAACGAGTCTTCTAATTTGATGGGGATCTCATTCCTTATATTATTTGGAATCTGATTTCAAAAACGTGCAAACGTTGAGATAATAAGTGATATTTATCTTAAAATAAATATAACTAACGAGTCTTCTAATTTGATGGGGATCTCATTCCTTATATTATTTGGAATCTGATTTCAAAAGAGAAGTGGTAAAATTTCAAAACAAATACTCCCTCCGTCCCGTCATAAGTGGCCACATTTTCTTATTGGGCTGTCCCATCATAAGTGGCCACTTTCCTAATATGGAAACACCCTCTGTCACACAAAAGATGTGGGCTCCACCACATTTTATCTTTTTATTCTTTAAACACTTTTCTCCTAAATACTCGTGCCCAAAAGAAAGTAGTCACTTATCATGGGACGGAGGAAGTAGTAGGAACCGGCATTGCAACGACAACATGCATTTCTAACAATTGACAATTTCTACTAATGAATGATTGGTTAAATAGTAGAACCCGATATTTTGACTCCTAACGTGGAAGTTGTCTATTAATTGAGTCGGTCAGGGTGCTGTCACTAAATTTAATTTTGTGGATGAACCTTGTGATAATACCGTATGTGTTTTAATTATTTAGCCTATAATAAATTAATTAAAGTGATTAAATAATGATAATATAATGATGAGATTTTGGAAAAGTGAAAACAGGGTGGGAGCCGCGTCCAAATAGATTCCATGCCTCTCAGCTTTTCACACGGAGCCGGCTACAATGAGCTGAGCCGCCGTTATGTGATGAAGCTTCTAGTAGGGATATTAATTTATTTATTACCTCAATCAATTATCGAACTAATCCTATTAGACTCAGACTATTTTTGATTTCGAATAATTAAGCTATTTTTTTTTTCGAAATAAAAATTTTCGGCACAATCCTTTTTTTTATTTTTATTTTAATTCTTAAATTATAGGCGTGTTACGCTTGATCTTTTTCCTTCTTCTTTTTTTTGTTTGTTTAGTGATATGGTGTCAAAAAGTCTACACCAATAAATAAAACTTAAATCAAAACAATTTTTTTTTGCTATAATAAATGCATTAATGGGAAATAAAAATTAACTGAAACGGATTTGTTTTTTTTTTTTTTAGTTAGACAAGGAAGAGTAGTAAGACTTGGATCCTAGACATGACTTTTAAAACATGAAATTTTCCCCGCTTGGATGTTCTTAAGAATTAAGATACACCATACAAAGAGCTTGAATTTAAAGGATATCGAAACATGTATGTGCGTGCCTAACTTAAAATTGACAAATTTATTAGATGGATTAATTGTTACTGTAAAATAAAACCGATTCTTCTTTCTAGAAAACTATACATTTAAATTTAAAGGCTATACTAGCAGGAAATTACGTGCGTTGGACGTATAACCTCTCATGTAATATGACTAATTTATTATAAATAAAATATATTTTATGATAATTTTTGAAAGTTATAATATTATTAATTTTTTATTATTAACTTCAACAAAATGTTAGCAAGTATGTGTAAAGAGAGAAAAAAAATGAAGTCAAATTTCTTATATCATATCTTATGTACAATTATCAAAATTGTATGGTATTGATATTAATCGTTTATTATAATATACTTACTCTAATTATGAATGAAAGGTCGAGTATATATATATATTAAAAAAAATAACAGAGTGTTGCAGAACTAAAATTCTAAGTATAACAAGCTTATACTCAGAGCCAAACCTCAATAAAATATTTATGGATAAAATCATAGTGGGAAAATCACATAAAAGAAAAGGAGTGTCTAATTAATTAAGTGACCTTAGAAGAAACAAAAGTACATATTATATATTTTCAGCTACAATGTGTTTAAGTTGCTACCATCTTAAATAGTTAAATATCCCCAATTTTTAGATCTTAATGGTAATTATTATGATGACTTCAATTACTATATTAAAAAAAAAAGAGTTCTTCATATGTTATTGATACTTCGAAAGTGAAGGAGAGTAATGGTATGAGGAAACTTTTTTTTAGAATTCACTTCTAAGTTTTCTTGTGGATTGTCACCCAAATACTTTCTGCTTCAACTATATGATGTGGGATAAATTGTTAGTGATTATTTGGCGAGCAAAGATAAGATAGGTGGCACATTTGATCCTTTATTCTAGTATAGATTAAGTAATTTTTATTTCTTAGTTTCTTATTAGGATCTTGTTTCATTTTCGTATTAAGATTTATTTTTAGGTCTTTAAATATGTTCTCTTGATTTATTGTTAAACAGTCTTTGAGAACGTTTGCCTTATATATACACCATCTCGTGTTAAGTGAAGACCTTCAGCTCTCTTATATAGTGATAGTTGATATACCATTAAAAAGCCTAAAATTTTTCTACTATGCATAATTATACATTTAATACAGGATTAATTATCGAAAAATACATAATCTTTATCTCTATTATACATATAACTTTTGAAATAGTAACCATCACCCACCGTCCCCTCCTCCCTCACCCTCTCACAACCACCACCACCACCCGTCAGTACTAAATATTATCAACAGATAAGAACTGTAAAGTATAATAAACTAGCATGTCTCTCGTGTGATGCACATGAAGCACTTTTCGATTTAGTGAGTATCATATAACAATAACTAAATTATAAAGAATGTAAATTTACAAAAATAAATGGGAATTTCATTATAAAAATATATTTGATGTACATCTTATAGTTTGATATCGATAGACTATTTTATACGTGCATGATAGTATAATAATTGTTATAGTATTTACTTAAATAACATAAAATTTTAACATGTTACTTTCAAAAAATAAAATAAAGAAATAACATGTAATGACATAGAGAATTTATTCATTAAATAACTATTGATTTACAATAAATATTTTTTTTTACTTTTCGGCAATCCTAATCCTGTTAACAATTAATAATCTAAAACTAAAAAATGGGTTGACCAAATTAATTAAGAATATTAGGATTATTCTAATCATTAATAAAGAATTGGTAAATCATATTTCTATGTAAATAAAGATCGAAGAAAACAATTATGTCAAATGTCCAACAAACAAAGTCAAAGATGTATGAGAGCATATATTCATCTCCTTATGTATTTTGGACTGAAGAAGAAAATTGCATTTCTTATAACCACAAAATGACCTGAGAGAAAATTGGAAGCATGGAGAAATTTCATAATTTGAAGTGGAAAATGCTATGATAAAAAATAGAATCAGAGACACATGTCCAATCATATGTTTCATTATCACAGGAAAACACGGTGGACCAGATGTACATCATAAATTTACCATGCTTGGATGAACAACTGATGAAGAAAGGCAATATAGATTATAGAGCATGCATCCAGTCTCCAAAGCAATCAGGGTTTCATCAAATGCAGATTGCAGAGTAACAAAAAGTTAAATATATATTATAGGAAAAAAAAATTAGAAGCTCTATAATATCCCCATCAAGATTATATATTGAAAAGACAGGTCCTTTATCCTACTTCTTTGCAATGAAGTAAAAATGATAGTATACTCAAATAGAGCACACTGTAATAATTCCTTCACACGAATCTTCTAGTAAGTTAGTTTATCCTAGGATTTCTCCAGGAATCTCACAACAGCGCAACAGTTCACTAAGTAATTAAGCAAGAAAAAACATGATCGCAAACATTTATAAAAAGTATATGAGTGATGAGTGATCCCTTCATCACTTAAAAAAAAGGTTCACTAATAAAAACAATGCTCATAGATTCTCCACTCATAGTCATAGCCGCCCAAGTGAACGACTAACGACATGTATTGAGGATTTTGTCTCCGTCAGCATATTGCCATTGAGAAATATTACAAGAATTTTGATTGTTTCAGAACTTGATTAGGTTAGAGAGAGATCAAAGGTGTACGATTAATGATGTGGTAGAGATAAATTGTATCACCGGTGGTAGATGCACCGATTTTGAACTCTTTCTTATCGTTATCAATGGCTCGAAAACCATAGAGAAAGAAATCAATTGATTTTCGGCGAACAAGATAGCGTCGGAGAAATTAATGAAATAATGGAGAGTCAAATAAGATATAATTAAACTGATAGTGGGGGGAACACGTGGGTGGGTTTAGGCTAACTAACGTTTTTTATCAGATACAGGTTGATACGAAAAAACAGGATTTAAGAAAACTGTATAATTAAAATTTTGCCGGGAAAAAGTTTATGTTACAAACTGTGTTTTTATATATTAATAGATTACATAAATAAATTAAATAAATAAAATATAAAATAAAGTTTTGTGAAGAAAGGTTTCAATGATAAAGAGAAAATATTGAAATATAAAGATGAAATTTAATAATAACGACGACAAGTTAGAGATAATAATTATTAAATTATTAAATTTATAAAAATGTAAACTTTTATCAAAATTAATATACAACCATTAATATCCTAATAAATTTTATCACAATTCTCAACATTTATGTTTTTTTTGTTTTCACTTTTGAGCTATAATATAAGTAGGAATAGGGGTGAACATTCGGTTATTCGGTTTGATTTTGGTCTAAACCAAACCAAACCGAATAAATTAAATTTTTAAAAATCAAAACCAAACCAAACCAAAACTAACCGAATAACCGAACCGAATAAACCAAATTTTTAAAAGTTAAAACCAAACCAAACCAAACAAACTAAACGGTCATGTATGTTCTAAATATTTCATCCAAAATCAACAAAAATATACTTAATACAATAAGACAATAATAATAATATTTTAATTTAAAAAATTAACATAACATATATATATACACACACATATTATAAGAAAAGCCAAATATGTTAAACGAGTAACAAAAATATCGGTCCATTGCCTTGTTGCATGATGTTGATATCCGTGCTTTATTTCAAGTTCTATTGGGTCCAACAAGCTCTTGCGCTAAATTCTTTCAAATTATTTTTCATTATTGAGAAAAGTTATACATAAATATAATTAATATATATATATTATATAAAAATTAATATATATATAAATTCGGTTTTCGGTTTGGTTTGATTGCCAAAGTATCAAACCAAACCAAACCAAACAAATTAAATTTTAAAAAAATAAAACCAAACAAACCAAACAAACTGAACAAACCAAACCAAATTCTATTTTCGGTTTGGTTTGGTTTGGTTTTCGGTTTTCGGTTATTTTTGTTCACCCCTAAGTAGGAATATATTATTAATTAATTCATTAAGTTGAGTTATAGTAGAAGTAGGACTATTATTAATTTATTAAATTTATAATAAATTTATTATAGATTTACACTATTGCCCCTAAAATAAACATAACAATAAGGACATATTAGGCAAACCCAATTTTGTAAGAATCCGCTCTTTTATAATAGATATGGATACAGATATATGACAAACTAATTTATATATGAAAACAAAACCGATATGAACAAATTTAAATAAAAAATAAAAAATAATATCTTCAATTTAAACTAACATTTATAATAACTAATTTCATATGGTTTCACTCCTTTTTTTGTTTACACCCTTTGGCCTTTTCCCTAATAATAATAGTAATAAAATAATTGTAATATTAAATATAACACATTCACACTCCATATTGACATTTCTCTACCTCTATCTCATTAAAATCTATTTGGGAAAAAAAATGCAACATCAAAAAAGATATAATGAGTATTGAAAGTGATGCAAATTCAAGTCAAGTTTGCTTTCGTCGTGATTTTTGAAGCAACTCCGTTGGGATAATTTAGTTTGACCCACACACAATTTAGAAAATCATTATATAAACTTAAAAAAAAGTGACAACTGATCATTGCTGAAAGGCTTTAGAAATATTTATGATTAAAAGCTAATGTGATGTAATTTCCCAAAGCCTCCTTGACAATTACTCCACTCATTCAACTAAAGATAGGATAGGAATTTAAGTTTGAATAAGGTTATATTAATAAAACAATATTTTAATACAATTTCAAATAAAATAATGTACTATGTTTTGGGACATTTAAAAAAGCATAAGGGACTTGGGACTTTACAGATGTATACGAATTAAATAATTTTGGTTCGGTTTATTAGATTCGAAATTTTGATATTGAATTCGAAAAATTATGATTCGAATACAAATACAAATACTTTTTTTTATTCGATTATTTATCAAATACGAATTCAAAATCATGATAACCGATTCGGTATTCGAAAATATTTGATTATATATATATATATATAATATGTTTATATAAAAATGCGGATCAAATAAGAACACTTTCTTATGTGAGAAATAAGAACAAATCTGGATCCTTGATCTTTGTTGATCTACGGTCCAGATTTAACTGTGCATTTAGCTACTGAAATTTATGCATTTGAATGTTAATGTATTAAGTTATTGTAATTTATGCATTAAAATATTTATGCATTTAGTTTCTGCATTTAATGCATTTCCGATGTAATAGAAATGCATTGTTCTTATGTTTTCATATAAAGATGTGTTCTCACCATATCCACCCCCTTTATATAAATATACATATTTGATATTCACAAATATATATTTGTCTACATATATATTTTAAAACTAAACTAAAAAAATTAAAATAAACAAAAGAAGGAAATTTCATTTAAAATATTGTTTTAGAAATTTTTAATTCAAAATTGCAAATCGAATAGTCTAAAAAATAAGAAAATTTCGAATCGAATATTCAAATTGTATTGTTTATAATACACTTAAAAATTCAAATCGAATAGTTTCAAATATTCGCGAATAACTTTCGAATCAAATACGAATAAAAATAAGATTTGAAATCGAATCGAATATATAATTATTTTTCGAATCGAATCGAATATCACTCGAATCGAATACGGTGATATTCAATTCGAGTCATATACATCCCTACGTTCGGCGGGTGAATAATATAAAAAAAAAATTATTTCTATTTTAGACCAACACTCATGATAATGGAAAACGAAAAGATAAACTTGAATTAAAAATTGACACCTCATCTCATAAGCGCTTTGAAACAAAGTATGGCTGCTGTAATGACGTGGAAGCCGATAGAGCTGATGAGCCGCCGCCAGTTCACCGACTGAGGTGGCGCCACTTAACAAGCTCGAGCCAACCAGAAATACGTCAGCTGGAGCGGGTCCACACTCGAACAACCAACCCCTTCCATATATCACCCACACACCTCACCTTCACCAGAAATCTTCCACTCGAGAAATCTAATAAACTTACATACAACCAAACACACACACATTAGAGCATGGGAAATTGCATAAGAAAAGGATCGTCCGCGGAATGGGGCGGTGACGACTGGGGCTCATTCGGGTCGGGTCATGAGAAGACCCGAAAGGAGGAGGAAGTCGTCGACGGAGGCGGCGGCGGCTCGAAGTCGACGACGGATTGTTTGGGGGCGGGGACGGAGGTGAAGATCAAAATCTCGAAGAAAGAGTTGGAGAAGCTGTTGAAAGAAGCCGCCGTGGAAGGGCTGCCGCTACAGCAGGTTTTGGCCCACCTCGTCGACAACGCCGGCGCCGGGGAGGCGCATCAACGGCCATGGACTCCTGCTCTGCGCAGTATACCCGAATGAATATTTATCATGATCGATGTGGATAATTCAGTCATTTTACTATTTCGGAAACCTGCCGTGAACATATTCTTCCGATTTCATCTTGTAAAAAACTTGTAGGGTTAAAATAGAATTAACTTGTAAGTATAGGAAGTTGGATAAAATATACTACCTCTTTCCTTCTGCATGAAAAGTCACATTTCTTTTCGACAAGGTTATTAAATAGAATGGTTATTAAAAAAAGATAAAGAAATAGAAATAGTGGAGCTCACATTTTTGTGTGAGAGAAAGAAATTTTCTTTTATGGATTGTGACATTTCGAGTGGGATGAGCCAATAAGGAATACGTGCCATTTCGAGCCGAACGGAGGGAATAATATTTTTCTGATATTCATTTGTGTGAAATTGGATTGAATTCTTGTTCTTTTGTAAAGTTTGATTATAGATTTTGTTAAGATAGTGAAATTTGCTTTGATTTTTTGGATTAATTGTATCTATACTATTATTAACTTTACATGATTTTTTGTTTGGCAATAAGACCTTAATTTAGATAGGTGCATCGATCTTTAAATAGCTTTTCCGGTTATAAACACTACTTCGAATTTTCAAATCGAGAATCTAACGTGACATGAAATAATATACACGCATGTTGCACGGACTACCACTTGTATATAAGAACACCGTTGTGCAATCGATATAACATTTACACAAACTTTGGTTTTCATTAGGGGTGAGCAGACCCGCTCCGAACCCGCTAAACCGACCCGGACCGACGGATTCGGCGGGTCGGTCCGGGTTCAAGTGTAGTTTCGGTCCGGGGCGGGTTCAATTTATGGGACCGAATTTTGTCCGGGTCGGTTCCGGGTTTAATTTTTCCAACCCGCCCAAACTCGGACCGACCCATATATATATATATATATATATATATATATATAATTATCAATTATTTTATTTTAATTTTATTTCTAATTTGAATATCTCCTAAAACCTAATAGCAGCAGCTAGCCGCTCTTCTCACTCTTCTCTCCACTTTCCAGCCCTGCCCGTCACCCTCATTCTCACAGTCACAGCCACCGGCCAGTCGTCACCGCGGTTAGCCGCACCCACACCCGCCTCCACCTCCAGGCTCCGCCGCTCCAGTCCACGCCTCCATCTCCAGGCTCCGTTGCTCCAGTCCACGCCTCCACCTCCACGGCTCCGCCTCCGCCTTCGCCTCCAGGCTCCGACGCTTCAGTCCACGCCTCCACCTCCACGGCTCCACTCCACCGATTCAATCAATATTACGGTAAGATTTTGAAGTTTAATTTTCGTAATAGACTTCGATTAATAAACTAAATCTGCAAATTGAGTGTAAATTTCAGATTGAGTGTAAATTTCAGATTTTAAAATTTAATTTTCGTAATAGACTTCGATTACTTTTAAGATTTGTCATTTGAGCTTGTAAATTGAGTGTAAATTTCAGATTTGCATGAAATTTGGTTATTGAGTGTAATTTTTAGTTCTCATTTTTTATTTGTAGGTGAATATATGTTGGAAATGATGCAAAAACAGGGAAAAATTATTCTGTCCAAAATGCCCCGGGTTGGACCGAAATCGACCCGAACCCGAGGTTCAGTTTCGGTCCGGGTTGGGTCGGTTTCTAATTTATTTTCGGTCCGGATCGGGTCAAATTTTTAAAAATTTCGGGTCGGCAGGTTGGGCAGTTCGGTCCGGGTCGGACCGAATGCTCACCCCTAGTTTTCATTAATCGTTGCACCAAAAACACAATCTTAACAATTTTCCAGTTAGCCGATGAGGCCTAACTCAAGTGGCTAGTTGAGGCCACAAGTCTTTCTTTAGTGAGAGGTTTTGGGTTAAATCCTGTCTGCATGCGGTGTAGTTTATTTCCCACCTTATTTGGTGGTGTAGTGGTCTCACCCTGTGTGGTGGTGTAAAAGTCCACTTATATGGTAGTGTTGTAATTTATTTGATTATACATATATATATCTCATTGTAATTCTCTAAAAAAACAATTTTCCAGTTACAACAGCGTTGATTTTTTTAATTTGCACTACAGAACAATATATAGCTCATATGTGGGCTTTTGAACGACGACTCGAGAATTCTTTTGATGGCATATATATAAAGAATATGATATTAGATGCAATTAACATTTTATTTTTCCGACTAGTGAAATTTCCTTGCTAAGATAAGTTAAAAAAAAAAAATAGCGGCTATGATGTGCATCCAAGACAGCTTTGTGACCTATTTTGTATCGAAAAACGCCCTCCTCTTTGATTTTTGTTTTTTTTTTTTCAAATGAACTTAACCTACCGAACTTTATTAAAAATTTATTTTTAAATTATAAGTAACACTGATCAAAATCTAGCTAACAAATCGAACATAAAATAAAAATATATAAATATAAAATCTGAAATCTGAAATCCCAAACTTAAAACTAAAAGGAAATAATGAAAGTTGTCCAGAAAACCCCCCTCATAAGTGTGTTCCATGGGTATTGTTTTGCGGCAATTTGTTGAGCAAAAAGTCCGATTATTTGAACTAAGAATTATACATCTTGGCTGAGAGAAATTATTTTTTCCGATTATTGTTGAAGCAAAATTTTCTTTCAAAAACAAAAAAAGAAAAAGAAAAACATGAAATTCCAGACTTAAAAATAAAATTGGTTCCCAAAAGCTATGTTGGTACATATTTTAGTGCACAATCGGCCAATTCCCAAAATTACATGTACAATCAAAACGAATAATTTGAAAGAAATTTGGTTACGGCTTGACCATATATGTATATATATATAGGAAAAGGATTATATAAGAACTCATTTTTATATGAGTCCGTAGAATGATGTATTTTTATCATATCGATTAATGCACGAATTGCATTATTTTAATGCACAAACATATGTTAATAAAAAAATTGAACCGTTGATCTTTTTTATGTACCGTCGAGATTTAAGTGCTGCATTAAATTATTGCAGGTTGTACATTAAAAATGATTTATAATATTTGTGCATTCAGTTACTGCAATTTGTCCTTTGTGATGTTTGTGCATTAAAATACTACATTTTGTGCATTTCTAAAGTAATAAAAATGCATGGTTCTTCTACCTCAGAAAGTCCTCAAGGTGATTCAAGCTGCCTGTAGATCATTTCTTTGGACTGGAAAATCAGGCCTTTCTAGGAGAGCTCTTGTTGTATGGGAACAGTTATGCCTTCCTCAAACAGCAGGAGGTTGAAATATAACAAATGTTCAACTCTGGAACAAGGCAGCCTTGTGTAAGCAATTATGGAATCTTGCACAAAAAAAGGACAAAATTTAGGTAAGGTGGGTGCATGGTTATTATATCAAAAACCAAAGCCTCACCACAATGAAGATACCAGAACAAGCTGCATGGGTTATAAAAAAAATTATTGTAGCTCGGTCTTATTTTGGAAACAACACAGATGGCCTCCAAATGATACAAGGGTTCACCATCAGAAAGATGTATCTGCAGATGAGGGGACCAACACAGAAAGTGAGATGGCAGAAAGCTATTAGCAACAACAAAGCCCCACCTAAATGCAAGTTTATTGTATGGTTGGCAAATCTGGGAAGACTGGTTACCTGTGACAACTTGCTGAAAATAGGAATTTCTTGAGATCAGTTTGCATCTTGTGCAAAAAGGATAATGAAAAAATAAATTATCTCTTTTTCAGCTATGATTTCTCTGCACAAATATGGAAAGCGCTAACTACGTGGAGTGGCATACAAAGGATCATTACAGATTGGGAAGCTGAAAAGGAATTCCTTAATTGTCTCTCAATGCAGATCAAAGACATGTAAACAAATGCTTTATAGAGTGGTTGTTTCTGTAGCTGTATACCTCATTTGGAAGGAAAGGAATCACAGACGATTCCAAGGTGTCAACAATAGCATAGACAGTATTGTTAAACAGAGTCAAATCCTTATTGCTATTAGCTGTAGCAAAGAGCCTAGACTAGTAAGAATGTTAAAGTCTTAGTTAGTCTGCTGGTTATTTTACTTTTGTTTTTGAGTTGTAAGTGTTGGTTTTCACTCCATTTTGGTTAAATAAAATCCTATTTACCAAAAAAAAAAAAAAATGCATGGTTCCTACCAGCGGTGGCCGCGGTTCAATTCGGTTCCGGAATCGGAACCGAACCGGCAGTTCTCAGTTCCACCTCAGGGGAATCGGAACAGAACCGCCGACCACTTCGGTTTCGGTTCTAAACCGGAACCGCAAGTTTTGGTTCGGTTCGGTTCGGTTCCGCGGTTCCGACGGTTCCAAATCGGAACCGTATGTTTTGGGTGTCAAAAATTATGTTTTTTTTTTTTTTCGTTTTTTGCTACGTTTTCTTGTTTAATTGTAATTTTATGTATTCTAATGTAATATTTAGGTAAAATAAATATGAATTGTAACATAAATAAAAATAAAAATGTAAAAGATAAAAGAAACAAACTTATAAAATATAAATTGTGGCCAACATTAATGGAAAGAGACTAAAATGTCTCCCAAGTCATCCTCTATCTCTCTCTCTCTCTCTCAACTGGCTTTTTCCGCCACCATTACATCCGTGTCTCCACCACTGTGCAGTTCGTTCTCCCGTCGCATCTCTCTCTCCATATATTTTGCTTTAGATTCGCCGCCACCACCGCAGTTTAAATCTGCCATCGTCGTTGCTGCGATGCATCTCCCTCTCACTCTCTATTTTTCTTTAGACTGATAAAATTTGAGTTTGTTCACGATAAGATACGAACGGTGCAAATGGATTTCATTCATCCCAATTGTACCACAACACAACGCACCACAATTTAGAACGATTGGAACTAATTGGACCATTCCACCCGATTATACCATGTCACAAAGCGCCACCAATTGGCAAGATTAAGACTAATAAGAATATTTGTTCCGTTTGTACGTAAAAATAATAGAATTTAATAACATAAAAATATAATCATCAATCAACCCAAATATCACCAAATAAAATCAAAATCATTAATTATAATGCAATGATAAAATTACAGTGATGGGACGAACGAAATGAACTAGATCTATTCGTCCCAATCGTCCCGCATATATGTATTGGACGTATTCAGGGCATTTTTGTCCAGAAATCCAAATCTTGGCAAGAATTTATAATTTCTAAGTTGGTTGCCAAATATTGATTTTTTATGCCCAAAATGACTGTTTCACAATTTGTCTTTATTAATTATGTACTTGTCGTGAAACCTACAAAAATTATTTTAAACATAGTTCAAAATAAAGGTGTTGTATTTAAATAAAAGAATGAACTCACCTAATGTAGTATCCCGTCTTTCTTGCGTTCTAAAATTAATTAATTTAGTAAGAAAGATAAGATTTCAGTGAAAGAAATATTTTCATTTCAGAAAATTTTATCCGGCAGATATATTTTGCCGTAAAAAAATGAGTTTTAATTAAGAATGATCGTCTCGGTTAATCCGAAACGAAGAAGTTTCTACATTTATCAATAGATGATAAATGTTTAGTTATTAATTGACTAAAAGAAGAATTTAATTTAATTACGTAAATTTTTACGTAAATTATCTTTTAAAATTTTAGTTTCGGTCGATTTGAAATGTTTCGAATCTCCGATTCTTTCTGTGAGATTTTTATCTAGGGTTCGCCAAACCCTAAATTAAATTTCTATGTTGAGAAATTTAAAGTTTAATTAATGAGTAATTAGTAATTAATTAGTTGTATTAATTAAGGATTTAATTAATTATCCTAATTACTATTCATCATAAATATCTAAGATATTTATGATGAATAGTAATCTAATCCTATCTATATATATATATATATCAATATTTATCATCTTTTTCACCTTCATCTCTCTCTCTAAAACCGCCTACACACACACATACACACACACACTTCAAGATCTTCCATTGATGTGCAAGATTTAAGCTTGAAGATCAAGAATAATCCATCCCTAAGTGTTAGACAAGGTTGGATTTATATTCTTTCAAGCTATAAGCTTAAGAATCATGCTTTAATCATCTAATTTCTTCTTTAAAAATTTTTGAAATTTTGGGAGATATGATTAGATGATGTTGATCTTATAGTATGATGCTTATATGATGTTTATATGATGATTTATGTGATTAAATCAAGCATGAGAAAACCCTAACCCTTAGTTTGAAATTTTCGAAAATTATAAAATTTTAGGGGTTTTTAATTCAATTGTTTTATGCTTAAATTGATCTTATAATTGAGCTTAGTTAATTATTTCAAGCATATTTCATGTTGGTAGTAAGCATGAATTCCCAACCTATCTCATTTTATTAATTAATATCGAAAATTAGGGTTTGAAATTAGGGTTTTGAAGATTTGATGAAGAAAGATGTAATTGATGGATAATTTGATGTTATATTATGTTAATGGTAATTGTTGAATCAAGAGTTAGTGAATTAAAAGCATGATTAACCCTAGAAACCCTAGAAATTGAAATTAGGGTTCTTAAAATTAGGGTTTATTGTTTAATGAGTAATTGAATGAAATTGATGGAATAATTAAGCTTAAGATAATTAATTAAGTATATTATAAATGAAAAAGTAGAGAAAAGAATTCTAGAAATCCTAAATTTAAAAATATCGAAAAATAAATAAATAAAATAAAATATTAATTGATTTTTAATTAAGAAACTAATTACATTTATGAACTTCTTAATAAAAATAAAGTATTGTGTGATTTTCTGGAATTTTAACTCAAAGTATTAAAACTTTTCTATTTTTAGTTGATTTTTCCGTTTCGGAAGTTATTCGTTAATTGGACCGAATGTGTGAAATAAATGTGTAAATATGGTTGTTATGTTTAAATAAATGTATAGAATTAAATTGAGAATTTTCTGAATCCGTTAAACGGATTAAAATCGACTTAGTCGATTATGATGAATAGTAAATGATGAATGTTTATGAATGAGTGTGATTTGTTTGGTATTTGATTGATGATTGTTGAGTAATGATGAGTTAAGATAGAATAAGAGCGTTTAAGAAATTAAGATAGAAATTTTCGAGTTTAGTCGAGTTTCGGCGTAGAAATTTGAATCGAATTGCGTTAAGATTATCGAAGTCGTTATTCGATAGAAGTTCTCATTCTAAAGTCGCTATTCCATTTCGATTTAAAGGAGCAAGTGGAAGTGGAAGCAGAAACGTGAAAAAAGAACGAGCAGTAAAGTTTAAAAGTTAAAGCTTAAGAAAACCAGGTGGGCTTTCTTACCTATACAACGTGAAAAATATGAATTTATATGATTTTTCAAAGCTTTGATACTTGCCAAATGTTTTTAAAATGTTAAGTATGTTACCATCTACTTAAGAAGGACGAATTCGGTCCCGTGCAAGGTGGGATTTGTGTACACATATGTAATCGTGAGCATTTCTTTGATGGGCCGGTTATACGTAACTGTGAGCCTTTCTTTGATATGCCGGTTACAAGTTATTGAGAAAGAGACCTCTTTCTCATCACTATTATTTATTGTAGATATGGTTGATACTGTTAATATGTGTTGGGAAAATTAATAGAGTTTTGATTTGATACCAAAACCCAACTGTTCTCCAACCGAGTAGATGATCGCATCAACCTAAGTAGTGTTTTCCAGCTCGCCTGTTTGAGCTCTAGATTTTCTAAGTTTACAGGTTCAGGAAGTGGAAGACAGCAGAAGCCGAAGATAACAGAAGATCCAGCTGTGTTTACAGCAGGAGTCAACTATCAGCTGAGTTTTCCAGCTGAGCTGAGTTCTAAACGGAGCAGGATCAAGCTAAAGATAAGCTGAGCTGAGTTCAAGACACAGCTGGTCCAACTGTACAGAACAAAGGGAACTAACTTTGAAGACGTCACTTCAAGTCAGCTTACCCAATCCAGCTCTAAATTCAAAAACCCAGCTCCAAAGGCAGAGATCCCGGCGTCAGAGGAAGTCAACATACCTCGACCAATGAGGGATTGCCGAATCAGCATCCTAGACTTCAGAACCTAGGATGTGACACGAATGAAGACAGATGCAGAAACGCCCAACGACAGATTTCGTATTTAAGAAGAGTAGGTAAGATTCAAACGGCTCCTCCAACTGCTAGTCTTGAATCTCTACCTATATAAACCTATCTTCAACCACAGGATCAGATACGAAAAACTCTCTACAAGCTTTCATTCTCCGAAATTCTCAAACCTTCAAAAGCTCTCAAGCAGTTCTACATAGTTCAAAGAACACTTTATCTTAAAGTGTTTCTAGTCCAGAAACTACTCAGTTTTTCGTCTGATTCCTAGGCAGAAATCATTGTATATTTTAAGCCTAGATTTCGAACGAGTGCATCTAATTCTAAAGTTCTTAATTGTAAGAACTCGTTCATAGTTGGAACCCCAAACCAAACCTCTCTTTACCCAGAAAGGTTAGGTCAAGGTTACGCTTGCTTGAAGCGCGAAATTCAAGTGGTTGTAAGGTTTTTTCAGTACCCGTAAACTGAAAGGTTAGGCTTGACAGTGCCCGCAAACTGTTGGAACACAGCTCGGGTTAGAGTTGTGAAGTTGCTTGGTACTTGTAAACCAAGTGGTAGTGAATTCCCAGTGAATCTGGTCGTGGACGTAGGAGGTGTTACTCCAAACCACGTAAAATCTCGTGTTCTTTACTTTCTCGTTATTTTCAGATATTTTACTAACTTTATCATCTCATTGCATATTTTATCAAATCTGCATACACAGCTGCTCTTCAAAGACAGCTGTGTCTTTCTGAAATTTGCACAACTTGACTAAGTCGATAACGTAAAGAATATTTTCAAGCTGAGTTTTTCTAAGTAACCGAGCTAAGTTTTCAAACCACCACATTCCGCACCGCCAGTTGAGTTATTTGCCCTGCTGACCCTCCTCAGCTGGATTAATAACTGAGCTCACCAACTCTGTTTTTAAACTAGAAAAAGTTTTCAGAAATCTATCTTTGGTGTATTCACCCCCTCTACACCAAAGACCTAGCTCAGGGACCATCAATTGGTATCAGAGCAGTGGTTCAAAAGACTGCTGTTTCTGAATCAAGAGATTTCTCTTGACAATCTGTCAGTGGTCAACTGAACATATCCTCTTTTGAAAAACTCATATTATTACATACTGTGCATATCTCCATGGATTCTTATCTTAACAGGAATCTTCCCACCTTCTCGGTCGACGATTATGCAATCTGGAAGTTTAGATTAAAAAGCTTTCTTTGTGCGCATCATGACATGATGTGGGACGTCATCACAGATGGACCCATTATCATCTACAAATAAGAAAACGAGCTTGTTCCAGCTCAAGATGGTGGACAACCAACGTATCAGCTCATTTCCAAGCCAAAGAGTGAGCATACCTCAGAAGAAAGGAAGCAAGCTGGATTAGACAGCTTCGCGAGGAACACCATCTCGTCAACAGTCTCAAATGCCTACCTCAGCAAGATCATAAACTGCAATGCCGCAAAGGAGATGTGGGAAACCCTAGCAAAGCTATGCGAAGGGTTGGAGGAGATAAAAGAGAATAAATTCACAATCGTCTGCCAGAAGTTTGATAACTTCAAGCAGCTTGTCAACGAGTCCATCGAAGGGATGGAACTCAGATTCTCAAGCATCATGGTAGAAATTGAAACCATCAGAACTGGGAAATACACCCAGCGAGAAAAGAATCTAAAAGTCCTTTCAGCGCTCACAGCTGAATGGAACACATATAAGGTGGTACACCAAAGTCGAAGTGACTTGGGTGATCTTTCAACTGAAAAATTATTCTCCCTGCTCAAAGCCAACGAATACAACTTGAAGATTACCATGAAAGAATATTCAAGCAATCAAAATGATGGAGAGCTGACACCTGCGCCAAAGGAGATTGCGTTCAGAGCTAACTCTGAAAAATCCGCATACATGCAGTCAGCTGAGTCATCAAAGAAGGACAAGAAGGATATGAGCAAGGAAGAGCTACTTGAAGAGATAGCCATAATGGTCAAAAACTACAACAGACTCAACACCAGCAAGGGCAAGTACAAGAAGTTCGCAAGAACTTACAGAGATAAATACGCAGCAGCTGATGAGAAGTCAGCTGACAAACGAACAAAAGAACGATGCTTCAACTGCAAAAAACCAGGACACTACCGGCTAGACTGTCTGAAGCTATCCAAGAAAGATAAAGACAAACTGAAAGCTAAGGCAGCTGACAGAAGGAGAGCCTACATCGCCGACGAGGAATCGGAGTGCAACAAAATGGATGATAACATGCCATTTTCAGACTCAGAAGAAGAAGCACTGATGGCTCATGATGAACCTAAATGAGATACATGCTTCATGGGACAGACAGACGGATTCGATGAAGATGAGGTAATGTCAAGAACTCAAAATCTATCTAATCCCTCACCATCACACGAACACTCTACACAGGTTTCAGAATCAGGGCTACCTGATTGGAGTTTAGTAGAGAAAGTTATGAAGGATTCCAATGAGCTTCAAGAGATCCTTGACGTCATAATGAATGAGAACGCCAAGCTAAAGATGGAACTGGAAAAGAAAAAGGTATCAGAAGCAGCTGATACAACACAGCTCCAAGAAGAAGTTATTTCACTAAAAGACAAAATAGTGAAACAAGATCAGCTGATGAAAGACTTCTACTACGGAAAAAAACAGCTGATGGAAGAATTGGAAAAGGCCACAGCTGAATCGGAAAAGAAGTCAGCTGAGATTATAGAACTGAAAAGTTCCGAAGAGGTACTATCTAAGAAGATGGTAGCTCTCATCAAAGCTACAACAACAATGGACGAAATCATAAGTGCACAACGTCCAACAGCACTCAAAGCAGGACTGGGTTACAATGGTTCAAAGGATGACACAAACATTGCTTTGACAAGTGGAACAAAGGTAATGTTTGTAAGAGCAAAAGAAAACCAAATTCCAGCTGCTCAGCAAAGATCGTTGAGGACACAACAGGCATAAAAAATGCCAGCTGTGAGACAACCTCAAGCACAGAACAGACAGCAACGTGCTCAACCTCAACAAAGACAACAAGCTGGACATTTCAGATACCAGCAACAGCAACAACACGTCGAAAAATATCAACCGAGATATCAAAGGAGATACCCAGCTGGATATCACTCATATGATCACCAGCTGGAGAACCATTTCCAGCCGAGGTATCACAAGAGACAGCAGAGACAAAGGAACGTCTCAGCTGGATACCGAAAAAGACCAGGACATCAACAAAGACATCAAGCTGGAAAGATACTGAGATCAAGACCCCACCAGCAACAACAGAATAACACAAAGAATGTGTATATCGACTCAGCTGGAAGGATCATCAGATCAAATGACCCAATTCGAGTCATCAAGCAGATCTGGGTCGTAAAAGGATCTCTGTCTAACCCACAAGGACCCAATTAAAACTGGGTACCTAAATTTTAATCTTTTGTATAGGTTGCAAGGGAACGACGCATCATTGAGGAGTCGATGAGAACGCTATGGTACTTGGACAGTGGATGTTCCAAGCACATAACGCACTTAAAGCATCTACTCCAGAAGTATATCGAGCATCCAGGCCCACAAGTAACATTTGGTGACAACTCCAAAGGCCTAACCAAAGGTTATGGTACATTTAAAACTAAAAATGTTATAGTCCCAAATGTCTCTTATGTACAAGGACTGCAATATAACTTGCTTTCCATTAGCCAATTCTGTGACAACGGTTTTTCTGTCAAGTTTGATGCACAGGGATGCACAGGGAAACCAAGCAGATACTACTAAGAGGGAAAAGAGAAGGAAATATGTATTTTGCTGACTGGAACAGCAGCCCTCCTGAGACTTGTCCTGTATCGAAAACCAGCAATGAAGTCAGCTGGCTGTGGCACAGACGACTGAATCATCTCAACTTCAAGACAATCAACAAACTGGCTAGGAACCAGCTCGCTAATGGAATTCCAGATCAAGTATATGACAAAAGTCATATGTGCAGCGCATGTCAACAAGGAAAACAAACAAGAATTTCATTCTCTCTCAAGCCAGTTCAGTCAACTGATCGAGTTCTTCAACTCCTTCACATGGATCTTTTTGGTCCAGTTACTCCAGCAAGCTTCAATGGCAGAAAATACACTCTGGTCGTAGTAGATTACTTCTCAAGATTGACATGGGTGTAATTCCTGTACCAGAAGAGCGAAACAAGGACTAAGTTGCCAATCCTGCTGGAAAGATTGTCAACTGAGAAGGAGTGCAAGATAATGTCAATCAGATCAGATCGAGGAACGGAGTTTCTGAATGAAACTATTTATGAATACTGCGAGAAGAATGGAGTTCAACATCAAACCTCAGCAGCACGCACACCTCAGCAGAATGGTATAGCAGAGAGAAGAAACCGAACACTCAAAGAAGCAGCTACCTCAATGCTAGCCAGCTCTGCCATTCCAAAGAAGTTCTGGGCCGAGGCAATCAACACAGCTTGCTTCACTCAGAATCATTCTCTACTCACATCAAGGCAAGGAAAGACGCCGTATGAGCTATGGAATAACAGAATACCATATGTTGGATATTTCAAGGTCTTCGGATCCAAATGTCATATTCTAAACAATGGAAAAACACAGCTCACGACGTTCGACGCGAAGACTGACCGAAGAGTATTCCTTGGTTACTCTGCTGTGAGTAAAGCATACAGAGTTTTCAACAGAAGAACTCAAACGGTCGAAGTAACTCCATATGTTACCTTTGACGAATCATCATTCGAATATAGAGATTCTATCAAACGAAGAAATGAAGAAGAACCTTCAAGGCAGATTCAGACAAGAGCTCAAGAAAATCGAATCAGGAATCTGGCCGAACCATTAATATGGGATGATGAGCCAGAGGAGGAACCTCAAATCAATCATGAAGCTTCAACAGCTGGAAATCAAGAAGAACCTCCAACGCCAAATCAAGGGGGAATGCCATCAGCTGGAAATCCAGACACAGCTGAATCCCCAGCAATATCTCCAGCATAGCTTCTACAGAAGTCACCTCAAAACTCAATCCAAGGAGAGTCTCTTGCTCAAGACTTAACTTCAGAGCAACTCCAAGCCTGATGAAATCTAGCCACTTCTAGCATCAATCAGCTGGAAGAAGAAATTCGCAAAAGAAGAAGATGGATTGAAGATCATCCATCATCAGCAATCATTGGAGAACTATCTGACCAAGTCAAAACCAGAAGTTAAGCTGCTCAAGCTACATCGGAAAGTCAAGAAGCAGCTAACACAGCTCAAATCTCAGTAGAGCTAGAACTGACGGTCTATGATAAAGACACAGCTCTAATGGCGTGTTATGTAGCTCAAGTTCCAGAGCCTCAAACAATTCTAGAAGCTTTAAAAAGCATACCCTGGACTAATGCCATGCAGGAAGAGCTAAATGAATTCCTCAGAAATTGTGTCTGGGAATTGGTCGACAGACCTGAAGGAGTCAAAGTCATAGGACTCAAATGGATTTTCAAGAACAAACTGGATACCCTTGGAGTCATCATCAGAAACAAAGCTCGACTAGTTGCCAAGGGATACACACAGCAAGAAGGAATTGACTTCGAAGAATCATTCGCTCCAGTAGCGCGAGTGGAAGCAATCAGACTTTTTCTCGCTTATGCAGCACATCATAAATTCAAGGTCTATCAAATGGATGTGAAGTGTGCATTCTTAAATGGAGATATCAAGGAAGATGTCTATGTTGAATAACCTCCAGGCTTTGAAGTAGAAGGAAATAAAGTCTACAAGCTAAAGAATGCGCTTTATGGATTGAAGCAAGCACCTCGAGCTTGGTATGATACTCTATCAAATTTCCTTATATCCAAAGGATTCAAGAAAAGCTCAGTAGACAGAACACTCTTCACCATCAAGTTGGGAGAAGACATCCTGGTTGTTCAAATCTATGTAGACGACATCATCTTCGGATCAAGATCAACATTCTTATGTCAAAGATTTGGAGAGATGATGACAGAACAGTTCCAAATGTCTATGATGGGAGAAATGAGCTTCTTCCTAGGACTTCAAGTCAAGCAATCAGCAGAAGGGATCTTTATAAATCAATCCAAGTACGTGAAAGACTTGATCACCAAGTATGGAGTCCAAACCAGCAGAACAGTAAAGACTCCGATGAACACCAACTGAAAGATTGAACCTGGAACTGAAGGGAAGTCAGTGGATCACAGCAAATACAGAGGGATAGTAGGTTCCCTGCTGTATCTAACAGCTAGTCGTCCAGACATCACCTTCGCAGTCGGAGTGTGTGCTAGATTTCAAGTTGTTCCAACGGAAGCACACATGCATGCAGCCAAGAACATTCTCAAATATCTCAAAGGAACTCAGAATGTTGGGCTGTGGTACCCAGCTGAAGACAATCTACAGCTGACTGGATATTCAGACTCAGACTTCGCTGGAGATCGGTTGGACAGAAAAATCAACTTCAGGAACGTGTCAGTTCCTAGGAAGCAAGTTGATCTCGTGGTTTTCAAAGAAGCAAACGTGCGTTGCAACATCCACAACTGAAGCAGAGTATATGGCTGCTGGAAGCTACTGCTCACAAATTCTCTGGCTGAAACATCAGCTGGATGACTGTGAAGTGAATACTGGAGAAGTTCCAATTTTCTGTGATAGCTCAAGTGCAATTGCTATATCAGAAAATCCAGTACTTCACACAAGATGCAAACATGTGGACGTGCGCCATCACTTCATCAGAGATCACGTGGAAAAGAAAGATGTGATTGTTGAGAAAATTCACACAGACATACAGCGGGCGGATATACTCACAAAGCCGCTGATAGAAGCAAGATTCAAGATGCTGTGCGGATTACTTGGATTACTCAACCCAGACGAAGCTACATCCAGCTGAATGGAAGCAGACCCAGCTGAATGGAAGCAGACCCAGCTGAATGAAAGCAGACCAGCTGAATGAAAGCAGACCCAGCTGAATGGAAGCAGATCCAGTTGAATGGAAGCAGATCCAGCTGGAATTCAGAACCAACCTCAAAGAATCTAGCTGAGAAAGAATCAAACTCAGCCAGACGCCTAAGTTGAAGGATTATTCAGCTGAGGGAGAACCAGCTGGAAAAACGATCACTCAACACAGCTATTCACAACCGAGGTATCAACTGACTACAATGATCAGCTGAGAGGTTTGCAACATCATTACATTTATCTACTAAATCTGTTTTCAGTCAAATCATATCTTGTCATATCTAATCAAATTTAATTAAAAGTCTGCAAAGAACTGAAACATGGGAGTTTCGAGGCAAAAGTCAAAACGCCTCAACCGTCCTCTCACGCGTATTAACTCGCATGACGCAAGAATCACGAAAATTGATATAAATATGCTAGAAGAGATACGCAAACATTTGCATTAACCCTAAAAGGTTTTTCGGCACTCTTTCTTCTTTCATCAATTGGTATTATTTGTTCTACTAACAAAAGTTGCAGAAGAAGAACATGGAATCTAGAAAGATATCTCCAGAAGCCAATCAACATGAAGAGTCTGTCAAAGCTTCACTATGAGAGTTGCTTAACTCTCAGGAATCACAAAAAGACGGAGCTGCAGGAGGAAATGAAGCTCATCGACAGATCCGGTCTAACGCAGTGGGTAACTGCAAAGCTCAAGAACATTCACCAGGAAGTTGCAGAAATCTTCCTGGGCATGTCAAAGGAAAAAGACCTCCTCCGCCCCACAGTTTCTCTTAAAATAAAAGAGAGAACGGGACACACAACTCCCTGGGATGCGGAAATCAACGTCAACAAGATCCTGTCAAAGGAATTCAACCTGAGAGGAAGCCCAGTTCGAACTGAACAAGACGTTGATAAAGCCAGAGTCTTTAAGAGCAGTCTTGTCAAAGCTCTTGCTCCGCCACATGAGGCACAGAAAAAGATGCAGGAGACAATGCAGCATGCATCTACTTCCTTCCCAGCTGGGAATCGGAAACAACTTGAGGAGACAAAACAAGCTGAAGCACCGTCTTCAAAGAGAAGACTCAAGTTAAAGGTGCTTAGTCAGTCAGCCGAGAAGCCAGCTGACATTAACAGAGAATTCGTAACTACTCTCCGAGGAGCAGAAGGTCCACAAGCGGTGGCTTCTTACAGTGGAGAAGAAGTTCAGGTGCCTGCGTGAACATCATCATCGCCACCACCACAACGACGTATTCCAGCTAATCAACTAAGCTTAAACCCTACAGCAGATGGAATACTTTAACCTCCTTCTCCTCAATTTCCTTCAGCTCAATAGGGACACCAGCTTCAAGATCAACTATAGGAAGTTGGAGCTCAAGCCCATGCACCAAGCTCAAGTGGAAAACATCATCCACCCAATGATCACTTGCAGCTGGATGATACTCAAGTCCCTCAAGAGTTGTACGTGACGCCTCCATCTCAAGGTTTGAAGACCTCAAGGAGTCACAAGCGCAACTGAAGTGCTGAATCAGACTTTCTCATTCAATCTAATGAAGTCTGAAGAAGCAAAATTGTAAGGAATGAAGTTGTGCCCTACTTAGAAGATGTCGTCTCTAGTGCCAACTCATACCTCCAAGCACTCAGCAGGACTGAACCAGCTGAAATAAGCCAGGGAAGTTGTGTCTGCAATCACAGCTGAGGCTAATGCTATTGAAGAAGAGCCAGTAATGCAACAGCTGAGCCACCTAGACTCCAGACCTCGCTGCTCAGAGCTGACAACTGCAGCACAACCAAACTAAACATCGCAACAGCTGATAATACAACGAAGATCGCTGACGCAATTCAGGAAATTGCACAGCTCAATAAGACGATAGTGTGTCTCTTCCGCCTTGTTGATTATGCCAAAAAGGGGGAAGATAATGAGACAAAGAGGCAAACTGCTGAGCTAGAGGAACCAACTGAATCAGCTGAGAGAGAAACGAGTCAGAAGAGAAGACCCAACCAACTGGGATTGAAGAGTGAAGCAGCGGATGTAGAAGAGAAGACCCAGCCAGCTGGGATTGAAGAATTGAAGATTTTTTTTCTGTTTTCTCTTGATATGCTGTAATTTCTTACATTAATAAAACATAATTTTCTTTGCTGCTCAAAGCTCACCCTGATGAGAATTACTTTTTGTCCAGGCTCTCGACTCTGAACTCTTATCTGCTGATATTTTCTTTACCCTCCTAAATCATAGGGAGAAGATAAAAGGAAGCTTCATAAGTTGTCTCAGTTAGGTTTTGGCATCATCAAATAGGGGGAAATTGTTGGGAAAATTAATAGAATTTTGATTTGATACCAAAACCCAACTGTTCTCCAACCGAGTAGATGATCGCATCAACCTAACTAGTGTTTTCCAGCTCGCCTGTTTAAGCTCTAGATTTTCTACGTTTACAGGTTTAGGAAGTGGAAGACAGCAGAAGATCCAGCTGTGTTTACAGCAGGAGTCAACTATCAGCTGAGTTTTCCAGCTGAGCTGAGTTCTAAATGGAGCAGGAGAGCAGGATCAAGCTGAAGATAAGCTGAGCTGAGTTCAAGACACAGCTGGTCCAGCTGTACAGAACAAAGGGAACTAACTCTGAAGACGTCACTTCAAGTCAGCTTACCCAGTCCAGCTCTAAATTCAAAAACCCAGCTCCAAAGGTAGAGATCCCGACGTCAGAGGAAGTCAACATACCTCGACCAATGAGGGATTGCCGAATCAGCATCCTAGACTTCAGAACCTAGGATGTGACACGAATGAAGACAGATGCAGAAACGTCCAACGGCAAATTTCGTATTTAAGAAGAGTACGTAAGATTCAAACGGCTCCTCCAACGGCTAGTCTTGAATCTCTACCTATATAAACCTGTCTTCAACCTCAGGATCAGATACGAAAAACTCTCTACAAGCTTTCATTCTCCGAAATTCTCAAACCTTCAAAAGCTCTCAAGCAGTTCTACATAGTTCAAAGAACACTTTATCTTAAAGTGTTTCTAGTCCAGAAACTGCTCAGTTTTTTGTCTGATTCCTAGGCAGAAATCATTGTATATTTTAAGCCTAGATTTCGAACGAGTTCATCTAATTCTAAAGTTCTTAATTGTAAGAACTCATTCATAGTTGGAACCCCAAACCAAACCCCTCTTTACCCAGAAAGGTTAGGTCAAGGTTACGCTTGCTTGAAGCGCGAAATTCAAGTGGTTGTAAGGTTTTTTCAGTACCCGTAAACTGAAAGGTTAGGCTTGACAGTGCCCGCAAACTGTTGGAACACAGCTCGGGTTAGAGTTGTGAAGTTGCTTGGTTCTTGTAAACCAAGTGGTAGTGAATTACCAGTGAATTTGGTCGTGGACGTAGGAGGTGTTACTCCGAACCACATAAAATCTCGTGTTCTTTACTTTCTCGTTATTTTCAGATATTTTACTAACTTTATCATTTCATTGCATATTTTATCAAATCTGCATACACAGCTGCTCTCCAAAGACAACTGTGTCTTTCTGAAATTTGGACAATTTGACTAAGTCGAAAACGTAAAGAATATTTTCAAGCTGAGTTTTTCTAAGTAACCGAGCTAAATTCTCAAACCACCACATTCCGCACCGCCAGCTGAGTTATTTGCCGTGCTGACCCTCCTCAGCTGGATTAATAACTCAGCTCACCAACTCTTTTTTTAAACTAGAAAAAGTTTTCAGAAATCTATCTTTGGTGTATTCACCCCCCCTCTACACCAAAGACCTAGCTCAGGGACCATCAATATGTCTACAGACAAATGTTTTTTTTTTAGAAAATAAAATGTTATTAACATTGCACAAGTTGTTTTCAGAAAATCCTTGTGCTATGTTTCCCGGCAAGTTTTTCAAAATATAGCTGTATTCAGCAAATTTCATATGTTTTCGGCATGTGTTCACTGAGTACGTAGTACTCAGCCCTGCATGTTATTTCTAAAATGTGCTGGTTAGCAGGGATGAAGATGACGAGAGCTGAGCTGGTTGTCGTTGTTGTTGTTAATATAAGTGATGAGAGTTGGCCTAGAATATATATCTTCATATATATATTCTCTCGTTTTTCTGCTGCAATGTTAAAGATGTTAGTTTTGTGAGATTATGAAGTTTGATGTGATACAATGATGATGAAAATGTTGGTTTCTAGAGTCGAACTCTTTTGTCAAATACTTTTGAAACTCAATTATATATTCCTAAGTTGTTCCTTGTTTTGAAAAGCTTCGTCAAACTTGAAACAATTTTTTCTTTATCTTGTTTTCTTAATCGTAAAATCAACCTGTCGTTTGTTGTCAATAAATTGGTTGATCAGGTCCATTGATTTTCGAGTTGATTTGAGTTTTAATTGTCGATATGCATGTTGTTGTCAAATTCAGTTGATCGTCTTATTAAACTGAAGTCATGCATATCCTAGTTGTTCCAAGTTTGATGAATTGTTGAGTATGAGATGTCCTTTGTTGTTCAATGATAGCCGGGTCGCTATCTTAATATTTTTGTTAATCATAAATTGTGTAAGTCGTGGGACCTACCGGCTTTGATATCTAATCTCGGAGGCCGGGCTGCGACACATAAAAATCTAATTGGTGTTTGTTGTTATTATATAAAGATTAATTTTTTTAAGAGAAAAATCATATTTATTAATCAAGAATAATCAAAAGATACAATATCCAAAACCTATTGAGGCCAACTATCATATTAAATGGCAGTAGAAACTAGACTTTTTGCTAAACTAGCAAATTCATGAGCCGCGTTATTCACCTCTTTATGAACATATATGATTAATAGAAAGATGAAGTTTTAATATTTAATACCGATTTTCTAAATTTATGAAAGTAAAACATTTTTTTAAAATATCAACGTCGCACGTCGAAGAATTATTACAAATTTGACCTAGCCAAATAAAGACTATTTAATTATTGTAGTATTGATTTTCAAATGTATATAATATTATCAAATGGTGGGTAAAACATCGAAATCACGCACAAACAATGGCGGATCTAGTATGGGGCATTGGGGGTACAATTGTATTATAAAAAATTAAAAAATTACCTCTATTCTTAAACTGTACAGTGTACACCCTTTCGCATTTTCTGTTAATTGAATTTTGAAAAGAAGAAATTTGGACTTCCGATTTAATTAAGTAAGGCCCAATACTAAATAAATTATTGGTCCTAGTTTGGCATTCATTTGGTTTGGATTGCATTTGATTTTCATGGCATATGATTTACCTTACAAGGTCATATTATCACTCCGATAAAAAGTGACCTCCGCTCCATTTATTGAAAAAAAAAATTCTTTATTATTCAGTTGTATCCCCTTTCGCAAACAACATAGAATTTCTCTGTTCTTTTTTCTTTTTTTTTTCTCAAGTTTTTATCAACCGTCGACCGCCAATCCATTCCACGTCCATCTCCGCCTCGAGCTCTTCCATCTGAGGTACTACTATATCTTCTTCATCTAAATTAGATATATTACATATAGCAAATGACGAGTGATACACCTCAATCAAAAAAATAAAAAAGAATAGTAAAACAACCAAATCTTCAACAATTTATGTTAAAAAACAAAAAATCAAGGGAGTTCATGCTCTTAGTGGGAATCCTTATAATGCTACTAGTGTGTGTCCTTCAAATGATCCCCCTCAAGCTCAATAAAATGCTATGAACTTGGGTGGTTCAAGTGCTAGAAGTGTGCCATTAGAGGATAAAAAAATGGTTTATGATATTGAATGATGGTCCCTGAGCTATGTATTTGGTGTAGAGGGGGGGGGGGTGAATACACCAAATAGATTTTTAGAAACTTTTTTAAAGTTAAATCACAGAGTTGGTGAGCTCAGTTATCGATCCAGCTGGGGAGGGTCAGCTGGGTAAATAACTCAGCTGGCGGTGCGGAAAGTGGTGGTTTGAAAACTTAGCTCGGTTACTTAGAAAAACTCAGTTTGAAAAGATTAACTTTATGTTTTCAGCTTAGTCAAGTTGTGCAACTTTCAGAGAGACACAGCTGTCTTTGGAGAGCAGCTGCGTGTGAAGTTTTGAACAAATATGCAATGATATGAAAGAGTTAGTACAAAACTGAATATAAAGAGAAAGTCAGGAGCACGCGAGTTTTTACGTGGTTCGGAGTAACACCTCCTACGTCCACGACCAGGTTCACTGGTAATCCACTACCACTTGGTTTCCAAGTACCAAGCAACTTCACAACTCTAACCCGAGCTGTGTTCCAACAGTTTGCGGGCACTGTCAAGCCTAACCTTTCAGTTTACGGGTACTGAAAAAACCTTACACACTTGAATTTCCCGCTTCAAGCAAGCGTAACCTTGACCTAACCTTTCTGGGTAAGAAGGGTTTGGTTTGGGGTTCCAACTGTGAACGAGTTCTTACAATTAAGAACTTTAGAGTATGATGAACTCGTTCGAAATCTAGGCTTAAGATGTACAAAGAGTTTGGCCTAGGGAACAGACGAAAAACTAAGCAGTTTCTGAACTAGAAACACTTTAAGATAAAGTGTTCTTTGATCTATGTAGAACTACTTGAGAGCTTTTGAAAGATTGATGAATTCAGATAATGAAAGCTTGTAGAGAGTTTTTCGTATCTGATCCTGAGGTTGAAGACGGGGTTATATAGGTAGAGATTCAAGACTAGCCGTTGGAGGAGCCGTTTGAATCTTACCTACTCTTCTTAAATTCAAGATCTGCCGTTGGGCGAATCTGCACCTGTCTTCATTTGTGTCACATCCTAGGTCCTGAAGTCTAGGATGTTGATTTGGCAATCCCTCATTGGTCGAGGTATGTTGACTTTCTCTGACGCCGGGATCTTCTGCCTTTGGAGCTGGCTTTTGAATTCAGAGCTGGAGTGTCTTGAAGTGAAGTCTTCAGAGATAGTTCCCTTTGTTCTGTACAGCTGGACCGGCTGTGTTTTGAACTCAGCTCGAATTCTCTTCAGCTTGATCAGGCTCTGCTGGAGGACTCAGCTGAAGGTTTACGACTGCTGTCTTTTGCTAGCTGACTCCTGCTGTAAACACAGCTGGGTCGACTGCTGTCTTCCGCTAGCTGACTCCTGCTGTAGACACAGCTGGGTCGACTGCTGTCTTCCGCTTCCTTAACCCGTAAACCTAGAAAATCTAAAGCTCAAACAGGCGAGCTGGAAAACACTATTTAGGTTGACGCGATCATCTATTCGGTTGGAGAATAAGTTGGGTTATGGTATCAAATCAAAACCTTATAATTTTCCCAACAATTTCCCCCTTTTTGATGATGCCAAAACCTAACTGAGACAACTTATGACGCAGAAAAACTTGTGTTTTATTAATGTAAGAATATACATTATAACACAGTCAAAAGAAAGAAGAAAGAAAAAAAAATTCTTCAAATCTTCAGTCTTCAATCCCAGTTGGCTGGGTCTTCTCTTCTGCATCCGTTGCTCCTTTCTTTTGACTTGTCTCTTCAGCTGATTCTAATTCAGCTTGTTCCTCTAGCTCAACAGTTTGCCTCTTCTTTGACTTATCTCTCTTCTCCCTTACTTCCCCCTTTTTGGCATGATCAAACAGGGTGGGAGAGATACGCCATCAGCTATTGCGATGTTTTAGTTTGGCGAAACTGTGGTTTTCAGCTCTTAGCAGCGAGGTTTGGAGTCTAAGTGGCTCAGCTGTTGTATTAGATGGCTCTTCTTTAGTAGCATTAGCCTCAGCTGTGATTGCAGACACAGCGTCCTTGGCCTGATTCAGCTGGGGCAGTCCAGCTGAGTGCTTGGAGGGATGAGTTGGCACGGGAGATAGTATCTTCTGAGTCGGGCACAACTTCATTCCTTGCAAATTTTGCTTCTTCAGACTTCTTAAATTGAATGAGAAAGTCTGATTCAGCACTTGAGGGACTTGTGTTCAGCTCATATCATCATCATCCAGCTGCAGGTGATCATTGGCTGGGTGATGTTTCTCATTTAAGCTTGGTATAGGGACTTGAGCATCTTTCATCGGAAGATCTTGAAGCTGGTGTCCCTGTGGAGCTGAAGGAAACTGAGGAGAAGGCGGTTGAAGTATTCCATCTGTCTTGGGGTTTAAGCTTGGTTGATCAGCTGGAATACTCCGTTGCGGTGTTGCTGACGATGATGTTCACGCAGGAGCATGAACTTCTCCTCCACCGTAAGAAACGACCGCTTGTGGGCCTTCTGCTCCTAGGAGAGTAATTACGAATTCTCTCATAATGTCAGCTGGCTTCTCGGCTGACTGACTGAGCACCTTTGACTTGAGTCTTCTAATTGAAGATGGTGCTTCAGCATGTTTTGTCTCCTCAAGTTGTCTACGATTCCCAGCTGGGACGGAGATAGATGCATGTTGCTTTGTCTCCTGCATCTTTTTCTGTGCCTCCTGTAGTGGAGCAAGAGCTTTGACATGACTGCTCTTGAATACTCCGACTTTATCAACATTTGGTCCAGGTCTGTTGATGTAGAACCCCAAAAATTCGGGCCAGAAAATTTCGTTCTAAGAAGAATAAAATCGAATAAAAATTAGTGCGAATAATAGGACGGTCACTTATTCCTGGAAGTTAAAATATAAGGAACATCTTTATATAGAGAAGATGAAGACTGTATGCATAAGATTTAAAATGATCTCGAGTTTAAGACAGAGATTTTAACTCGTTTGATCATTACGTTTTGTACGAACATGAGCATGGCACGATATATGTTTAATTGTGAAATTCACATGTGTTTGTTTATTTAATTCGAGCATGGCATAATTTTTGCTATTTAATTAAAGCTCGATTTATCGGCAATTAATTTGCATAACGACCAAGAGAGTTAATACCCGGATAAATGATACGTATTAGACAATACGTATAGGTATGTATGTATGCATGTATGTGCCGTGTATGTATGTATGTGTATGTAGGGTTAGTGATTGCCTACCATGTAGCTAGGATTTAGTTAAGATATTGTTAGTAATTAATCAACACTAGTATCCTAGGCTTTATGCTATTAGATCCATGCAAAACTAAATTAATGGGAGAGAGATAGAGAGAGGGATCGAAAGAGAGAAAGGAGGATAGAGGAGAGTGTGACACAATCTAGCTAGCATCTCATACAAAATCCTCATGATAACCTAGAAATCCTCCACCTCCCCTCTTGACCAATGCATGGCCTTGCCTTTCTTACACACACATTGTGTCATGCAAGCAACAATGATTACACCCCCTCAAGACCCCCAAAATCGGCAGCCACCCCCCCCACTCTCACCACAACTTCATTTCATCTTCCATTACACACCATTTGAGCTCTCAAATACCACCACCACAATTCCCCCTTCCACCGCCACCTTCACCACCGTTTTCCACCATCACCACCACCAACCAATCTCCAAGAAGGCGGAGAACGACGAAGGGCAGCAGCTGGGAAGCGAGAGGGAGGAGATCGAGCGAGGAAGAGAGAGAGCCGAGAGAGTTAGAGAGAGAAGGAGGGCTAGGTATCAAGTTTAACTCCATTCTTATACTTTAACTCTTAGATTTCTTCTAGGATCCACATGATAGGAAGTTATTCAAGTTATGAGCATGCTATGAATGAAATTACATGATTTCTATGGCTAAGTATGAAGATCTATGATTAAGCATGAAGATCTATGGCTATATATGAGTTCTTGAAGAACTATGAGTTTGCTTGAATGATTTAAGTGTTTTGATATGAAGCATGATGAGATATTGTTTAATATGAATGATAAGCATGATGTATGAGTAAATCTATGGATTTTAAGGCTGTTTTGTGAAGCATGATATGTGGAAATGATAGATCCATGAGAGTTGCTAATTTCCAGATTGTTATTGTGAAAAACCATCACACCCCAGCCGGTAAAAACCATACCAAATGAACTCCGATTGCTATGAAATTTTAGTATGTTATAGATCTAGATGTCCCCTATAACATATCCAAAATCCAGAATTTTTCATCGGACCGAAATCCTTTTGTGGTCAGATTTGTCCTCTGCCCTGTTTTTGGAACCCTAATCTGGGCAGTTTCCACAACTTCGTGTATAACTCCTTATTTATTTGGATTCAATAAAAATGGTCTTCTCGAAAAGTGAAGTAGACATCCTAAGCTTTTCATATCCATAAAGAAATCGAAAATCGGATGTGTGGTTTGTCCGTAGTAAATTTATTTGTCTGACCTTTGTGCAAAGATTTTCTGGAAAACTGGACAGTTTATGTTCTGTCCTTTGTGCTCGTTTTTATGCACTTATGATTGATGAAAATGTGTTCTAACACTTGAATATGCAAATTAGGTCAGTATTAAGGGTTGTGTAAAAAGGGAAACTCGATCGAAGATCGTTTGCTACTTTTCGTTGAATTAAAGAAGTTATGAGCCGAATAATAAGTTATAAAGAATGGCTTAATTAATTTTATTAAACTAAAATAAGTATGTTAATTTTAATCTTAGTAATATATATATATATATATATATATGTTATCATGATAATTAGTATAATTGGTTAATTAATTAAATGGATCATTTCATTAATTAAAAATGGGCCATAAGCCCTAAGAAATAATTATGGGGCCAATTTGGTTATTGGGCTATGATATGCATGATGGGCTATATTATGTATGTTGGGCCTAGGAGAAAAATCACCAATGTAGGGTTTGGGCTTAGTCACTTATAAGTGGGCCCTAGTAATAAAGAGAAGTGTGCTTAGCCCATTAGTGGAACTAATATGATTTAAAAAGCCCAACATAAGTTGTCATGTATGATATGTTGTTTGGACCCATAAGTTGTAAATATTATATGGTTAATTGTTTTATAAACCCGATTAATTAAAATAATTAATCAAGTATGATTTAATTTATTTAATTAATCTTTAATAATTATTTTAAATTTATATTCTTTAATTATAAATTGAAATTCTTAAATTAAATAAATAATATTTATTTATTTAATAATAATTATAAATTGATTAATTTATTAGAAATTAATTAATTTAATTCTTATTTAATTAATTAAATATCCTTAATTAATTAATTAAATATTCCTTAATGGTTAATTAAATATTCTTTAATAATTAATTAATTCTTAATTAATTAATTACATGTCCTTAATTGGATAATTAAATATTCGTTAATAATTAATTAATTCTTAAATTAATTAATTATATGTCTGTAATTAATTAATCCTTTATTAATTAATTATCATTGTCAAAATAAATTGAATAATTAAATAGTAGTTAATAATTAATTAATTCTTAATTAATTAATTATATGTCCTTAATTAGTTAATTAATTCTTTGATGATTAATTAACAGGGTCTAAGCTAATTAAATAATTGTCCTAAATTATTTAATTATTTATGCAAGAACTTTATGCTTGTTTGTCTTATGTGTTTAATTATAAATGTGATTTATAATTGTAAGAGATTCCCAAAGTGATGAATTATAGTAAGCATGATATGAATCACGCGATTGTATATGAATGCATGTACAAGTATGACATGACATGTGTGATAAGTATGACATGATATGCATGACAAGCATGAAGTATGACCTATGTGGCATGACACGACATGACACGAAAGCATGATAGCACTCAGATGCATGACATGATCATATGATCTCATTCCCTGTTAATAATTAACTAAGAGGAGATGCCTCAACAAGATTGTATGACGTAGGAAACGGGAATAAGCTTGACCTAAGGTGCTAAGGCCTTAGATGACTATGAACGTATGAACCTAAGCGTTTAAAGACGACTCTTGTAGGACCAAGCAACTGTTAAAAGTACCTCGATGACGATATCAGTATACCGGATTCGAGGTGGGTTTCTATTTTCAACCGTGGGATTACAAATTCTCACGGAGGTAATTTTAGGGTTATTAAACCTAACGCTTTCAAAATATGATATGTATGCTTAAAATGTTTTATGCTCAATTGCTTGAGGTTTACCGAGTTATGTTACAAAATTGGCTTTGCCAATTAATTACGATCGGCCTTGGGCTCCGTACAAGCCAAGGTAGTGTACACAGGAAAGCTATGACGGTTCGGATGGAGGGAGTGGCTCCCCTCTATTTGAAACGGGAGGGTAACCCAAGAATGTGAGAAGTTTTGGTGCTAGCACATATATGTTTACTTTAAATTATTTTGCTTATGTGAAGGGTGTTTTTACTAAAGTGGCCCTCCCATAAGAAATGAAGCATTTTATATCTTTGTCAAATGTTTTCAAAGAGGGGCACGGAATCCACTGAGTGCTTTTATACTCAGCCCCCTGCATTGTTTTCCCTAATGCAGGTTGAACGACGTGGTGATAGAGGAGGGGGTGTCAATGTTATTAAATGACTCTCGGATAACGGTCACACTTAGCGTCATCCTGTTTTCCTTGTCTATGCATTGTTGGTCCTATGACTCTTGTCGTCATTTTCCGTTAAGGCTTACGACTTTGAACTCAAGTTACCTCTCTATGTTTAAACCATCTATCTCTTCGATGGTAGTCTTTTTAAGACGCTTCCGCAGTGCGGGGCCGGTGTCCTCATACATCGACCCAAGTTATGTTATGCTAGGGCAATGTTGACTTTATGATTTACCCACCTCAACTCTTTTATCTAAACAGTTACCGTTCAGTTATTCTTATGATTTAGTTCTGTCCTCACTCATGTTATGATCATTATGGTTACACCCCATTACCCCCGCTGTGGCGGCTCGGACGGATCCGCATAGGCCCGGGTCGCGGGTCGCCACAGAGATGGTATCAGAGCAGTTCGTTTGCTCTGAGCCCTTGAAGCCTTTCTTATTTCTTCAAAGTCAAGAATTCTTAAATTCTATGTCAAGTGTCAGTTACTTATGACAACCCTCCCATCATCCCACGACGGTTAATGTAAACTATGTGATTGTAAGTGCATTGATATATGTCTTGAATGAATATATGCTCATGAATTCATTTTATTGTACATTATGTTCATCCCATGATTACATGTTTCATTGCTTGTTAAATGCGTAAGTTATTTGCAATTTTGTTTTACGTGTAAATTCGTTCGTACGAGAACCGCCAACCTTTGATGATCGTTTACAGTCACGAGTCGGGACGGATTACCCCGAGTAGACTGACGAGTATACGTCGGACTGGTACCTAGTTGATCTAATCAACTAAGAAACGATTCGAGGAAATCGTATAGGTCGGATATCTCTTAGGTTTAACCCGAGAGTGCTCAAACCGAACCTAAAACCTAGTCCTGAACTTAGTCGTGTTAAGATTACACTATTAGATATGTCCTAATAGAACCATTGTCTATGTAGATGGCAGGACCTTACTCCGAACTTACGTTGGAGGAACGTGTTCAGCAGTTCCAGGGTATCCAGATGCACCCTGGAGAGTCAGTCGGGTGTTTTACTGCAAGGTTTTTGGAGGAGAGCAGAGCGTCCTTCGGAGGTCGTTGGACAGAGTACGAGGCTTGTAGGATTTTGATCCACTTGTTGCCTTGGAACTGGGCGTATGGGCGGGGAGAGAGCTAATTGCTAGTACGTATGAGGGACCCCGATGCCAGCTAATGGCCAGTCTTCCCCACCTTGTCCTAGCTATCCAGACCCGCTAGATTCTAGACCCAGTATCCCCTTCTGTTCTAGACTCGTTTGACGTACCACTACCACCTCCACCCGGTTACATCTCACCTCTTCTTCCACCCAGTTACTCATTGCCAGTTCGTTCACCTTCTACTTCTGTGAGGATCTACTCCCCTGTGAGGGACGGATCCGACCCTACTCTTATTGATTCCCGTACGACTCAACCCTTCTCCGGAACTAAGAGGCCTTTTATAGACCTAACTTCTGATACGAGCTCAGACTCGGACCCAGATTCTGTCACAACTTACTTTTCTGGTTCTCCTGCCTGTATAGGGCAGCATGACCGAGAGGCCGGACCCTCTCACATACCACCTACTCAGACTTCACCTCCTGTTTCACCTACGTACACTCCCATTTCACCTCCTGTTTCACCTACCTACTCTCCTGTTTCACCTATCTATTCTCCTAGTTTCCCTACTCTTGCATTGTTGGGAGAGATAGATGCGATAATCGAGAGAGCCATGGGAAACCTTGAGGCCGATTTAGCTAGAGTCGGTAATGAGAGTCCGCATGCCGTAGAGACAGCCGACGAGACGAATTCCGAGGAGGATCTCGAGGAGGGGAATCCAGAGGAGGAGAGCGAGTGTTAGGACGAATGACGTTTTGTTTGTTATTATGATGTTGATATGCACTGTGTTTATTTCATGAGTACCATCTTTTGTAGTTATGATGATGTCATGCACTGTTTTGTTGTCTTTCTTCCATGAGTCCATCTTTTGATGTTATGATGGCATATTTGTCTTTGATGCATTTTGTCACTACGAGACCTCCCCGAGGCAATGTTATTATATGAGTCATCTTTTGATGCATTATGTCATTATGAGACCTCTTGTGAGGCAATGTTACTTGATGAGTCCCTTGTTTGGGCAAAGTGATGATAGGACATGCTATGAACGAATATGAAATGAGATAACATGCCACGAATGGATATGAAATGAGATAACATGTTATGAAAGGGTATGATATGATATGGCAATATTTTGCTATATGTTATGATGAGATGTTGTGATATGTTATGGTACCACCCTCTATGTTTTACGAAATGATCAATGATATGCTAGCAATATGCCTTGAACTAGTCAAACCTAGTTAGGATTGCGCTAGAATTTTGGACAAATGAACTAGAATATCTAAGGACTTCGTTATGACTCTTAGGAATGATGTATCTTTTGTAGTATCCCTAATAAGGTTATACCTCGGTAAGAAACCAATCAAAACACTAGTCCCTAGTCGTGTGGGCTAGTAACGTAAAAGAGCTATTTTCATAATGGTTGATCGATACGAAGAACGATCCAAAGATGAACATGAGAATGAAGTTGAGCAAGAACAAAATCCCGGCCGAGGCCGAGGAAACCATGAACCAGAGCATGAGGAATCGGATCATGGAGAATACGTACCACCTCCACCACCTGAACAACGTGTAGAAACCCGTTTTAGGAAGCACAATCCGCCAACGTTCGGAGTACTTGGAGAACCTCCAGAAGCTGAGAAATGGGTACGAAGTCTAGAGAAAATCTTCGATTTCATGGAGCATAACGCTTGAGAACGAGCAGTTGTGCCATCTTCCAACTAACCAACGAAGCTGACCATTGGTGGGAAGCTGAGGAGAATGAAATGACTCCTGGAGCATTAAGAAATCTAACCTGGACCCAGTTTAAGGAGAAATTCTTCAAGAAGTACATCCCACAGACCTACTGCCCCAAGAAGGAGGCCGAATTCTGGAATTTGAAGCAAGGAACAAGAACGGTGACTGAATACGACCGTCTATTCAATCAACTGTCACGATATGCTCCACATTTAGTGAATACGGACGAGACGAGGTCTTTTAGGTTTTGTCAGGGTTTAAGGCCAGAGATTGGACTACCCTTGGCAAGTCATGGACATCTGACTTACTCTGAGATGCTCAGTTGAGCCCTCAACATGGAGGCAGTATTGCCCAAAGAGGAAAAGAAAGTCGTCCAGCCTGCTCAAGAGCATAAGAGGAAATGGGACGACATGAATGCTAACCAGCGTGGTTTCAATCAGAACCACCACAACGGAAAGAAGCCATGGAAGGGATCAAATCAGCATGGCCAGCAAAAACCTCAATCGGAATTCAAAGCCTTACCTCCACCCCAAAAACAACCTTGCCCTCAATGCAAGAAGCAGCACTCTGGGCAGTGCAAGATGAGAACCAACGCGTGTTTCCAATGTGGACAACCAGGGCACTTTAAAAGGAATTGCCCCAAGAATCCTTCACCTATGCCATTAAGGCAAGCTCTACCGAACCCTCCTAGAACAAATCAGAACCATGGGAACAACCAGGGAGGCAACCAGAAGAGCAACCAGACCCAATGAGCTAGAGCTTACGCTATAAATCAGCAAGAAGCAGCTCAGAGGCAAGAAAATCTAGCAGGTAAGATCCACGATGCTGGAAAACCTATTTTAGCCTTATTTGATACTGGAGCATCACATTATTTCATATCTCGAGAAGCATGCCACAAACTAAGTCTAACTCCAGTAGGCTCTAGTCAAACATTAGCAGTGCAACTTCTTTCAGGAGAAACTATGAGAACTAATGATAAGTGTTTGAACATAGAGCTGGACTTAGAAGGATCGAAACACGAAGCTGATTTCTACGTTATAGATATGTTCGACTTCGATATCATATTAGGAATGGATTGGCTTTCAGCCAATAGGACGACAATTTGCTGTCAAGATAGGGAGATTTCTTTTCAAACTCCCGGAAGGGAAGAGACGAAATTTTATGGAGCACAAGTAGGAACGAGACAGCATATACCGATAATTTCTGCCATGAAGGCCGTTCGAATGTTGAGGAAAGGAAACTGTCGAGCTTTTCTAGTCTGTCTAGAAGGAGAGACGGAAGTGAAAACCCGAATTGAAGATGTGCCAATAGTGAGCGAATACCCAGATGTATTCCCAGGAGATTTACCCGGTTTGCCACCAGATAGACAAGTAGAGTTCACAATAGACCTTGAACCCGGAGCATCGCCGATATCGAAAGCGCCGTACCGGATGACACCCAAGGAATTCCAAGAGCTGAATGTGCAATTGCAAGAATTTATGAACCTTGGATTCATCAGATCTAGTGCTTCACCGTGGGGAGCACCAGTCCTCTTCATCAAAAAGAAAGACGGTTCACTCCGTATGTGTATTGATTATAGGGAGTTGAACAAGCTAACCATCAAGAATAGGTATCCATTGCCCATGATCGATGATCTTTTCGATCAACTCAAAGGAGCATCTGTCTTCTCAAAGATAGACTTGAGATCATGATATCATCAGCTGAAGATTAAGGTAGAAGACATTACCAAGACAGCTTTTTGAACTAGATACGGTCACTACGAGTTTGTAGTTATGCCATTTGGTTTAACCAATGCGTCAGCCGTATTTATGGATTTGATGAACCGAGTGTTTCATCCATACTTGGACAGTTTTGTCTTAGTGTTTATAGATGATGTACTCATCTATTCAAAGGATAAGACGCAGCATGAAGAGCACTTGAGGAAAGTGCTAGAGATTTTGAGAACCGGCGACTCTACGCCAAGTTTAGCAAGTGCGAGTTTTGGCTCAGTCAAGTAATCTTCCTAGGCCATGTGATTTCGGCCAAAGAATTGAGAGTCGACCCAGCCAAGGTCGAAGCAGTGAATAACTGGAAAGCCCCGATTACGGTAACAGAAGTCCGTAGCTTCCTAGGAATGACAGGATATTATAGGCGTTTCATAGAAGGGTTTGCTAAGATAGCTAAACCAATGACACAGTTGCTAAGGAAAGACACCGCTTTTAAGTGGACTCCTGAGTGTGAGACCAGTTTCCAGGAACTGAAGAGAAAGCTTACCACATCACCGGTACTCACCATACCAGAGGGAAATGAAGGATACATTGTGTACACAGATGCATCAAAGTTGGGTTTATGATGCGTTCTAATGCAAGGACGAAAGGTTGTAGCATACGCGTCGCATCAGTTAAGACCGCACAAAGTCAACTATCCAACTCATGATCTCGAGTTAACAGCGGTAGTACACGCATTGAAAATCTGGCGACATCATTTATATAGAGCCAAGTGCAAGATTTTCACTGACCACAAGAGCCTGAAGTACTTCTTCGAGCAGAATAAGCTAAACATGAGGCAAAGACGATGGCTTGAGCTAGTCAAGGACTACGACATCACAATCAGCTATCATCCAGGAAAAGCTAATGTTGTTGCTGATGCCTTAAGTCGAAAACTCCAAGTTAAGTTGGGATCATTGTTGACCCAAGAGAAAGAACTCGCTAAAGAGTTAGAGAGAATGATGATAGAAGAAGTCCATTTCCCAGAGACGATTCAAGGACAAATAGCTGCCATCACAGCGAAACCAGATCTTCGTGAAAGAATCGTAGATGCCCAACGTCAGTGTGACTTTCTAGAGAAGATGCGTCTCAAAGCAAGGACGAATAGCAAGTGTGAATTCAGGGAAGCAGTAGACAATGCCCTGACATTCAAGGGAAAAATTTGTGTACCCGATTCTGACGATTTAAGAAGGGAAATCATGAGTGAGACTCATGATACACCCTATACAGCCTACCCAGGTGGTACCAAGATGTATCGAGATCCAAAATAGTGTTTCTGGTAGGAATGCATGAAAAGAGACATAGCCGCATATGTCGAAAGATGCTTAGCATGCCAACAAGTGAAGGCACTCTACCAACGACCCTATGGGACGTTGCAGCCGTTGGAGATACCAGAATGAAAATGGGAATACGTGACGATGGATTTTGTAGTAGGCTTACCCCGATCAAATCATGGAAACACAACCATATGGGTCATCGTCGATAGATTAACCAAGTCTGCACATTTTCTGCCAGTGCAAATGACATGGAACTTGGACCGTTTAGCGAGATTGTACGTCAAGAAGGTAGTACGACTACATGGTGTGCCAGCCATGATCATTTCAGATAGAGATACAAGATTTACGTCAAAATTCTGGATGAGTCTGCAAAACGCCATGGGAACGCGTTTACGCTTTAGCACCGCTTATCACCCACAGACAGATGGACAGTCTGAAAGGACTATTCAAACGTAGAGAACATGTTGCGAACTGTGACCCTCGATCAAGGAGGACAATGGGAAATATATTTGCCACTAGTTGAGTTCGCTTACAACAACAATTACCAAGCCACCATTGGAATGGCACCGTATGAAGCTCTTTACGGACGTAAATGTAGGTCGCCACTTCATTGGGATGAAGTTGGTGAAAGGAAGATGTTAGGACCCGCGTTAGTCCAGAAAATGATCGAGATTATTGAGAAAATCCGCCTAAGAATCAAGAAGGCCCAGGAAGTTGCGCCCTAGATTCATAGGACCCTTTGAGATCTTAGAAATGATAGGTCAAGTTGCCTATAGGTTTGCGTTACCCCCAAGTCTGGAGAACGTACACGACGTTTTCCATGTCTCTCAGTTAAAAAAGTATGTGTTTGACCCAAAACACGTCATACGTTGCGACAACCTCGATCTTAACCTAGCTTTAAACTACGAAGAAGACCCCAAGTGTATCCTCGATAGAAAAATCCAAGTGCTTAGAAATAAGCAAATACCACTAGTTAAAGTCCAGTGGCTACGCCATGGACAAGAGGAAGCAACGTGGGAGTTAGAGTCCAAGATGAAGGAACTCTACCCCAATCTACCCTTTAAAGGTATGCAATTTCGAGGACGAAATTATTTTAATGAGGGTAGGATGTAGAACCCCAAAAATTCGGGCCAGAAAATTTCGTTCTAAGAAGAATAAAACCGAATAAAAATTAGTGCAAATAATAGGACGGTCACTTATTCCTGGAAGTTAAAATATAAGGAACATCTTTATATAGAGAAGATGAAGACTGTATGCATAAGATTTAAAATGATCTCGAGTTTAAGACAGGGATTTTAACTCGTTTGATCATTACGTTTTGTACGAACATGAGCATGGCACGATATATGTTTAATTGTGAAATTCACATGTGTTTGTTTATTTAATTCGAGCATGGCATAATTTTTGCTATTTAATTAAAGCTCGATTTATCGGCAATTAATTTGCATAACGACCAAGAGAGTTAATACCCGGATAAATGATACGTATAGGTATGTATGTATGCATGTATGTGCCGTGTATGTATGTATGTGTATGTAGGGTTAGTGATTGCCTACCATGTAGCTAGGATTTAGTTAAGATATTGTTAGTAATTAATCAACACTAGTATCCTAGGCTTTATGCTATTAGATCCATGCAAAACTAAATTAATGGGAGAGAGATAGAGAGAGGGATCGAAAGAGAGAAAGGAGGAGAGAGGAGAGTGTGACACAATCTAGCTAGCATCTCATACAAAATCCTCATGATAACCTAGAAATCCTCCACCTCCCCTCTTGACCAATGCATGGCCTTGCCTTTCTTACACACACATTGTGTCATGCAAGCAACAATGATTACACCCCCTCAAGACCCCAAAATCGGCAGCCACCCCCCCCCCCACTCTCACCACAACTTCATTTCATCTTCCATTACACACCATTTGAGCTCTCAAACACCACCACCACAATTCCCCCTTCCACCGCCACCTTCACCACCGTTTTCCACCATCACCACCACCAACCAAGCTCCAAGAAGGCGGAGAACGACGAAGGGCAGCAGCTGGGAAGCGAGAGAGAGGAGATCGAGCGAGGAAGAGAGAGAGCCGAGAGAGTTAGAGAGACAAGGAGCGTTAGGTATCAAGTTTAACTCCATTCTTATACTTTAACTCTTAGATTTCTTCTAGGATCCACATGATAAGAAGTTATTCAAGTTATGAGCATGCTATGAATGAAATTACATGATTTCTATGGCTAAGTATGAAGATCTATGATTAAGCATGAAGATCTATGGCTATATATGAGTTCTTGAAGAACTATGAGTTTGCTTGAATGATTTAAGTGTTTTGATATGAAGCATGATGAGATATTGTTTAATATGAATGATAAGCATGATGTATGAGTAAATCTATGGATTTTAAGGCTGTTTTGTGAAGCATGATATGTGGAAATGATAGATCCATGAGAGTTGCTAATTTCCAGATTGTTATTGTGAAAAACCATCACACCCCAGCCGGTAAAAACCATACCAACTGAACTCCGATTACTATGAAATTTTAGTATGTTATAGATCTAGATGTCCCCTATAATATATCCAAAATCCAGAATTTTTCATCAGACCGAAATCCTTTTGTGGTCAGATTTGTCCTCTGCCCTGTTTTTGGAACCCTAATCTGGGCAGTTTCCACAACTTCGTGTATAACTCCTTATTTGTTTGGATTCAATAAAAATGGTCTTCTCGAAAAGTGAAGTAGACATCCTAAGCTTTTCATATCCATAAAGAAATCGAAAATCGGATGTGTGGTTTGTCCGTAGTAAATTTATTTGTCTGACCTTTGTGCAAAGATTTTCTGGAAAACTGGACAGTTTATGTTCTGTCCTTTGTGCTCGTTTTTATGCACTTATGATTGATGAAAATGTGTTCTAACACTTGAATATGCAAATTAGGTCAGTATTAAGGGTTGTGTAAAAAGGGAAACTCGATCGAAGATCGTTTGCTACTTTTCGTTGAATTAAAGAAGTTATGAGCCGAATAATAAGTTATAAAGAATGGCTTAATTAATTTTATTAAACTAAAATAAGTATGTTAATTTTAATCTTAGTAATATATATATATATATATATATATATGTTATCATGATAATTAGTATAATTGGTTAATTAATTAAATGGATCATTTCATTAATTAAAAATGGGCCATAAGCCCTAAGAAATAATTATGGGCCCAATTTGGTTATTGGGCTATGATATGCATGATGGGCTATATTATGTATGTTGGGCCTAGGAGAAAAACCACCAATGTAGGGTTTGGGCTTGGTCTCTTATAAGTGGGCCCTAGTAATAAAGAGAAGTGTGCTTAGCCCATTAGTGGAACTAATATGATTTAAAAAGCCCAACATAAGTTGTCATGTATGATATGTTGTTTGGACCCATAAGTTGTAAATATTATATGGTTAATTGTTTTATAAGCCCGATTAATTAAAATAATTAATCAAGTATGATTTAATTTATTTAATTAATCTTTAATAATTATTTTAAATTTATATTCTTTAATTATAAATTGAAATTCTTAAATTAAATAAATAATATTTATTTATTTAATAATAATTATAAATTGATTAATTTATTAGAAATTAATTAATTTAATTCTTATTTAATTAATTAAATATCCTTAATTAATTAATTAAATATTCCTTAATGGTTAATTAAATATTCTTTAATAATTAATTAATTCTTAATTAATTAATTACATGTCCTTAATTGGATAATTAAATATTCGTTAATAATTAATTAATTCTTAAATTAATTAATTATATGTCTGTAATTAATTAATCCTTTATTAATTAATTATCATTGTCAAAATAAATTGAATAATTAAATAGTAGTTAATAATTAATTAATTCTTAATTAATTAATTATATGTCCTTAATTAGTTAATTAATTCTTTGATGATTAATTAACAGGGTCTAAGCTAATTAAATAATTGTCCTAAATTATTTAATTATTTATGCAAGAACTTTATGCTTGTTTGTCTTATGTGTTTAATTATAAATGTGATTTATAATTGTAAGAGATTCCCAAAGTGATGAATTATAGTAAGCATGATATGAATCACGCGATTGTATATGAATGCATGTACAAGTATGACATGATATGTGTGATAAGTATGACATGATATGCATGACAAGCATGAAGTATGACCTATGTGGCATGACACGACACGACACGAAAGCATGATAGCACTCAGATGCATGATATGATCATATGATCTCATTCCCTGTTAATAATTAACTAAGAGGAGATGCCTCAACAAGATTGTATGACGTAGGAAACGGGAATAAGCTTGACCTAAGGTGCTAAGGCCTTAGATGACTATGAACGTATGAACCTAAGCGTTTAAAGACGACTCTTGTAGGACCAAGCAACTGTTAAAAGTACCTTGATGACGATATCAGTATACCGGATTCGAGGTGGGTTTCTATTTTCAACTGTGGGATTACAAATTCCCACGGAGGTAATTTTAGGGTTATTAAACCTAACGCTTTCAAAATATGATATGCATGCTTAAAATGTTTTATGCTCAATTGCTTGAGGTTTACCGAGTTATGTTACAAAATTGGCTTTGCCAATTAATTACGATCGGCCTTGGGCTCCGTACAAGCCAAGGTAGTGTACACAGGGAAGCTATGACGGTTCGGATGGAGGGAGTGGCTCCCCTCTATTTGAACCGGGAGGGTAACCCAAGAATGTGAGAAGTTTTGGTGCTAGCACATATATGTTTACTTTAAATTATTTTGCTTATGTGAAGGGTGTTTTTACTAAAGTGGCCCTCCCATAAGAAATGAAGCATTTTATATCTTTGTCAAATGTTTTCAAAGAGGGGCACGGAATCCACTGAGTGCTTTTGTACTCAGCCCCCTGCATTATTTTCCCTAATGCAGGTTGAACGACGTGGTGATAGAGGAGGGGGTGTCAATGTTATTAAATGACTCTCGGATAACGGTCACACTTAGCGTCATCCTGTTTTCCTTGTCTATGCATTGTTGGTCCTATGACTCTTGTCGTCATTTTCCGTTAAGGCTTACGACTTTGAACTCAAGTTACCTCTCTATGTTTAAACCATCTATCTCTTCGATGGTAGTCTTTTTAAGACGCTTCCGCAGTGCGGGGCCGGTGTCCTCATACATCGACCCAAGTTATGTTATGCTAGGGCAATGTTGACTTTATGATTTACCCACCTCAACTCTTTTATCTAAACAGTTACCGTTCAGTTATTCTTATGATTTAGTTCTGTCCTCACTCATGTTATGATCATTATGGTTACACCCCATTACCCCCGCTGTGGCGGCTCGGACGGATCCGCATAGGCCCGGGTCGCGGGTCGCCACAGTTAACGTTGATTTTTGCATCCCAGGGAGTTGTATGTCCCGTTCTCTCTTTTATGTTGAGAGAATCAGTGGGGCTGAGGAGGTATTTTTCCTTTGACATTCCCAGGAAGTTTTCTGCACCTTCCTGGTGAATGACGTTCTTGAGCTTTGCAGTCTCACACTGTGCTGGCCTGGATCTGTCGAAGGGCTTCACATTCTTCTGGACTTCCGTCTTCTGTGAGAGTTAAGTAACTCTTATCTTGAAGCTTTGACAGATTCTTCAAGTTTGATCGGCTTCGGGAGATATCTTTCTGGATTCAATGTTCTTCTTCTGCATCTTTTGTTAGTAGAAACAAATAATACCAATTGATAGAAATAAAAAAGAATGCCGAAAAACTTTTTTGGGAAGATGCAATGCTTTACGTATATCTTCTAGCATATTTAAAGAGCTTTCTTGATGAATGGACGATCAAGATTTGTCTATTGATAAGAAGATCTACGACTAGGAGTGATTCTCGCGTCATGTCAATTTCTTGATTAGAAGATGTGAGTTAATGCGCGAGAGAGAACGGTTGAGGCGTTTTGACTTTTGCCTCGAAACTCCCATGATTCAATTCTTTGCAGACTCTTAATTAAGATTGATTAGATATGACAAGATATGAGTTGACAGAAAAACAGATTGAGTAGGTGTAATTAATGTTGTTGCAAATCTCTCAGCTGATCATTGTAGTCAGCTGATACCTCGGTTGAGTGGGTGTGCTGGGTCATCGTGGTTCCAGCTGGTTCACCCTCAGCTGAATAATTCTTTACTTTCAGCATCTGGTTTAGCTGAATTCTTTCTCAGCTGATATCAGTGACGTTGATTCTGAATTGCAGTTGTCTGCTTGCATTCACGGTCTCGCTTCCATTCACTGGTCCGCTTCCATTCTGGTGAAGCATCGTCTAGGTTGAGTAGTCCAAGTAATCCGCACAGCATTTTGAATCTTGCTTCTATCAGTGGCTTTGTGAGAATATCAGCCCGCTGTATGTCTGTGTGAATTTTCTCAACAATCACCTCCTTCTTTTCTACGTGATCTCTGATGAAATGATGTCGTACGTCTACATGCTTGCATCTTGTGTGAAGAACTGGATTCTCTGAAATGGCAATTGCACTTGAGCTATCACAGAAAATTGGAACCTATCCAGTTTTCACTTCATAGTCATCCAAATTGATGTTTCACGTAGAATTTGTGAAGAAGTTTCCGGCCATATATTCTGCTTCTGTCGTGGAAGTTGCGACGCACGTTTGTTTCTTTGAAAACCATGAAATCAACTTACTTCCTAAGAACTGACAAGTTCCTGAAGTTGATTTTCTGTCCAACCGATCTCCAGCGAAGTCTGAGTCCGAGTATCAGTACGTAGATTGTCTTCAGTTGGGTACCACAGCCCAACATTCTGAGTTCCTTTGAGATATTTGAGAATGTTCTTGGCTGCTTGCATGTATGCTTCCTTTGGATCAACTTGAAATCTGGCACACACTCCGACTGCGAAAGAGATGTCTGGACGACTTGCTGTTAGATACAGCAGGGATTTTATTATCCCTCTGTATTTGCTGGAATCAACTGACTTCCCTTTAGTTCCTGGTTCAATCTTCCAATTGGTGTTCATTGGAATCTTTACACTTCTGCTGGATTGAACTCCATACTTGGCGATCAAGTCTTTCACGTATTTGGATTGATTTATGAAAATCCCTTCTGATGATTGCTTGACTTGAAGTCCTAGAAAGAAACTCATTTCTCCCATCATGGACATTTGGAACTTCTCTGACATCATCTCTCCAAATCTTTGGCATAAGAAGCTTGATCTTGATCCAAAGATGATGTCGTCTACGTAGATTTGAACAACCAGGATATCTTCTCCTGACTTGATGGTAAAGAAAGTTCTGTCTACTGAGCCCTTCTTGAATCCTTTGGATACGAGAAAATTTGACAGAGTGTCATACCAAGCTCGAGGTGCTTGCTTCAATCCATAAAGAGCCTTCTTTAGCTTGTAGACTTTATTTCCTTCTACTTCAAATCCTGGAGGTTGTTCAACGTAGACATCTTCTTTGATTTCTCCATTTAAGAATGCACACTTCACATCCATTTGATAGACCTTGAATTTGTGATGTGCTGCATAGGCGAGAAAGAGTCTGATTGCTTCCAATCGTGCTACTGGAGCAAATGATTCTTCGAAGTCAATTCCTTCCTGCTGAGTGTAGCCCTTGGCAACCAGTCGAGCTTTGTTTCTGATGACGACTCCCAGGGTATCTAATTTGTTCTTGAATATCCATTTGAGTCCTATGACTTTGACTTCTTGAGGTCTGTCGACCAATTCCCAGACACAATTTCTGAGGAATTCGTTCAGCTCTTCTTGCATGGTGTTTATCCAAGGCACGCTCTTCAAAGCTTCGAGAATTGATTGAGGCTCTGGCATTTGAGCTACGTAACACGCCATTAGAGCCGTGTCTTCATCATAGACCGTCAGTCTTAGCTCTACTGAGAGTTGAGCTGTGTCAGCTGCTTCTTGATGATCCGATGAAGCTTGAGCAGATGAGCTTCTGGTTTTGACTTGGTCATTTGGTTCTCCAATGATTGCTGATGATGGATGATCTTCAATCCATCTTCTCCTCTTACGAATTTCTTCTTCCAATTGATTGATGCTTGTCGTGGCTAAATTTCGTCTGACTTGTAGTTGCTCAGGAGTTAAATCTTGAGAGATTGGTTCTCTTTGATTTAGATTTTGAAGAGACTTATGTAGAGGCTCAGCTGGAGATGGAGCTGGGAAATCAGCTGTGTTTGGATTTCCAGCTGATGATGTTCCCCCTTGATTTGGCGTTGAAGATTCTTCTCGATTTCCAGCTGGTGGAGCTTCTTGGTTGATTTGAAGTTCCTCTTCTGGCTCATCGTCCCAAATTAATGGTTCGGCCAGATTCCTGATTCTATTTTCTTGAGCTCTTGTCTGAATCAGTCTTGAAGATTCTCCTTCATTTCTTCGTTTGATAGACTCTCTATATTCGAAGGAGGATTCGTCAAAGGTAACATGTGGAGTTACTTCGACTATTTGAGTTCTTCTGTTGAAGACTCTGTATGCTTTACTCACAGCGGAGTAACCAAGGAATACTCCTCGGTCTGTCTTCTCATCGAACGTCTTGAGCTGTGTCTTTCCATTGTTGAGGATGTGACATTTGGATCCGAATACCTTGAAATACCCTATGTATGGTATTCTGTTGTTCCATAGCTCATACGGTGTCTTTCCTTGCCTTGATGTGAGTAGGGAGCGATTCTAAGTGAAGCAAGCTGTGTTGATTGCTTCAGCCCATAACTTCTTTGGAATGGCAGAGCTAGCTAGCATTGAGGTAGCTGCTTCCTTGAGAGTTCTGTTTCTTCTTTCTGCTACACCATTCTGCTGAGGTGTACGTGCTGCAGATGTTTGGTGTTGAACTCCGTTCTTCTCGCAAGAATCATAAATAGTTTCATTCAGAAACTCCGTTCCACGATCTGATCTTATTGACATTATCTTGCACTCCTTCTGTGTTGATAATCTTTCCAGCAGGATAGACAGCTTAGTTCTGGTTTCGCTCTTCTGGTACAAGAATGATACCCATGTGAATCTTGAGAAATCATCCACAACGACCAGAGTATATTTTCTGCCATTGAAGCTTGCTGGAGTAACTGGACCAAAAAGATCCATGTGAAGAAGTTGAAGTACTCGATCAGTTGACTGAACTGGCTTGAGAGAGAATGAAATTCTTGTCTGTTTTCCTTGTTGACATGCGCTGCACATATGACTTTTGTCATATATTTGATCTGGAATTCCATTAGCAAGCTGGTTCCTAGCCAGTTTGTTGATTGTCTTGAAGTTGAGATGATTCAGCCGTCTGTGCCACAGCCAGCTGACTTTATTGCTGCTTTTCGATACAAGACAAGTCTCCGGAGGGCTGTTGTTCCTGTCAGCAAAGTACATATTTCCTTCTCTTTTCCCTCTTAGGAGTATCTGCTTGGTTTTCCTGTGCATCCATGTGCATCAAACTTGACAGAAAAACCGTTGTCGCAGAATTGGCTAATGGAAAGCAAGTTATGTTGCAATCCTTGTACATAAGAAACATTTGGGATTATAACATTTCTAGTTTTAAATGTACCATAACCTTTGGTTAGGCCTTTGGAGTTGTCACCAAATGTTACTTGTGGACGTGTAGGCTCGATATACTCCTGGAGTAGATGCTTTAGGTGCGTCATGTGCTTGGAACATCCACTGTCCAAGTACCATAGCGTTCTCATCTACTCCTCAGAGATGCGTCGATTCCTTGCAACCTAAACAAAAAATTAAAATTCAGGTACCCAGTTTTAATTGGGTCCTTGTGGGTTAGACAGAGATCCTTTGATGACCCAGATCTGCTTGATGACTCGAATTGGGTCATTTGATCTGATAATTCTCCCAGCTGAGTCGATATACACATTCTTTGTGTTCTTCAGTTGTTGCTGGCGGGGTCTTGATCTCTGTGTTTTCCCGTTTTGATGTCTTGATTTCTTTTGGTTTCCAGCTGTGTGCATAGCTGAGACGTTCCTTTGTCTCTGCTGTCTCATGTGATGCTGTGGCTGGAAATAATTATCCAGCTGGTACTCATGTGAGTGGTATTCAGCTGGGTATCTCTGATATCCCGGTTGATATCGTTCAACGTGCTGTTTCTGTTGCTGGTATCTGGAAATCCAGCCTGTTGTCTTCGTTGAGGTTGAGCACGTTGCTTTCTGAGTTGGGCTTGAGGTTGTCGCACAACTGACCTTCTTGATGCCTGCTTTGTCTTCGACGGAGCTTGAGGATGTTTCACAGCTGGTCTTCCTGACGCCTGTTGTGTCCTCAACTGTTGATGCTTAGCTGCTGGGATTGGAGGTTCGTTTGCACGTACAAACATTACCTTTGTTCCACTTGTGGAGGCAATGTTTGAGGCATCCTTTCATTCGTTGTATCCCAGTCCCGGTTTGAGTGCCGCTGGACGCTGAGCACTAATGATCTCATCCATTGTTGACGTGGCTTTGATGAGAGCTACTATCTTCTTAGATAGTACCTCTTCGGTGCTTTTCAGCTCAATGATCTCAGCTGACTTCTTTTCCGATTCAGCTGTGACCTTTTCCACATCTTCTATCAGCTGTTTCTTCTCATAGTAGAATTCCTTCATCAGCTGATCTTGTTTCACTATTTTGTCTTTTAGTGAAACGACTTCCTGTTGGAGCTGAGTTGTATCAGTTGCGTCTGATACTTTTGTCTTTTCCAGTTCCGCCTTCAGCTCGGCATTCTCACACATAATGACGTCAAGGATTTCTTGAAGCTCCTTGGAATCGTTCATTACTTTCTCTACTAGACTCCAATCAGGTAGTCCAGATTCTGAGACCTGTGTAGAGTGTTCGTGTGATGGTGAGATGTTGGATAGAATTTGAGTTCGAGACATTACCTCATCTTTATCGATGCCGTCTATTTGTCCCATGAAGCATGTATCCCAATCAGGTTCATCATGGGCCATCAGGGCTTCTTCTTCCGAGTCTGAAAATGGCATGTCATCCATTTTGTTGCACTCTGATTCTTCATCGGCGATATAAGCTCTCCTTCTGTCAGCTGCCTTAGCTTTCAGTTGGTCTTTGTCTTTCTTGGACAGCTTTGGACAATCTAGCCGGTAGTGTCCTGGTTTCTTGCAGTTGAAGCAACCTTCTTCTGTTCGTTTGTCAGCTGACTTCTCATCAGCTGCTGCGTACTTGTCTCTATAAGTTCTTGCGAACTTCTTGTATTTGCCCTTGCTGGTGTTGAGTCTGTTGTAGTTTTTGACCAGCATGGCTATTTCTTCAAGTAGCTCTTCCTTGCTCATGTCCTTCTTATCCTTCTTCGATGACTCAGCTGACTGCATGTATGCGGATTTGTCAGAGTTGGCTCTGAACGCAATCTCCTTTGTTGCAGGTGTCAGCTCTCCATCATTCTGATTGCTTGAAGATTCTTTCATTGTAATCTTCAAGTTGTACTCGTTGGCTTTGAGCAGGGAGTATAATCTTTCAGTTGAAAGATCACCTAAGTCACTTCGACTTTGGTGTACCACCTTATAGGTGTTCCATTCAGCTGTGAGCGCTGAAAGAACTTTTAGATTCTTTTCTCGCTGGGTGTATTTCCCAGTTCTGATGGTTTCTATTTCCACCACAATGTTGGAGAATCTGAGTTCCATCCCTTCGATGGACTCGTTGACCAGCTGCTTGAAGTTATCAAACTTCTGGCATGCAATCGTGAATTTGTTCTCCTTTATCTCCTCCGACCCTTCGCATAGTTTTGCTAGGGTTTCCCACATCTCCTTTGCGGTTTCACAGTTGATGATTTTGCTGAGGTAGGCATTGGAGACCGTTGAAGATATGGTGTTCCTTGCGAAGCTGTCTAGTCCAGCCTGCTTCCTTTCTTCTGAGGTGTGCTCATTCTTGGGCTTGGGAATGAGCTGATATCTTGGTTGTTCGCCATCTTGAGTTGGTACAAGCTTGTTCCCTGATTTGTAGATAATGATGGGTCCGTCTGTGATGACGTCCCATATCATATCGTGATGCGCACAGAGAAAGCTCTTCAGTCTGCACTTCCATATTGCATAATCGTCTACCGAGAAGGTGGGAAGATTTCTGTTAAGATAAGAATCCATAGAAATATGCAGTATGTAATAATATGAGTTTTTCACAGAGAGGATCTGTTCAGATGACCACTGACAGATTGTCAAGAGAGATCTCTTGATACAGAAATGGTGGTCTGTTGAACCACTGCTCTGATACCAATTGATGGTCCCTGAGCTAGGTATTTGGTGTAGAGGGGGGGTGAATACACCAAATAGATTTTTAGAAACTTTTTTAAAGTTAAATCACGGAGTTGGTGAGCTCAGTTATCGATCCAGCTGGGGAGGGTCAGCTGGGTAAATAACTCAGCTGGCGGTGCGGAAAGTGGTGGTTTGAAAACTTAGCTCGGTTACTTAGAAAAACTCAGTTTGAAAAGATTAACTTTATGTTTTCAGCTTAGTCAAGTTGTGCAACTTTCAGAGAGACACAGCTGTCTTTGGAGAGCAGCTGCGTGTGCAGTTTTGAACAAATATGCAATGATATGAAAGAGTTAGTACAAAACTGAATATAAAGAGAAAGTCAGGAGCACGCGAGTTTTTACGTGGTTCGGAGTAACACCTCCTACGTCCACGACCAGGTTCACTGGTAATCCACTACCACTTGGTTTCCAAGTACCAAGCAACTTCACAACTCTAACCCGAGCTGTGTTCCAACAGTTTGCGGGCACTGTCAAGCCTAACCTTTCAGTTTACGGGTACTGAAAAAACCTTACACACTTGAATTTCCCGCTTCAAGCAAGCGTAACCTTGACCTAACCTTTCTGGGTAAGAGGGGTTTGGCTTGGGGTTCCAACTGTGAACGAGTTCTTACAATTAAGAACTTTAGAGTATGATGAACTCGTTCGAAATCTACGCTTAAGATATACAAAGATTTTGGCCTAGGGAACAGACGAAAAACTAAGCAGTTTCTGAACTAGAAACACTTTAAGATAAAGTGTTCTTTGATCTATGTAGAAATGCTTGAGAGCTTTTGAAAGATTGATGAATTCAGATAATGAAAGCTTGTAGAGGGTTTTTCGTATGTGATCCTGAGGTTGAAGACGGGTTTATATAGGTAGAGATTCAAGACTAGCCGTTGGAGGAGCCGTTTGAATCTTACCTACTCTTCTTAAATTCAAGATCTGCCGTTGGGCGAATCTGCACCTGTCTTCATTTGTGTCACATCCTAGGTCCTGAAGTCTAGGATGCTGATTTGGCAATCCCTCATTGGTCGAGGTATGTTGACTTCCTCTGACGCCGAGATCTTCTGCCTTTGGAGCTGGCTTTTGAATTCAGAGCTGGACTGTCTTGAAGTGAAGTCTTCAGAGATAGTTCCCTTTGTTCTGTACAGCTAGACCGGCTGTGTTTTGAACTCAGCTCGAATTCTCTTCAGCTTGATCAGGCTCTGCTGGAGGACTCAGCTGAAGGTTGACGCCTGCTGTCTTTTGCTAGCTGACTCCTGCTGTAAACACAGCTGGGTCGACTGCTTTCTTCCGCTAGCTGACTCCTGCTGTAGACACAGCTGGGTCGACTGCTGTCTTCCGCTTCCTTAACCCGTAAACCTAGAAAATCTAAAGCTCAAACAGGCGAGCTGGAAAATACTATTTAGGTTGACGCGATCATCTATTCGGTTGGAGAATCAGTTGGGTTATGGTATCAAATCAAAACCTTATAATTTTCCCAACATTGAGCTTCTTGCTCATGATCTGGAAAAAAGAATTAGCATAATGATTTATCCTACAAATTAGCGAGATTCGGTTATGACGACATATATTCTTTAAAAATTTTGTCAACGAAAAACTCACAATTTCCCTCAAAAAGACCTTGAAGGTTTGTGCAGATTTAGTGCTTCTTAGTTTGGAAAATGGGATTGAGAAAGATGTCGCATTTTGTTTTGTTTGCTACTTGTTCAATAATGAAGTTAAAATTAATTTGCAGGGCCAGCCTTGGGCCTTGGCGAGCAGTGCGATCGCCTAGGGCCCAAGGTCGGAAGGGGCCCAAATATTTTTGTTTCTCTATTATATACCATAAATTTCCCAGAATCTATTTTAAAGTTTCCTTTTATTTTGGGCCCAATTGAAATGGCCCAAACATCCTAATTCTCTACTGTTGTGACGTTGTTCGTGCTTACTCTCTCTCCTCTCTCAGGTCTCAATCTCTTTCTTTCCTCTTTCTTGGAGCTAGTGAGAACAGAAAATTGCTATTTAGCCGGGTGATAGTAAATGAAAATTGCTATTTAGCTGGGTGATACTGAATAACATGCCACCATATTTTGTAGAGGATCAACTTTCATGAAGTTGTGTAGCAGTTTCAAGAAGACGTCTTATGATACTTGATTATATGACCGTTGAAGTGCATGAAAATTGCTATTAAGCCAGGTGATAGTGAATAACATGCTACCATATTTTGTAGAGGATCATCGTTCTGGAAGTTGTGTAGCAGTTTCAAGAAGACGTTTTAAAGATACTTGATTATATGACCGTTGAAATTTATAAATGTCATTAGACTTTATTATTATCTGTTGTATTCCTTTTATTTTTTAATGTATTTTATTCAATTTCTTTATCATCCATTGTTGCATTTATACGTAGATGAGGTTGTATTTAGATAAAGATAAGAAGAATTATTTTATTTTTTTAGGGGGCATTTACTAAGCCGGATTGCGAATATATAGGATTGACTATTTGGTGGATTATATGAATGATATGATAAAATTAATCGATCAATCTAGTGTTTACTATGGGGGAGTATTGAAGGACTAAAATAGTGATGCAAATAATCCATCATTTAAGTATGGATTAAATTCATTTTGATCAAATTATCCTTCTAGTTATTTAAACATGATATGATATGGAGCAACTCTGGAACTGAAAAAATTCAAACCCGAAGCAATGGACGAAATGAGAAGAAACAAATACTACAGAAAACAACTAATCCACCTTCTGAAATTTGCAATTTATGAGAGAGGACCAGAAATCAAGATATAGATAATTATCAAATAAAAATAAGAAATCAAAACTAATTCATATTAAATCTGTTCAAATTAAGCAAACGTCAAATGCATATTAGTCATACTTCTTAGGCAAAGGTTTATACATAACCAACCTTCAATAACATCAAATCTCTTCAAATTAAGCAAACACCAAATCAAACTAAGGTTTTGCACCACTCTCATTGCAAGATAATTAATCAAAATAACAAGTCTAAACTATATATCATATAGTAGCATCTAATAATTGATGGACCATCTCTACTTGTTCTTACTTTTCCTTCATCTGGGAGGCTGAAGAACAAGTCAAGTTCTTTGATGTTATTAACCAATAACTTCGCCACAAGCACTTTATAGTTCTCCAATTCTTCCAAGTGCCTCATAAACAGATTTTCTTTGAGCTAGTCTATAGTTCGTCAGTAGAGATGTTCCCACAGGTGCCGAAGGAAGATATTTCAGTTATAGTTACAGGATCGGTCTAGTGAATACCAATTTCTCATACCTAACAAGAACGAGATATTCCTACTTTAACGTACAAACACTCATAGCAGGTATGAAAGTAGCGTTATAGGGCTCTCTAGTAGCAGGCTATATCCTCAGCCTAATAGGCAAGCTAGAACATCTTGCGAACTCATCCACTCTCCCAATTTCAATTTCGCAAGTAGAAAAGGGAAAACACATATTCTCTTTGTAAACTCACTCAAGCCAGATTTATTTTGTTTACAAAAAGTTTCCATCAACTCGACAAGTGTCTCATCGGTTGAATCAGTTTGTCTTTTTCTCTTGGATTTTGATTTCTTTCAGGTTGAACAACTTATAGGTTGGATAACATAAATTATTCAAAATACCTTAATATACTCTTCCCATTGTCTTCTTTGTCAACACTAATCATTTTAGTTTCATCATTCCAACCAAAGTCTGAACGCTTAGGAATTTGATATAAACTACCATATTTCTTTTTCCGATTAAACACGAATTTTAGAATTTATGTGAGGTTCTGCATGAATACTTATACCAGGAAAAACTTTCATAAGTGCTTTCTCAAGACATAGTAGGTAGCCATTCCTGAAGCCATTTTCACATTTCCATCCAGTGGCAATTAACTCTTTCAAAGCATTGATTAATGTCTCTTCTTCTTGTATGGTCCTTATACGACGCCTATTTTCAGCCTTCTTATTAGAGTTTGCACCCTCCATATTTTCCTACAAAATATATGCTTAATTTTGTGCATCTTTCTGGTCCAATACTACTTGGCACAATATTGAGATTTTAACAATCAAAATAACAGAGCATATTCTGGGATTGAATTTAAATTTTGTAATACAAACAGAACAAGTAATATTTTAGTAATTCTTTGTTAAGCCAAGTACATGATGAATTCATTGATACATAAATAGAAATACTAAAAACAACATTAAGATAATTTCGGCTACATGCAATGTCCAATCAACTACGTTTCTGCATCAATCCAGCCCCTGGACATGGACAAGTGAGGATGACTCATTGGTTGCGGTAAGCCTGAGGAAGACATCCAGGGAGAGGGTCTGATGAGCCCATCTTTTGTGCTCATTTTTTGTCTTGTTTATAGGTTAGATCGACTCTTTTTTCGTATCTTTTTTATCGTTGTCGTGTCTGGGAGGACACATTTCAGAGACATGTTGCTCTTGGCAAAGTAGGTGGACTTTAGGGCAAAACAAGGTTGCATTCCGTAAAAAGAGGCACGAGTACCAAAGTGAGATGAAATGAGGCATACGTTGAAGCTTTCAAGCTAAGGCGCTGTAGCCCAACTGAGTACTGTGTAGGATCCAGACCTATGGAGAACTATGGGCAGAACAGAGGCAGAGTAGTACACCCTTTGGGCAAATGAAGACGTGCTTTGGGTAAAGAACAAAGTGCGGATCTTATACGAAGCAAGAGATAAGGATGGGTTGATTTCTTACCTTATCCAGAAGATATGCACCCGATTTGTATCTTTGAAGATAAGGATGGAGATTCATATCAATCTCAAGCTCTACAAAGAAGGCGGCCAACCTTAATTTCCATGGGCCGGACCGCCCATGAAGCCCAAAAATGCTCGTCTATATAAGGATGAAGGGTGCACGAATTTTGGAAGATATTATCTATGTTCTTATTTTGATTTTCGAGTGGTGGGAGAAAGAACAAGGCCTACGGGCAAACTTATTTACTTTTCTGCACATGTTTTGCTCGGCCGCTTTGGCCATAACTTTCTGCTGGATATTTTAAGTACTTCATTTCAATTCCAAGTAATGTTTTCTTTTATCTCTTTTATTGTTATTGTTTTTTCAATTATGTCTAGCTAAATCATCAAGGCCTGGATAAGGTGAGATGATTTGAACATGAATGCTTAAATACTCGTGAGGTCTGTTCTGGGCGTATCAATTTGCATGCATATGTTCCCGAAATACTAGGTTTGATTTCAAAATGGTCTTGTCGAATTTGAGTAGTTAATAGGTCGTTAACTACTCGGGTAAAATAAGATCTCTAATAATTTCGGAATAAATGTTTAGATGCCGTCTTGCATCCAAAAGTTTAACGAGTGTGGGTGAGTGGTCGTATGTCTTTGAGCATGTTTTTGGCTATATCGAGTCTATCTAAATCGAAATGCTGTCTGGGCAAAGATCCTGTCGAAACGCCATCGTAGGGTAATTGGTCAGATTAGATAATGGGTAATCGTTACAGACTTTACTTGTTTTACACTGAAAGGATAGATTGGTTCTGGCAAGAGGAGCACGTGACACCGTGACAATGGGGGTGACTTTGCTTAGGGCTATAACCGATTGATGTGTGCATTTAGGGGAATTATTTAGACCTATGATCGAGCTTATATTCATGTTTGATGATTCGTATCTTATCCGGGCTTTGCCATTTATTATTTGACCAGATCTACTTTTAGTTTTCAGTATTATTTTATATAGCACTGTACCCAGATCGAGAACTGTTCCGAACAAAATCCTTTTTAACGTCACCAGTGATGAATAGAAGGGTACAATCAACTCCCTTGGGTTCGACGCTATACTTGCCGTCCCTTGGCTTCGACCCTATACTTGCCACTTGCTAAGCTCGATATGGGCATAGGAAATATAAATTAATTTTGTGTGGTCAAACGACGGTCACCTCAAAATTGGTGTCGTTACCGGGGAGTTGGTAATTCTAGTAACTCTCTCTTAAGTGTGAGTTGTGTTTTTCTTGTGTATGCTTCAACCTAACCCTACAGGAGAGCTCGGTCCTTTGTTATACGATCCGGATCTTGAAGTAACTGTAAGGGCAATAAGAAGGGCACAAAGAGAATGAAGATAACAAGCACGAGAAGCAAAAATTCTGGAGGAAAATCATCCAGAAGATGAAGCAATGACAGGTCAACAACCACAAGAGCACACTCTCAGAGCAATGATGTACTCTGAAGATATGAGTCTGCGACCTATGGGCATCACTTTACCCGCAATCACTGGAAATTGGGAGCTTAAACACTCTCTTATTCAGATTCTGCCCAAATTCAGTGATATGCCCGGAGAAGATCCTCAACATCATCTCCAAGACTTTGAGATGGCTTGTGCGACTATACGAATAGCTGTAGAGAATCCCAATCTTGGCGAGTACATTCGGCTACTCACGTTTCCATTCTCCCTTCAAGATGGAGCAAGAACATGGCTACACGCTTTGCCCGAAGAGAGTGTTACTTCATGGCAAATGCTACAAAATAAGTTTCTTGAAAGGTATTTCCCTGCTACCCGGATACAAGTCATGAGATCATGGATTAGCACCATCAAGATGGGCATAGGGGAATCGCTCTACGACTATTGGGTAAGATTCAAGATGCTTCTGGCCAAATGCCCATAACATAGAATTCCGGATCAAGATCTCATTCAATACTTTGTTGCTGGAATGAGACTTCAAGAAAGATATTGGGTGAACGCTGCGTGTGGAGGCTCGGTTCACAACAAAATGCTCAGTGAAGCTTTCAAACTCTTTGAGGAGATGGCCAAAGAGGCAAGAGACGAAGGAGAGATGACAAGATCAGCTGCCATGCCTTCACAAACAGATGATAAAATTGAGAAGCTTCGCAACGCAGTGGAGAAGATATTGAGCAATATGGGTTCTACTCAGGGCACAACTACGGGCATATCACAAAAGAAGGCAGTGAAGAGGTGCGAAGTGTGCTCAGCTACGATGCTCGGTACAGACCAATGCCCTACTTGGTTCGAAGAAGAAGATATGAATGTCATCGGGCAATCGAACAATGGATTTGGGCAAAAGAAGTTCGATCCAAATTCTCAGACCTACAATGCTGGTTGGAGGCAACACGAGAATTGGAGGTATGGTAATAATCACTACCAGAACGCACCTCAGCAGCAACACCATGCTTAGCCCCGTGACCAGGGCAGAGGCGACTCTTTGAGGGATATAGTAGAAAAAATGGCTACGGAAATTCTCAAGGCGCAGTAAGAGTATGTAAGGGCACAACAGGAGAATGAAAAATTTAAAATGGAAATGAAAGGTGGCATTAACAATATCAATGCCCAATTATCTCATCTTGCCCAAGCTGTTACGAGATTGGAGAAAAATCAGGGGGCGCTACAAGCCCAAGTGGAAGTGAATAAGGCTCAAGTTAATGCAGTAACTTTGAGGAGTGGAAAGGCTTTGGCCGAAGCTGTGAAGCAGCCAGAGAAGCAGACTCGGCCAGAAGGAGAACCTGATAAGGATCCAGCCGATGAAGAGGATCTGACCAGAGAATATGAAGCTCAGAAGCAGACAGCTGCTAAGCCCAAAGCGAAGGAAGGTCCGACATATGTCATGAGACCTCCATTTCCTGGGAGGTTGATAAAGGACAAAGAAAAGCAAGAGATGAATGACATGTTCAATGTCTTTAAAAAGGTAGAAATCAATTTACCTTTGCTCATAGCACTTCGTTCTATGCCCAGTGCGCGAAATTTCTGAAGGAGCTGTGCACCAAAAAAGTCAAGTACACCGATGCTGTAAAATTCCAAGTTGGAGAGAACGTTTCAGCGGTACTGCAGCCAGATATGCCTATGAAACATGGAGATCCGGGGATGTTTTACATTCCATGCGTCATAGGCACAATGAAGGTGGAAAAAGTCATGCTTGATTTGAGTGCTTCGATTAATGTTTTGCTCTTAGCGATGTATCAAGAATTCAATATGGGACCGCTAAAACCTACAAGAGTTGTGATCCAATTGGCGGACAGGTCAGAGGTGTTCCCTGAGGGCGTATTGGAGGATGTTTTGGTCAAAGTGGATGACCTAATCTTTCCAGCGGACTTTTATGTGCTGGATATGGGCAAAGCAAGTGGCAAAGCACCAGCCATGCTTTTGGGTAGACCATTCTTGAAGACCGCTAGAACCCGTATTGATTGAGATACGGGCAAACTTACATGCGAGTTCGAGGGGGAGAAGGTGACTTTTGATATCTATCAAGTAAAGAAGCATTGACCATATTGAGCAAGTTGTGGAGGCAGTCTGCCCAGAGATCGGAATCGGAGACCCTTTCAATGAGGTGATACAAGAAGGCATAAGGCATCAGAATATTGAACCACTCTGTATCCAAACCCTCAGCCCAGAAGACAGTGTTGATCTGATCATCAACAAGGAGGAGAAGGGCATAAGTCCAACTATTTGCATACATCGTATGTTGCTCGAAGAAGATATTCCGGTTAGAGACCCTCAACAAAGCTCAATTCAGCCATGAAAGAAGTTGTTAAGAATGAGATCCTAAAGCTATTGGATTTGGGCACAATATACCCAACTTCCGATAGTAGATGGGTTAATTCGGTTCATGTTGTGCCCAAACTTTTGGGCAAACAAGTGGTTGAAAAAGAGAAGAATGAGATTGTGGCTATGAGATTGCAAAAGGGCTGGAGAGTATGCATCGACTACCGGAAGTTGAATCCAAAGACGCCCAAAGATCACTTCCATTTTCCTTTCATAGATAAGATATTGGAAAAGTTAGCAGGCAACAAATACTTTTATTGTTTTGGACGGATATTTGGGCTACATGCAGCGCTTGACAAAGAAAGGATAAGGAAAGCTCGCGACCCAATCATGAAGAAAAAGAATTTCAACTCTGGGCAAATGGTACTCTTGAATAAGTCCATATTTAAGTTCATGTTCGGGGAGCTTTCGACCAAATGGAAAGGACCTTTTGAGGTGCAAACTCAGTTTTCTAATGGGACTGTTGAAATCAAGAATCTGAAGTTGGACAAACACGTTCAAGGTAAATGAGCAGCGTTTGAAGGCCTACTATGGGCATAGCACTGGTCAGAAGGAGGCTCCAGATCTCCTTGATATTGAGGAACGCTAAGGGAGGAAAATCACGTCCTGTCGCGACGTTAACTAAGGCATTGTCTTGGAGGCAACATGGTATGTTATTTTCCTTTTATTTTAATAATTGCCTTTGGGCAAAGCTATTTCCCTTCTTAGTGTTAATCTTAGGCTAGATAGTTGTTTTTCCTTGCATAGGTGGTTTTCATTTTTTGTGTGCAGATGAACAAGGCAAATGAAGAGTCGCAGTAGCCAAAGAGAGCAATGCTTTGGTCAGAATGAAGGATGTCCTGCTCGATGCTAAGGACAAACCACGGTTTACTACGCCTTAAGAACGGGAGCCATCAACAGCAGCTGTTGTGGTCAAATAAATCCATGCTCAGGGCAGAGAATAGGCTAAGGTGAAGCGTCTGCAATCGAGAAGTTGAGGAAGGAAGTCGCCAATCTGACCAAAGTGGTCACCGAGACTTAAGCTGCATTCTTTGCATACTTTGCCCATGTAGGATTCAGGTATTCGCCCGAATTCTTCTCTTGAATTGTTTCCTTTCATTTTTCATTTAGTTAGGTTTGTTTATTATTTTTGTTTTGAGTCAGTAAATATTTTTAGTTTCTTTTTCTTTGTTATTAGTGTTTGTTGGTTTAAATCGACCCGTTTACACAACCACTTTGCCTAAAGTAAAGTGTGTGTGGGAGGAGGAGGGGGGGCGATAGTTTCTTGTGTTTATGTTTGTCCATAACCTTTTCTCACACAACCACTTTGCCTAAAGCAAAGTATGTATGTGGGGAGGGGTTACTTGTCAGTATTTTGTTCGTTTTGTTTTGAGTCGGTTGAGAGCCCTTATTGACCCACTTTGCACAAGGCAAAGTGTGTGAGTGGGGGTTCCGCTATTTTTTTTTGGTCATAGCATGTTAGGTAGATGATCAAATTGAGCATGATAGTTTCTTTTCGTTTTATTTGTGCAAGTTGTTTACAATGTGAGTATCAAGCATGCCGAATGAGATTGAGTATGATGGAAAATGATTGTGAGCACACCTAGTGAAGATTTGAGCTTAAATTACTGTCATATGCCCGTACAACTTTTCTTTCTTGTGAGTGATTGACATTTTGGTGTGGTTTATATTAGAACTTGCTTGCACTCTTGTTAAAACTCAGTTGACTAGGTGAGGTATTTAGATGATTTGGGCAGATTTTCTTTCACTCAGCCCTGATGACCAAAAAAACCAACCCTACTATTTATCTCTTGTTTAGCCCCTTTGAGCTTGATTGAATTCTTTTTAATCACTTAAAGAATTTGCCATGAAAATCTTAACCTACTTAGTCTTGAAAACTCGTTAGGCAATCAAAGAAGAAAAGGGAAAAAGAGAGATAGTAGCGGACTGATCTAGGCAAAGCACTGATTGAATGAGGGATGTGAGACATGCCCAAATTAAAATAAAGTGTTGTGAAGAGAAGAACTTGGAAAAAATGAGAAAAAAATGTGAAAATAAAAAGTTCAGAAGTTGAATAGGCTAAGGCCGAGAGCAAGGCTAAGAAGAATGAAGAAAAAAGTGCATATATATGCCCATATCTGAGTTCACAAGACCTTAGCCTCGTTCCTAAATATTCCTACCCTATACCTAAAGCCTGCGTTGTGACCAAATAAAGACCCAATGATGAGTACCAAAAACTTAGTCTAATAGAGTGGAGGCGTTAGATGGCAAACAAGCTTATGGAAAGACCATACCAAGGATGTCACGAGCGTAAACACTAAGCCCTAAACACAAGTGTGAATAGTATTGGTGAGGAAATTCCTTATTGCTCATAATCCGATCTTGACTCTTTTGATGGCATTTGCATGATCTCTGTTGTGACTATTTGCTTATATATTTTTGAGAACTGCCATGCCCCTTTTGATCGTTTATCTGACCATGCTGTTCTTGAAATGAAGCTTTGGAAAGTTTGTCTTTTATGTTTTGTCTTTGTATTGTCTTTGTTCTGTTTTTGTTTTGTCTTGGTTTTGGGCAAAATTGCAGGCACACGCTTGAGGACAAACGTACTTAAAGTGTGTGCATGTGATGAGTACATATTTTGTGCTCATTTTGTATCTTGTTTATAGGTTAGATCGAGTCTTTTTCGTATCTTTTTGGTCGTAGTCGTGTCTGGGAGGAAACATTTCAGAGACATGTTGCTCTTGGCAAAGTAGGTGGACTTTTTGGGCAAAACAAGGCTGCATTCTGCAAAAGAGGCACGTGTACCAAAGTGAGATGAAATGAGGCATACGTTGAAGCTTTCAAGCTAAGGCGTTGTAGCCCAACTGAGTACCCTGCGGGATCCAGACCTATGGAGAACTATGGGCAGAACAGAGGCAGAGTAGTACACCCTTTGGGCAAATGAAGACGTGCTTTGGGCAAAGAATGATGCGCAGATCTTATACGAAGCAAGAGATAAGGATGGGTTGATTTCTTACCTTATCCAGAAGATATGCACCAGATTTGTATCTTTGAAGATAAGAAAGGAGATTCATATCAATCTCAAGCTCCACAAGGAAGGCGGCCAACCCTAATTTCCATGGGCCGGACCGCCCATGAAGCCCAAAAATGCTCGTCTATATAAAGAGGAAGGGTGCACGAATTTTGGACGATATTATCTCTGTTCTTATTTTGATTTTCGAGTGGTGGGAGAAAGAACAAGGCCTACGGGCAAACTTATTTACTTTTCTTCACCTGTTTTGCTTGGCCGCTTTGGCCATAGCTTTCTGCTGGATATTTTAAGTACTTCATTTCAATTCCAAATAATGTTTTCTTTTATCTCTTTTATTGTTATTGTTATTTCAATTATGTCTAGCTAAATCATCAAGGCCTGGATAGGGTGAGATGATTTGAACATGAATGCTTAAATACTCGTGAGGTCTGTTCTGGGTGTATCAATCTGCATGTATATGTTCCCGAAACACTAGGTTTGATTTCAAAATGGTCTTGTCGAATTTGAGTAGTTAATAGGCCGTTAACAACTCGGGTAAAATAAGATCTCTAATAATTTCGGAATAAATGTTTAGATGCCCTCTTGCATCCGAAAGTATAACGAGTGTGTGCGAGTGGTCGTATGTCTTTGAGCATGATTTTGGCCATATAGGGTCTATCTAAATCAAAATGATGTCTGGGCAAAGATCTTGTCGAAACGCCATCGTAGGGTAATTGGTCAGATTAGATAATGGGTAGTCGTCACAGACTTTACTTATTTTACACTGAAAGGATATATTGGTTCTGGCAAGAGGAGCACGTGACACCGTGACAATGGGGGCGACTTTGCTTAGGGCTATAACCGATTAATGTGTGCATGTGGGGGGATTATTTAGACCTATGATCGAGCTTATATTCATGTTTGATGATTCGAATCTTATCCGGGCTTTGCCCTTTATTATTTGACCAGATCAACTTTAGTTTTCAGTATTATTTTATATAGCACTGTGCCCATATCGAGAACTATTCCGAACAAAACCCTTTTAGCTACACCGGTGACGAAGAGAAGGTTACAATCAACTCCCTTGGATTCGACCCTATACTTGCCGCTTGCTAAGCTTCCTGTGGGCATAGGAAATATAAATTCATTTTGATGGTCAAACGACGATCACGTCAGGGTCCTCAAGGGAAAGTGAATGATATATGGCATTGATCCAACCCCTGGGCAAGTGAGGATGCCTAAGTAGGACGTCCCACATCGATTGAATATGCAAGGTTGTTGTTGTTTAAATAATGTGGGCAATCTTTCTCTCTTGAACATGGTTTTGAGGTGAAGTTAGGCCCAACTATTGACAGTCTGCATCACTCGAGAATTTCATTTTCAAGTGGATCTATTGTCATGGCATCTCTAATAGAGTTATGGGGTAAAACGAAACACTTCTAAGGATACCCTATCGTCCTTTCAACAACCCAAATGATCTTTCAATCATGTTATGAGCTCGAGAATGCTTCATGTTAAATAGTTCTTCTTATTTCGAGGGATGGACGTTCCTTCACCCCAATCACTCTAGTGATACCTCATCCCTCTATATGGAGTTAAAAAGCTTTCTCCATTGGAGTATCCATTGTCACACGGATAATGATTTCCTAAAACATTTTTAAGTAATGAAATTTATGAGGAACAAATTTAAGAAAACAGATAAATTTAATAACATGATCGACATTATATTAGTATATATTATTACCTCTTGGGATTTGCAAGCCATTACACCGTGTAACAACATCAAGTAAAACTCTTGAATCAACAGAACTTCCTTCCCAACCACTCAACACATAGATAAATTCCATAACCCGATTACACGCAACTAGGTACATTAACTGTGGTTTGACCTTTTCTATTGCGATAACGAGCTCTATCCACTTTACGAACAGTGACATGAATATATGTCCCATCTAATGCCCCTAAACATCCCTACCAATGACGCAATAAAGAGAATTTAGATAAATGATAAGTGATGAAAAAATTATTCAAATAATGTAATGAGAAAACCAAGATAACATACCTTAAACCACTTCCACCTATTGCTTGAGCAATCTTCAGCCACTGGTTCGGGTTGAGCTAGTAGTATAGGGTGAAGTCGTATAACGACATTTAATACAGCATAAAAATACTTATTAATCGTTCGTCCATATCTTTATAATTATGTTTTACAATCCGATTTGTTGTGTGGTGTCCAAGTATTGTTAGAAACATTGCTACTTGTTCATGTATGGTGACATTTCAACTAGCCTGTAGGCCACCTAAATTTTAAGGAGATGACACAAATGGAGAAATGCATCCTTACTCATCCTCAAGTTATCAATACAAGACTTATCATCTACTGCAATAATTTCCTACAGATGCTCTATTTGTTTGGGAATTTTACTTAACACATGATAATGTATGTCTGTTGGTGGATCAAATTCAATGGAGGTTAAACACTTATGGTTGACAAAATATCATAACATTATTGTGAAAAAGATCGTTGAGTCATTCATCATCTTTTGCATTGTCATAAAAATATCACGTTTTTCCAATTGAATATTCATCCTATAAAAAATTTAAATTTATTAGAAACCGATCTTAAGAAGCATAATACAATCATAAACAAATAAAGATAAATATGACATTATTCATTAGAGAATCACCTAAAATTCATCAAAAACACCAAGCAACATGAGAAAATGCAATTGATGCTCACAAATTCAATTCCAGAAACCAACCATTTCTCAAAAATTTGTATCTCTCTTTATGTCGATTTTTCAGATTTAGCAACAACAAAAAATAGAAGAACCAATTAACAAATGTACACACAACGAACTTGCCTAAAAAGCTAGAAATAAATTGAATACGGAAACATGAATCATAAACACGAAGAAAATGAGAAATTACAGTAGCAAATTACCGAATCGGAATTAATTGTGATTTTAATTCCAAATTTGAATGCATCCACGTAAATGAAACCTACTAACTTTATTAGAGACTCTCGCATGTGAAGAAATGCAACAACAGATGCTTCACACCCAAAATTAAAAGTAATGTAATTAAGTTCATAAAGGGAAACAATGCATAACAAAAGAAGCTTAAATTGAAAAAATTAACAATTCAGATAGTCCCAAACCGATAGACCTTCCAAATGCAAGAGAAGGCAACAACACAAACATAGGATCTTCAAAGGTCGAACACCTTCAAAAAATCAATAAATAGAGAGAGAGAGAGATTTCCTGCTCAATCTTCAATTATCTATCGCAGATCTTCAATTTTTGAGTTCTTTGCGATTTGTCACTTCCGCCTCTGAAACTTTTCTTCCTGAGAACAAGATGATAAAGTCATGTTTTCAATGGGTTTTCCAATTGAAATCGAATTTCATGATCTTTTGTTCAAAAAACTCACGTTTGTAGAGTCAATTTTGAATGATAAATCTCTAGATAGTTGAAGTCTGGGGAAAACTGATTCTAAATTTTTTTTTGCGCAATGAGCAAATGAAGATGAGAGGCAGATATTGCAAAGTTTGTGTAAGGTTGAGGGGTATATTGGTCTTTTAATAAAAATATCTTATCATCATCCTAAGGATTACTTCAATCACACCTCTTTGGCAATTGGTACGGATAATAATCCCAAATAGTAATAATAATCACAATCACGGGCTTTGGGATATTCCATAAATTGTAATCCTGAAAAGTAAACATTGAATTAACCTATATTATTTTTATTTATCCGGACTTATTCCGCTGAGTAAACGCCCCCTTAGGGAAAGAGATGAGAAGAATTATTCTCACCTAATAATTATAAAAAATTCGTGGACAACTTCCCATTATATCCTTAAGATTTAAGAATTATCTCAACTAAGTCTTTCGAATTTACTAATTTTTTTAGCTTTTCAGTTTTTAATCCTTTTAGGGTTGATTTTTTCTTTAATTTTCTAACTAAAAATGCATTGGTTGAATTTTGAATATAGTTTTCGTCTATAATTATGAATTATCTAATATTTTCTTTTTAATAATTGTTAGGATCCTCAAGAATAAGAATTATACATCCAAACATCTATTGATCTTAGGGGTGAGCAAAATCCGGTTAAAACTGAAAATTCGAACCGAACCTAATCAAAATATTAATTTAGTTCGGTTAATTTGGTATTCGGTTCAGTTTCGCTTTTGAATTTTGAATTTTTCGGTTTTTCGGTTCGGTTACGGTTTAAAAAAAACTATTCGGTTAACCAAAAACCGAACCGAATTAATAATTAATTAAGTAATTATTATTTTATAAATAGTATTTAAAAATTAAATTGAATATAATAGTAATAAAGTAAATACTGGTATTATTTATAATTTCATTTCGTCTCACGTCTCAATTCTCTCTTCCCATTCCTGCTGCGTAGTTCTCAACCTTAATTCCCAATTTTCCAACCCTATTCGTTGTATCTATCCACCGCTTGCTTCACTCATCTCATCGCTCGAATCGAATCTATCATCCTATATCCGGCGCACTACCACCAAAAAACTATTGACGGTGCGCCGCTGCTCAACTTGAAAGGTATATTTTGACCCATATTTCTCCTATGCAAATATTGATATTCAATTTCTTGAATTCTGCGAACTGATATGTGTAGAAGGTGTGCTATGAGCTATATCTTGACTAGTTGAAGGTTCCATAATGTTGTTGCGATTCTATAAGTTTGTTTATTTTGTTTCCAATTGTGTATGGTTTTCTCAATAAATGGTGTTCGACTGAATGAAGTAAAGTGATATTCTTACTAAATATTTGGTATTATTTATTAATTTCATATAATTGTGAGTATGTGCTAACAACAAATTAATTGAAACTTCATAGATCTCCAAAAGAAAAATCAAGAGGTACTAGATATTAAAGCTTGCTGCTTTGGTCATTAAAATTTGCTTGGACATTAAAATATATATCCTACTGCATTGGTATCTTCATGTTATGAGTATATTTTCTGAAAATTATTGTTCTTTTATATTGTAGATGTCAAACACCTAAGAACAAGATGGAATAGTAGCAAGCAATGCAGTTGAAAACACACAAAGCATGAATCCCCCGTCTTTACAAGCAATTAGTTCTCAAAGATCGAAGAGAAAACCAATGAAAAGAAGATATAAAGTGTGGAATCACTATGAGCAGATCAAGAATGCGGAGGGTATTGTTATTTAAGCTAAATAAGTATTGTGCTACAGAGCTTGCATATTCTTTCAAAAATGGTAATTCATCAATTAATGCTCGCGCTAGAGGATGCATTAAAAACCCAAACAATCAAGATCAAGATGAAGGTAGTACCTTATGTACAATTAGTACTTGGAAGTTTGATCAAGATCTAATTAGGGAATCACTTGCACGCATGATTATTGTTGATGAAATGTCATTTAAGTGTGTGGATCGAGGGTGAAGGGTTTGAGGGATTTGTGAGTAAAACATGTCCTAAGTTTCATATTCCTTTTAGATGGACAGTGTCAAGGGATAGTTATGATTTGTATCTTAGTGAAAGGCCAAAATTGAAGTCTTTTATGAGGAAGAATTGTGAAAAGTATGTATTACCACTGATACCTGGACTTCTTGGCAACGAATTAACTACATGTGCATTACTGCTCATTTAATTTATAATGAGTGGAATTTACATAAGAAAATTATTAACTTTGTACCTGTTTCTAGTCATAGAGGTGACTACCTTGGTAAGACATTAGAAAATTGTCTACTTGATTGGGGATTGAAAAATGTGTTCATTATAACTGATGATAATGCAAGTTCAAATGACACAGCTATAGCGTTCTTGAAAAAGAAAATGATGAATTGGGGAACTGGCATTGCAAGTTGTAAATACCTTCATATGAGATGTATTGCACATGTAGTTAATTTAGTGGTTTCTGAAGGTTTGAAAGATATTAGTTCTTCAGTGAAACGTGTGAAAGCTACAGTAAGGTACATTAGGAACTCACCAGCTAGATTGAAAAGATTTAAGGAGTATGTGGACTTGGAAGGGATAGAGAGTAAAAGTTCATTGTATTTAGATGTTCCTACATGATGAAATTCCACCTATTTAATGCTTAGTACAACTGAAAAGTTTGAAAGGGCATTTGAGAAGTATGATCTTGTAACTGATTTAGGGGAAGGTCAGGTTCCAGGTAATGTTGATTGGACTTGTATTCGTAAATTTGCAGATGTGTTGAAGCTTTTTTTCAACTTGACCGTGAGCATTTCAGGTTCATCTTATGTTACTTCTAACTCATTTTTAGCTGAGGTTAATGATTTGTGTTTGATTTGTGGATGATGAGACTAAGAAATTGGATAAGTCTATGAAAAAGAAATTTGATAAATATTAGGTAGATACGGACAAAATGAATAAAATCATCTTTTGGGCTAATGTTTTTGATCCTACTGATAAGTTATAATATATGGAGTACACATTGAATGATTTGCTTGGGGAGACTAAAGGCCCAAAATTCTTTCGATCTGTGAAAAATGAACTCTTTGAGGTATTTAGTGAGTATGTGCAGAAGTATGAGCCTCCAAATGAAGTAAGTGATAATAGCAGCAAGTCATGTCATAGTGATGTAATTGATTGTGATACAAATGGTGAACATATATCATTATCTAAAGCTAGTTATAAGAGCACCCACAATGGTGCCCTCCAAAATAGAGGGTACCATCTATTTTTGTGGCCCAGGAGGGCTCTCCTTGTTCCTCACAATGGTGCCCTCCAAATTTAGAGGGCTCTCCCCATATTTTTTTGTTTTTAATTTAATCAGTAATTTTATTTCATAATTTAAATAACAATTATTTTTTAAATGCTAATTTTATTGAATAATTGAAATATCATTACATTAATTAAAAAAACGTTACAACTATAATTAAAAATTACAATTAAAATTAAAAATTAAATTACTTCTTCACCAATCTGTATTTCTTCTTGAGAAACTCACACATGAGAATGTGATTTTCAAGAACGCGAGGCTCCATGTTCGACGTGTCTCTCGTGACTACGTCATTGACAAATGCATCATTCAAATGGCTATCTATCGACTTCAATTTTTCGTCAGCAGCGGCGGGGCTCAACTTTATTTTGCCCTTTTGCCAATGCCTTCCCCTTTTTTGTAACCATTAGCCGCGAGGAGTAGAACTATAAACGAGTCAAGATGATTGTGAACTACTCGATGATCGACTCGAAAAAACTTGTTTGACACTCGATTCGATAACTAATCGAGCTCGATAAGTTTATCGAGCCGAAATAATGTGTTGTTCGATTTGATAGGCTCACGAACATGTTCAGCTCGTATTTAATTGAGTATGTTCGCGAGCCTACAAACGAGCATGTTCACGAGCCTGCAAATATCGAGCTTTAATCGAGCTTGTTCACGAGTCTAATAATCGAATTTTGTATATAAAGCCAACAAATTTAGAATTTTGTAAAGTACCAAGCTTTAAGCGAGCTCGAGCTCGAGCTTGAGCTCGATTAATATGTTGACGAGTTGAATTTGAGTAGCATCGAGTCTTTAACGAGTCATGCTCGAGCTCAAGCTCGAATACCTCGTTATCGAGTATTTGACGAGTCGAACTCAAGCCGAACTTGAGCTTGCTAATTTTGGATCGAGTCGAGTTCAATCACGATGGAAAAAACTTGACTTGAGCTCGAGTCGAGCTCGAGCAAATGAATATTTAATCGAGTCGAGTTTGAGCAGACCAATACTCGGCTCGTTCGAGCTCAAACTTGATTAACATGTTGACGAGTTGAATTTAAATAACATCGAGTCTTTGACGAGTCAGGCTCGAGCTCGAATACCTCATTTTCAAGTATTTGATGAGTCAAACTCAAGCTGAACTCGAGCTTGCTAATTGTGTATCAAGTCGAGTTTGATCACGATGGCAAAAACTTGACTCGAGCTAGAGCAAACGAATATTTAATCGAGTTGAGTTTGAGCAGACCAATACTCGGCTCGACTTGGCTCGTTCGAGCTCAAACTCGATTAACATGTTGACGAGTCAAATTTAAATAGCATCGAGTCTTTGAAGAGTCAGGCTCGAGCTCGAGCTCGAATACCTCGTTATCAAGTATTAGACGAGTTGAACTCGAGCTCGCTAATTGTAGATCAAGTCGAGTTTGATCACAATGGCAAAAACTTGACTCGAGCTCGAGCAAACGAATATTTAATCGAGTCGAGTTCGAGCAGACCAATACTCGGCTCAACTCAGCTCGTTTACAGCCCTAGCAAGGAGTGACTGCTACCCGATGTGAATTCGCCGCTGCTCAGAGTACCTGCAGATCCTGGAGTGCTCTCCTTCGTCGTAGTGGTGTAGCTGTTGCCCTAGCCCGTTTTTGCTCGCTTCACCGCCTTGTCTTGGACCTGCTGGGCGCCTACAACAATACAGAACTTCGGTGTATCCTTCACCATGTTCCAAGCCTCCAAGTATCCGAATGAATACTTGTAGAAGGTCACCCACTCCTTCAATGTCCTCTGTAGAATGTCTTCGCCGCTTTCGCCGCTACGGAACTTGTTGGAGCACTCTTTGTAGAGTTGTTGGAAGAGGATCAATTCATCCTTAACTCACTTCCAATGGTGGCGCAATTGACCGTCAGTTCAGGCGAACGTGCTCTCTGGATGGATCTCGTTGTAGTGCTCCGTGAGACGATCCCAATATTTGGCCTTCTTCTGACTGTTTTCCACAATAGGATCGTGACTAATGTCGATCAAACAACGAGCAAATGCTTCTTTCTCGGCGGGGCTGTAGCCTTGTGGCCCCCTTACGCCGCCGTCTTGCCATCCTTCTTGGGTGGTGGTACCTCATCCGCCGCCTCAGGTGGTGGCTTTTCCATTTTTCTTTGGCGTAGAACTATCAAGGGACTCATCCTTCTCCTCCACATTGACCTCGTTGTCTGACAAATTCAAGTTGACGGCCCATTGGAAGTCATCGGGAGACGGTGCCGAATTCATGAGGTAGTGCCCAATGAAAATCAAGGCAAATATGAGCCTCCGGGGCCGAATTGTGGCGCCGAACTGTAGCCCGGCAAAAATTAAGATGAAAATTGAGGCGAAAATTGAGGGAGGTTGGGTGTGAGAGTAGAGATATTTTGGATTGATGGGGGTTGATAATTTTCTTATAAATTTGGATTATTGGGATTGAAATTTGCAACACTAGTATCGCACCCGTGCGATGCACGGGGTAAGCTAAATTTTGTTATTTTTTGTAAAATTATATAAGTAAGAAAGTATAAGATACATATCAATCAATATAAATTAAAGTGTCATTCAAAATTCATACATCTATAAATTCTGAAACATTTCCTTGTAAACAACGTTCACTGTACATGCACTACTGTCGTTATCTTTGTCGCATATCAAGATCTTCAAACTACCTCGACTCATTTCACTCAAGAATACGATCTATAGTTGTCCATAGTAGAATACGCATATCAGGATCTTCAAATTACCTCGACTCCTTACACTCAAGAATACGATCTATAGTTGTCCAGAGTAGAATATTGGTTTCTTAAGGATGAGAGTTCCACATGTAATAGAGGTTGTCCTTGACTTTGTTGGTTGTCATGACATTCGAAACAATTAGAGGAAATTGTCTTCGTTCAAACTTAAATGGAAGACGTGAATGGTGTAAGTGACATTCTCGGAATTAACACCTTGTATCCAAATTACTTTGCACAGTCTAGTGACATAATTTCTTGGTTAACACCTTGGTTAATATCTTGACCTCCGGAACATAATTTCCGAGTCTAGTGACAACCAAACGCATGCGATTATTGCATAGTCTAAGAGAATGATAAATGTTATTTAATAACATAACTGATGTGCCAATTTTCAGATTCAACTTGTGATTAGGCATTCCTGAAGACTTCGGATCATTCGAAAATTCAAATGTGAGGACATTGTTCATTACATCAATAATTGCATCGCTCCAAATATAAGAAGAGTTGATACTTGCATTGACTACTTCTTGTTCACTTCTTCTAGGTATGACATACAATATTTGTCATAAGTCGCATCCGAACACGATTGTCTTTCCTCCGAATGACTATTTATTACTTAAATAATTTTTAGACCTCATTATATGTCTCATGATTTTGTCTAGAGCCTCAAAATAGTATTTATACTAATAGCATAATGAAAGAGATCAAATAATTGACGGGTCACGGAGACATCAATTTGTGGGATGCTAATTAGTTTCTAAAATATTAAAATATTAACAGGTAATATATTTAGACTTTTCATCAAAAAAATAAATAAATTTATGCAAACTTAATTTATTTAAGGGTTGTATTTTTTTATTTTTTATTTTAATTGTGATATTGTAACATGATGTCTGCGGACATAATGCCATTTTATGAAATTAGTTTTACTAATTCAATTTTTTTACATAACCAGTTTTGGTGGTGATTATAATTATAGTTGTGATTAATTAATCCTTAAAGTGTTTTGAAGAAAAATAGATTGAAACGAATCCGTGAATTATGGGAACTGTTATTAATCCTACATTTAAGTTAAACTAAATCAATCGCCATTTTTACTATCCTAAAGATAATTTAATTACCATTTTATCTCATAATGAAGACATTACATTTAGTTTGGTTTAACATTAAAAAAATAATTAATTAGTTTAGTTTAAAATTTTCTTATAATATTTTTTTGAATAAAATGGGACCATTTATAGAATTATGAACAAACGCAAGAAGCATGAGAAAGACACTCAATAACAATCGAATGTTCATCCTAAATATACGGAAAAGAAAAATCTTTTGAGATTATAGCTAGTCTATGTATCACCATATTTGTGAACCGAAGACTAACCTGTACGGAAATCACTGCTCGAGTTTAAAACAACTTAACAATCAGAGACAATGGCACCCAACTTGGATTTGGTGAACAGTAAGCAGTAATAACATCACAAACAATTTTAATTACTTAAATTTTTATTACACATTCATATTATCTTTTTATTATAATTTGGTTATGATAATATGAACCTTATTAAATTTGAAAGTATAGTCTATGTGTTGGGATTGGGAATTTGTTTTCTGTCAAAAGGAAAAAAATTATAAAATACTCTTCGTTTGCAACGCACATGACACTCACTATTTTTTCTAAAAGTATTGCATTTTACGAATCCATCAAATGAATGATGGAACAATTTATTTTCAAATCACAAAAAAATTAAAAAATTGTAGGCAATTACCATTAACCCACTAAAGTAGGATATTAAAATCTAAAAAATATACCTTTCAAAAATAAAAATATAATAAATTGAAAAAAAAAATATTTCCAGATGAGGAACAAAATCCGTTAAATTCGTAATTGATTTAAAAATTAGTTCCAATGAAGAACAAAAATATACTTTCAGAAATGATTATGATTTTTAAATATCACAATATTTGTGTAATTTTTATAAAATAAGTTAAAATATAATATTATATCCTCCATTAATTCGTTTAACATAAATTATTTCAAAATTTTAATTGATTTAAAGAGATATAGGATTTAAATGACGGTAAGGGTGAAAAATGCTATTGTCATCTAATCATAATTGATTAATTGAATAATGTGATTAATCATGATTCCTTAATCTCATCCCCAATTTTAAAATAATGGCTTGGTTCATGAAATATTTCAATAATATAGTTCAAAGAGGTATTAGGATCACATCTAAGTTCAAAGAGGTAGTGATTGGAGGGATGATTGAGAAGTTCAGGAGGTATTGAGAGTGAGAAACATGATAATTGGTGAAAGGATTATAGTTGAATATATTCAAATTTAAGTCTTAAATAGAGAAACAAATTCTTAATATATTCTCTTAAGGTCCTCCCCTTCATACTTTGGCGCATCTTTTCAAAGCCAATTTTTAAAATACATTTCCAAAAAAAAAATAACACCATAAAATTCGAAAAATTAATTACAAAGATGTCAGAATTAACTCCAAATTCAACACCAATTAATTACTTTATTAAATTATAAATAACTAATTAATCATGATTCATAGACCTGATTATTTGCTAAGTAATATATATGTAATGAAATAATAAAGAACAATTACATTAAAAATTAAAAAAAATTAAAGAATAATAAAATTTTATCAGTAATCTGGTTACTAAATATACACTCTATATACCATTACATTATTTACATTAAATAATCTTTGAAGTCGGCAACATAAAAAAGAGAAAATCTTTGATTTCAATTTAAAATTCCAAATTCCGGTGATAATGAACATGTTCATTAACTTCTCTTATTGCCACACCCTATTGCACGTTCCGGCCACTGCGTCGTGCATCCGGTGCACAATTTGTCAGGCAGTCACTCACGTTGTCGATCTGTTCCACGAGCCGTTTGCCCAACCTTCTTCTTATTCATACAATCGTCGTTTCCTTATTCCAACGCTCCATCTGGCCCGCTACCAATCCTCACGATCGTAAGAAGGTTGTGATCATCGGAATATCGAACAGTTGATCTCCATATAAAGATAAAGATATGAATTAAAAATGCATCGACTAATATGTCTCCCCATTGGTCACATAAATGGAGATTCACTTGAATGTTAATTGACACTATCATAATCTAATTGTTCATCAATCTGTAATTTAATACTCACTAAATATTAATCAGCTAATTATAAATATTGTTTTGTGCATATAAATTATGTACCTTTACGTGAATGCTTTTGGTGCGGCAACATCTCTCTGATCAAATTATGTACCTTCACAACGAATGTGAAGTGTAGATGGAAATAGTTGCAGAATTCTGGAATTTAAAGGCAAAATAATAGTATAAAAAAGGAAAATTTGTTATTAAAATTAATATTTTGCCACAAATTATGCTTTTGTAACGTCTATTATTAATTGTCTAATTAATAATTATTAATGTACAATTATAATATACTGTTGTGATATCCCGTCTTTCTTGCGTATTAAATTTATTAATTTAGTAAGAAAGATAAGAATTTCAGTAAAAGAAAAATTTGCGTTCAGAAAATTTTATCCGCAAATATATTTTGCCGTAAAAATGAATTTTAATTAAGAATGATCATCTCGGTTAATCCAAAACGAAGAAGTTTTCACATTTATCATTGAATGATAAATGTTTGGTCATAAATTGACAGAAAGAAGAATTTAATTTAATCACGTAAATTTCTACGTGATTTATCATTTAAAATTTTAGTTTAAGTCGATTTGGAAATGTTTTGAATCTCCAATTCTTTATGTGAGATTTTTATCTAAGGTTCGTGAAACCCTAAAATTAATTACTATGTTGAGAAATTAGAAGTTTAATTAAGGAGTTGTTTGTTATTAATTAATTGAATTAATTAAGAATTTAATTAATTAACTTAAGATTACTATTCACCTAAATATCTAAGATTTTTATTTTAGAAGTTTCCTATATCTATCTATATATATGTCTATCAACTTCATCTTCTTCACTCCTCTCTCTCTCAAACCATCGACACACACACATACTTATATATTTCTTCCATTGATGATCAAAGTTTGAGCTCAAGAAGCAAGATCAATCCATCCTTAAGTTATTAATCAAGGTTGGATTTATGTTCTTTGTAGTTATTATCTCAAGATTCATGGATGAATCATCTATTTTCTTCCTTATATATATTTCAAAATTTTGGGAAAAAAAATTTAAGAAATGGTTAGATGATCTTGATCTCTTAATATGTTGCTTATTTCATGTTTAAATGATCATTTATGTGATTAAATCAAGCATGAGAAACCCTAGCCCTAATGTTTGGAATTTTCGAAAATTTCAAGAAATAGTGAAGTTTTGATTCATGTGTTATATGCTTAATTTGATGATATAATTAACCTTATATATTTATTTTAAGTAAGTTTGATGTTGAGAATAAGCATGAAATCATTAATCTTCTAATTTATTGATTATGGTAGAAATTTAGGGTTTGAAATTAGGGTTTTGAATTATTGATGATATATGATGTAACTGATGGTTAATTTGATGTTATATGATGTTAATGATGTATGTTTAAACAAGAGTTAATGAAATGTGAGCTTGAGAAACCCTAGAAAATGAAATTAGGGTTCTTAAATTAGGGTTTATATTTTGGTGATTAATTAAGTGAAATTAAGTGAAGAATTAAGTTTATAATGTTTTATTAAGTAAGTTAGAAATTAAAAAGAAGAGAAAAGAATTCTAGAAATCTACATATAAAATAACCAAAAATTAATTAAATAAAATAAATAATTATTTGATTTTTAATTAATAAACTAATTGCATTTATGAACTTCTTAATATAAATTAAATATTGTGTGATTTTCTGGAATTTTAATTCAAAGTATTAAAACTTTTCTATTTTTAGTTGATTTTTCCGAATTGGAAGTCTATATGTTAATCGAGTCAAATGTGTGAAATAAATGTATAATTATGTTTGTTGTGTTGAAACAAGTGTATGAAATTAATTTGAGAATTTTCTGAATCCGTTAGACGGAATAAAATCAATAAAGTCGATTTTTGTGAATAGTAAATGATGTATGTTGATATTAAGTGTTAATTGTGATTGTTGATGCTTAATGATGAATTAAGATAGATTAAGGGCGTTTAAGAAGTTAAGTTTGAAATTCTCGAGTTTCATATATTTTCGACGTAGAATTTCGAAGCAAATTACGTTAAGATTGTCAAAGTCATTCTTTGATAGATGTTATTCACGTTCTGAAGTTCTTTATTCCATTTCGATTAAAGGAGCAAGCGGAAGTGGAAGCGAAAGCGTGAAGTAAAGTTTATCCAGCGATAAAGTTTGTGGGCTTTCTTAACTAAAGAATGTGAAAAGCATGATATTATATGATTTTCAAAGCTTTGATACTTGCCAAAATATTTTAAAATGTTTAAGTATGTTACCATCTACTAAAAAAGGACGAATTCGATCCCGAGCAAGGTGGGATTTGTGTACACATTAGTAATCGTGAGCCTTTTTCTGTTGGGCCGGTTATAAGTGATCGTTTGCCTTTCTTTGATGGGGCAATTACAAATAATCGTGCGCCTTGCTTTCATGGGCCGATTACAAGTGTTGAGAAAGTGGCATATTTCTCATCACTATTAATTATCCTAGATATGATTCATACTGTTTAAATGTCTGCAGACAAATGTTTTAATGCAAAGAAAATGTTTTCAACATTTCACAAGTTGTTTTCAAAATACTTGTGCTATGTTTATCGGCAAGTTTTCAAAATATAGTTGTATTCAGCAAAGTTTTCAAATATTTTCGGCATGTGTTCACTGAGTACGAAGTACTCAGCCCTGCATGTTATTTCTAAAACGTGCAGGTTAGCAGGGATGGTGATGACGAGTGCTGGATGGACAATGTTGTTGTTAAAATGTTTAAAGAGTTGTTGTGATAAACTCAGACCTAGAATATATGTCGCCATACATATATTCTCATGTTTTCCGCTGCAATGTTAAAATATTGTTTTTGAAAATTATGAAGTTGATGTTGATGATACTTGGATTCTAGAGTCAAATTATGTTGAATTCATTTGAACTCTAAAGTCAAATTTTGGTTGTCAAGTTCTTTTGAAAATCCAGTCACTTGATATATATATTTATCCTTGTTTTGAAAAGCTTTGTCGAACTTGAAACAGTTTTTTCTTTATCTTGTTTTCTTGATCGTGAAATCAGCTTGTCATTTTCTCGTTTATTGTCAATAAAATGGTTGATCAGGTCTATTGATTTCCGAGCTGATTTGAGTTATATTAGTTAACATGCATGTTGTTATTGAATTTAGTTGAACGTCTCGTTGATCTTGAGTCATGCATGTCATATTTATTTTAAGTATGATGAATTGTAGAGCATAAGTGTCGTTTGTTGTTCTCGAGTGATAGCCGGGTCGCTATCTTAATTCTTTTGTTAATCATAAATTGTGTAAGTCTTGGGACCTACCGGCTTTGATATCTAATTTCGGGGTCGGGCTGCGACAGAGTGTTATCAGAGCAGGTCTGACTGCTCTGAGTTAATATTTTTCTAAATCTAGTCTATTTTGAATCTCTAGACTAGTACAGAGCAATGTTTACTGCTCTAAGTTGTCATTTTTTGAAGAGTCTAGTCTGGTTTGAATTTCTAGACTAGTCGAGTTCTTAACAACAATGAAAGTCCAGCATCTCTCATCTCATCCAGCTATCTAGGTACGGATTTTAAAAGTTTTCTAGTTTTAAAGAAAGTGTGAAGTTTTAAAAAGTTTGAAAGCTGGAATGTATGAAATTGTGTTGTGATTTTGAGCTTCTAATGTGATTGTTTGTTGGTGATCGATCGTAAGCAAGACGATGGATCAGTTGTGCAAGCAAGTTGGTTGTTTATCTTTGAAAAGTAGCTTGAGCTTGGTACCACCCTTTAGAAGCGAAATTGAGTATGTGGAGACTGTGGATTCTCAAAAACGTTCGTAGTCTCAGTTTAGTTAACTGCTTAAATTTTCTTATATAGGATGGCTAATTCTCGAAGTGTTGAGGCAATGATCGAAGTCTGGATGGACATCCATGAGTCGAACATATCGGGAGTTATCGGCATAGTCAGGTTAGTACCTCTTCTCCCCGATGATTGGCAAGAGTGGGCAGCGTCAATTGCACCTCGGTTTATCACTCCTCGGTATTGGGATGGAATGTTATTTGGAGATTGTTGCGGATTTATAGCGGAGATCAGCTCTCGGTATATGTGTTTCTCTTATCCACCTCCTGGACCGTACCAGCCTCTGATTCCTGTAGATGAAATAGGATTGCAGGATCCTATGCCCCAAGATGACCCGATTCCTTTTCTGATTCTGCAAGAGAATCCCAAGCCCGTTGTCTCTCCCAATCACCAAAATGATGGCTTTGACGTAAACTCTTTTCTTGTTCAGCCATTGATAAATGGCTATGTTTCATCTCCCTCTCGATCAGAGAATTTAGTCTTTGTTTCCAAGCCTTCTGTTTTGCCAAACGGCGTAGCTTCAGCCTCTTTCGTTAATGAAGTTCCAACCGATCCTTCTTTGAATACTTCACAAGCTCTGAATTCTTCAGAGTTTGAGCCTTTCCTTGGATCTCAGTTCGTTCCTTCTGTTCCTCACGAGAGAAGTACCTCAGGGCCGCGTCACTATGACAGTGACGAGGAGAACGTTGATCCGGAAGTTGGACCAACCGAAGGATATTTCCATCTCCGTCGAATACCGTTTAGCCAGTTAAGTTTTCACCTAGCTTTAGGCCTTCGCCGGGAAAGGATTATACCCATGCCCCTCGATTGACTTTGGACGGAGTGGAGAGAGTAGAGAAGAGTACGGAGTCAGAGGAAGATCCGAGTAAGGAAGGGCCAATAGAGGATGAGGAAGAAGAGGAGGAGCCATCCGAGAATGAGCAGTAAGAAGAAAGGAGGGTTGTCGAGAAAGTTTGAGAAAAGATAATGTAAATATAATGTAATAGAATAGCTAACCGAACAACTTTTATGTTTTTATCATTTGTATGTTGTAAATAAGTTCTCGTACATAGAAGCATAATATGATAGTTAGTAGCGAATCAGAAGCGATGTAGAATGCCGCTCCGAGGAAGTAGATTTTACGTGATATTAGAAAATCACGACTAACATAGGGAATTTTTGATATAAATAATTCCCTAACTTTTGTAAAAGTCCTCGAAGAGAAAATATTTTCCTATTAAAAGAAGAAGTATGACCACTTTGGGTCGTTTGATAATTTTCCAAATTATTGATAATTTTTGTCGTTTAATTTTCGGTTTAATTGTCTCAAGAAGAAAGAAAGAAAACAAAGTAATATGAAGTTTAATTATAGTCAAGAAGCGTTAAACCGAAGTAAGATGAAACGTAATTGATGAAGAAGAAGAACGTTAAAAATTAAGTGATGAAGGAAGAAAGCTCGTCAAATGCATGAAAGCTCGAAAGAAACACTTCAGCTCGTAAAACCATCGCTCACTAAAAAGCAGCGCTCGCTGGAAGAAAAACCCTGTAACTTGTTCCAGCGCTCGCTGGAATTCCGAGCGGTCGCCGGAAAACCAGCGCCGGCTAGAATCCAGCGGTCGCTAGAATGGTGGAACTAGCGGCGGCTAGTTTTGAGCGGCGGCTGGACGGCGGCAGGGCAGGCTGAGGAAGAAGAAGAAGATGGCATGCGTTTCGTACGTAGTTCGTTTCGTTCTTCATTCGTTTCTTTCACCGTTCTTTTCTTTCGTTAGCTATATATATATATATATATATATATATATATATATATATATGTTGTACATTAGAAGAAGTTTAATGAAGATTAAGATGTCAAGATAAGATTATTTCTTTCTTCAATTGTTAGAAATGCTTGAGCTAAATTTATTTAGAAAAATCGAACATGAAAAATGTTTGTCATTTGAATTTCTTTATTTTCATTTTTCTTTTGTTTTTCTTTTGCTGCTTAAGTGATGAAGTGATCTTATGATAATAAGAATGAATCTTTTGATTCATTTATGATGATGAAAATGAATCATTTGATTCATTTATTTTCGATGTTGAGCATGAATCGGTTGATTCATTGAAATTATGAAGAGCATGTTTTATGTTATGATTAAAAATTTTTTTTAATCAAGAAAAATTTTATTTCTTTAATTCCATTTAAAGAAAGTAGAATTCTTCTAATTAACCAACTCTCGAAGAATAAAATTCATTTTAAAGAAAGAATAATTAGACTGAAAAACCCTGTATAATCAGAATACCGCCAAGAGGTAGACCAAGAGGTAGAGGTCGAGGAAGGGTTGAAGACGAGCTAGAAAGAGAACCTACACCACCCCCTCCTCAACCCGAAAGAAGAACAGAAGAATTGTTTTTACGTCAAAATCCTCTAACCTTAGATGTAAAAGGAAACCCTTCAGAAGCCGAAGAGTGGATTCATTCTTTGGAAAGAATTTTCCATTTTCTTCGTTGTACGGATCAGGAACGTCTTACGTGCATGTCTTACCAGCTCAAGGGATCTGCGGATTACTAGTGGGAAGCTCGTCAAAGGGCGTATACTCCTGAGCAGCTAGAGAATCTGACGTGGGAGCAATTCAAGGATGCTTTGTTCAAAAAGTTCGTTCCTCGAAGTTATCGAAAGCAGAAGGAGAATAAGTTTGCTAATCTCAAGCAAGGAAAGAAGTTGGTATCCGAGTATTATCGAGAACTCTGCGATCTAGCTCATTTTGCTCAAGACAAGGTGGGCACTGATGAAAAGATGGCAGAACTCTATCGAGCAGGACTTCGTCAAGAGATAAGAGTCGTGCTAGCTAGTCAGAGTGCGTTGTCATATGCAGAGACTTTAAATCGAGCTCTAGACATGGAATTGGCTATGCAGCCGGATAAGTCTTCTCAATCGACAGTATCTACTCCTTTGCAAGTTCAAACTCCAGCAGTAGCCAGTCCTCAATCGTCAAATCAAGGTCAGAAGAGAAAGTGGAATTTTGGAGTTCAACCTAATAAGAAACAATGGCAACGCCAGCAAGGTCAGAAAAGTCAACAAGGCCAGCAGCAGCAGTTTAATCAAGGAAGATTCAAGCAGCCTTTCGCTAGTCAAGGCAGTGCATCGCAAACTTATCAAGGAATTACTCCATGCGCTAAGTGCAGCAAAATGCACCAAGGAGTCTGCAAGGCTAGAAGTAATAGTTGTTATACATGTGGACAAGTTGGTCATTATTCTTATCAATGCCCGACTAAGCAACAAGGAATAGGAGGAAGCAGACCAAACCAGAATCAACCTCCACATTTAAAGGCGATAGAAGGAGCTCATTAGCAGCAGCAGCGGCACAATCTCCAAGGGCAGCGATTTCAGCAAAAGCAGAAGCAACCTCAGCAATTGCAAATAGAACCCCAGCAGCAGTATCAAAGGGTTTTTGCTCTTGATCATAAGCCATTCGATAAAGATCAAGGAAATTTGACAGGTATGGGTCAATTAAAAGGCGTACCTGTTATTATTTTGTTTGATACTGGTGCATCGCATTCATTTATATCAAATGCTTGCGTAGATAATCTTGATCTTCAAGTAGAACGTGCTAGTCAAGACTTAAGAGTAACCACTCCAATAGGTAAATCTACCTCAATTACTCGCATTTGTCCTAATTTAGAGTTTGAATTAGGATCTCTAAGAATGTCAGCTAAAACCCTAAATCTTATTAAAATGTGGGATGTTGATATTATTATGGGAATGGATTGGTTGACCGAGAATTTTGCGAGCATTCGGTGCAAGCAAAGGCAGATTTTTTTTCATATGCCTGGTCAGGAACCAACTCTATTCTTTGGAATAGAAAGAAGTTATAGAAGATCGCCGATTATCTCAGCAGTTCAAGCAAAGAAAATATTGAGAAGAAAGGATGTGAAAGCATATCTCATCTATCTTAACAAAGATGAAGATAAAGAAAAGAGTATTGAAGATGTAGTAGTAGTCAGAGAATTTCAGGATGTATTTCCTGAAGTCTTACCAGGATTGCCGCCAGATAGGCAAGTGGAGTTTACAATAGATCTTGAACCATAGATCTTGAACCAGGATCAGCTCCAGTTTCGAAGGCACCATATAGAATGGCCCCGAAGGAGTTGCAAGAGTTGAAGATCCAGCTTCTTGCTTGATCAAGGTTTCATCAGACCTAGTGTTTTTCCGTGGGGAGCGCCAATCTTGTTTATCAAGAAGAAGGACGGTAGTTTGAGAATGTGTATCGACTACCGAGAGTTAAATAAGTTAACCTTGAAGAACAAGTATTCTTTACCGAGAATAGATGATCTTTTTGATCAGCTCAAGGGAGCTAGTGTAGTCTCGAAAATTGATCTGAAATCTGGTTATCACCAGTTAAAGGTTAAGCAAGAGGATATTTCTAAGACAACTTTCAGAACAAGATACGGACATTACGAGTTTGTAGTAATGTCGTTTGGTGTGACAAATGCTCCAGCAGTATTTATGGAGCTCATGAATCGAGTATTCCATGAATTTTTTGACAAATTTGTTGTAGTTTTCATTGATGATATTCTCGTGTATTCAAAGAATGAATTGGAACACGAAGAACATCTCTGAATTGTTCTGGAAAAGTTGAGAACTGAGAAATTATATGCCAAATTTAGCAAATGTGAATTTTGGCTAAAAGAAGTACATTTCCTTGGACATGTTGTATCTTCTGAAAGAATCAAAGTCGATCCGACAAAAGTACAAGCAGTCCAAGAATGGAAGGTTCCAACTACACCGCATGCGATTAAGAGTTTCTTAGGTCTAGCAGGCTACTATCGGAGATTTATCGGAGATTTATCGAAGGATTTTCCAAGATAGCGAAGCCAATGACCCATCTCCTAAAGAAAGAATCGAAGTTCAAGTGGTCAAAAGAGTGTGAAGAAAGTTTTCAGGAACTTAAGAAGAGATTGACCACTGGTCCAGTATTAGAAGTTCCAGATTCAGATAAAGATTATACTGTTTTTACAGATGCATCTGGTGGGCGTCGTATACCACCAAATAATTCCTACAACCTGCTCAGAATTAAATTAGTATAGCAACAAGCATGGTCGAACCACAGAGAACGGGAATTCACCTATTTTTCCTATAAATCTAGTTTTGGTGTAGCCACCACGCCTTAAATTGAAAGAAATTAATTAAACTAAGGAAATAATAAATTACCTAAATAGCAAAAACAAATATTAATCAGAAGAAAAGTATTCGGCTTCGAATAAATCCACACTAGTCTAGGGCTCTGATCATCGATGCAAAGATTAATTAATTCCCAAGAACCAACCAGTTATAGGGTACCGTGAATGCAGCGGACATACCCCAATTCCTATGTGCTTTATCGATAGTTAGCTGTAGACGCCAGACCTAACTATTTTCCTTATTAAAACACAACCTAGCTGGAGACGCCAGACCTAGATTTAATGCTCTAATAGCTTTTAGATCTGAAGGAACCCAATTTAGACGAATTACCCAAGAACGCAAGTAATAACCCATCTACCAATTTATTCCTACTACAAACATGGTAGCTTTATCACTAATTAGCCCTATTCCAACAATTACGGATTGGAGGAACTAATTGACTGTAATCCAATTAAATCTAAGTTTATCAGGCTTAAATAAAATCGAAATTAACTTTAAACACAAGGAACAAATTGAAACCCAAGGAAATTAATTATACGATCAATTAGATCTCACAGATTATTAGACTAGTGCTTCATTATTCTCGCCGAATTAAAGAATTAGTTATGCATAATAACGAAACTAAACATAATCAAATAACAAAAAGAAAGCATAAAACTAATCTATTAAATTAAACGAAAATAAGAACAATCACCGAAATCAATCCTCAATTGAAATCCAAACGCCGACTCTAAAACTAAAAATATGAAAATAATATTAAAACCTTTAAGTCTTCTTCTTCAGAAATTCTCGGTTGTTTCTATGCGGCTGAATAAGTATTAAAAATTAAAGCTATCAAAAAAGTATCACCCAAAAGTCCCTAAGATATATTGCCACTGGAATAATACAAAGTAAAGTATATATGTAAAACTAATCCTTAACCTATACGGCTTCTACCTCTAATGTGGCGGCTGATCCCCAAAAATTACCAAAACATAAGAAAACCAATCCCTTAAGTTAGCCGCAAAAAACATAGAAAAATATGGGATCAATTAGGACACTTTTAATTAGCCCAATAATAAGAAAACACTACAAATTAATATCCAAAATTAGCTACAACCCATCTTCTTCTTGCATCTTTAATTTCACAGCAAAACCATGCAAAATATCCATCTTTCTCGATCACTCTCGTCCAAATCTACATATTCACAATTCTTCAAAATCCTGCACAAAACACACTTAAACGTACATTATACTCCCGTAAAACGATAGAAAACCCCAACTTCTAAACAACCAAAAACATACACATCAAATCTCCTCACACTTGAATCATGCTTTCCCTCAAGCATGAAGTGAAGATAAGACTAAATCATCAAACATGGTTGTTCAGAAACATCAAATTCCCCAAGACTCAAAACAAAGACTTAATAAAAAGAGAAAGAAGAATAGAAGGTAAGAAATGAGACACGAATAAACTAACTAAACACACAAAACAGCCAAGTAAATACCAACATGTCCAACTGCAAACTTCTACTGCAAGCAAGAATCAAGCAACAAACAAGAGATTCTCAACCATCAAATGAACGAAATGTAATCTCAAGTATGCCTCATTATCATCAACTTAGTCAAAATCAGGCAACAATCAAACATATCTCACGGATTCACTCATTCACTCCTCACACTATTCCAGGACAGCCACTCATAAACAAATTTCACTCGATCACGATATAAAGCAGCCAACATGTAACTCAAGAAGAACTTTTCTCATTTGGCGTAACGGGCTAGGGACCATTCAAAATTTGGAAGGATCTAACAGGATTCCTAGGCTTTAGAAAATAAGAACAAGTATCATGCATATTCAAATCAAATCATCATCCATGCAAAATAGGCATCATAAGGAGAACAAACTAACTCATCTCAACAAACTAACCAGCAAACTGTATGTCAACTCGACTCGGTGCATTTTTTTCTTTCTTTTTCTCTTTTTTTTTTCAGCACCCTTTTTTCTTTTCTCAAATTTCAGACATACAATTCACAACTTCATAACTTCATAATACATCCCAATGATAAGCACACAAAACATGAGTTACAGCAGTTGTCTCCGTTTGACCAAACAGAACCGAATCACAACTTTGCCAGAACAGAAACTTCAGCATAGGGTTCTGTTTAGGCAGACTGAACGTACAAAAATTGCCTTTTCCACTAAAATCACACATGGATGAATTTTGAGTTTGAAACATGCACAATAGGGCTAAGAGAAAGTCAAAAACAGACCTTGGTTTATTTAGTAGCTCAAGTCAAAGAAATGGTCAAGGCTTCAAAATGGCTCACTAGGGGTTAATGTAAAGGTCGGACAATGAAACTCAAGCCAATATTGATTCACCCTAATGCCTTCTATCATGCATTACAAAATGGCACACTCGATATTGCAACCTTGTCAATTAAATTCTCTCAGAAAGAACAAAGTAGAGAGTGCTCTACTATAATAGGCTCAAATCTTATATAAGTGTGGGTTTAAAAATTTAATTATTGCCCTTTTTCGTCATCCCAAGTATCATTCAATAGTTCCTCAAAAATTAAATCACATTCCACCATTTGAAAGCATATTGAATCACCAAGTTAATTACAAGACTCCAACGAGCAGAGTATATCCACAAACACCAACAAATCTGGTAATACTTGGCTTTACTTGACACAAAAACTTGACTCAAATAATATATATATATATATATATATATATATATATATATATATATATAACAAACGACCTAACATAAACACACAAAGACAACCTCCTCACACTTAAGCCTTGCTTGCCCTCAAGCAAACAAAGAAAAAGCATAAACAAGGAGAACAAACACATAGACGCAAACACAAAACTAAAAGAAAGAACAAAGAAAAAAAATAAAATTAAAAAAAATAAAAATAAAAATAATGAAAGGGAAAGAAATCACCCAAGCCTTCTTCTTGCGAATTTAGGTGGCTTAAGCTCCAACTTGGGTAGCTTCACATCTAATGGCACTGATCTGTCGCAGGGATCCTGTTTAGGCAAACTGGACCTATTTCCAGAATCTTGAGCATCAAAATCAGTCGCCCCTTTCATCGAAGTTAGATCTAGCTTTTCCTGCATTAATTCAGTCTCAAGGTATTCTTGGATAGGATGGTCAATCACATCAATGGCGTATGCATTCTTAACATCAAGAGGATTACTCATGGTATCATCAATATTGAAAATGAATTTCTCTCCATGATAATTCAAGCAGATAGTACCATTAAAGACATCAATGACCAACTTAGCAGTCCTTAAGAAAGGACGACCTAACAGAACACTAGCTGAATCATTCGACTGCATATTACTCATTTTCACCACATAGAAATCAGCAGGATATACAAAATCATGCACTTTCACAAGAACATTCTCCAACAAACCTTCAGGATAAACACATGATCCATTAGCCAACTTCATTACAACTTTAGTATCTACCAACTCCACACTAGTTAAGCTATTATAAATAGATAATGGCATGACGTTAACAAATGCTCCTAAATCACACATAGCATGCTTAAGCTTTGTACCTCCAATATAGCAAGGCAAAGAGAACATACCTGGGTCCTTGCATTTGGGTGGCAATTTCTTTTGTATCACAGCTGATACGTTCCCACTCATCAAAATCTTCCCAGAATCCTTTGACTTTTCAGTAATGAAATCCTTCATGAATTTGCTCAATGGAGGAAGCTTGATTGCTTGTAGAAATGGAAGGTTAATTTTTAACTTTCCAAATATTGACATAAAGTCCATAGGATCTACCTCCGGCTTCTTCTTTGCTAATCTTCGAGGAAAAGGTGTTGGAATCACAATGTTAGGATCATATAAGCTCAAAGGTTTATGTACCTCAATTGGCTCTTCAAATTCGGTTTCCTTTTCAGCTTCCTTTCCCTTCAGCACAACTGTCGGATCAGTGTTTTGTTTCGGCAAACAGAACGTATTTTCAGCTTCATCTTCTGCTGGAACATCAGAATTCCCGTTTGGCTAAATTGCTTCTCTCTTCAGATCCGTTTCTCAGACTCTTATCCGTCTTTTCGATTGGTGGCTCCCCTAACTCCTTGCCACTTCTCAACGTGATAAAGTTCACATGTTCTCGAGGGTTCACTTGAACTTGTGATGGTAACCGACCTTGATTCTCCTTGAGTTCATTCATGGAAGCCGAGAGTTGAGAAATTTGACGAGCTAATCCGTCCATACACACTTTTTGCTCAGCTTGAGTTTGTAAGAGTTGCTGCATATTGATTTGCAAAAATTGTTGCGAGCCAATCAAATCAGCCATCATCTCTTCAAGGGACTTTCCTTTTTTTTCTTGCGAAGAAGGTGGTGGTTGCTGAAATCCTCTTTGATAAGGTGGTCGGTAGTTCTGTTGCTGCTGCACTTGATTGCTTTGATCGCTCCAACGAAAATTAGGATGGTCTCTCCAATCTGGATTATAAGTGTTCGAGAAAGGATCTCTCTTTGGTGGTGGATGATCATACCAACTTTCAAATGAATTTGCTTGAGCAATGTGATTCTCTTCGTTCAATTTGCACTGCACCGTTAAGTGGCCCAAATTACCACACATACCACATGGTTTCTCTGTCGGTTCAGCACTTGCAACTTTCTCAACCACAGTATTCAATATTCTTTCCATTCTTCACATTCTCTCATCGAACTTCTCTTCAAAATTGGAGGAACTTGCTTGTGCAGCTCTCTTAAGCAAACGAGGGCTAGGCTCCTCGTATTCTCTTGTTGCTTCTATCAAGTATTGAATCAACTTCTTAGCTTCACTCACTCTGCAATGTGAAAATCCTCCTCCACTTGATGAGTTGACAAGATTCATTATGTCAACGGTCATTTCTTGATAGAAATACTGCAACAATTCACCCTCAGAATATCTATGGTTCGGGTAACTATCCACCAGCTTCTTAAATCTCGTCCAGTAAGTGCTCAATGATTCATCATATTCTTGCTTCACTTCACTAATCTCCTTCTTCAACGCATTAGTCTTCGTTGCAGGAAAGAAATGCTCCAAAACCAACCTCTTCATGTCAGCCCATGTAGATATGGAGTTTGGCGGGAGGCTTGTGAACCAGGCGTTCGCCTTTGCCGTCTGAGTGAAAGAAAACGCTGCTAACTTGAATTGTTCTTCAGTAACTCCAGCTGGTCGTTTCTGGACCTTGCATATCTTGACAAACTCACTCAGAAAGTTATATGGATCCTCTCATTTTTTACCATAGAACTTAGGTAAAACACTCAACAGCCCCAACTTGATCTCAATCGACGCCTCCAAGTCTGGTATATATATCGGTGTTGGAGGATCATCTTTTAGATGGCTTGAAAGTTCGCTCAATCTCGGATCTTCATCTGCCATGTCGCCTTCAGTAATCGCGACGAAAGTCGACTCAACTTCTTCCTCGGTTTCTGTTTCTGCTTCAGAAATACCTTCCATTTAGGGAAACGGAACACCTTCAGCTTCGGGAACACTACTGTCAGACTCGTAAACAGCTTCCGTTTCGGCAGACGGATCTCCTAGCGATTGCAACAGATTCTGCTGCTTTCTGAGCTTGGTCTCTTTCCTCAACCTTTTCGCGAGCTTCTCAATTTCAGGATGATATATAAGATCAGGTTTAGAGGCCCTGCTCATAAACAACAGAAAAGTAACCAAAGATCAATAGGAAAAATAAATTAAATAACACCATTCCTCGGCAACGGCGCCAATTTGGTGGGCGTTGTATACCACCAAATAATTCCTGTAACCTGCTCAGAATTAAATTAGTATAGCAACAAGCAGGGTCGAACCACAGAGAACGGGAATTCACCTATTTTTCCTATAAATCTAGTTTTGGTGTAGCCACCACGCCTTAAATTGAGAGAAATTAATTAAACTAAGGAAATAATAAATTACCTAAATAGTAAAAACAAATATTAATCAGAAGAAAAGTATTCGGCTTCGAATAAATCCACACTAGTATAGGGCTCTGATCATCGATGCAAAGATTAATTAATTCCCAAGAACCAACCAGTTATAGGGTACTGTGAATGCAGCGGACATACCCCAATTCCTACGTGCTTTATCGATAGTTAGCTGTAGACGCCAGACCTAACTATTTCCCTTATTAAAACACAACCTAGCTGGAGAAGCCAGACCTAGATTTAATGCTCTAATAGCTTTTAGATCTGAAGGAACCCAATTAGACGAATTACCCAAGAACGCAAGTAATAACCCATCTACCAATTTATTCCTACCACAAACATGGTAGCTTTATCACTAATTAGCCCTATTCCAACAATTACGGATTGGGGGAACTAATTGACTGTAATCCAATTAAATCTAAGTTGATCAGGCTTAAATAAAATCGGAATTAACTTTAAACACAAGGAACAAATCGAAACCCTAGGAAATTAATTATACAATCAATTAGATCTCACGGATTATTAGACTAGTGCTTCATTATTCTCGCCGAATTAAAGAATTAGCTATGCATAATAACGAAACTAAACATAATCAAATAACGAAAAGAAAGCATAAAACTAATCTATTAAATTAAATGAAAATAAGAACAATCACCGAAATCAATCCTCAATTGAAATCCAAACGCCGACTCTAAAACTAAAAATATGAAAATAATATTAAAACCTTCAAGTCTTCTTCTTCAGAAATTCTCGTCTGTATCTATGCGGCTGAATAAGTATTAAAAACTAAAGCTATCAAAAAAGTATCACCCAAAAGTCCCTAAGATATATTGCCGCTGGAATAATACAAAGTAAAGTATATATGTAAAACTAATCCTTAACCTATACGGCTTCTACCTCTAATGTGGCGGCTGATCCCCAAAAATTACCAAAACATAAGAAAACCAATCCCTTAAGGCAGCCGCAAAAAACATAGAAAAATATGGGCTCAATTAGGACACTTTTAATTAGCCCAATAATAAGAAAACACTACAAATTAATATCCAAAATTAATTACAACCCATCTTCTTCTTGCATCTTTAATTTCACAGCAAAACCATGCAAAATATCCATATTTCTCGATCACTCTCGTCCAAATCTACATATTCACAATTCTTCAAAATCATGCACAAAACACACTTAAACGTGCATTATACTCGCGTAAAACAATAGAAAACCCCAACTTCTAAACAACCAAAAACATACACATCAGCATCGAAGAATGGACTAGGGTGTGTTCTGATGCAAGAAGGAAAGTTATTGCCTATGCTTCTAGACAGCTTAGACCTCACAAGGAAAGCTATCCAACTCATGACTTAAAACTAGCAGCAGTAGTGCATGCTCTAAAGATTTGGAGACACCATCTTTATGGAGAAAAATGTGAGATCTTCACGGATCATAAGAGTCTCAAATACTTCTTTGAGAAAAAAGAGTTAAATATGAGTCAAATAAAATGGCTCAAGTTAGTTAAAGACTATGATTGTAAAATTTTCTATCATCCAGGAAAAGCAAATGTAGTAGCTGATGCTTTGAGCAGAAAGAGTAAATCTAAACCAGGATTTCTTCTAACTCAAGAGAAAGAACTCATTAAGAGTTTTGAAGAACTGAGACTGGAAGTAATTCTACCGCCGCAATCTGTTGAACAGATGATTGCAGCTATAGAAGTAATTCCAGACCTAAGATCAAGAATTTCCAACGCTCAGAGAAAAGATGAGAAACTGGAAAAATTGCGAATGAAGATTCGTCAAGAAAAAGTTGAGGATTTCAAGGAGGCAGGAGATAATGTTTTCATATATAGAGAAAGGCTTTGTGTGCCTAATGATCAGGAATTAAGGAATGAAATATGAGTGAAGATCATGAAACTCCTTATTCAGCTCACCCTGGAAGCACCAAAATGTATCAAGATTTAAAACAGAAGTTTTGGTGGGAAGGAATGAAACGAGATATAGCTTCTTTTGTGGAGCGATGCCTAGCCTGTCAGCAAGTGAAGGCATTGCATCAAATGCCATATGGGAAGCTACAACCTCTAGATATTCCAGAATGGAAATGGGATAAAGTTACAATGGATTTCGTAACAGGGCTACCCAAATCCAAAAGAGGAAATACAACAATATGGGTGATAGTGGATAGATTGACAAAATCTGCACACTTCATACCTATTCCGATAAATTATGGTACAGATAAGTTAGCTCAGTGTTTAGTCGTTATATATGTCATTTTTAGGTGTTTTGTTTATCGTGTTTGTGTGCGTGCAATTGTGTTTCCCGTTTATATTTCTCGTATTTTGATATATTTTGTTACTTTTCGGTGTAGTATGTGGTGAGCTCAATGTCTCGAGCTTTTAGTTGAAAAGTCCTCCAATAGAAGATGTTTAGCGGAGAAAAAGACCAACGGGCGTCGGACATGGAAGAGTGCAGTGAAGGACATTTTGCACACCCAGCCAGACGTGGCTGAAAGCCAGTCGCGGCTGGAATTTGGCAGCCAGCGACCGCTGGAAGCCAGCCGCGGCTGGAATTTGGCAGCCAGCTGGTGCTGAAACCCAGCGACCGCTGGATCGTATTTCGCTGAAGAATTTCCAGCCGGTGCTGGACTGAAACTCTATAATGCCTTTCCTACGCGTTTTTATATATTTTCAGCTAGGGCTTTACAACACTCTCTCTCTGGAATTAGACACTACTCATTCTTGAACACGCACGAACAGCAGCAACATTCTTTTCATTTCTTTTTCGTTTCTTTTTCTTTTGGCTTGGCTAGAATAACGAGGATCATCATCCAAGGATTACATCCGTTCGATTGTAAGGATTACTTCATTGTTTATTTCTTGTAATTTAATCGATGAATTCTTGTGATTATTGTTCGATGATTTATTCGATGCTTAGCTAATTTCTTGTTTAGAGTTTAGATATTCGAATCGTTTTTGATCCGTGCTTGTTCTTTTATTAATTCTCCATTGAGTGAATTGATTTTCTTGATATTGAATAATTGATCACTATTCGATATTTATAAGTAGTGGATGAGATTGATAGATGAATCTACTGCTCGATCACAATTCTTTCAATAATTAGATTGACCGGAAATGCATGTCTAATCATTAGTTTAGATCGTATAAGTTAGTCTTTAGGGTTTATCGGATTGACGCGAAAGCTATTGACGTTAGCCATATGTTGAAGTTGATTATGCGTGATAAATTAATAGAATTAATCTGTAACAAGCTCGGTGAGAAATTGATGAGAAGAATCTAATCCCTAACACTTTCTTTCTTCTTGTTCTTCTTGTTATTTATTTGTTCATTCTTTTATTCCGTTGATTAGTTTAGTTCTCATCTTTTCGAATTCCTTGGTTTAGAATGTTTAGGGTTGTCTATTTATTTTCCGTGTGAATAATACAAGCGGCATTAGCTCTGTTGAGCCTTTCTTGAGAATACGACTTGGGTCAGCCTGTCCCCCTACATTAACCTCGTTCTCTTGTGAGTCAATTCGAAGGTGTTTTTAGTTGAAACAAAATTTGGCGCTATTGCCGGGAAAGGCTTTAGGAGAATTGTTCTTGTGTTATTTTCTTTTTCCGTGTTTAATTTTATATATATTTTTATTTTTGTTGTTTTTATTTATCCCCCAGGTGCGCTTGATCGGTTTTGTATTATTGTTTGCGCAGTGATTAGCAAAACTGGAGGATTTTATTTGGGATTTCACTTATCCTGAGATAGAGAGTCTGAGCTATGATTACACGGAGTGTTCAGCAATTTATAGTGGAGAACATGGGCACGAAGCTAACATGTGCCCAGATTTTGGTTGGGTTTCCAACCCGTATTTTGGTTGGAATGAAAGTGCCCGGTATCCTAATTCACTTCAACATCCACCTCGGGAACCTTCTTTAGAAGATACTCTCCAATCTTTCATCCAGTCGACCACACAAAGATTTGAGTCTGTTGATGCGTCCATTGCACGCATTGAGACTCGTGTTGGAGTGTTGGTTGATATTGTGGGCAAATTAGTGCAACATAATAGAGAAGAAGAGTTTATTATAGAGGAGGCTGAGTACGAGCATGTTGGAAAAATTAATAGAGTTTTGATTTGATACCAAAACCCAACTGTTCTCCAACCGAGTAGATGATCGCATCAACCTAAGTAGTGTTTTCCAGCTCGCCTGTTTGAGCTCTAGATTTTCTAAGTTTATAGGTTTAGGAAGCGGAAGACAGCAGAAGCGGAAGACAGCAGAAGCTCAAGACAGCAGAAGATCCAGATTTGTTTACAGCAGGAGTCAACTATCAGCTGAGTTTTCCAGCTGAGCTGAGTTCTAAACGGAGCAGGATCAAGCTGAAGATAAGCTGAGCTGAGTTCAAGACACAGTTGGTCCAGCTGTATAGAACAAATGGAACTAACTCTGAAGACGTCACTTCAAGTCAGCTTACCCAATCCAGCTCTAAATTCAAAAACCCAGCTCCAAAGGCAGAGATCCCGGCGTCAGAGGAAGTCAACATACCTCGACCAATGAGGGATTGCTGAATCAGCATCCTAGACTTCAGAACCTAGGATGTGACACAAATGAAGACAGATGCAGAAACGCCCAACGACAGATTTCGTATTTAGGAAGAGTAAGTAAGATTCAAACGGCTCCTCCAACGGCTAGTCTTGAATCTCTACCTATATAAACCTGTCTTCAACCTCAGGATCAGATACGAAAAACTCTCTACAAGCTTTCATTCTCCGAAATTCTCAAACCTTCAAAAGCTCTCAAACTGTTCTACATAGTTCAAAGAACACTTTATCTTAAAGTGTTTCTAGTCCAGAAACTGCTCAGTTTTTCGTCTGATTCCTAGGCAGAAATCATTGTATATTTTAAGCCTAGATTTTGAACGAGTTCATCTAATTCTAAAGTTCTTAATTGTAAGAACTCGTTCATAGTTGGAACCCTAAACCAAACCCCTCTTTACCTAGAAAGGTTAGGTCAAGGTTACGCTTGCTTGAAGCGCGAAATTCAAGGGGTTGTAAGGTTTTTTCAGTACCCGTAAACTAAAAGGTTAGGCTTGACAGTGCCCGCAAACTGTCGGAACACAGCTCGGGTTAGAGTTGTGAAGTTGCTTGGTACTTGTAAACCAAGTGGTAGTGAATTCCCAGTGAATCTGGTCGTAGACGTAGGAGGTGTTACTCCAAACCACGTAAAATCTCGTGTTCTTTACTTTCTCGTTATTTTCAGATATTTTACTAACTTTATCATCTCATTGCATATTTTATCAAATCTGTATACACAGCTGCTCTCCAAAGATAGATGTGTCTTTCTGAAATTTGCACAACTTGACTAAGTCGAAAACGTAAAGAATATTTTCAAGCTGAGTTTTTCTAAGTAACCGAGCTAAGTTTTCAAACCACCACATTCTGCACCGCCAGCTGAGTTATTTGCCCTGCTGACCCTCCTCAACTGGATTAATAACTGAGCTCACCAACTCTGTTTTTAAACTAGAAAAAGTTTTCAGAAATCTATCTTTGGTGTATTCACCCCCTCTAAACCAAAGACCTAGCTCAGGGACCATCAATTGGTATCATAGCAGTGGTTCAAAAGACTGTTGTTTCTGAATCAAGAGATTTCTCTTGACAATCTGTCAGTGGTCAACTGAACAGATCCTCTTTTGAAAAACTCATATTATTACATACTGTGTATATCTCTATGGATTCTTATCTTAACAGGAATCTTCCCACCTTCTCGGTCGATGATTATGCAATCTGGAAGTTCAGATTAAAAAGCTTTCTTTGTGCGTATCATGACATGATGTGGGACGTCATCACAGATGGACCCATCATCATCTACAAACAAGAAAACGAGCTTGTTCCAGCTCAAGATGGTGGACAGCCAATGTATCAGCTCATTCCCAAGCCAAAGAGTGAGCATACCTCAAAAGAAAGGAAGCAAGCTGGATTAGACAGCTTCGCGAGGAACACCATCTCGTCAACAGTCTCCAACTCCTACCTCAGCAAGATCATAAACTGCAATACTGCAAAGGAGATGTGGGAAACCCTAGCAAAGCTATGCGAAGGGTCGGAGGAGATAAAAGAGAATAAATTCACAATCGCCTGCCAGAAGTTTGATAACTTCAAGCAGCTTGTCAACGAGTCCATCGAAGGGATGAAACTCAGATTCTCAAGCATCATGGTAGAAATTGAAACCATCAGAACTGGGAAATACACCCAGCGAGAAAAGAATCTAAAAGTCCTTTCAACGCTCACAGCTGAATGGAACACATATAAGGTGGTACACCAAAGTCGAAGTGACTTGGGTGATCTTTCAACTGAAAGATTATTCTCCCTGCTCAAAGCCAACGAATACAACTTGAAGATTACCATGAAAGAATCTTCAAGCAATCAGAATGATGGAGAGCTGACATCTGCGCCAAAGGAGATTGCGTTCAGAGCTAACTCTGAAAAATCCGCATACATGCAGTCAGCTGAGTCATCAAAGAAGGACAAGAAGGACATGAGCAAGGAAGAGCTACTTGAAGAGATAGCCATGCTGGTCAAAAACTACAACAGACTCAACACCAGCAAGGGCAAGTACAAGAAGTTCGCAAGAACTTACAGAGATAAATACGTAGCAGCTGATGAGAACTCAGCTGACAAACGAACAGAAGAATGATGCTTCAACTGCAAAGAACTAGGACACTACCGGCTAGACTGTCCGAAGCTATCCAAGAAAGATAAAGACCAACTGAAAGCTAAGGCCGCTGACAGAAGGAGAGCCTACATCGCCGACGAGGAATCGGAGTGCAACAAAATGGATGATAACATGCCATTTTCAGACTCAGAAGAAGAAGCACTGATGGCTCATGATGAACCTAAATGGGATACATGCTTCATGGGACAGACAGACGGATTCGATGAAGAAGAGGTAATGTCAAGAACTCAAAATCTATCTAATCCCTCACCATCACATGAACACTCTACACAGGTTTCATAATCAGGGCTACCTGATTGGAGTTTAGTAGAGAAAGTTATGAACGATTCCAAGGAGCTTCAAGAGATCCTTGACGTCATAATGAGTGAGAATGCCGAGCTAAAGATAGAACTGGAAAAGAAAAAGGTATCAGAAGCAGCTGATACAACACAGCTCCAAGAAGAAGTTATTTCACTAAAAGACAAAATAGTGAAACAAGATCAGCTGATGAAAGACTTCTACTACGGAAAGAAACAGCTGATGGAAGAATTGGAAAAGGCCACAGCTGAGTCGGAAAATAAGTCAAATGAGATTATAGAACTGAAAAGTTCCGAAGAGGTACTATCTAAGAAGATGGTAGCTCTCATCAAAGCTACAACAACAATGGACGAAATCATAAGTGCACAACATCCAGCAGCACTCAAAGCAGGACTGGGTTACAATGGTTCAAAGGATGACACAAACATTGCTTCCACAAGTGGAACAAAGGTATGTTTATAAGAGCAAAAGAAAACCAAATTCCAGCTGCTCAGCAAAGATCGTTGAGGACACAGCAGGCATCAAAAAGACCAGTTGTGAGACAACCTCAAGCACAGAACAGACAGCAACGTGCTCAACCTCAACAAAGACAACAAGCTGGACATTTCAGATACCAAAGAATAAAGAATAAAGACGTCGAAAGATATTAACCGAGATATCAAAGGAGATACCCAGCTGGATATCACTCATATGATCACCAGCTGGAGAACCAATTCCAGCCGAAGTATCACAAGAGACAGTAGTGACAAAGGAACGTCTCAGCTGGATACCGAAAAAGACCAGGACATCAAACTGGGAAGATACTGAGATTAAGACCCCACCAGCAACAACAGAAGAACACAAAGAATGTGTATATCGACTCAGCTGGAATGAACATCAGATCAAATGACCCAATTCGAGTCATCAAGCAGATCTGGGTCATAAAAGGATCTATGTCTAACCCACAAGGACCCAATTAAAACTGGGTACCTAAATTTTAATCTTTTGTATAGGTTGCAAGGGAACGACGCATCATTTAGGAGTCGATGAGAACGCTATGGTACTTGGACAGTGGATGTTCCAAGCACATGACGCACTTAAAGCATCTACTCTAGAAGTATATCGAGCGTCCAGGCCCACAAGTAACATTTGGTGACAACTCCAAAGGCCTAACCAAAGGTTATGGTACATTTAAAACTAAAAATGTTATAATCCCAAATGTTTCTTATGTACAAGGACTGCAACATAACTTGCTTTCCATTAGCCAATTCTGCGACAACGGTTTTTCTGTCAAGTTTGATGCACAGGGATGCACAGTGAAGCACAGGAAAACCAAGCAGATACTACTAAGAGGGAAAAAAGAAGGAAATATGTATTTTGCTGACTGGAACAGCAGCCCTCCTGAGACTTGTCTTGTATCGAAAAGCAGCAATGAAGTCAGCTGGCTGTGGCACAGACGGCTGAATCATCTCAACTTCAAGGCAATCAACAAACTGGCTAGGAACCAGCTCGCTAATGGAATTCCAGATCAAGTACATGACAAAAGTCATATGTGCAGCGCATGTCAACAAGGAAAACAAACAAGAATTTCATTCTCTCTCAAGCCAGTTCAGTCAACTGATCGAGTTCTTCAACTCCTTCACATGGATCTTTTTGGTCCAGTTACTCCAGCAAGCTTCAATGGCAGAAAATACACTCTGGTCGTAGTAGATGACTTCTCAAGATTGACATGGGTGTCATTCCTGTACCAGAAGAGCGAAACAAGGACTAAGCTGTCAATCCTGCTGGAAAGATTGTCAACTCAGAAGGAGTGCAAGATATTGTCAATCAGATCAGATCGAGGAACGGAGTTTCTGAATGAAACTATTTATGAATACTGCGAGAAGAACGGAGTTCAACATCAAACCTTAGCAGCACGCACACCTCAGCAGAATGGTGTAGCAGAGAGAAGAAACCGAACACTCAATGAAGCAGCTACCTCAATACTAGCCAGCTCTGCCATTCCAAAAAAGTTTTGGGCCGAGGCAATCAACACAGCTTGCTTCACTCAGAATCGCTCTCTACTCATATCAAGGCAAGGAAAGATGCCGTATGAGCTATGGAATAACATAATACCATATATTGGATATTTCAAGGTCTTCGGATCCAAATGTCATATTCTAAACAATGGAAAAACACAGCTCAAGACGTTCGACGTGAAGACTGACCGATGAGTATTCCTTGGTTACTCTGCTGTGAGTAAAGCATACAGAGTTTTCAACAGAAGAACTCAAACGGTCGAAGTAACTTCACATGTTACCTTTGACGAATCATTATTCGAATATAGAGATTCTATCAAGCGAAGAAATGAAGAAGAACCTTCAAGGCAGATTCAGACAAGAGCTCAAGAAAATCGAATCAGGAATCTGGCCGAACCATTAATATGGGATGATGAGCCAGAGGAGGAACCTCAAATCAATCAGGAAGCTTCAACAGCTGGAAATCAAGAAGAACCTCCAACTCCAAATCAAGGGGGAATGCCATCAGCTGGAAATCCAGACACAGCTGAATCTCCAGCAGAGCTTCTACAGAAGTCACCTCAAAACTCAATCCAAGGAGAGTCTCTTGCTCAAGACTTAACTCCAGAGCAACTCCAAGCCAGACGAAATCTAGCCACTTCTAGCATCAATCAGCTGGAAGAAGAAATTCGCAAAAGAAGAAGATGGATTGAAGATCATCCATCATCAGCAATCATTGGAGAACCATCTGACCAAGTCAAAACCAGAAGATCAGCTGCACAAGCTACATCGGATCAACAAGAAGCAGCTGACACAGCTCAAATCTCAGTAGAGCTAGAACTGACGGTCTATGATGAAGATACAGCTCTAATGGCGTGTTATGTAGCACAAGTTCCAGAGCCTCAAACAATTCTAGAAGCATTAAAAAGCGTACCCTGGACTAACGCCATGCAGGAAGAGCTAAATGAATTCCTCAGAAATTGTGTCTGGGAATTGGTCGACAGACCTGAAGGAGTCAAAGTCATAGGACTCAAATGGATCTTCAAGAACAAACTGGATACCTTTGGAGTCATCATCAGAAACAAAGCTCGACTAGTTGCCAAGGGCTACACACAGCAGGAAGGAATTGACTTCGAAGAATCATTCGCTCCAGTAGCGCGATTGGAAGCAATCAGACTTTTTCTCGCTTATGCAGCACATCACAAATGGAGAAATCAAGGAAGATGTCTATGTTGAACAACCTCCAGGATTTGAAGTAGAAGGAAATAAAGTCTACAAGCTAAAGAATGCGCTTTATGGATTGAAGCAAACACCTCGAGCTTGGTATGATACTCTATCAAATTTCTTTGTATCCAAAGGATTCAAGAAAGGCTCAGTAGACAGAACACTCTTCACCATCAAGTTGGGAGAAGACATCCTGGTTGTTCAAATCTATGTAGACGACATCATCTTCGGATCAAGATCAACATTCTTATGTCAAAGATTTTGAGAGATGATGTCAGAACAGTTCCAAATGTCTATGATGGGAGAAATGAGCTTCTTCCTATGACTTCAAGTCAAGCAATCAGTAGAAGGAATCTTTATAAATCAATCCAAGTACGTGAAAGACTTGATCACCAAGTATGGAATCCAATCCAGCAGAACAGTCAAGATTCCGATGAACACCAACTGGAAGATTGAACCTGGAACCGAAGGGAAGTCAGTGGATTCCAGCAAATACAGAGGGATAATAGATTCCCTGCTGTATTTAACAGCTAGTCGTCCAGACATCTCCTTCGCAGTCGGAGTGTGTGCTAGATTTCAAGTTGATCCAAAGGAAGCATACATGCATACAGCCAAGAACATTCTTAAATATCTCAAAGGAACTCAGAATGATGGGCTGTGGTACCCAGCTGAAGACAATCTACAGCTGACTGGATATTCAGACTCAGACTTCGCTGGAGATCGGTTGGACAGAAAATCAACTTCAGGAACGTGTCAGTTCCTAGGAAGCAAGTTGATCTCGTGGTTTTCAAAGAAGCAAACGTGCGTCGTAACATCCACAACTGAAGCAGAGTATATGGCAGCTGGAAGCTGCTGCTCACAAATTCTCTGGCTGAAACATCAGCTGGATGACTATGAAATGAATACTGGACAAGTTCCATGTGATAGCTCAAGTGCAATTGCTATATCAGAAAATCCAGTACTTCACACAAGATGCAAATATGTGGACGTGCGCCATCACTTCATCAGAGATCACGTGGAAAAGAATGATGTGATTGTTGAGAAAATTCACACAGACATACAGCGGGCGGATATACTCACAAAGCCGCTGATAGAAGCAAGATTCAAGATGCTGTGCGGATTACTTGGATTACTCAACCCAGACGAAGCTACATCCAGCTGAATGGAAGCAGACCCAGCTGAATGAAAGCAGACCCAGCTGAATGGAAGCAGATCCAGCTGAATGAAAGCAGATCCAGCTGGAATTCAGAACCAACCTCAAAGAATCTAGCTGAGAAAGAATCAAACTCAGCCAGACGCCTAAGTTGAAGGATTATTCAGCTGAGGGGGAACCAGCTGGAAAAACGATCACTCAACACAGCTATTCACAACCGAGGTATCAGCTGACAACAATGATCAGCTGAGAGGTTTGCAACATCATTACATTTACCTACTAAATCTGTTTTCAGTCAAATCATATCTTGTCATATCTAATCAAATTTAATTAAAAGTCTGCAAAGAACTGAAACATGGGAGTTTCGAGGTAAAAGTCAAAACGTCTCAACCGTCCTCTCACGCGCATTAACTCGCATGACACAAGAATCACTCCCAGTCATAGATCTTCTTATCAATCTATAAATCTTGATCGTCCATTCATCAAGAAAATAGATATAAATATGCTAGAAGAGATACGCAAACATTTGCATTAACCCTAAAAGGTTTTTCGGCACTCTTTCTTCTTTCATCAATTGGTATTATTTGTTCTACTAACAAAAGTTGCAAAAAGAAGAACATGGAATCTAGAAAGATATCTCCAGAAGCCGATCAACATGAAGAGTCTGTCAAAGCTTCACTATGAGAGTTGCTTAACTCTCAGGAATCACAAGAAGACGGAGCTCCAAGAGGAAATGAAGCTCATCGACTTATCCGGTCTAACGCAGTGGGTGACTGCAAAGCTCAAGAACATTCACCAGGAAGTTGCAGAAATCTTCCTGGGCATGTCAAAGGAAAAAAACCTCCTCCACCCCACAGTTTCTCTTAAAATAAAAGAGAGAACGGGACACACAACTTCCTGGGATGCGGAAATCAACGTCAACAAGATCCTGTCAAAGGAATTCAACCTGAGAGAAAGCCCAGTTCGAACTGGACGAGACGTTGATAAAGTCGGAGTCTTTAAGAGCAGTCTTGTCAAAGCTCTTGCTCCGCCACAAGAGGCACAGAAAAATATGCAGGAGACAAGGCAGCATGCATCTACTTCCTTCCCAGCTGAGAATCGGAAACAACTTGAGGAGACAAAACAAGCTGAAGCACCGTCTTCAAAGAGAAGACTCAAGTTAAAGGTGCTCAGTCAGTTAGCCGAGAAGCCAGCTGACATTAAGAGAGAATTCGTAACTACTCTCCGAGGAGCAGAAAGTCCACAAGCGGTGGTTTCTTACGGTGGAGAAAAAGTTCAGGTGCCTGCGTGAACATCATCATCGCCACCACCACAACGACGTATTCCAGCAGATCAACTAAGCTTAAACCCCACAGCAGATGGAATACTTCAACCGTCTTCTCCTCAATTTCCTTCAGCTCAACAGGGACACCAGCTTCAAGATCAACTTATGGAAGTTGGAGCTCAAGCCCCTGCACCAAGCTCAAGTGGAAAACATCATCCAGCCAATGATCACTTGCAGCTAGATGATACTCAAGTCCCTCAAGAGTTGCACGTGACGCCTCCATCTCAAGGTTTGAAGACCTCAAAGAGTCACAAGCACAACTGAAGTGCTGAATCAGACTTTCTCATTCAATCTAATGAAGTCTGAAGAAGCAAAATTGCAAGGAATGAAGTTGTGCCCTACTTAGAAGATGTCGTCTCTAGTGCCAACTCATACCTCCAAGCACTCAGCTGGACTGAACCAGCTGAAATAAGCCAGGGAAGCTGTGTCTGCAATCACAGCTGAGGCTAATGCTATTGAAGAAGAGCCAGCTAATGCAACAGCTGAGCCACCTAGACTCCAGACCTCGCTGCTCAGAGCTGACAACCGCAGTACAGCCAAACTAAACATCGCAACAGCTGATAATACAGCGAAGATCGCTGATGCAATTCAGGAAATTGCACAGCTCAATAAGACGATAGTGTGTCTCTTCCGCCTTGTTGATTATGCCAAAAAGGGGGAAGATAATGAGACAAAGAGGCAAACTGCTGAGCTAGAGGAACCAGCTGAATCAGCTGAGGGAGAAACGAGTCAGAAGAGAAGACCCAGCACTCTGGGATTGAAGAGTGAAGCAGCATGCAGAAGAGAAGACCCAGCCAGCTGGGATGAAGAATTGAAGATTTTTTTTCTGTTTCTCTTGATATGCTGTAATTTCTTACATTAATAAAACACAATTTTCTTTGCTGCTCAAAGCTCACCCTGATCACAATTACTTTTTGTCCAGGCTCTAGACTCTGAACTCTTATTTGCTGATATTTTCTTTACCCTCCTAAATCCTAGGGAGAAGATAAAAGGAAGCTTCATAAGTTGTCTCAGTTAGGTTTTGGCATCATCAAAAAGGGGGAAATTGTTGGGAAAATTAATAGAGTTTTGATTTGATACCAAAACCCAACTGTTCTCCAACCGAGTAGATGATCGCATCAACCTAAGTAGTATTTTCCAGCTCGCCTGTTTGAGCTCTAGATTTTCTAAGTTTACAGGTTTAGGAAGCGGAAGACAGCAGAAGCGGAAGATAGCAGAAGCTCAAGACAGCAGAAGATCCAGCTGTATTTACAGCAGGAGTCAACTATCAGCTGAGTTTTCCAGCTGAGCTGAGTTCTAAACGGAGCAGGATCAAGCTGAAGATAAGCTGAGCTGAGTTCAAGACACAGCTGGTCCAGCTGTATAGAACAAATGGAACTAACTCTGAAGACGTCACTTCAAGTCAGCTTACCCAATCTAGCTCTAAATTCAAAAACCCAGCTCCAAAGGCAGAGATCCCGGCGTCAGAGGAAGTCAACATACCTCGACCAATGAGGGATTGCTGAATCAGCATCCTAGACTTCAGAACCTAGGATGTGACAAGAATGAAGACAGATGCAGAAACGCCCAACGACAGATTTCGTATTTAGGAAGAGTAAGTAAGATTCAAACGGCTCCTCCAACGGCTAGTCTTGAATCTCTACCTATATAAACCTGTCTTCAACCTCAGGATCAGATACGAAAAACTCTCTACAAGCTTTCATTCTCCGAAATTCTCAAACCTTCAAAAGCTCTCAAGCAGTTCTACATAGTTCAAAGAACACTTTATCTTAGAGTGTTTCTAGTCCAGAAACTGCTCAGTTTTTCGTCTGATTCCTAGGCAGAAATCATTGTATATTTTAAGCCTAGATTTCGAACGAGTTCATCTAATTCTAAAGTTCTTAATTGTAAGAACTCGTTCATAGTTGGAACCCCAAACCACTCTTTACCCATAAAGGTTAGGTCAAGGTTACGCTTACCTCAGTTTTTCGTCTGATTCCTAGGCAGAAATCATTGTATATTTTAAGCCTAGATTTCGAACGAGTTCATCTAATTCTAAAGTTCTTAATTGTAAGAACTCGTTCATAGTTGGAACCCCCAAACCAAACCCCTCTTTACCCCATCCGGCCTTGCTATTATAGTTTATAAAGACTAGGAGAGAACCACTGCTAATTTTGATTGGGATCTATTTGTAGTAGAAAATAGAAGAAATGAAAGATAGAATTGAGATGAAATTAAGAGATAAATGAAGTGAATGAGGTGAAAATGAAGTGAAATATGAGGTATTATTTATAGTTTAAAACTAGGATTAAAATTTAAAAAAAAAACAGTCGACTTTTGGCCAACGGCTAAACCGTTGGCCAATAGCACGCTGCCACGTCGCCCGTCATCCGCCTCCGCCCTCACCCAAAAACGGGCGCATTCGCGCCCTTCGCCACTGCCACCATCTGGGCGCCATCGCTCCCACCCTCCAACACAATAGCACTTGCAGCGAGCACCCTCCACAAATGGGCGCCGCTGCGGGTGCTCTAAGAAACAAAAAATGGAGAGCGGAATGACAGGAATCAAGATAAATGAATTGGAAGTTTACTTAAGTGAAGTAGTTGAAGATAGCTTGGGAAAATCTTCTGTGTTACAGTGGTGGAATACTCACTCCCACAGATTTCCAATTCTTTCGAAAATGGCTCGTGATATTTTAGCCATTCCAATGTCAACTGTTGTATCGAAGTCCGCATTTAGTGCTGGTGGTAGGGTACTTGATGCATTTAGGAGTTCTTTAACTCCTAAAACTGTTGAAGCATTGCTTTGTGGATAAGATTAGCTTCGACATTCCCTTAAACCTATATGCGTTGAAGAACTAATTGAGGATATTGAAAAATTTTGAGAAAGGTAATTAAGTTCTTAATATAATTTTTCTTTATGTTGTAATTTTATTATTTATTTACGTGTTATATTTTATTTTCAGATTTGCCGATGCCGAAATTGGAGGACCAGTTATGTAACATCCCATATTTATTATTATTATTATTATTATTATTATTATTATTATTATTATTATTATTATTATATTTTATCAAGTTTAGTATTAATTGAATTTTAGTGGAATTTTCGAAATTGCGCCCTAGGAAATTAAAATTTGTTATAAGTATTGATAAATTTATTTATATTTATATTTTTATTGGATCGTAGGAGAATTTGTGAGTTTATTTATAAATTTTAATTAAAGGGCCCATTAAATAATTTGGGCTTAAAAAAATAAAACTGTTTATTTTTATAAAGGGTATTGATTATTTATATAAATAAATAGGTTAAATATAATACACAGGGATTATAAAGAATAACGGTTGTGCAACGTGAAATCGTGTCATCAGAAATTTTCTCGCAGAAGTTATAACTCCTGCACTGATTTGGTTCCTATTCTTCATCTTCAAAAACCTAATTATCGAAATGTTCTCTTGCTCAGATTCATTTTTCCCATCTATTTATATCTTCGAATTTCTGTAAATAAAGGATACCAAAAATTTCAATTTTTAATACTATAAGGATCGACAGGTTTGATTTGTTTGTCATCCTCATTCAATCAGTAAGTTTTCTATTAAATTCAAGTTGATCGATTTTATTTAGGATTTATGTTAATCAAAGTAATGATTTTGTTTCTACAAGTTTCTATTAATTTTTTGTCGCAGCCCGAACCTCGATATTAGATGTCAAGGCCGGTAGGTCCCACGACTTACACAATTTATGATTAACAAAGGAAATTAAGATAGCGACCCGGCTATCATTCAAAAGAATAACCATACTCAACAATTCACCATTTTAGAATAATGTGACATATATGACTCGAGACGATCAACTGAAATCAATATGACATACATATCAATAAACATAACTCAATTCACTTGGAATCAAAAAGACCTGATCAACCAAATAACCGACAATTGATCAAGAAAATGACGAATTTATTTGAGGATCAAGAAAACAAGATAAAGAAAAAATGTTTCGAGTTCGACAAAGCTTCATGGAATAGAGATTTTATTAAATACATATCAAGATTAAGTTTCACGCAAACTGTGACAAAAGAGTTCGACTATCAAAACATAGATAGACTCTAGGGTTTAAACAACTTCATCATAATTTAAAAGAAAATCATCTTAACATGGCAGCGGAATACGAAAGACTATATGTATGACGACATATAATCTAGGCTCTTTATTTTTCAAAATATTAACAACAACAACCAACATCCATCCAGCCTCGTCATCTGCATCCCTGCTAACCTGCACGTTTTAGAAATAACATGTGGCTGAGTACTACGTACTCAGTGAACACATGCCGAAAACATTTGAAAACTTTGCTGAATACAGCTATATATGAAAACTTGCCGGAAAACATAATACGAGGATTTTCTGAAAACAACTCGTAAAATGCTAAAAATATTTTCTTTTCAAAACTCATTTGTCTGCAGACATTTATAACAGTATGAACCATATCTACAAATAAATAATGGTGATGAGAAAGAGGCCTCTTTCTCAATCACTTGTAATCGGCATATCAAGGAAAGGCTCACGATTATGAATAATCGGCCTATCAAAGAAATGCGCACGATTACCAATGTGTACACAGATTTCACCTTGCGTGAAACCGAATTCGTCTTTCTGAAGTAGATGGTAACATACTTAAACATTTTTTTTAAAATCATTTGGCAAGTATCAAAACTTTGTAAAATATACGATATCATGCTTTTCACATATTTTAGTTTAGAAAGCCCACCTGATAAACTTAAGCTTTAAACTTTAAGCTCTAACGCTTGTAGCCCTTTTACTTCACGTTTCTGCTCCCGCTTCCGCTTGCTCCTTTAATCGAAACGGAAAAACGATTTTAGAACGAGAGCTTTTATCGACTAACGACTTCGATATCCTTAACGAAATTCTATCCGAATTTCTACGTCGTAACTTGATGAAATTCGAGAATTTCTATCTTAACTTTTCAAACGTTCTTAATCTATCTTAATCTATCTAAATTCCTCATTAAGCATCAATATTAATCAATTCTCATACAACATTAATATTTATAAACTACTATTCATCACAACTGACTAAATCGATTTTAATCCGTCTAACGGATTCAGAAAATTCTCAATTAAATTCTATACCTTTATTTAATTATAACAAACATAATTATACTTTAAATACACACATTAACTCAATTAAACATATAAATTCCCAAATCGGGAAAATCAACCATAAATAGAAAAATCTTTATTTCTTTGAATTAAATTTCCATAAAATTATATAACACTTAATTTTTATTAAGAAGTTCATAAATGCAATTAATTTCTTAATTAAAATTTAATTAATATTTTATTTATTTATTTAATATTTTCGGTAGTTTTCATTTCTAGGATTTCTAGAATTATTTTCTCTTCTTTTTAATTTCTATTATACTTAATTATCATCTTAAATTCATTTCTTCATTTAATTTCATTCAATTAAGTATTAATCTTCCAACCCTAATTTAAGAACCCTAATTCGATTTTCTAGGGTTTCTAGGGTTAATCAAGCTTTTGTTTCATTATCTCTTGATCTAATATTCTTCATTAATCTCATATATCTTTAATTGAATCATCAAACTCATCATATAACATTACATTATTAAACCCTAATTTATATTCTTATTTAATCGGTTATTTTCTCAAAATGAAATTGGTTAGAAATTTTTAATTACTTCCAACATGAAACATTCTTAAAATACTTAATTAAACTCATTTATATCATTAAATCAATCATATAATTCATGTATTCATTATTTCCCATTTTCTTCTCATTTTCGAAAATTGCCAATTGATAGCTAGGGTTTTCCATGCTTAAATCTAATTACATATTTGATCTTATAATCATATTCTAAGCATAATTCATGAAGAACAAATCATCATTCAATGCATGAATTAATATTTAGCATTTTCTTCTAAATTTCGATTTTCATGCAACTTAGGGTTAGGGTTTTGATTTTTCTAATTTAATCACACAATTCATCATATAATCATGATATAAGCATCATATTAAGACATGAAGATTTACTAATCATTTCTAAGGTTTCTCCCAAAATAATCGACATATATATATTCATAACTAGAATTCTTCATGCATCATCTTAAGCTTAATATTTGATCATAAAATCATCATATAAACATCATTCTAAGAAATCAAGATCATCCAACTACTTCTTCATATTTCTTACAAATTTTCGACACATATATATATATATAATTCTTCCACCAAAGACATGAATCAAGAGCTTGGAAGAGAAGAATCTAAGCTTACTTGACTACTTGAGAGGATTGCTAGAAGTTGAAATCTTTGAGCTTGAAGATCAAGATGGTGTTCTTAAGTGTGTGTGAGTGTGTGTATTGAGAGAGAAGAGATGATCGAGAGGGAGAGAGAGAGAGGCTGTTGTTTGCTGTTGTTTGTTGTGTGTGTGCGTGAATGAAGAGAGAGATATGAGAGTAATAATCCTCATATAATAGTTATAACCTAGGTCTAGATGTATAGGTTAGGTTATTATTAAATTAAAACTTAATAGCTAAGTTTTGGTTAATTCATTTAATTAGTTATTAATTCAATTAATTAATAACTAATTAATCTTCTAATAATTCTCTAATTTCTCAACACAGTAATTAAGATTAAGGTTTCACGAACCTTAGATAAAAATCTCACAGAAAGAATCGGAGATTTGAAGCATTTTCAAATCGACCGAAACTAAATTTTTAAGCGATTAATTACGTAAAATTTCACGTAATTAAATTAAATTCTTCTTCTTGTCAATTAATGACTAAACATTTATCATCTATTGATAAATGTAAAAACTTTTTCGTTTCGGATTAACCGAGACGATAAAAATTAATTAAAACTCATTTTTCCGGTAGAATATATCTGCCGGATAAAATTTTCGGAAAGAAAAATCTTTATTTTACTAAAATTCTTGTCTTTCTCAGAAGATTAATTATTTTAATTACTTAAGAAAGACGGGATACTACGTTCTCTCCCCCTAAAAATAAATTTCGTCCCGAAATTTGCTTACCTCTCGGAAGAGTTCGGGATACTTTTCTCTCATTTTGCTTTCTAACTCCCATGTTGCTTCTTCTAGTCCATGATGCCTCCATTTGATTTTTACTGACGCGATCGACTTATTTCTAAGCTGTTGGACCTTCCGATCCAAAATCGCTTCAGGTTTCTCTTCATAACTGAGATCTGGTTCAAGGACTACTTCTTCTCGACGAATGACGTGCTTAGGATCAAACATATATCTCCGCAACTGAGATACATGAAACACGTTATGTGAATCTCCAAAACTTGGCGGTAAAGCTAGCTTATATGCTACTTGACCTATTCTTTCCAGAATTTCATATGGTCCTATGTAGCGAGGCTTAAGCTTTCCTTTAACACCAAATCGTTGAATTCCTCTTGAAGGCGAAACTTTCAAGAAAACTTTATCACCCACATTGAATTCTAATGCTGATCTTCTGACGTCAGCATAAGACTTCTGACGGTCTTGTGTTTCTTTAATTCTTTGTTTGATTTGACGCACAATCTTTATCATTTCTTCCACTGAATCAGGCCCTAATATTTTTCTCTCGCCCACATCATCCCAATGGAGCGGAGATCTACACTTCTTTCCATAAAGGGCTTCGTAGGGCACCATGCCAATCGTCATTTGATAACTGTTGTTGTAAGCAAATTCAACAAGAGGTAAAATTTGCTCCCATTGACTTCCTCGATCTAAAACAACGCTTCTCAACATATCCTCCAAGATCCGAATGGTTCTTTCGATTGACCATCCGTTTGAGGATGAAAAGCCGTACTGAAGTTCAATTTGGTACCTAATTCTTCTTGCATACTTCTCCAAAAATGAGAAGTAAATTTTGAGTCTCGATCCGAAGTGATCGACTTAGGTACTCCGTGCAATCGCACAATTTCTCGCACGTACAGCTGAGCTAACTTATCTGCGCCATAAGTTATGGGAATAGGTATAAAGTGTGCAGATTTTGTCAATCTATCCACTATTACCCATATCGCTGTATTTCCTCGTTTGGATCTAGGTAACCCAAGGTTACAAAATCCATGGTAATTTTATCCCATTTCCACTGAATATCTAAAGGTTGTAGCTTCCCATAGGGTCTACGATGCAATGCCTTTACTTGCCGACAAAGCTAAACATCTTTCCACAAAAGAAGCTATGTCTCTTTTCATTCCTTCCCACCAAAATGTTTGTTTTAAATCTTGATACATTTTGGTGCCTCCAGGGTGAGCTGAATAAGGAGTTTCATGAGCTTCGCTCATGATTTCATTCCTTAATTCTTCATCATTCGGCACACAAATTCTTCCTCGATACAGGAGAACATTATCTCCTTCCTCCTTAAAATTTTCATTTTTCTCTTGACGAATTTTCATTCGTAACTTTTCCAATTTCTCGTCTTTTCTTTGAGCATTGGAAATTCTCAATCTTAAATCTGGAATTATTTCCATAGCTACAACCATTTGCTCAACAGATTGCGGAGGTAGAATTACTTCTAACCTCAGTTCTTCGAAACTCTTAATGAGTTCTTTCTCTTGAGTTAGAAGAAATCCAAATTCCGATTTTCCTTTTTCGCTAACGCATCGGCAACTACATTTGCTTTTCCCGGATGATAGGAAATTTTACAATCGTAGTCTTTAACTAACTCGAGCCATCTTCTTTGTCTCATATTTAATTCTTTCTCGCTCAAAGAAATATTTGAGACTCTTGTGATCTGTGAAGATTTCACATTTCGTTCCATAAAGATGGTGTCTCCGCATTTTTAAAGCATGTACTACCGTCGCTAGTTCCAAATCATGAGTTGGATAGTTTATTTCATGAGGTCTAAGCTGTCTAGAAGCATATGCAATAACTCTTCCTTCTTGCATCAGGACACAACCTAGTCCGTTCTTTGATGCATCTGTGTAAACAACATAATCTTTATCCGAATCTGGAACTGATAGCACTGGGGCAGTGGTCAATCTCTTTTTAAGTTCTTGGAAACTTTCCTCACATTCTTCTGACCATTTGAATTTTGATTCTTTCTTTAGGAGATGGGTCATTGGCTTAGCTATTTTGGAGAATCCTTCGATAAATCTCCGATAGTAGCCTGCTAGACCTAAGAAACTCCTAATTTCATGTGGTGTGGTTGGAGCTTTCCATTCCTGAACTGCTTGTACTTTTGAAGGGTCAACTTTGATTCCTTCAGGAGATACAACATGTCCAAGGAAATGTACTTCTCTTAGCCAAAATTCACATTTACTAAATTTTGCATACAATCTTTCGGTTCTCAACCTTTCCAGAACAGTTCGAAGATGTTCCTCGTGTTCTAATTCATTCTTTGAATACACGAGAATATCATCAATGAAAACTACGACAAACTTGTCCAAGAATTCATGAAATACTCGATTCATGAGATCCATAAATACTGCTAGAGCATTTGTCACACCAAATGGCATTACTACAAACTCGTAGTGGCCATATCTTGTTCTGAAAGCTGTCTTGGAAATATCTTCTTGCTTGACCTTCAATTGGTGATAACCAGATTTCAGATCAATCTTCGAGAATACACTTGCTCCTCTGAGCTGATCAAATAGATCATCTATTCTCGGCAAAGGATATTTATTCTTTAAGGTCAATTTGTTTAATTCTCGGTAGTCGATGCACATCCTCAAACTACCATCCTTCTTTTTAACAAACAGAATTGGTGCTCCCCACGGAGAAACACTAGGTCTAATGAAACCTAGGTCAAGTAACTCTTGCAGTTGAATTTTCAATTCTTGCAACTCCTTTGGAGCCATTCTGAATGGTGACTTGGAAACAGGAGCTGATCCTGGTTCAAGATCTATTGTGAACTCTACTTGCCTATCTGGTGGCAATCCTGGCAAAACTTGTGGAAATACGTCTTGAAATTCTTTTACTACAAACTACATCTTCGATGTCGCTCTCCTTATCTTCCTTCTTGTTGAGATAGATAAGATATGCTTTCACATCTTTCTTTTTCAACACTCTCCTTACTTGAACTGCCGAAATAATCGGCGATTTCTTACAACTTCTTTCTATCCCGAAAAATAGAGTTGGTTCCCGACTGTGCATATGAAATGAAATTTGCCTTTGCTTGCATTGAATGCTTGCAAAATTCTCGGTCAACCAATCCATTCCCAAGATAATATCTATATCCCACATTTTAATTAAATTTAGGGTTTTCGCTAACATCTTGAGAGATCCTAATTCAATCTCTATATTAGGACAGATGCGAGTAACTGAGGTAGATTTACCTAACGGTGTTGTTACTCTCAAGTCTTGACTAGCACGTTCTATTTTAAGACCAAGATTATCTACGCATGCATCTGATATAAATGAATGCGATGCACCAGTATCAAATAAAATTATAACAGGTATGCCATTTAATTGCCCCATACCTGTCAAATTTCCTTGATCTTTGTCGAACGGCTTTTGATCAAGAGCAAAAACCCTTTGATATTGCTGCTGGGGTTCCATTCTCGATTGCTGGGGTTGCTTTTGCTTTTGCTGGAATCGCGGCCCTTGGCGATTTTGTTGCTGTTGCCGTTGCTGAGGAACAACTGCTATTGCCTTCAATTTCTGAGGCCGGGTTCTCGAAATGTTCTATTCCCTCCCGCTCCTTGCGCTTAGTTGGGCAATCGATACGAATAATGACCAACTTGACCACAAGTATAGCGGTATTACTTCCGGCCTTGCATATCCCTTGATGCATCTTGCCACACTTGGAACATGGAGACATTCCTTGATAAGTTTGAGATGAAGCGCCTTGATTGACGAAAGGCCGTTTGAATCGTCCTTGATTAAATTCTTTGCTTTGTTGATGACGTTGTTGTCCTTGCCGTCCTTGCCGTGGCTTCTTACTAGGTTGACTTCCAAAATTCCATTTTCGTTTCGACTTTGGTTGAACGACCGCGGATTTGTCACTCACCGGGGTTTGAACTTGTGTGGCCGCCGAAGTCCGAGAAGACTTATCCGGCCGCATTGCCAATTCCATATCCAAAGCTCGTTTAAAGTCTCGGCATACGATAATGCACTTTGACCGGCCGTAACGATTCTTATTTCCCGCCGAAGACCTCGCTCGGAAAAGTTCAGCCATTTTCTCGTACGTGTCCACCTTATCTTGAGCAAAACGTGCCAAATCACAAAATTCGCGATCATAGTCGGCTACGACTTCTTACCTTGCTTGAGATTAGCAAACTCATTCTCCTTCGCTTTCGATAACTTCGAGGAACGAATTTTTCGAACAAAGCATCCTTAAATTGTTCCCACGTCAGGTTCTCCAGCTTGTTCGTGGGTATATGCCCTTTGACGAGCTTCCCACCGCAATCCGCAGATCCCTTGAGCTGATAAGACATGCATGTTAGACGTTCTTGATCCGTACATCGAAGAAAACGGAAAATTCTTTCCAGCGCACGAATCCACTCTTCGGCTTCTGAAGGACTTCCTCTTCCATCGAGAGTTGGAGGATTTTGCCGCAAAAATAATTCTTCTATTCTCCTTTCAGGTTGAGGAGGAGGTGGGGTAGGTTCTCTTTCGGTTTCATCTTCAACCCTTCCTCGACCTCGGCCTCTTGGTCTACCTCTTGGCGGCATTTTCTAATTAACCAGGATTTTCATTCGAATTATTCTTTCTTTCTAACAAAGTCTTATTCTTTAATAAAAATTCTTCTTTCTTTAAAAGTATTTTAAGGGAAATAAATTTTTCTAGGTTTTAGAATTTAGAAAAATTTTCTTATAACCTCTTTAATGCATAATATACTCATCGTACTTTTAATGAATCACACCATTCATACTCATCACCATTCATGCTTATCAAAACTTTCAATTACATCTAACAGGCTCATACTATTTAATGAATCAAAGATTCACAAACATCATCATACATTGTAATCCCATAATTTAACTTCTTATTATCATCATGAATAATTTAAACAATTCACTATTGTCATAGATAATGAATCAACAATTCATTCATTACTATAATCACAAAAATATTTCAAGAACACATATTTTTCATACTTATCTTTGCTAAGTAAAATTTAGCTAATATATATTCCTAATATTTCAAGGAAATAATAGCATCATCTTGGCATATAAACTTTATCATAACTTTAATGAATCAAAAGATTCACGCTTATCATCAAATAATCACTAAAAAATGTTTTTCCTGTAGTAATTATTATATATACCTATTTATTTAATTAGCTCTTCATTCTTTATAATCAAGAGATGAATAATATCATCTTGATGTACAAACTTCCCCATAAATCTCTTTTGAGATTTTTAACTTTATCTCAACATTTTTTTTTTTAACTAAATAATTACTAACTAAGCTAACGATAGCGAATAACTAATGGAACGAATAAAACGAACGACGCACTAAACTAATGATAGTCTAATAATGAACGAAACGATTAACGGACGAAACTAACGAAGAATGAAATGAACTACAACGAAACGAACTACGAACAAAATAAACGAAGAATGAACAACTACGAACGACAACGGAATGGACGAATAAACCCCGCGCCGGATCGAACTATCTCGTGCTAAGATCGCCGTCCCGCGCACAGACGTCGCGCGGCCATGAAGAGATTTCCTTCATGCGCGCGCGACTTGACTTCCGGCGGATTGTCCCGCGCTACACCAACCCGCGCCCAATGCCGAAATTGTCGTGGGCCGGCGCGCCGCGCGCTGTGGTCGCGCCCGATGCCGGTTCGACGCTTTGTCTTGTTTTCTTCGTCCGAGCTTTTAATCGATCTTTTTCTATTCCTTAAACCTCACTTCTTTACTTTAACTTCTATTATCTAAACCTCGATCCAAATTTGGATTCACTCACTGAATTACCTGATGAACTCGACAATTGGATTTACTCAATTGGACTCGATCATTGAATTACTCAGTGACTCGGCCGTGAATTACCCAAATTGACCCAAATAATTGGATTTACTCCACTGACTCCAATGGAATTACCCAATTGACCCGATCTGGATTTACTCAGTGACTAACAATTGAATTACCCATTGACCCGGTCGGATTTACTCATTGACTCGGCCAATTGAATTACCCAAATTTGGACTCGGTCATTGGATTTACTCATTGGAATTACCCAATGATCCCAATTGGATTTACTCACTGGACTCGATCAGCTTTCGATTTTCCGGCCGGCTCGGTTTTCCAACCGGCTCGGTTTTCCAGCTAGCTTTGATTTTCCAAATTGATTTATCCAGTTGATCTTTGCTCAACTTACTTCTTCATTTAGTAGGAAAATTTGCCTCTTTGAGGACTTTTACAAAAGGTAGGGAATTATTTACACCCAAAAATTCCCTATATGAACCGTGATTTTCTAACATCACGCAAAATGTTTTTATCGGAGCGGAATTCTACTTCGCTTCCGATTCGCTATGCTATCATATTATGCTTCTATGTACAAGAACTTATTTACAACATAAATGTTAAAAGTTGTTCGCTTACTAGTCTATTACATATATTTACATCATTATCTTTTTTTTTTTTATCAACTTCCCCACACTTTCCTTCACTGCTCATCCTCTGACGGATCCTCTTCTTCTTCCTCCTCTTCGTCGTCTCTCGGATCCTCCTCACTTGGATCTTCTTCTTCCGTTTCCGTGCTCTCCTCTACCCTCTCCACTCCGTCCAAAGTCACACGAGGGGCATAAGTAATATCCTCTCCCGGCGACGGCCTAAAGCTAGGCTGAAAACTTAAATGAGTAAATGGTATTCTACGGAGGTGGAAATATCCTTCGGTTGGTCCAACTTCTGGATCAACGTTATCCTCGTCACTATCATAGTGACGTGGTCCAGAGGTGCTAGCCACATTAGGGTCAAATAGAATAGGTTGGGCTCCAACTATGGCATCAAGCTCTGAAGAATTCAAAGCTTGCAATGTTTCAACGGAAGGATCATTTGGAACTTCCTCAACAAAAGAAGCTGAGGCTACGCCGTTAGGCAAAACAGAAGGCTCAGGAACAAAGGTTTGAGTCTCGATTTGGGAGGGAGACGAAACATAGCCATTTGCCAATGGCTCAACAAGAAAAGAGTTAGCATCAAATCCATTATCTCCATGGATGGGAGAAGCAATAGGTTCGGGATTTTCTGGAGGATTCTGATCCAGAATAGGGTAATCTTGGGGCATGAGATGTTGTAAACCAAACTCACCAACAGGAATCAATGGCTGATATGGTCCAGGAGGTGGGTACGAAAAACACATATATTGAGTACTAATTGCAGCTATGAACGCTCTGCAATCTCCAAACAAGACACCATCCCAAAATTGGGGAGTAACGTACCTTGCAGCAATCGATGCCGCCCACTCCTGCCAATCTTCAGGAAGCAGAGGAACTAGCCTAACTATACCAATAACTCCCGAGATATTTGATTCATGGATGTCCATCCAAACCCTATGGTACCGAGCTAAAAACTCTGCTAGGGTTTCTGTGTAGCTCATATGTATGTGGTGAAATTCAATCATCGCTGCTACGCTTCTAGAGTTGGACATCCTATAAAAGAAAATTTAAATAATTAACTAAACTGAAATTACGAATAGTTTTGAGAATCCACTGTCTCAACATACTCAATGTCGCTTCCAAAAGGGTGTTCCAGGCTCATGTTACATTCCACAGATAAATACTCAACTTGCTTGCACAACGGATCCATTATCTCGCTTATGATTGATCACAAACAACCAATCACATTAGAGGCTAAAACATAACAATTATATATATACTTCAACTTCCAAACTTTATAACTAGAAACGGTTGAAATTCGTACCTGGATAGCTGGATGAGATGAGAGATGCTGGACTTCAGTTGTTGTTAAAAACTAACTAGTCTAGGAATTCAAACCAGACTAGATTTTCAGAAAACAACTTGGAGCAGAAGACATTGCTCTAAACTAATCTAGGGTTTCAAATAGACTAGATTTTAGAAAATATTATTCAGAGCAGTCGGCTCTGATACCACTCTGTCGCAGCCCGAACCTCGATATTAGATGTCAAGGCCGGTAGGTCCCACGACTTACACAATTTATGATTAACAAAGGAAATTAAGATAGCGACCCGGCTATCATTCAAAAGAATAACCATACTCAACAATTCACCATTTTAGAATAATGTGACATATATGACTCGAGACGATCAACTGAAATCAATATGACATACATATCAATAAACATAACTCAATTCACTTGGAATCAAAAGACCTGATCAACCAAATAACCGACAATTGATCAAGAAAATGACGAATTTATTTGAGGATCAAGAAAACAAGATAAAGAAAAAATGTTTCGAGTTCGACAAAGCTTCATGGAATAGAGATTTTATTAAATACATATCAAGACTAAGTTTCACGCAAACTGTGACAAAAGAGTTCGACTATCAAAACATAGATCGACTCTAGGGTTTAAACAACTTCATCATAATTTAAAAGAAAATCATCTTAACATGGCGGAATACGAAAGACTATATGTATGACGACATATAATCTAGTCTCTTTATTTTTCAAAATATTAACAACAACAACCAACATCCATCCGGCCTCGTCATACGCATCCCTGCTAACTCGCACGTTTTAGAAATAACATGCGAGCCGAGTACTACGTACTCGGTGAACACATGCCGAAAACATTTGAAAACTTTGCTTTGAATACGGCTATATATGAAAACTTGCCGGAAAACATAATACGAGGATTTTCGAAAACAACTCGTAAAATGCTAAAAATATTTTCTTTTCAAAACTCATTTGTACGCGACATTTATAACGATATGAACCATATCTACAAATAAATAATGGTGATGAGAAAGAGGCCTCTTTCTCAATCACTTGTAATCGGCATATCAAGGAAAGGCTCACGATTATGAATAATCGGCCTATCAAAGAAATGCGCACGATTACCAATGTGTACACAGATTTCACCTTGCGTGAAACCGAATTCGTCTTTCTGAAGTAGATGGTAACATACTTAAACATTTTTTTTAAAATCATTTGGCAAGTATCAAAACTTTGTAAAATATACGATATCATGCTTTTCACATATTTTAGTTTAGAAAGCCCACCTGATAAACTTAAGCTTTAAACTTTAAGCTCTAACGCTTGTAGCCCTTTTACTTCACGTTTCTGCTCCCGCTTCCGCTTGCTCCTTTAATCGAAACGGAAAAACGATTTTAGAACGAGAGCTTTTATCGACTAACGACTTCGATATCCTTAACGAAATTCTATCCGAATTTCTACGTCGTAACTTGATGAAATTCGAGAATTCCTATCTTAACTTTTCAAACGTTCTTAATCTATCTTAATCTATCTAAATTCCTCATTAAGCATCAATATTAATCAATTCTCATACAACATTAATATTTATAAACTACTATTCATCACAACTGACTAAATCGATTTTAATCCGTCTAACGGATTCAGAAAATTCTCAATTAAATTCTATACCTTTATTTAATTATAACAAACATAATTATACTTTAAATACACACATTAACTCAATTAAACATATAAATTCCCAAATCGGGAAAATCAACCATAAATAGAAAAATCTTTATTTCTTTGAATTAAATTTCCATAAAATTATATAACACTTAATTTTTATTAAGAAGTTCATAAATGCAATTAATTTCTTAATTAAAATTTAATTAATATTTTATTTATTTATTTAATATTTTCGGTAGTTTTCATTTCTAGGATTTCTAGAATTATTTTCTCTTCTTTTTAATTTCTATTATACTTAATTATCATCTTAAATTCATTTCTTCATTTAATTTCATTCAATTAAGTATTAATCTTCCAACCCTAATTTAAGAACCCTAATTCGATTTTCTAGGGTTTCTAGGGTTAATCAAGCTTTTGTTTCATTATCTCTTGATCTAATATTCTTCATTAATCTCATATATCTTTAATTGAATCATCAAACTCATCATATAACATTACATTATTAAACCCTAATTTATATTCTTATTTAATCGGTTATTTTCTCAAAATGAAATTGGTTGGAAATTTTTAATTACTTCCAACATGAAACATTCTTAAAATACTTAATTAAACTCATTTATATCATTAAATCAATCATATAATTCATGTATTCATTATTTCCCATTTTCTTCTCATTTTCGAAAATTGCCAATTGATAGCTAGGGTTTTCCATGCTTAAATCTAATTACATATTTGATCTTATAATCATATTCTAAGCATAATTCATGAAGAACAAATCATCATTCAATGCATGAATTAATATTTAGCATTTTCTTCTAAATTTCGATTTTCATGCAACTTAGGGTTAGGGTTTTGATTTTTCTAATTTAATCACACAATTCATCATATAATCATGATATAAGCATCATATTAAGACATGAAGATTTACTAATCATTTCTAAGGTTTCTCCCAAAATAATCGACATATATATATTCATAACTAGAATTCTTCATGCATCATCTTAAGCTTAATATTTGATCATAAAATCATCATATAAACATCATTCTAAGAAATCAAGATCATCCAACTACTTCTTCATATTTCTTACAAATTTTCGACACATATATATATATATATATAATTCTTCCACCAAAGACATGAATCAAGAGCTTGGAAGAGAAGAATCTAAGCTTACTTGACTACTTGAGAGGATTGCTAGAAGTTGAAATCTTTGAGCTTGAAGATCAAGATGGTGTTCTTAAGTGTGTGTGAGTGTGTGTATTGAGAGAGAAGAGATGATCGAGAGGGAGAGAGAGAGAGAGGCTGCTGTTTGCTGTTGTTTGTTGTGTGTGTGCGTGAATGAAGAGAGAGATATGAGAGTAATAATCCTCATATAATAGTTATAACCTAGGTCTAGATGTATAGGTTAGGTTATTATTAAATTAAAACTTAATAGCTAAGTTTTGGTTAATTCATTTAATTAGTTATTAATTCAATTAATTAATAACTAATTAATCTTCTAATAATTCTCTAATTTCTCAACACAGTAATTAAGATTAAGGTTTCACGAACCTTAGATAAAAATCTCACAGAAAGAATCGGAGATTTGAAGCATTTTCAAATTGACCGAAACTAAATTTTTAAGCGATTAATTACGTAAAATTTCACGTAATTAAATTAAATTCTTCTTCTTGTCAATTAATGACTAAACATTTATCATCTATTGATAAATGTAAAAACTTTTTCGTTTCGGATTAACCGAGACGATAAAAATTAATTAAAACTCATTTTTCCGGTAGAATATATCTGCCGGATAAAATTTTCGGAAAGAAAAATCTTTATTTTACTAAAATTCTTGTCTTTCTCAGAAGATTAATTATTTTAATTACTTAAGAAAGACGGGATACTACATTTTTCTTGTTATTTCGGCTAAAAAAATGCTTAACGGGGAATGTTAGTTTCGAAAATACATGTATATATATAGAGAGTTGTACTGTATCAATTTCAAATTGAATAACTTTACAAGAAGTAAATCAAAAGTTAATAATTTCGTTTCATTAACTTTTTGGTCAGAATGATATAATGATTGAGTAATATTTTATCTTATTAAATTTCTAATTCTATTTCATTTCGTCTGAAGAAATTTTTTGATTTCTGGTGGTTGTTCAGAAAGTACAAGTATGGTTTCATTTATGTATGAATTTTGTTAGAATTAGAATTTAAGATTTTGCCCAGAAGAAAATTACTCCCTCCGTCCCGTTATTCTTGTCTCATTTCTTTTGGGCACAAGTATTAAGGAGAAGGATGTTTAAAGGGTAAAAACATAGAAAGTGGTGAAGCCCACAACTTTTTGTGAGATAAGCATATTTTCTTATATGGAAACAGGACAAGAATAACGGGACAGCCCAAAAAGAAATACAAGACAAGAATAACGGGACGGAATGAGTATTTAGTTTCAATTGCCTTTCAAGTAATATTATATTAGATTCTACATTCACTCAATATCAAGTTTTTGAATTTAATTATGGAATACGAATAAATTTTTTTTAGAACATCTTAAATATTATATTTCTTTTGGTGATTGAAGTTTTCATAAGAGAGTTGATGAAGGAAAGATGTTTTTGTTAATGAATTTATATATATATATATAGGTATATAGGAAAAGCATCATATAAAAATGGATCTTAACCTAAGAAATAGGAATAGATCTCCACCATACATCTACAAGGGATGGAGGGTCAGATCTGACCCAAGTCAAACCGGGTTGGATCCGGGTCAAACCGGGTTGGATCCGGGTCAACGGGTCGGACCCGGTCAACACGTTGACTTTTGGTTTTTTTTTTTGAATTTTTTTTAAGAGTCAGATGATATGCATCACACTGTGCAATGTGATGCACAAAACTGTGCAATGAGATGCACCACTAAGTGTATTGGAATGCACCATTTTTAATTTTTTAATATTCTTTTTCACTATTTTTATTTTTTATTTTTGATTTTTTTTCAAGAGTCGAGCGAGGGGAGCCGATGGTCTCGGAGTGAGCTAAAAACATATAATGTTGCCACAATCATTATCTATAAATTAAAATCGGAGACGAATGCGGAGACAAAAAAAAATCTCAAACACTTGCTTTATTCTGGTAATTTGTCTAATTTTAATTCATATATATATTCTAATTTTTATTAATTTCATATTCTTGAAATATCACATGTTTATCTATTAATAACATCTCATATTTATCTTTCCCTCTATTTAATTAATTTATTCTATTACACATATTAAAATAATAACAATTTCGGAATGCATTCTTTTAAATCCTTATTTTATACATTCTTAATTCATATATAATAATCTATATATATATATATTTAATATTATAAAATTGGCAAAAATTAGAGATATCGATTTAATTAGCATGAACCAACGAGACGGTTCAAATATACTTAAAAAGAAGAATTTCTACTAATTTTAATTAATATTAACTTTGTTTAGATTTTTATTGAATAATTTAGCATAAACCAACGAGACGATTCAAATAACATAGAAAGAAGGATTTTTACTAATTTTAATTAATATTACTTTGAAGATGTAAACATTTTTTTTCGCATTTTGGCAAAGATTAGAGATATCGATTTAACATGAACCAACGAGACGGTTCAAATATACTTAAAAAGGAAGGATTTTTACTAATTTTAATTAATATTAACTTTGTTTATATTTTTTTCGAGTATTTTAGAATAAACCAACGAGACGGTTCAAATAACATAGAAAGAAGGAATTTTACTAATTTTAATTAATATTACTTGGAGTGTTCATATTTTTATCGAGTATTACTCAACGGATTTGAGACGAGTATGTACAGTAAAGTCACTATTTTAACCGAGATTAGGACGAATATGTAGAAAAATTCTAAACAAATTTAGATTTAGAAAATACATAATAAATGAGTATACTCAATTCATTGTCATTCCTAATTATAAATTTAGATACGTGAAATAAAATTAATTTGTTAAGTTTGATTAATAATTAACGCGAACAATATCACAACTTCTAAATAAAATATAAAAGTATTTTTAAAATGTATACATATAAATTAAAACATAAAGTTATTTCCCGTCGAATTTCGACGGGCTACTTACTAGTATAAACAAAATAAAAAACGGAAATGGAACTAAAACTTAAAACCGTAGAATAAATCACCAAGACGGGCTTTTTTGGTCTGCAGCCCGGCGGCCAATTGGGTCGGGCTAGGATTTTGGACCTCTAATATCTTAAGCCCAGCCAGTAAAAATTACGGGTGGACTGGGCAAAACGAAACACTCACCTCGACTTTCGATTAATTAAGTTTATATATAACAAAATTAAAATAAAAGAAAATTAGAAAGAATTTTATCAATCGGACCGGGCCGATCCGGCGTAGAAACTTTACAGCCCGGCCTAGTTGACAGCCAAACTTTGAACAACTCTCTTCTCAGTTCTCTCTAGCTTCATTTTCCCTGTGATTCTGTGAAACTGAAATGGCGCTATTGTTCAATTTTTAAAATTTCTTAGGCGCCAACACCTCAAAATTGAAAATTCATCAATATTCCCACTCCCCATCCATCCCAAAAAATTCACCTTTTTATAATGAAGTAGAGAAATGACCCACCACCGCCAATTTTCTCGCCATGGCGGATTTTGATTTCGAGCCTCCTTCCTTCTCTCTAGGTCTCGATTTTGACCTGCAGTCGCAGCCCCAAATTACACCTCCGCCCGACCCGATTCGCCAACCAGCTAAGCGTCCTTCAACCGCCCCCAATCTCCGGCCAATTGAAGAAGAGGATGACGACGATTTCGAGTCCCCTGTTAGGGTTTCCGAGCCACCTCGGGCCTTGAAAAGGCTCCGCCGTGTAACCACAGCCAGGCCCACGACCGAGGAGCCGAAGGTGAAGTGCGAGAATCAGTGGTGCAATGTGGATGATGAGATTGAGGATTTTTCATCCGATGAAGATTGTCCCAGAGGTATTAAAGATCCCCTTTTTGTTGGTGTTTTAGTAGAATGTGATTTTCTCTTTATGAGTTGAGCGCAAATTAGTTGACTATTTAAATGGGGGAGCTTGAATTTACTCTAGATATGCTTCTTAGATATGATGATGTTTACATGAGTAGTTAGTACTTGAATCGGCCTTTTGTTTTCTGTTTAAATTGAAGGAAAATGCTGCATCTGCATGATAAATTACAATCTCGACGCGCTAGGTTTATCCCGGGATCATCGGATGGAATGTGTGAGCCCTAATGAATTTCTACACATTCAAAACAAAGAAGATGATTTGGTTGAGCTGTATTGAATTTTGAAGATATTGATTAACCCTTTGTAGTAGATTATCTATGGTAAATTGTTTTCATCGAAAATCTGGCTTGATGTATAACATATAGGTAAAATATTTTCCTATGGGGTGAAGTTGTAATCACTGCATTCTACAACTGCTATAGCAGACTGAGATTCTGGATAGAGTGAAAAAAAGGTTGGATTTTATTTGGTTGTGTTGAAGATGCAAGGTTTGATATTACCTTTCAGCAGAATTTCTCTTGCAATTGTATTCGTTATAATCTGGCATAAAGTGGAGTTTATGTGGTAAAATGTGTGTCTTCATGATGAACTATCTAATATCTAACGCTAGGTGAACATAAGCAGATTGAGATAATTATCATTTGTAGAAAAAGAGTTGCTTTCAAGTCGTGTTGGAGTTGAAACACATTAATATTACAGCATAACTTATATGACTTATGTACTTGTCATTCCTTCCCTATGTGAAGACTTCTTGTGCAACTGGTAACACTAGAAATGCTGTTGATGCTTGGAGGACTGTAATAAAATGTATCCTTATAGAAGGAGGTCATTAGTACTGTTTAGTATGTCAAACTTGATTCCATGCTAAAACTTTCTGTGTTGTGATGAACACGACAAACTTCCCAGCCTTATATGCCTGCCTGTCCGTGCATCTACAAACTGTGGATGAAAGAATCCTGTATCGTTTTTAGAGAAATATGGTGCTAGTAGATTTTAGAAAGCACAGAGTGAACCAATATCATCTGGAAATTTCAACTTTTCATGACCACTTAGAAGTAATGTTTTCCTCGTACAAAAATTGCTTCCCTTAGATCTACTAATGAAAGTCTTGAGTTCTTTTCTCTCTTTCCTTTGAATAAATAGTTTAAAAAACACACTAGCACAAATCATAGGAATTTCTTTCTCATTGTGCTCACAAATCACAATGACGTCTTTATTAAATCTATTGCAAATTAAATACTTCCCTATCTATGTGCTTGCAGGGTTTATATAAATCATTTAATATTTGATGATCTTATTCATTGAAGAGCCATATGCCATTTCGTATTCTATAATCTTTTTAAGATACTGTCGTTATCATGATTTGTTCCATGTACTTGCCACTGGGGCCACATTGTAAAACCATTTATTAAAATGACATCTTTGTATGTAAAGTGGATATTTTTGTTTGACCTGCCGTCCCATGTGTATGTTGATATTGATTTTTTCTTGTTCTTTCTTTTAAAACAGCAGGCAGTATTCCCACTAATTCTGTATGTAGTAGTTCGAAACCATCACTGCATGGGAAGAAGGTTGTGACTTCTGAATCTGGAACACAATGGATTTCGACAAAGGGTAAAGAAGTTCCAAGCGCTTCAGCTTCTATCAATGTGGGAACAAGAGGCAGCAATGTGATATTCCCGAAATTAACTGTAAGTCCTCTAAGAAGGTTCCAGTTAATTGATTCTGATTCTGATGATCCTTCCACAATTGAAGACACGCGCAAAGAAGTGCCAAGTGTGATTTTATCTCCATATGATACAAAACAAGGGACTAAAACATCAATTGGCAAGCACCAAATCAAAGACTTGTGGAAAGATTTCGGCCTGGAGAAGAGTTCCAGCATTCCGACACCTGCTTTTGATGAGTTCTGTGAAGAATATTTCAGTGGTTTGAACAATAAGAGCATGCCAAAAACCGACTGTAAGCACACTGGCAGTGGGATGAACATGGGCAAGATTTCTCTTCCTCCTGCTCATTGCTACTTTTTCCACAATGATTCAAGAATTCAGAAATTAGTTCGAGAGCGGCTACCCCATTTCTTCCCCTTGGAAGTAGGCAATACCCTAGAAGACAAACAACAAAGTGTATCCGTGATTGATTACATGTATGCAATATCATTAAGTTTCTTATTTGTATTCTTTTCTATGAATGAGTTCTCATTTGTATTAGTTTATTTTTCTTCAGGGGCCAATTTGGTGCTGAACAGAATTCTAGGCAAACCAGCCGCAGGCAAAATGTTGAGAAAAACACCAAAAGAAGCAAGAAAAACACCAAAAATTCACAGGTTGACGGTGTTTCAGAGCAATCAGAGAAATGGGTTACTCCTAAAAGTTGCGCTGGACTTCAGAAAAATGCTAGGAGCAGAAAGGTGCAAGCTGCTAGCGGAAGCAGTGGTCACTGGTACACTGGCCAAGATGGGCGAAGAGTAAGTGAAACTTTGTTTTGTCATAATGACATGGTTCAAATTTTCTAACTATTTCAGTGGTAACTCATGAACTCTCAGGCCATCATTTCTAAATATTTTTTTAATAAATTAATGATCTTTGTCAAGAATGCTTAGGTTCCTCTGTGAATCCTAGCAACTTATTCTGGAGTAAATACTGACCACATTTACACACTAATGCTAATGGATTGCTGGCCTCACAGTTAACCCATTGATCTGCTTTGTTAATTTCTCAAAACTACACTTCTCAGCATCATTTTATTTTCTTCACTAGATGCCAAAGTATGGAGTATTATAACATCTCCTTCAACAACTCTTCCTTCTTTGGGATGTAAATTATTTACTATGTTGCTAAATGTGTTTCAGGTTTATGTGACGAAAAATGGGCAGGAATTGAGTGGCCAAATTGCTTACAGGCATTATAAAAGGGTACTTCCCAATCAACTTTTTGGATATGTTAGTTGATAATGTGTAGATAACTAATTGATTGATATTCAGCTTCCAAAACATCACTTGTCATATCTATCTATCTATATATATGACATGTAATCATTGCTTTGCATCGCCTAATAATAGAATTGGCTTTTGAGTTAAAGTTAATATAGTTGATGGTTGCATAACCTGTTACAGGAGAGTGGAACGGGGTCCAGAAATTCGAAGAAGAAAACAGCTGTCAAGAAGAAAACTGCTTCGAAAAAACCTGCTCCGAAGAAATGATTCCTTGGTCTTTCTTTCAGAGTAGTTTTTTTTACCACATGCATTCTCAAGATGAGATGAGATGATGTATAGATAGAATAATACATTCCTAGTTTTAAAGTAATTGATTTCTTGTGTGGGTTCAATAATTTTGCGAAAATTAGTTTGAATCTGTATATTGGCATGATTATAATTCCAAATAGAAAACTTGATCTGGGGAGTAGCAGTTTGTATAAATTTGTGCTAATGTTTTACTCCATCTATCTTAATAGTAAGGTTCTTTTTTCCTTTTTCGTATGTCTCAATTAGGGGTGAACAAAAATAACCGAAAACCAAACCAAACCAAACCGATAATAGAATTTGGTTTGGTTTGTTCAGTTTGTTTGGTTTTATTTTTTTTAAATTTGATTTGTTTGGTTTGGTTTGGTTTGATGATTTGGCAACCAAACCAAACCGAAAACCGAAAACCGAATTTTTATATTTATATATATATATATATATTAATTTTTTATATAATATATATAGATTAATTATATTTATATATAACTTTTCTCAATAATGAAAAATAATTTAAAAGAATTTAGGCTAAGAAACATTGGACCCAATAGAACTTGAAATAAAGCACATATATCAACATCATGCAACAAGACAATGAACTGATCTTTTTGTTGCTCGTTTAACATATTTGGCTTTTCCTATAATATGGGTGTATATATATATATGTTATGTTAATTTTTTAAATTAAAATACTATTATTGTCTTATTGTATTAAGTATATTTTTGTTGATTTTGGATGAAATATTTAGAACAACATGACCGTTCGGTTTGTTTGGTTTGGTTTGGTTTTAACTTTTAAAAATTTGGTTTATTCGGTTCGGTTATTCGATTAGTTTGGTTTGGTTTGGTTTTGATTTTTAAAAATTTAATTTATTCGGTTTGGTTTGGTTTAGACCAAAACCAAACCGAATAACCGAATGTTCACCCCTAGTCTCAATAGTAAAGTCTCATTTAAAAAATGGAAATAATTAACTCTTCAAAGGGTTTGAGATTACTATTTTTTATATTTTTAATCTTGTTTTATTAATTGTGCCCAAAAGAAAGAGATCTTACTATTGGGAGTTTGGGACGGAGGGGGTAGTATACAAGAGAATAGAGTTAAAGAGATGGTAGTGAGGAGTCTTGTCACCGGTGAGAAATGCAAACACCATCTTATATTCAATTTGCAATTATAATACTCCCTCCGTTTACGATAAGTGTAAAACTATTTCTTTTGCGTACGTTCACGATAAGTGTATTACTTTTTATTTTGGGAAATGATATTCCCACTATTTTTATTTTAAACCTCACAACAATTCATTATGGTAGGTCTCTTTCTCCACCCAAAATCAATATATCAACCATTTCTTAAAATTCGTGCTGAACCCAAAGTGTTGTACTTATGGTGGACGAAGGGAGTAATACTTTCAATGTGTTACAAATTCATACTCAACTTTTTGATTTGATGTAATTAAATTCACCCCTAAATTTTTTTCCACTAAATCTCGACCAATTTGCCATACTTTCAGTTTCAAACAATTCCCGACGTTTGAAACCTTAATTCGGGAAATTTTAAAGTTGGGGTTTGACGAACTCGAGGAGAGTAACATTTTGACAAAAAAGGATGTTCAATACTTAGGAGGTGATTGGTATGATGGAATGGAATGAGGTAGGAATGGAATGCATTAAGGAATGGAATGAAAGTAGGAATGAATGATAAACCTTGGTTAATTCCTTTGCTTGGTATGAACAAGAATTAAAGAAATGAATGGAATCATTATTTGTTTAGCATTTTAAATTATTTTCTTCTATCTGAAAATAATATTCAAAATAATATTAGATGAAAAATGTTAGATAGGGTATATTTTTTAGAGAGAGAAAATTTTTAGAAATAGAAAAATTCTAGAGAGAAAAATTTTAGAGAGAGAAACTTCTAGAGAGAGAAAATTATTATAATTATTATCATTGTAATTTTTTCTCGATAGCACTTTCCCTTTCCAAAATTTTCTCTATATAGTTTTTTCCTCTCTCTAAAATTTTTCTCTCTCTAGAATTTTTCTCTCTCTAAAATTTTCTCACTCTAGAATATTCTTCTCTCTAAAACTCTCTCCAAAATTTTTCTCTATCTAAAACTCTCTCTAAAAAATTATCTCTCTAGAAATTTTCTCTCTCTAGAACTTGCTCTACCTAATAGTTTTTCTCTCTATAATTTCCTCTCTTTAATACTTTCTCTCTCTAGAATTTTCTCTCTAAAAATATTCACTCTCTAGAATTTTTGTCTCTCTATAATTTTCTATCTCTAGAACTTGATCTACCTAATAGTTTCTCTCTCTAGAAATTTTCTCTTTCTAAAATTTTTCTCTCTCTACAACTTTTTCTCTCTAGAAATTTTCTCTCTCTAGAAATGTTATCTCTCTAAAAAATTTCTCTCTCTAGAACTTTCTCTACCTAATTGTTTCTCTCTCTAGAAATTTTCTCTTTCTAGAACTTTCTCTCTCTAGAATTTTCTCTCTCCAAAAATTTTCTCACACATTCTCTCTCTAAAATTATTTGTTGAAATAAAAAAATTTAAATGAATAATTTGATCAAATAATATATTAATACATACATATATATATATATATATATATATATGAGGATTAGGAATGCTAATACCATGGGTTATGGATGGAATGGCTAATCCCAATGGGAAAGGAATGGTGATTCCTAATGGAATGTTGATTCCATTCCATATGGTTTACCAAACAAGTGAATGGAATGGAGGTAGGAATGATCATTCCATTCCTTACCCCATTCCATCATACCAATCACCTCCTTAGATCTTGCCACACCAAAAAGTAAAAAAAATAAATAAAACTAAATATTTTGCTCCCCTACCTGCTCCGCCACTAGTCGTTGCCATCAAATATGTAGCAGCTCAGGCAAAATTTGTTGCAATGAGCAAGTTTCGACGACGATCCATATATCAAAATATTATTCTCCTCCAGCTCGTCAAAGTCCAACCTTTGATTTCCTAATTCAGTGCTTCGGCCTATAAGGAATTTGTTTAAAATTGGAAGTTTTTTCAAATTGGTCAAAATTTCTAGTGGTCGGAAAAATTTGGGTGAAAATTATGCAAGAAATTCTAAATGTTGAGTATGAATTTACAATACTTTAAAAAGTGATGTAATTGCAGTTTGAGTCTAAAATAGGGATGGGTCGGTACGGTATACCATAAATTTTTTGTCATAGCTTATATCTTACCGTAAATAACGATATGAGAAAATTTTATACCGTTACTAGAGGTGTTCACCCGACCCGGAACCGCCGGTTCCGGCTTAAAACCAGAACCGTGGTCAATAGTTTTCGGCCCGAAACTGCTGTCAACGGGCCGGTTCCAACCCGAAACCGTGTTTGGGACGGGCCGGTTCCGGTTCCAACTGTTAGGAACCGTGAACCGATGGTTCCAAACTTTTTTTTTAAATATGTTTTGTGTTAACCATGTTGATTATATCATATAACAAGCAATAATAAGCATTAGAATGATAAATGGAACGAAAAAATGTCAAAAAAACAAAAATTAAAAATAAGGTTCACGGTTGAACCGGCGGTTCCTGTTCGGAACCGCCGAACCGTGTGAACCCCCGGTTCAACCGCCTAGATTTTGCCACCCATTTGAATTTAAAAACAAATGGCTAGGATTTGATCTTGTGATCCAATGGCTATGATAAAAGTTTCCCCCCCATTTCTTCCCACTTTCAACTATAAATACCCCCTACCCACAACTATTTCTTCACACCAATTCTTACTCTCTTCTCTTTCTCTATAAGTTATTCATTCTTTTCATTGTTCTATTTTCTAGCTCTTACTAGTTCTAGCAAAAATGTCTTCCTCCAATCCTCATAAGGGTAAGGAAAAGGCAATCGAAAATGTTCGTGGTACTCGTGGTAGTGGGATTAACCCTCGTCATCCTCGTGGTGTTGTCATTCGAGAACGAGAAGCGTTCCAGGATGACTACTACGAAGATGATGACACTTCTTCCACTCCCACTCCCACAAGCCAGAATCTTCAATGCCAGAGGGTCCCCACTCGCCGCCAACGTGAAGAAATAGAGAACCAGCAGATAGCCGAAGATGCTGCTGCCTTTGCTGCCCACCAGATTGAAGCAGATAGGCTACTTGCTGAAAGCCTATATGTTGCCGACCTCGACGTGGAGATGAATCCGTCCCACCAAATGCATTCTCCCTGTACTATGAGGTCGTCCCCCTTTGACGAAGAGACAATCAACTTGGATGAGGATGACGAAATGGACGAGCAAGAGGACGGCGGAATAGCTACCGACATGGGCCGCCGTAGCAGAAAGGCGAAGCCACTACCCAAAGGAAAGAAGGAATGATCCGAAGTATTCTCAATATGGTTCAAAAGGGTAACACTACCTTGTGCCGAAGGAGAAACTCCAGTTGTAATGGTGTACTACAATTTCTGCGACCAGAAGTACGAGCATAAGAAAGGAAATGGGTATGACACTTATACCCGCCATATCAACAAACACAAGTCGAAGGATGCAGAAAAAAGGTACACAACAACAAACTCAACTAAACTTCACTCAAGGTAATGAAATCACTTTATTTAAGTAAAATGATATAGTAGCTAGAGAAGTGATGGCTAAGTTTGTTGATACTGAATCTCTTGCTTTCCAATTTGCCAATAGCATGTGTTTTGAAAATACCATGAAAAGACATATAATCCACAAGCTAAAAAAATCTCACGAAATACCATGACTAGGACAATTGCTAAATTATCTATTAGATATAAAAAAAGCATTCAGTCATGTTTGCTAAGCTGCCATATAGAGTCTCTGTTTGTTCCGATATTTGGTCATGTGCTTGGAAACAAAATTCATATCTTGGAATGATTGTGCATTGGATTGATCCAAATAGGTGTATGAACAAACATGTTCTTTGTTTTAGGAAGTTTAATTGTACTCATAATGCTGCAAACATTGATCTTTGCATTATAAAAGTGTTGAATCAGTTGAGATTAACCTCTAAGATTTTTTCAATCGGTTTTGATAATGTATCTGCTAATACTGCAAATGTGCCTTCTCTAATTGCTGCATGTAATCCAACTCTAGGAGGAAAATATTTTCATACTAGATGCATATGTCACATACTGAATTTATGTGTGCAAGATGGATTGAAGCAATTAGAAGGTTCAATTACGCCTATTAGAAAATGTGTTGCCATGTTAAGGGATAAAGCTAAGCTACACAGAAATTGGTTAAAATTTTGTAAGCAAATGGAAAAAGTAAGAGTTTTAACATTGATGTATGCACTAGATGGAACTCTACTTATGAAATGTTGGCAGCAACTTCTGAATATAAGGATTTATTATGTGATTTCTTTTCAACTGAGGTTAGCAACATGTTCTTATTGTCTTCTTATTGGGATGAATGCTCAGGTGTGATTGCACTCTTGAAAGTTTTTGAAACTGCAACTAAAGATTTGTCTGGAGTTTATTATCCTACTTCATGTCGTGTACTATATCATTGTGTTGTTATCGTTCTTCGATTCTTAATATGCAGTTCTAACCCAAGGTTGCAGGATTCTATAACTATGATGGTCATTAAATGGTTGAAATATTTTACTTATATTCCCGATGTCTTTTTTATGGCAAAATGTTTAGATCCCTCTATGAAATTTGAAGGGATTTGTAATCTATTAGACTTGTATTACTGTTATCTTCGTGAAATGACATTTGGAAGGAGGGGGTGAGCGTGGTGAAGACTATTTTGAATTGCCTAATATTGCATCTGTTAAAACTTCTCTAAATACGACATTGAGGGGTCTTTTTCAAGAACATGAATCTAAGTATTCGGATAGAGGGTCATCATTTAGGCGTAGTCAAAATCTAGGAATAGATTCTAGTTGTGTAGCTGCACAAAGACCTTAAAGTTTCTTTCAAAATCAGGGCACAAGTAGTAATTTAAACAGTGAACTTGATATCTATCTTAAAGAACCCAAAAGTACAGATTTAGCAGGTGAAGGACCAAATGATGTTGACCAAATGATGTTGATGTTTTACAATGGTGGTCGAGAAGGCAAAATCCATACCCGATTTTAGCAATGATGGCGAGGGAGATCTTAGTCGTTCCAGCATCAACAGTCTCGGTGGAACAAGCTTTTAGTGTTGTAGGCTACGTGCTCGATGAAAAAAGATCGATGATGACGCCAAGAAATCTAGAAGCTTAAGTTTTACTCAAAGATTATACATTGGCCGAAATGCATGAACAAGAAAATAATTGGGATGAAATATTTGTGGAGTATCCCATAAGCACAACCGAGGCCCAAAGCACAGACACCGACTCTATAGCCCCTACTGAAACCGATGAATTTAAAGACGATTGGGACTTTGATGCCGACATCAACGGGTAGTCCTAAATAATTTTAGACGAGTACTCTTTTTCCTTACTTGGTATTTTTCCCATTGGATTTTCGCCAAGAAGGTTTTAACGAGGCTCGACCCTTGAGTTTATAGGATTTCAAGTTTTAAATAATTATATATTTCCATTTGTAATTGATTACACATTATTATGAATGAAGATATATTTTATTCTATTTCGATTTTATACATTACATTGATGATTTATGTGTTTCATTTCAATTACAATATAATAATAATTTAAAAAATATATATATATTACACGGTTCGGGCCCTAAACCGGCGGTTCCGACCCAAAACCGGAACCGTCCAATATGGGCCGGTACTGAACCAGAACCGTGGTATGTGGCGGACCGGTTCAAATTCTAATTTCTTCGAACTGGAACCGGCGGTTCAGAACCGGCCCGTTGAACACCTCTACCATCACCTTACCATATTGTTCGGTATACCTTAATTGCGGTATGGAGTAAATCCATATCGATACCTTATCGTAGTTGCGGTATACCACACCGAATCACGATATATCGAAATTACTGTTTTACTGCGCTTTTGGTATACTGTTTCATGCCAAAAGTTTACGGTATACCAAAATTATATCCATATAGAAAAATTATTTATTTAAAAAATATGTGCATGCATCGACAACATCAAATAAATATAATAAAATTCCTACAATTAAATTTCAACACAACTAAATAAATATTGTTCATATTACAATATAATTATATAAGTCGAGATCTAGACTAGAGAAAGGCGATGTCACGAGAAGAAGAGAGAAGAGAGTGTGCTCGGTGTTCGGCGTAGAGAGAAATTGAACCCCACCTAAAATCTACATCCTAATTAAAATTTTAAAAATATACTCCCCCCATCCCGCATTAGTGTGGTGCAAGGAGTGCGGCACGTGTTTTAATAAAAGGTAAGTAAATGTTTGGTAGGGGTATTTTTAGTGCAGAAAGAGACCCACAATTATTAGTGTTAGTGAGTTTTTCAGTGGACCTATTGTAAATATTAAAAGCTGAGTATAAGGGTAAAAATTATGTACTAAAATAGATGAACCACAGTTATGGGGGACGACCCAAAATGGTAAACTAACCACACTTTTAAGGGACGGAGGGAGTAATAAATATCATTTAAATATTTTTTTTTACTGTATATACTGGTATGCCGCAATACTGTATGCTAGGTATTATACCGAATACGGTATATACCGGTATATTATGTACATACTGCGGTACTGATATTCAGTGGTATATCGTTGTATTAGAAAATCAATACCGGTATACCTCTGGCGGTACAGTATCATACCTTACCATAAATTACGGTATATGTTCACCTTTTTCTTTAGCAAATAAAATCTGCAAGTGTACGGAGCTATTATAGTAAGTGTACGGAGCTATTATGGTCGTGGAATAAATCCTTGGTCTTGAGCTCCAATCTTAAAATCCTTGCTGTCTTCTTTTTAATTCTCCCCAAGCACACTTTCTCTCTCTAGGTTGGTGGGTGGAAAATGAAGATGGAGGTAGTGTGTGAAAATGAGTGTAGAGATGGGTTGGTGGCTTGGATGCTAGGGCTTGAATTTTGGAAAGGTATTTATATGTTTTTGAGTTGGATGAGCAAGAATATGTTGTCAAAATTCGAAAATAGGAGAGAAAATGAGTAAAAAACGTTTTTGGGCAGAAATGGGTGCGTCGCGCGGGGCCACGCGCTACCTCCTCCCCAAAGGCCAAGTTTTCTTCTCCAGCGTGCGATCGGCACCCCGCAGAAGTGCCAGCTCACCACCTCGCGCCCGTGGTCGCTCATCAAAGGGAAATTTTCCATCTTCAGCGCGCGCTCGGATCTACGTCACTCGTGGCTGCACGATTTTTTGTTTTTGTTTTTGCTCCTTCTCGTTCGTCCGGACTCCGATTTAGCCTTCGTTTTTTCCTGTGACTGCGTATCGAACTTCTCTTCAACATTCGAAGCTCCTTTTCACTCTAATTTGATCTCCATTTTCTGCACTTTGTCAAAACTTGCAAACGAGTGTAAAATCTCATAAAAATTGTAAAGTTAAGGCAAGTGCTTATTTCAAACATGATTTTCGCTCATAAATGACATGAATTGCATACTAAACAACGTTAAAAATTCATGTTTGTCAGTATACGGAAATTTCAGTACATGCAGGTATGTTTTTCGGTATGGTAAGTATGATATAATGATATTTTAGTATATTTCCCCAGCCGTAGTCTAAAGTGATAGTTTAAATTGTAACTAGATTGCACCCGTGCATTGCACGATAGAATGCATTTTAAAAATATGTAACATATAAATTATCAAATCACATAAATAATGAGTAAAATGTATTAATTACTCTCATCCGTCCAAGATATTTAGGACACAATTTCATTTTTTGAGTGTCCACCATATTTATGTCACTTTCCTTTTTGGGATAATATCCCACACATTCATTATTTTATTCCTCACAATAATTAAATATAATGAATCTCTTTCTCCACTCAAACACTACCTATCTAACATTTATTAAAACCCTTGCTTCACCCTACGTGACTTATATTTCGTGGACGGAGAGAGTATAAAATTTCAGACAACAAAAGAGAATAATAATACATTAATTTTTCAGTATAGAAATTAATAAATGACATTTTTAAGTATAACAAAACAATAACAAATACAACATATTTCCTCCGTCCACGAAATAGTCAACGAAATGTATATCATGTCTATATTTGGACATAATTCCACTCACTTTCTTATATTTTATACTTCACAACAATTAAAAAGTAATGAGTTCCTTTTCTCCTTTTAACAAATAATCTACAAACATTATAAAAACTCGTGCCACTAAATTGATGTGCTATATATTTCGTGGATGGAGGGAGTATTACATTTCAAACATTATGAAAATTTTCTTTTTATACAATAATTTTTGAAGAGTGTTCCTCATTACCACACACTAATATCTTCAAACCTTTTCAATTTACAACTCTTAAAGTTGTCGAAAAACTGTTTGCCACAAATAAAATGCATTAATCATCTAATATCTTAATTATGGAATAACATAATAAACTATAAAATTCATACATTACATCAATATTTTTTTTAAAAGAAACATTCAATCCAAATAACATTAATAAATAGGACATGTTAAATTTGGTATTATGATATACTTCATTGTACATAAATTTAAATACACTATTAAATAATTACATATAAACATCTAAATAATATTTATAAATTATAAATAATCCAAATATAAAACACAAAATATTTAATTACATTAATAATTTAAGAAATATTTTAAAAAAAAATAGCATAACACTTACCTTCTAAGCATCTCTAAACAACCATTTTTTTTATACATTTGAAAATACAATTTCAATTAAAATCCATTTCAAAAAGCTATTAGAATTAAAGATGAACAATCATTATAAAAATTTCAACCAATTTTAGCATTTTTAATAATTCTTCATTTTTGATAACTTCCATACATCTCGAAATATATATTTTTAATTTTTAATATTTTTTTCACTATTATATTTTTTAAATATTTACGAATCTAAATAATGAAAATAATAAAATTATTTGGCAACCATTCATTGTGCTATGTTTTTTTTTTCAAAATTAAATATCTTACTCAAAATAGTGTTTTGTTAAATTAGAATATTTAGTATATAAATAATAAATATTAAAAGTAGAAAATGCAATTACATAATCTCAAATAAGTCAAAATTCATAATCATTCAATTTTATTAAATAATTTGATTTTTCTTAAAGCTCAAACATGATAACCAATAAAAGAGATGTATAGAATTAACCAACATATATTATTCATCATTCATGAAATAACTTAAAGTTCAAGACGTATTATCCACTAAATTGGTTTTGGAGGGAAAATGACAAACTTGTTAATATAGTTACAACTCTGTTATTTAGAATTAGTATAGATTAACGATTCTAATGAGATGGACCGCCCAGCCAAGCATAGAACTTTAGCAAGTGCAACTCTTCTCCTCAACCCTGTTATGGATGGACATAAATCAATCTTGATTAACTCTAAAATATCTAGAAAATTAAGTAGTATTAACTCTAAAATATCCAGAAAATTAAGCATCATCAATCAATCTAGATTAACTCTAAAATATCTACAAAATTAAGCACCATCAATCAATGTAGATTAACTCTAAAAATAAAATATCTAGAAAATGAAGCCAAATACTGACAAGTTTTTGTTAATGGCAAGAAGAAAAGACGAAGGCCTAAATTTCTCAATGTTTTTAATTCGTATGTTATTTATACTCATATCTCACAAATTACATTGGATTCAAAATTTTTATAAAATAATTAATATAGGAGAACTGGTGTATATATTCGTAAAATATTGGTTAGAAATAATATAGGTGAAGCAAAATTTATGAGAATTCTTGGTGCTCTAATATTCGGTCTATCTATGACTATGACCTTTATGATTGTATCCCGCATAAATGAGCATTTCAAAAAGAAAGTTAATTATTTAATTAACTCACTCGTTAGAACTGTATAGTCACGCTTTTGTGTATTTTTCTGTATATTAAAAAAAAAAAACCCTCTCGGATATAATATTAAAAAATAAAAATTCTGAAGTATGTTTGAGGCTTTGAGCTCCGTTGTTATTTGTGAACAAGCAATAATTTGAATTTGAAGCCTAGAAAATCCTCGCCTGGGCTTACGGAGGTACAGTTTTCTCACTTTTAAATTTATTTATTTCTTCTTCTTTATTTAACCGTATATCTTTCGTTTTCCGTACACGTGCTTCTTGTAGAATTGTCTGCTTTTCTTTGGTGCAAATGCAATTGCTGTTGGTTTAGATTTTTGGGTTTTTATTTAATTGAATTTGTTCGTTGCGCGGCTTTTGGGTAACGTTTGTATTATTTTTTCTGCAACTATATAACGTTCAGAGCACCTCTAGGAAGATGAACTTGCAAATTTTGAAACATTCTTCTTACCTATCAAAGAAATAATAAGAAATTAATACTAACAAATAAATACTCCCTCCGTCCCATCCGTCCCATGATAAGTGGCTACTTTCTTTTGGGTAGGAGAAGAGTGTTTAAAGGTAAAAAGATTAAAAGTGGTGGAGCCCACATCTTTTGTGTGAGAGAGGGTGTTTCCATATTAGAAAAGTGGCCACTTATGATGGGACAACCCAATAAGGAAATGTGGCCACTTATGGCGGGTTCGGAGGGAGTATTATATATCTTATACATAGGAAGTTCTTGCTGCATTTGATGCAATAGAGAGAGACCTATAATGGTGCAATTTATAGTAAATTTGGTGAGAGTCTAAGGGCAGGTTTGGATGTGTTTTCAGCTCCAATTTCCATTTTTGGTTTATTCAGCTGAGTTTACAAGGTTGGATTGTTCTAAATGTTTTGGAAATTATGATGTATAGGTTTGAAAATATGAACCTCGTTTAATGTGGCCTACATTGAATTTCTGGCTAGAAATGAGAAAGATTGTGCAAGTGGTGGTGGTCCTAGAGTAATTTAATGGAAAATTATAATAAAAAAGAATCCTTGCTGAAAAAAAGGTTAGGCATAAATACAAATTTAGTATTGTTTTTGAAACATCAGGCGAACTGCCCTAGTGTTTCTACAGTTAGATTCCGTGTTCCATCATATAAATATAATCCACCGTAGACGCTACATGCAAGTATATATTTATAATTCTATCAAATGCCCGTGGTTGAAGTAGGAGTAGGAGACAATCATGCTACTTGCCTGCATTTAGAGCTGCTTATTATACATAATCCACAGAACTGTATAATATTAGTAGTTGTACTTTCATGTATCTCCTTTCCTGTGGCACATGCGAGCTTGCTATGGACCAAATGCCGGCTGTTCTCTAGCCCGCTAATTCTCGAACTCAAACTTTTTGCCTTTTGTCCTCATCCTTTATTTTGATTTTAGAGTGTTACGTGAATGTGCATTAAGAAAAGAACTATATCAGATGCAATTCTTCTAAAGATCTACTCTGGGGTTTTTATCTTGTTTAAATGCCAGTATGTCTGAATAGAGGAAAAATCTGGAGAACTATGAGAAATTATTTCAATCTGATGAAAAATTTGTAATCCAAATTATGGCGTCACAAGAAAATATGTAACAGCTAACATTTATTTGTAAATAGAAAAGGAAAAAGAAAAACGTAACGGATGTATTGGCTAAGGTCACTATTACTGCACTATTAGAGGGTAGGTTTTGTTCATTATATCTGCGAAAATGAGTATTTGATAATGCATTATTTTACTAGCATCTTACGGAAGAATGTTTTAATTTTATTTAGTTCTTTGATACTTATTTTTTCTTTCTCATCCTGATTTGGTTAAATAACTGGAAGCAGCATGTGTCTCGACTATCAACTTAAAGTCCACATTTGTGTATGCTACTAGGAACCAAATTAAGTACAGCTGGCTTGCCTCTTATACTACTCATAATCCGGAGAAAATAGGGTAAAAGTAAAAGCAGCTTACGACTTAGGTGACTTTCACGTGACGGAAGGATATGTGAGATTCTATCGCTATAAATTTCATACAACTCTGTTATATTTGTAAATTTATTTTTAGTGTGTAACGTTCCATGTCCCCTCTGTCATAAAAAAATAACCCTAAATCAAAATGTCCACCTTCCCATCCACATTTTGTGCCGTCTTGGTGGAGGGAATGTTGATTCCCTGAAGGAGATGTCCATCTATTTAAGGTAGGTTCATCCCTTGTGTCTTTTGCAGTTGAGTTCTCATGATATCTCCGCCCATCTTATAATTTATACTTGAAATCTCTCTTACCGGAACTGGAACTCTTCCGTTATCCTCAAAGGTGTGCAATTTATGATTGTTTGTGTAACCATTTACATTTGATTTAGTTTCTTCTGATGAATCTGATCTTTCTTTTCTTGAAGTGACATTTTTTATTTTTTCCCTTTTTGGTTTAGACCAGTTAAGCTTCTTTTTTCTTAATTAAACATGTGATAATTCTATTTTTGTGAAGATTAATTATTATCTTATTTTTTGGTATAATATTCTTGATTTTGAGGATGCATGATGTATGAATTTGATTGTTCCATGGGGCTAATTAATATTACTTGATCCAGAATGTATACTAGGAAATAAGGCCTATTCTATTATCTACTTTGAGAAAATTGGAAATGCTGCATCACATCTATCTAATAATGCTATTAAAGTGCATGAGAATGTGAGCTTAACTGTTACGATATCCCACATTGATTCCACATGAAAGTGTGGAAGGGTATATAAGTGGGAGTCAACCCTTTACCTTTGACCATGGTTTTGGTTTAAGTTAGGGCTCCCTATCTTATATGCCTAACATTAACATATCCCATGTCAACATGCTTCTTTAGATGATATAAGCATTTTTTATGTCAATTTTCTGATGGTACGAAGTGCATCTGGAAGTAAAGATTCGTCTTTTTTCATGTCTTGAGCTTTAAAATTGTTGATAGGTCTAAAGCTCACAAATTTCTGATGTGCGATGGGATATACTTCTACTATTTTGTGAACTTTTGTTGGAAATGCATCTGTGGAACTCGATGATTCCATGATTGTAAAGTGCAAATATATTTCAATGTGTTATGGTTCCTTTAAATTTGCCCCAACAGAGAGAAAAATTTGAAACAAGCACTCACCAAGTTATATTGGGGCAGTGCATTAAGTTACCATCCATACATAGTGTTTTGATCTAAGATTTCAATTCTTCCGTGTTTCAGCAGTAACATATTGGTGGTGCATGTGTAAGGAAATTGCTGTATTTAAATATATATATATATATATATATATATAGGAATTGTAGGAAAATTGCACTTTTAGAGATAAAATTACTAATTATAGCATCTCTTGTAAAAACTACAAAAAATAGCATTTTAGGTCATTTTTGCCCCTCCCCGATTTCACATCAGTATAATATGTGAAATTACATCAGTATAATATGTAAATCACATCACTATAATAAATGTATACATGTGCTTTCACAAAAAAAATTTGCGAAATCACAATTATGTGAAAAGAACACATAACAATATGTGAATTTACATTTTTGCAAATGTGAAAACGATCAAATGTTGGTTATACATGTGCTTTTATAGAAAAAAAAAAAATTGTGAAATCACAATTATGTGAAAATTACATGTATAATAATATGTGAATTCACATTTTTGCAAATGTGAAAACGATAGGATATGGAGGTCATTAAATTAAAGAATTAGGGGTATAAATGTCCAAAACTGCTATTTTTTGTAGTTTTTTCAAGAGGTGCTATAATTAGTATTTTTATCCCTAAAAGTGCTATTTTCCCACTTGCCCTAGATATATATATACACACTACACTAATGAGCAAGTATCTGCAGCTAATATTGCATTCTCTAACTGAGCATTCTATGGTCTACCATATGTGGAAACCATGTTTATCCTCCTATTTCTTCTCGATGCATTTCGTGTTTGCGTTATAACCGTATTTCTCTCTTATTAAAATGTGGTAATTTCTAAAGACACTCAGCATAGAAGTTACTTAAATCTTGTATACTCCATAGTACAAAGCTGAATGAAAATCCTAGAAACTTCGATAACGTGATCTAGTCTCTCAATCTAGTGCTCGGTGGGAAGAATTTGTGCAACTATAATGTCAAATCATCATATTCATGCCTCATTTGTTTTGTTTTCTATTAAGTTTGCTACAATTTTAATTTACTAACTAGTTGTCTTCTAATCTTAATTGAAGACTTGCCTTTTGCCTTGCAGAACAAAAGAACTCAATAACTAGGAAGTGAAAGTCATAATATGAATCTCTTTGATGAAAGGGAGGGCTCTGGCATGCCAGTCCAGCCAGCAAAGCGGAGGCGCGGTCGTCCACGTAAAGATCCAAGCCGAAAGCAATCTGAAGCAGCAGCTCGCACGCCTGGTTCTGAAGGAGGGACAGCCTACCTTTCTCAGAGAGCCAACAGACCAAGGGAAATCGAATGTACAGTGGGCCAGGCAGTAACTGGTTTCGTTGAGGCCACATTCGACTCTGGCTATCTGCTCACCGTGAGAATTGGCAACTCGAGTACCAATTTGAGGGGTGTTGTTTTCAAGCCAGGACACTGTGCTCCCATTACAGCTGAAAATGATGTTGCTCCGTATGCTCAAATGATAAGAAGAAGTGATGTCCGTTTCACTGTCGAAAACCACGGTCAGTCTCCCGGCCTGGGAATTCATATGCAAACACCTGCTGCTGCTAAGCCTTCAAAACGCAAACGTGCACCAGATGTTCCTCCGATCAGCACCGTGGCTTCTGTTGCTCCTCAACCTGTTTGGTGTCCACAAACTTTCAGCAATGGAGATGGTGACGTCCACATGGTCGAACCTTTATCCATGTTACCACCGGGTCGATCCATACCAGTTGCCCCAGGAAGTAAGGAGTGTGATGATGGTTCATTCAGTAAAGGCGCCTCGACAGACATTGATACTATAATTGAAGATGCTGAGGAATCATCAAAACCTTCACATTCAGCTATCGTTTCAGAACAAGGCACTGGGATTGCTAACGAGCCCTTTCCCGCTCAGCCTTCACGTACAGAACCTTCGTTCAACTATGGAACTGGAAGGATGACCGAGCTTTTGAAGGTAAGTGATAGTACAAAGTCATGTATGCCATTAATTATATATCGTTTTAGATTACTGAATTCGATACTTTGTCTACTAGGCTTTGCAGGAAAAGTCGAAGCAAGTTGTTGAACAGCCAACTTCTGCAACACGAGATGAGTTCCATGAAACGGCGGTAGGAGAATCTGTTCCTAAGGAGCAAGACAATGTCCCATGACGGCGTAATGCTAAATTTACGCCTGATTTCGGATGCCATATTTGAGTGTTCGACGAAACAGCAACGATGATTTAGCTCGAAGTCTGGGCTGGAGAGATCTGGAATAGGAATAGATCACTCTTACTCACAGGCAGAAATAGAATGGTGTTTTAAAAACTATGAACTAGTAATTTAATCTCTCTAGATTTAGCAGGAATTTACCTTTTTTTTGTGATAAAGATACATCTCAATGTTGGAGATTAATATTTGCATGAGGTAGAATATTTTCTACTCGGTGCAGACCAACTAGGGGTGAGTATTCGGATATTCGGTTCAGTTATTACATAAAAAATAATCAAACTAAAATTTCGATTTTTTCAAATCCATATCCGAACCGAATCCGAAATTATTTCGGTGATCGAACCGAAATATCCGAAATAAACAAATTGTTATTTCGGTTAATTTGGTTTTTCCACTTTTTTTTAAACAGTTTTCCTACATTTTTTATATTCATCAGAACCATTGAAAACTAGAAAAATCAAGCCTGTCAATAAACAACAATAATAAACATGAAAAACAGTCACAACCAACAACAAATAAAGTTTCAAATCTTCACAAAACACCAAACCACCAGCAACAAAATGAAAATAATCCAACAAATAGTTAAATTAAAAATCCAAGTACCAACAAAAACTAATACAAAGTTTAATAATCAATATCTTTCAACAAATACTAGAGCACGATCATGTAATAGCTTTCAATTTAGAGTAGTATTCAATATTTTAGTTTTAATAAATTAAATATAAATTTTAAAAAATATAAATAGTATATATATAATTCGGATTTCGGATATTTCGGTTTTTTAAACAATAAAACCGAACCGAAATCCAAAATTCGAAATCCGAAATCTTGAAATTTTGAAATCCGAATTGACCGAAATATCCGAAATAACCGAACTGAAATTAATTTTCGATTTTGTTTCGGTTCGGTTTTCAATTTTCGGAACAATTTGCTCACCCCTACACCAACCCGCTCCAAACCCGCTCCACAAACCGGCGCGGCCGTGCGCCAACCCGCTCTCAGCTGCGCACTTTTTTTTTTATTTTGGCACGTTCTCCCTCGTTCGGACTCCGAATTGACCTATGTTTTTTTCCCACGTTCTTGTATCGAGCTCCTCTATAACATTCCAAGCTCCTTTCACTCTTATCTTGTCTCCATTTTCCTGAAATTATTCCAAAATTAAAAAATGAGCGTAAAAACCGACAAAACAAAGTTTAACTTAGGAAAAAGGTTAAACGACCTGGTTTTTCACAAGAAAATGACATCGAATGCACCCAAAATATCGTGAAAAATCCATGTTTGTCAACATTCAAGGCCCACAGTTGAAACATAAACTAATTCAAGATTGTTTAATTTTTCCGTTAACTAAATAACACATTATCGTATATTACTAAGGGTGGTTTCAATGGTAAGTACATATTTCCAACACCAATCTGCTACATCATCGCCACATTAGCTTTTGGAATCGAGTAGATTTTTCCCAGTTTTCATTGAAATCATCTGGGTTCTTCTTGTCAGCTCTTGGAATGCTTGAGGCTGCCTGGACTTGTTTCTTCCTAGCTTGCCTGTAGCTATGTCTTTTCTTTTTCTGCTTTTTCTCAGCAGGCTTGAGTGATTCAACTTTCTTCTTAATAATCTTGTCCAGCTCCTCCATTTCTCATTTCTGCTCGTTGTGAAAGTTACACATCCAGTTGTAGTCATTGAATTCTTCTGGCTTATGTCCACAGGCTTTGGCTAGAGCAATTGTTTTCACTCTCCAAGTCTCCTCGACTGCAGCTGGTGCCGTAGCTGGTTCTTGCTCATCCAACTCCTTGGCAAAATCATCGATTTCAGCTTGTTGCATAGATTCCCCCTGAGCTGCAGCTTCTCTCTCAATTATTTTTCCAATCTCAATATTTCTTCCCCCTTTTTGGCATTATCAATAAGGGAGGCAGAGAGGTTGACAACGGTTGAGTTGAGCTTGGCGAGGGCATCTTCAACATCAACAATCTTGGTTGTGTTGTCAGCTGTGGCGAGGTTCAGCTGAGCATTGATGTTGCTTACAGTTCTGAACTGAGCATCCATATCTTTATACAAGCTGAAGAGTTGTCGGATGTCAGAGCTGTTGGAGAGAGTAGACTTTTTGATGGCTTCCAGCTGGCTTGAAAGATTTGCTATGTCGTCGACCAGTGGAGCTTGAAGACGAGAAACGATTTCAGGGACCCTCTTCTCGAGATGATTTCTGAGCTCGAGATCTTGAGAAACGAGGGACTGCTTGAGATTCCGGTCGGTGTCCTCATCAAGGGTGTAGATAGACTTCTGTATTTCATCGATAGTCCTCTCTTGAGTTTCTGCCTGCATTTCAATGGTTGTACACCGAAGAAGAAGGTCAGCTTGATTTTTCATACTTTCCATAAGAAATACCCTTTCGACGTATTCTTGGATCTGCTTTTGAAGAGCATGAGAGAATGCAGTGTCGGACTCCGTTTGGGTTCCGAATTCGACCTGAGTGGGTTTGTCTGCCTCGAACTCGACCAGTATGCGAGTGTCATCGACAATTGGACTTGGTGGAGCTGCTGCCTCTGGTTCAGCTGTTGCAATAGCTGGTTCTTCAATGATCATTACCTCAGTTGTGTTGTCACGTACAACTTCCTTGGTAATGTCAGCTGAGACTTCTTTGGAATTGTCAGCTCCAGAAGGTATCTCTCATTCTGCTGCTGAAAGTAGCTTGTTGGCTGACTCCCAGACGTCTGTTGGGTGCGGCTTGGGGTACCGCTGAGATAATCGATGATTCCTCTAATGAGCTCATCCTGATGCAAGTATGCATCCTCCAAGCTTCCAAACCCAAAAGTATGCTGGAGGCATGCTTCATCTGTCTTCAACTTCTCATAGGAGAAGGTTTCTATTAGCTGCTCATGCTGGTACCAAGTCGCCATCTTGGTGGCCAGATAGAACTTGAGATCTCCAACTTTGACGAGGGCGATGGATAGATGAGCGAGAATTGGATACTGAGTCAGAACGTTCTTGATCCCTGCAATGCGTAGATCATCAAACATGGCTTTCATGAAGGCTGAGCCAGTGGAGTTGAGTGATGGACAGTGGCGGAGCCAGGATTTTTGAATATGGGGGTGCGAGTCGTGTGACAAATAATCACATAATCCTAAACATAATGTTGGGGAAAATAAAAAACATGTTTTGAAATGATACCAAAATCCAGCTGACCCCAACCGAGTAGATGAATGTACAAACCTTGTGTTGTTTCCAGCTCACTTGTTTAGAGCTACTAGGTTTTCTAAGTACAGGTTCAACACAGCAAAAGACGTAGCTGAGCGGAGCAAAGCTGGATACAGCTAAGCAGACACAGCTAAGGAATTCAGCAGAGCAGATCAAAGCAGAGTCAAAGACCCAGCAGTATCAAGACCCAGCTCAGTGACGGAAACCTAGCTCAGTGTCGATGACACAGTTCAGGTTGAAGACATAGCTCAGGTTGATGATACAGCTCAGAGTCGAGACGCAGCAGAGTCGAAGATAGCAGAGATGCTTAGCAGCTCGAAGACGAAGACCAATTCCAAGACAAGATCCCGGTGTCAGAAGATCTCTGATGTGGTCCAATCAGAGAAGGAGTAGCTTTTGCAGATGCAGACCTACATCGTAGGTGAAAGGCTAGAAGTCAAAGAGAGTAGGTGAGATTCAAACGGCTCTCTTGCAATGGCTAGTTTGAATCTCCACCTATATATATATATATATATATCTCCTCCACCATTGAAGTAAGAAGACTAGAGAGAGACGACTGAAGAAATCAAAGGGCCAACAGATAAACGAACAACGATCTTCAAAGCCAAATCTCTCAAGAATACCCAGCCTGTAAGCTGTGTTCTTAGTTGTTCACATATTCAGTCATAGGTAGAAAAGATTAGAATAAAAATATCTTAAGTCTAGTTTGAAAGAGTTCATCATACTCCTTGTTCTTTTTTGTAAGAACTCGTTCATAGTTAGAAAACCCAAACACAAATCCTTCTACCCAGAAAAGATTAGGTAAAGGTACGCTTGTTTGAAGCGCGTAATTCGAGTGTTGGTTCTGTAGTACCCATAAACTACAGGTTAGGCTTCAGCTGTGCCCGTAAACAGTTGGTTACGTTTCGATATAGTACGTATAAACTTGTATCCAACTTGAGGAACTAAGCTGCAATGCTTGGTGACTGCGCGTAAAGTCAGTGGTATCCTTAGTGGATTACCAGATGGTTTTCTGGTCGTGGACGTAGGAGTAGTTTCTCCGAACCACGTTAAATAGCTTTGTTCTTTCCTGTTTTATTTATGCATTCAGCTAACTCTTCATAATCATTCTTTCAAGCTGCATAAACTGACTAATGGAAAAGAGAAACAAAGCTTTGCAATATAATTGAAGTAGCAGACGAACTTTCCAAAACCCACCACATTCCGCACCCAGCTAGTTGTGTCGATCAAGCTGTCTTCCAGCTGAATCGAACCCATTCAGCTCACTCAAAAGAGTTTTAACTTGGAAAAGTTTTTAACTTTGGTGTATTCACCCCCTCTACACCAAGGTATCCGTCTAGGGACCAAAAATTGGTATAAAAGTGCAGAGCGCAATGAGTTTAATCCGAATCGTCGTTCCGCTTCCAGAATGGTATTATGAAAGAAATTATGATCCTCGAAGAGAAAGTTACGCCCGTTTTAAATTCTACCCACGACGATCCATTTCGCGATCTTTCACCATCAAAAAATCAGCTGCAACTCGTTCCACATCAAGCCAAGGGAATCAAACCCAGCTGATAAAATAATTGGAATATCCATTTGAGGGGTAACCTTGCAAACAGAGTCATACAACTGAGAAATACCATCAATTGGTATCAGCTGAAAAAGAAGAGCCAAAAGTGCATCAATTGGTATCAACTCCAAGCTGACTGGAGTTACCAAGAACGGGAAGAAATTATTGCCAGAACGCCGCCGCCAGACCTCGACTCTCCTTCCTCCCAATATCTTTTTGATGAACCAAAAAGAGGGAAAGGATTGAACAGAAAAACGGAAATAAAAAGGGGAAAAAGATTGAACAGAAAAGGAATCTAGAAGAGGCAAATGGCAAGCTGGAAAGGCAACTGGAGAAAGAGCACAAACTCTCGTCAAGGCATGCAGCGCAGCCAGGAAGAGTTTAGTTAGGATTTTTGTTTTATGTTTTTCTGTAAAAGTTTGTAAAGGTTTTGGCATCATCAATAATGGGGAAATTGTTGGGAAAATAATAAACATATTTTGAAGTGATACCAAAACTCAGCTGACCCCAACCGAGTAGATGAATGTACAAACCTTGTGTTGTTTCCAGCTCACTTGTTTAGAGCTATTAGGTTTTCAAAGTACAGGTTCAGCACAACAGAAGACGTAGCTGAGCGGAGCAAAACTGGACACAGCTAAGCAGATACAGCTGATGAATTCAGTAGAGCAGATCAAGCAGAGTCAAAGATACAACAGTATCAAGGTCCAGTTCAGTGACGGAAACCCAGCTCAGTGTCGATGACACAGCTCAGGTTGAAGATACAACTCAGGTCTAAGACACAACTCAGAGACGTGACGCAGCAGAGTCGAAGATGCTGAAGACACAGCAGAGACGCTTAGCAGCTCGAAGACGAAGACCAACTCTAAGACAAGATCCCGATGTCAGTAGATGTCATCTGATATGGTCCAATCAGAGAAGGAGTAGCTTCTGCAGATGCAGACATACATCGTAGGTGAAAGGCTAGAAGTCAAAGAGAGTAGGTGAGATTCAAACGGCTCTCTTCCAACGGCTAGTTTGAATCTCCACCTATATATATATATATATATATATATATGGAGTGGATCTGGTAAGAACACATCTTATTTGAGAACGTAAGAACCATACATTTTTATTAGATCGGAGATGCATAAAATGCAAAAACTAAATGCATAAATATTTTAATGCATAAACTACAATAACTTAATGCATTCACATTTAAATGTATAAATTAGAGTAATTAAATGCACGGTTAAATCTGGACCGTGGATCAACAAGGATCAAAGGTCCAGATTTGTTCTTATTTCTCACCTAAGAAAGTGTTCTTATTTAATCCGCGCTCTATATAGTGAGTGGAGAAGACTGGAGAGACGACTGAAGAAATCAAAGAGCCAACAGATAAACAAACAATGATCTTCAAAGCCAAATCTCTCAAGAACACCCAGCCTATAAGCTGTGTTCTTAGTTGTTCACATATTCAGTCATAGGTAGAAAAGATTAGAATAGAAATTTTTTAAGCCTAGTTTGAACAAGTTCATCATACTCCTTGTTCTTCTTTGTAAGAACTCGTTAATAGTTGGAAAACCCAAACCCAAACCCTTCTACCCAGAAAAGGTTAGGTAAAGGTACGCTTGCTTGAAGCGCGTAATTCGAGTGTTGGTTCTGTAGTACCCGTAAACTACAGGTTAGGCTTCAGCTGTGCCCTTAAATAGTTGGTTACGTTTCGATACAAAACGCGTAAACTTGTATCTAGCTTGAGGAACTAAGCTGCAACGCTTGCTGACTGCGCGTAAAGTCAGTGGTATCCTTAGTGAATTACTAGATGGTTTTCTAGTCGTGGACGTAGGAGTAGTTTCTCCAAACCACGTTAAATAGCTTTGTTCTATCCTGTTTTATTTATGCATTCAACTAACTCCTCATATGCATTCTTTCAAGCTGCATAAACTGACTAATGGAAAAGAGAACAAAGTTTTGCAATATAATTGAAGTAACAGACGGACTTTCCAAAACCCACCACATTCCGCACCCAGCCAGCTGTGTCGATCAAGCTGTCTTCCAGCTGAATCGAACCTAGCCAGCTCACTCAAAAGAGTTTTAACTTGGAAAAGTTTTTAACCTTGGTGTATTCACCCCTCCTCTACACCAAGGTATCCGTCTAGAGACCAACAATTGGTATCAGAGCGCAGAGCGCAATGAGTTCAATCCGAATCGTCGTTCCGCTTCCAGAATGGTATTATAATAGAAATTATGATCCTCGAAGCGAAAGTTACGCCCTTTTTAAATTCTGCCGACGACGATCCCTTTCGCGATCTTGCGCCATCAAATAATCAGCTGCAACTCGTTCCACATCAAGCCAGGGAAATCAAACCCAGCTGATAAAATAATTGGAATATCCAATTGAGGGGGGTCCTTGCAAACGGAGCCTTCCCTCAGAAGAAGAAGGTCAAGATGACTCACTCCAAACTGAGTCATACAACTGAGAAATACCATCAATTGGTATCAGCTAAAAAAGAAGTGCCAAAAGTGCATCAATTGGTATCAACTCCAAGCTGACTGGCATTACGAAGAAGAGGAAGAAATTATTGCCAGAACGCTGCCGCCAGACCTCGACTCTCCTTTCTCCCAATATGTTTTTGATGAACCAAAAAAGGGGAAATGATTGAACAGAAAAATGGAAATAAAAAGGGGGAAAAAATTGAACAGAAAAGGAATCTAGAAGAGTCAAATGGCGAGCTGGAAAAGCAACTAGAGAAAGAGCGCAAACTCTCGTCAAGGCACGCGGAGCAGCCAAGAAGAGTTTAGTTAGGATTTTCGTTTTGTGTTTTTCTGTAAAAGTTTGTAAAGGTTTTGGCATCATCAAAAAGATGGAAATTGTTGGTAAATAATAAACATGATTTGAAGTGATACCAAAACCCAGCTGACCCCAACCGAGTAGATGAATGTACAAACCTTGTGTTGTTTTCAGCTCACTTGTTTAGAGCTATTAGGTTTTCTAAGTACAGGTTCAGCACAGCAGAAGACGTAGCTGAGCGAAGCAAAGCTGGACACACCTAAGCAGACACAGCTGAGGAATTCAGCAGAGCAGATAAAGCAGAATCAAAGACCCAGCAGTATCAAGACCGAGCTCAGTGACGGAAACCCAGCTCAGTGTTGATGACACAGCTCAGGTTGAAGACACAGCTCAAGTGGATGATACAGCTCAGGTCTAAGACACAGCTCAGAGTCGAGACGCAGAAGAGTCGAAGACGCTGAAGACACAACAGAGACGCTTAGCAGCTCTAAGACGAAGACCAACTCCAAGACAAGATTCCAGTGTCAGAAGATCTCATCTGACGTGGTCCAATCAGAGAAGGAGTAGCTTCTGTAGATGCAGACCTACATCGTAGGTGAAAGGCTAGAAGTCAAAGAGAGTAGTGAGATTCAAACGGCTCTCTTCCAACGGCTAGTTTGAATCTCCACCTATATATATATATATATATATATATATATATTTATATATATCTCCTCCACCATTAAAGTGAGAATACTAGAGAGAGACGACTGAAGAAATCAAAGAGCCAACAGATAAACGAACAACGATCTTCAAAGTCAAATCTCTCAAGAACACCTAGCCTGTAAGATGTGTTCTTAGTTGTTCACATATTCAGTCATAGGCAGAAAAGATTAGAATGGAAATATCTTAAGCCTTGTTTGAACGAGTTCATCATACTCCTTGTTCTTCTTTGTAAGAACTCGTTCATAGTTGGAAAACCCAAATCCAAACCCTTCTACCCCTAAAAGATTAGATAAAGGTACGCTTGCTCAAAGCGCATAATACGAGTGTTGGTTCTGTAGTACCCGTAAACTATAGGTTAGGCTTCAGCTGTGCCCATAAACAGTTGGTTACGTTTCGTTACAGTACGCGTAAGCTTGTATCTAGCTTGAGGAACTAAGCTGCAACGCTTGCTGACTGCGCGTAAAGTCAGTGGTATCCTTAGTGGATTACCATATGGTTTTCTGGTCGTGTACGTAGGAGTAATTTCTCCGAACCACGTTAAATAGCTTTGTTCTTTCCTGTTTTATTTATGGATTCAGCTAACTCCTCATAAGCATTCTTTCAAGCTGCATAAACTGACTAATGGAAAAGAGAAACAAAGCTTTGCAATATAATTGAAGTTACAGACGGACTTTTCAAAACCCACCACATTCCGCACCCAGCCAGCTGTGTCGATCAAGCTGTCTTCCAGCTGAATGGAACCCAGCCAGCTCACTCAAAAGAGTTTTAAGTTGGAAAAGTTTTTAACCTTGGTGTATTCACCACCCTCTACACCAAGGTATCCGTCTAGGGACCAACACATAAAAGTATATTTCATATTAAAAGCAGTACAATCCGAAATATTGTTTAATTCTAAAGTCATACACTTCAAAATACAAAAAAAAAATAATAGAAGAGAGTTGAGAATTGAGTTTGGAGTGGACTGTGGTGCTGCAGCCTGCCGTGTTGGGGCCGGTGGAAGGACGTCGGCGGCGACTCGTTCCGTTCCATTCTGTTTTGTTCTGCTTCTGCACTTCTGTTCATTTTCTTTTCTCGTTTTGTTCCTTTTCTTTTGCCGTCAATTTTTTGTTATGTTCATTTTATTTTTTTTTCTAATTTATGTTGGGTTGTGGTGGTGGGCTTTAAGATTTCAACTATGGGCCGATTTAATTTATATTTTTATCCATGTAATTTAGTGGGTTTGATAGTTATAATATGCAATAGAATAATAAGAATCATAAATTATTTTAATGTATGTAATTATATGTAATACTACTGTTGCTTTAGGCAATTATTTGTGTTACTTTGTATTTGAGTTTATTTTATGTTTATTTTCCCACCATCACCCATATTCTTCCCGTCACTCCGAGACCGCTGTCGTTCCGCCACCACTGAGTGTCGCTATTTCAGTCGCGCACGTGTCGCCTCTGGCTTTTCTTATCCTCTGCGACCGCTGTCGCCCCGCCATCTTTGCCGCGCCCTTTCGACTCAGCGACCGCTGAGTTTCCCATCTCTATTTTCAGCGCTTGCTCAGTTCAGTTCCAGCACTTGTCGGTTGTCTTGTACGCTTGTTTAATGCCTCTATCAACGTTCTTGGGTTAGATTTGTCAAATGGCACGCACAAAGAATGCTCCGGGCTCTACTTCTCAACCACATGATCCGATGGAGGAAGAGGAACCTGTTGATTGTTCTCCGGATTACGACTGCCCGTTTCCTATCTTCAACCCTTTGTCAGGTGCTGTTTTTCAGCGTTTAAGCCGTTTTGATGTTACTGTGCCTCGTTATTTTGATTGGGATTTGATGGAATCTCTTGGGGTGATCACTTCACTTAAGCAGTATCTCAAAAATTTGGGTATGGATAAATTTGCTAGGATGGAGTTTCCTGGTTATTCTCCATTATGTTTAGAGCTATTGACGACTTTTGATCTTGTGGATGATTTTACTCAGTTCACTTGTCGGATGTTTGGTCGTGATTTTACTATTACTGACCGCATTATGAAGCGGGTGTTTGGTTTTCCACTAGAGGGGTTCCGTAAGCTCCCACCGGAGTTTGATGCTGCTGAGGCATGGGAGTTTTTGTCTGGGTTCAATAATTGGCAATCTGGGGGTATGCCTAGTGGATTTATTAAGGATCATGCATTGGGAATTCTGCACAAATTCCTTGTTTACAATGTTAGTGGTAATCAGGAGGCGAATAAGGTTAACACTGGGGAACTTTTTCTACTCACCGCTGCTATCCAAAATGTCTAAGTATGCCCTACGGCATTTGTGTTTGAGGCCTTTCAGAATATTCAGCGCCGCTCCCGTTGCCATCCTACGCTCCCTCACATTGTTACTGCTTTGGCCCATTATTTTAAGTTGATACCGCCGAATGGATTTCCTCCTGAGGTTCAGACCAAATTGCTTCCGTGGCGTATTGATTTGAATGAGTTGAGAGGTGCACCTTTTGCCATCAACCGGACTACGCTTTGTCCCTTTAAGCGGCGCCGGTGTGTCAAGGCTTATCTTAATAATTTGGCCGCTAATCCCCTTTCAGAACCACCATCCCGTGCTATGCCGGGGGACGACAAAGATGCCGATGACATTGATCCTGTATGGTCTACTGGGATGGCAACGGTGTGGCCGACTCGTGGGGCGGGATTTTCTTCTTCTCCCTCTGAATTTGCTCAGCTCCGTGAAGATCTTCAGGCCTTCCGTGCTGATTGGAGCACTCAGTGGGGCCAATTTCAGCATGATGTTTATGGCCATTTTGATGCACAGAATCAGCAGTTGTATTCATACCAGTAGCAGCTAGAGGAGCATAGTCAGCGTTTGGATGCTGAGAATCAGCAATTGCTCGCTCAGAATCGTCTTTGGAGCGAGCAGAATCAGCAATGGGCTCTCCAGCAGCAGCAACTTGCCGATCAGAATGCACACTTTGGACACTGCATCATGGCCATCCACCTCCACCGCCTTCTGATCAACAATGATTCTTCACTGTTGTTTCGTATGTTTTCTACTTCTTCTTTTGTCTGTTTTCTTTTATTTTATGTTATAGTCATTTTTGTGTTTTGTTTTTCCTTTGTTGATGGTTCAGTGTCACTTTTGGTTTCGTTTCCTGCCCTGTTTTTGTTTCGTGTTGTCTTCTTCTCTTTGTTTGCTTCTTTTTATTACGATGAGGGCATTGTTTTCTTCTCTTATCTGGGAGGGGCAGGTTTGGTCGGTGTTGCTTGCATGTCCTCATGAGTCTTATTTTGTTCTAAGTTGTAAATATGATGATTGGACTTAATGAATTATGTTTTGATGGACTTGATTGATTGGTATGTTCTGTTATGAATCGATTATTTGTGAGTATTATATAGCTATATGTGGGGCCTTGTCATACTTGATTGATTGATGCTCGATAGTTGAATATGAGGTTATGGGTGAGAAGATTGTGCTTTATTGGTTGTATCCCAAGTGTAAAAAAAAAAAAACTCTGAGTCAAGTTGAGAGGCTTCTGCTCTTCTGGGAACCATGAGCATGGGAAACAACGTGGGGCCACTTTAGATAACCTCGAAATGTTTACACCTCATGAATTATGGCCACATAACTCGACTTGACTTAGAGCTATTTAATTATGTTTGTTGGTTTAAGCTTGTGTGTGATTTGAAAGGCTCTACCCCTCTTTCTCGTCTGCTAAAAATTGAATATTTTATGCGAGGAATGGGTATGGGAAACCACACTAGGATGCCGGAATTTTTCCGAGGAAGAACCTAGTGAATTTTGCCTGGAATTCACCTTATTTCTTTAAGTTTCTTTGTGATTTAGAATTTGGGATAAGTCGAAAAGTTGTGATATCTTCGTGCCTATAACCTTGTTTTAAATGTTGGGTGGATTTAGGTCTTGTGTGGCGGGCCACTTGTTGTTGTTTGATAGTCGCGTTCGATTGAAGATTGATGGAATGTGTTGTGATTGATAGGATATCGAAGCATGTTTTGTTGAGTTTGATTGATCATTTTCATTTTAGTTTGAAATGAGATTTGCTTGAGGACAAGCAAGGTTTTGTGTGTGGAGGGTTTGTTGCGTTAGTTTTTTGTTGCATTTTTGTATGTTCTGCATGCGCATTTTTTATATCATTTGCTAGATTTTGCATTGTTTTAAAGTCAAAATACGCTAATAATATTTTGTTGAGCTATCAGTTGAAAGTGCAGATTTTTGCTCGAAAATGACGAAGGCAACCAAAAGCTCGATCAACTTCCACTGTGGCCTTGATTTTTGGCGTAGTACAACTCATCGGTCTCTCCTCGTAGGAGACCGCTGAGTTTAAAAGGTTTTTCCACGATTAATACAGGGCCAGAAGTCAGCGGTCTCTCAGCCTAGGAGACCGCTGAGTCCGGCGCTCAAGTGCATTCAAGAACGAAAACTCAGCACTCTCTCACTCTTGGAGACCGCTGAGTCCAGCGCCTCGCCAATACGGGGTCAGAAATCAGCGGTCTATCAACCTAGGAGACCGCTGAGTTCCGCGCTCGCTCACTCCAGAAGATCGCTGAGTCGGACGATTAGCGGGATCGATGAAGAACGCTCAGCAGTCGCTGAGCCTAGGAGACCGCTGAGCGTGATTTATTTGTGATGCATATAAATAGTGCACGAGGGTTTCAGAGACGGGATCCACCACTGTTCCAGACACTTTTTAGACGTATTTTTCTCAATATTTTACGGAGTTTCTCTTAGGTTTTGTCTTCTAGATTTCTCCGAATATTTGAATTTAGTAATTTCAATTGTCGTATTTCAATTCGGATTGGAGACTACGATCATCGCAAGTTCTAGATTTAATTTCAGTTCATCGTTCATCTTCAATTCCGTGCACATTCGTGAGTTCTTTCAATTTTCGTTTTCAATTTGTGATTTTAATTTCTCTTGTTGCATGCTTAATCAAGTTAATGTTACGGGTAAAATCATTGAATGCTTTTGTTAGCAGTAGTGCTTTAATTCTCTCCTAGGGTTTATTTTATGCTCTTAATTTCCTGCCTAGGGTTAATTCATGTTCAATTATTCCTTCCACTTAGTCATAACAAAACCCCCAATTGATTTACCGCTTTCTTTTTATTTTCCTCTTTGCAACACATTGATTTCCCTGCTAAGTTTTTCTTGTGAGATGATATTTGGGTTGGCTTGCTTAGTCTACTGTGATCTCGTTCAATTGTGAGCGACTTAGAATTAATTTAGTCGAAACAACTACTAATTTTTTTTTCGGGGGTGCCTCTATAGTTCCGCGGTTGCGAACATGATATTGATAACAATTTCAACGAAGGCCACATAAATAATATTGTTGTTTCTTATCACGAGTAGACTCACTACAAAAAAAGTTAGCATTTATAATTATAACCATCTTTTACAACGAATATAAATTTCGTCACGTATGCACATCTTACGTGAAGAAATTTATTTTTCTCACTTATTCCCCAAATTCAAAAGAAAAAAGGGGAAATTCAGAAGAAAATAAAAGCTAGCCTTACATTTGTTTGCCAAATTATTTAGCAATTAATAACCGCAAGTGTACGGGTGCGTGTGTAATACTCAGCAAGCAAGGTCGTGTCCATGTAGACTAATTTTGAACACTCATGATTACTATTACTACGTCGTAATTTTAACCTATTTAGACTAATCGAAATTTTGAAGGGTAATTACTAAATTAAACAAGCAAGTTGGAATTAAACAAATTAACAATTTCAAATAAACTAAACAGGAATGACAACGATGATTTGTAACTTAAGGGAGATGAATTTCTAAAGACTAAGCATCGACATCTTGCAAAGGATTAAATTCCTAACACTCAAGCCTCGTTTTGTTATCTCTTTACTTAAGGCGATCTCTTGTTCACTCGAGCCTCCTCTCGGATGACTAAAGTAGTAGATTACAAGGTAGAATTGTTGTCTTCAAGCAAAAACTAGCCTATAACTCCTAAAAGCACCTAGGATCATTCTACCCTCACAATACCACTCATCCTCTCAGACTATTGCAATATTACGCCTTGTGTTCGGTTCTAGTGTCGACTCACCCCTCTATCGAGCCTCAAATCAACACAACATGCACATTTAAATGGTAGCTAATCACTCAAATGCTCAAACAAATCAACAAACACAAGGAGGTAAGAGAAAACTCAACAATAATTTAATATCAAAGACTTTAATCCATACAAAATATCTAGCTTAATCCCTAGAAAGAGGGATTTAGCCAATCATGTTCATAATCAACAAAAATCCCAAATTAAGGAATAAAAACAGCTAAAAAGCAAGAGAATAGAGGTGAAGTGACAAATCCTAGACTTCTTCTTCCCCGAGTTCCAAGCTCCAACAATGGTGGATGGTGGTAGTGTGAGTAAAAGTGTGAAAGTGTGTGTGAGTGGTGGGATGGTGGATGTTAGACCTAGATTGAAGAGCCAAAATGAGGTATTTATAGGTTTATGGAGTGAGGAGTAAGTTGCTACATCAACGAATCCGAAAATAGGAGTGAAATAGAGATAAAAACGTATTTTGGGTGAAGGAGGGCTCGCTGCGCGAGGTCGCGTGCCAACCCGCACCCCGAAGGGTTGATTTTCTTCTTCCCTGCGCCCGAGCACCTTGCGGATTAAGTCGTGCACCAACCTAGAGGTGAGCATTCGGATATTCGGTTAAGTTATTACATAAAAAATAACCAAACTAAAATTTCGGTTTTTTCAAATCCATATCCGAACCGAATCCGAAATTATTTCGGTGACCGAACCAAAATATCCGAAATAACCAAATTGTTATTTCAGTTAATTCGGTTTTTCCACTTTTTTTTAAACAGTTTTCTTACATTTTTTATATTCATCCAAACCATTGAAAACTAGAAAAATCAAGCATGTCAATAAACAACAATAATAAACAAGAAAAACAGTCACCACCAACAACAAACAAAGTTTCAAATCTTCACAAAACACCAAACCACCAGCAACAAAATGAAAATAATCCAACAAATAGTTAAATTAAAAATCCAAGTACCAACAAAAACTAATACAAAGTTCAATAATCAATATCTTCCAACAAATACTAGAACACGGGCATGTAATAACTTTCAATTTAGAGTAGTATTCAATATTTTAGTTTTAATAAATTAAATATAAATTTTAAAAAATATAAATAGTATATATATAATTCGGATTTCGGATATTTCGGTTTTTTAAACAATAAAACCGAACCGAAATCCAAAATCCAAAATCTTTAAATTTTGAAATCCGAATTGACCGAAATATCCGAAATAACCGAACTGAAATTAATTTTCGGTTTCGGTTCGGTTTTTGGTTTTCGAAACAATTTGCTCACCCCTAAGACCAACTTTTTATTGACGATGCTTCTTTGTTCTATTTATAGGTAAGGAAAAAGCAGTATATTTCGATATATGGATAATTATACTAAGGGTTAATTATCTGTAAATACACAAACTATTACCTAATTTCGGGTTTTAATGCAATTAGAAAAATTGGCGGAAATATTTAATGCACAACCTTTTTAAGTGTTAGGAATTTAGCTCGAGTCGAAACTCCTAGAAAACTGAGATCTACATCGTCGGAATTGAGAGCGTGGTTGAACTCCCCTGGGCTTGCACTACCAAACTCCCAAATCAATTTTAAGATCTGAGCTAAATTCCTAACACTTGAAAAGGTTGTGCATAAAATGTTTCCGCCAATTTTTCTAATTGCATTAAAACCCGAAATTAGGTAATAGTTTGTGTATTTACAGACAATTAACCCTTAGTATAATTATCCATATATCGAAATATACTGCTTTTGAGCTAAATTCCAAACACTTGAAAAGTTCGCATATTTTTCGTCAAATTTTTAAATTGTACTAAAAATCAGAATTCAATAATAGTTTGTGTATTTAGAATTTTAAGAAATCTTTCAACGATAGCTTTCTAATGATATCCATATTGATAGGTTTTGGTTACGAATGTGATCGTAAAGTAGACTGAAAGTTTCTTTTTTAACACACTTTACCAATTACCTATTTTTTGGTCGGATTATGAATTTGAGCTAAATTCCAATTACTTAAAAAGTTCGTGTATTTTTTAGCCAAATTTTTAAATTATACTCCTAAAAATCGGAATTCAATATTAGTTTGTGTATTTACAACTCTTAAACTAATTTTAAGAAATCAATAGTTCAATTAAATAATCTTATTCGAAAAGTCGGTAATGACTAAAACAAATGCATCGCTAATTAAATCCAATACAACCTTGTTTTGGTAGTCGGCGTCCAATAAAAGCTTATCTAGTTCAACATTATTATTAGTTAATTATACAAAGATTGATCTGATTTTAGATCATTTTAATCATGAAGCTGAATATAAGCAGCCATAAAGGGGGCACTTTTTATATGAAACAGTTCGGTAAAAACTTGCATGCAACTGATTGCATGTATGGGATCGGGTCGGGTTGGATTTGACCCGGGTCAAATAATTGACTATTTTTTTTCTATTTTTTTAATGTATTTTTCTATTTTTTTCATTTTTTATGAAATATTACTTTTCTTCTTGTTAATTATTACTCCCTCCATCCCGATAGCAAGCTCTCGTTTTCTTTTTTTATCAGTCTCAATAGTAAGATCTCATTCCAAAAATAGAAACAATTAATCCTCTAAAAATTATGCGACCTATCACTTTTTATTTTTTTATTCTTATTTCTTAATAACCGTACTCAAAGCAAGTGAGACCTTATTGGGAAAGAGGGAGTACTTTTTATCCTTACAAATATTACTTTTCTTCTTGTTAATTATTAATATTTTTTATCACGACAAATATTACTTTTTCTTTATAATAATTGTTACTTTTTTATAATATTTAAAAAAATAAATTTTAAAAAAAGTCAACGGGACCTGGGTCAACCCGGCCTGGTCTCATACATATATACGATCGTACATGAGACCTACTGAAAATTTTTTGGCAACATACTTTTTCAAAACCAACTACTCCCTCCGTCTCACTCGAAGTGACATGTATTCTTTTGGATTGTCCCACTTGAAGCGGCACATTTCAAAAAAGGAAACCACTTTCTCTCACAATAAGGTGTGGACTTTTACCACTTTCTATTTCATTATTCTTTATTAACTATTCTCTTAAATTACCGTGCCTAAAAAAAGTATCACTTCGAGCAAAACGAAAGGAATATAAATCTATGTATTACAAGAATGGTAAGACTGAATATGGTGCGGTGCGCCATTTTTAATTTTTTGTTTTATTTTATTTTTATTTTAAATCAATGAATATTTCATTAATTCTAATTGGAGCTTAATTAATTATAGTTGGGATCTTAAAAAAAAATTAATTGAAGATTAATAAATCCTAATTAGAAATTAATAAAATCTAATTGAAATCAATAAATCATAATTTGTATTAATAAATCCAAATTTAAATTAATAAATTCTAATTAAAATTAATAAATCCTAATTGAAATTAATTAACTTCTAATTACCCCATAATTACTCCTAATTTTCTTATTTACCCCTAATTACATTCAATCCTACCGCTACATTTATCGTACACAAGTTTTTGTCTTACAGTATATCTGAAGTCATAGGATCTACTAGAGCTGTCTAAACGAGTCGGGTAGGGTACCCTATTCGAAAATGTCGGGTACCCGACCCCGATTTTTTCAAATTTATAATACCCGATCCCGACCCTATATTAAAAATCGGGTATCCAAATACCCGAAGTAGGTATCCCAATCAGGTATTAGGGTACCCGAATTACCCGATATTATTTCATTTATATTTTATATTATGCCTAAAATAAATTATTCAATATTATTCAATTTATGTCTTACACTATATATACACAATGTGTATAGGCTAATATATATAGAAATAGAATACAACAACACGATATATTTACATTATATCAAATCTAAATTATAAACTATTAAACTCGTAGCAGTAACCATAACAATTTGTAACCAAAAGAAACAAAAAATGTATAACAATTTAAAATTAAAAAATATCACCAACACCATTAATCTATAAACTAAAACCATAAACAACCTAACCAAACGAAACAAAATATGTATAGCAATTTAATATAAAGTAATATAATGTAGAATCAAATATATCTCATAGATTTGTTTATATCCTAATTCCTAAAATAATATAATATAAAATAATATAATATAATATAAATTAAAAACTCGGGTATACTCTGGTACCCGAATCGGGTGTCAGGTATACCCGATACCCGAAATTTCTAAAAATCTCAACCCGCATCCCGACCCGTTTACCCGAATATGCAGGTATCGGGTACCCAATACCCATCGGATATCGGGTCGGTACAATACTATCCGATTACCCACCACCCATTTAGACAGCCCTAGGATCTACTCCACTCATATCAACTGCTCAAAATAGTTGAGGCTTGCAATATAATAAAATATACTTAAAACCTTCACAACTCAAATAATTGAATCAAATTATAGTTGGATATACAATTAGAGCAGCAATATGAAATTGAGGGAATCACGGCTACAGTTCTGAAGCTCATTACGGTAGTAATAAACACCACCTCTTCTATAACAAAAATAAACTACCATCAATTATTTTTGACAAAATTTTCAAATTACAATGCTCAAATGCCTCTCTTTTCTCAAAATAAAAATAAAAAATGTGTAATTTGCCAAGGGGGAAAAAAAGGAAAGGTGAATATGTATGAACTTGAACAAGAAGAGCAAACTATATGTCAAAATTTTTAATGGAAGAATGATCAAAATCTTAAAGGTTGCTGCTAATATATAATTCAAGCAAACTTGGTGCTCAAGAAACCATTGGTCCCTGGAATTGCAATCGGCCGTAAAACAGGAAAGAGAGGCTGTGAAATTGGTGGGACAATAAAAGGCTGTTGTACGTTCGCCATCAATGGGGGAGTCATGCATAGCTGCAGTGCATGAGCCGAAGCATTTCCTACGAAGACAGCCTCTTTGGTTAAGCATACCCCAAATATTAAAGACAAATGGATGTATTACTACTTTTATCTCCAAATTAAAATACAATATGTAACAAGTGTGGCACGCGTATCTCTTGTGTTTCAACCACATTCAATAGCACGCTCCACCAGATAACAACCCATCTTATCACCTAGTTAAGAAAGTGCAGCCATTCTGTAACTAAATATATGATCCAACTAGATATCTTTAACCTAGGGGATGATCCTACGGGTAATGAGCTAATAGTTTCACAGAGGTCGAAATGTTATGTGGTCACCAGCAGGCTTCTTTAGTGTATATCAAGCAGCTTATTGATGATATCTTCCATTTCACAGATTAAATAACTTTTGCAAGATACCATTTGAATTCAATCTTTTTCATTTTCATTTACTTATGCCTTCTAAATCCAAATATTGAGCTAAAAACTTCTAGCTTACATCCACATACATACCTTGATGCTTATGAGGATGCAATTGATGCAGGGTTGATACAGGCCGCATAGCTGCTGGAGAGAACCCGGATGCACTCTGTACAACATCCTGAACATTTTTATAGCAGTGAAGTATCAGTAAACTATTCATTTGATACTTCAAAGCAATTTTCAGAACTAAATTTTCCCGAAGAAAGCGAAGGAAAATAATGAAAAATTAAAATGAACTAAGATCCAAAGATGACAAGTCTCAGAAACTTGATTGTGTCAAGAAACAAAAGTCTGAGAAACTTGACTGTGACGAGAAACATAACCGGAAAAAAGTAACACTCCATTTGGTTTCATTTCCACATCTCATTTTCTTTCTCTAGAGATTAACAAATAGTATTAGATTACTACATTCATCAACTTTTCATTTAGCAGAACAACAGTCTTATCTGCAGTTATAAGTATTTTCCATTACTCATAAGAAAGTCGTAACATCGACAATACATCTAAAGTGAAAACGGTCTACCCTTAAGTACATCACTGTTTCTAAAAGAACACCCAAACACGTTTTCGCTGTCTATATATTTTCCAAAAACGATCTACAGAGAATGTCTGGAAACAAAACCATATGCAGTGTAAGCATTCTGCAGTTTTCCTCGATGTCACTGGGCCATGAGCATTTAAAAACCAAAAAAAAAAAAAATCAAAACAAACATCAATAAATAATAATGACAAGTAGATAAAGCACAGTATCTTACACTAGGAACAGGATGCATACAAGCAAGCGACCCTCTTCCAAGCATCACCTGAGGATAATGATTAATTGCAAGAATTAGACGACCCTTTCAAAATAAGTTCTGTACTAATATGATGGTATTTCACAATCATTGCCATACATTTTGTGAGTTTGGATGGATATAAGCATAGCTTGTTTGTAAATTCTGATATTGGCCAGCATATCTAACAGGTTGTGTCCTGGTCACCATTTGTCCAGTAACCTGCACATACAATAATGCTAGTAAAAGATGGTAAGCTAAAAGAACAAGAAAAATTATAGCTTACGTAAATGCCCTTCAATCCATATGAGTTGCCCAACTGTCCTAATATCAATCTCTTCACAGACAATTACTCAAGTCTACTCAGTGTTAATTATTGGAAGGCTACAGAAATGAGTCTAAGCAGTACATGAACTACTTTAGGAGGTATGTGCCTGAAAATAACAGCTATTTGATACTTCATACTGTTGAGATCTCTGAGTTGCGCATAATGTAAGCACATAAACAAATGGAAGGCAACACTTACAGGTTGGACATATGGTGCATCATTGCCACCATGCCCAAAGGCGACATTATTATATGGAACAAACTTAAAAGGCACAGAGGAATGAGCAAAAGAACTTCCATCAACTTCTTCTCGTGCAGTCGCCATTGGTGCCATTGTGTAGGTTCGTGTCGTGTAAAAATCAGTTGCTCCAGTAGGGACTGCAGGAGGAGTTCCTGTTCTATGTTGCAGCATTGATGGAGAGAACATTTTAGCTCCAGGATTGAGCTTAGATTCCTACGGGAAAATTAATAAAAATTGTATCATAGAGCTTGGGAATAGTTGTCCAGCACACTTATCCTCATCGCAAATATTGAAATAATCAATCCAGAATACAGTAATTATTCTTAAACCAAGCTCCATTTTGAATATAGTCATGCATGAACATCCATAGTACCTTAGCAGTTCTCTTAACACTTGAACCTTTTGGAGGGACCAACAGGAAGGGATTTGATGATGCACTCAGGCATGATTCTGATTTCACATTGATTCTGGGAGTTGACGCAACAGAATTACTTGGTTGGGAAGCTACAGTTAATGCAGTCTCAACCATGGTAGCCTTCTCTTGATCCTGATCGTCAAGTGCACTAGAACAACCAGAAGATACTACTTGCAGTTCTAGGCGCATGAAATCCTCTTGAACATGTACAACAGAAGCTGATTGAGCCTCACGACTGGTGACTTCATAGAAAACACGAAACATATTTACAATCTCCTTACAACTTTGAGAAACAGAATCTTATCAATTATAATATGAGCATGATAATTAATTGTAGTAGCAGACAGGAGTTGGTTTTTGCTAATCATTTGGGAAGAAGGAAACTCACTGCTTAGACTTGAGTCTTGAACTTCACCACTCTGCCAAACCAAAAGCAAAATTATTGAAAGAATCTTTATAAGGGAAAATTATATGCTTATAATTTATATAAACATACAGTTCTCTTGTCTTGAAATTGAAGGGGATTCTGGCAATCTCTCTGTGTTTCTTGTGAACCATCCCGAACATGCCTGCTAACATTAACCACAAGATGATTGAGAATGACATATAGAAAGTGTTTAGCCAAAAAATAGACAAAAAATAAAAAGAAAATTACAAATTGAAAAAGTGAAGAAGAAATTAATAGAAACTACATGGTTGAAGAGAAAATAGGGAAAATAATACAGGGAACCACAAGAACAATGAAAGTTTAAGAAAAATACCTAATGTCACTAATCAGTGCATATTGATATCTACTTAATCCTATTGAACTTGGAACTAGGAGAGTCGATACACTACCATATTTAGCAATTGCAGAGATAAAAGAATATGCAAAAGAAATTGTAGATAACAAACAGAACACAACAAAGGCAGAAATGTCTACCTCCCATCATTAAAACAATTCTCAGCTTCTTCTATCTGAATCTGCAGAAATAGATGAAGAAATTGACCTCACAATCTAAAGGAATGAGAGGAAGAACAAGCAACGGGCAGGATGTATAAGCAGAAAGAAAAAACTGCACGAGGATACTTTTTAAGCCATTCAAATTATTAGCTTCATTATTTATTATCAGGTCTATTAGTTGTTCTTTTGAAAGTTCACCTTTTCAATATTCCTTGTAACCGATCTCTCACTATAGTCTTCTGCTAGGTGACTGCCCGAGGGGTTTGCTGTCCTCATAGTAGAATCATTCTCTCTACTAAGTGACAACCTGCAAGTAGATAATAATCTATTAAATGTACCATAATACACAAACCATTATGGGAGTTCAAGTAAAGGTTTCAAGAGATATCCAAATTCCAAACTCTCTAAAATAGTTAAATCTACACCATCAATAACACCCAAACCCTCCACCTCCAGAAAGATAATAAACATAAAATGTATATTATGTTATCCGTCCATTATGGAGACACAATTCTTATAAAGACCATCTTATGGCATTTGAAACATGGAAGTTGCATCATCAATTTCAAATTTCAAAGTCCATTTAGATCTCCATTACAACGAACTGCAGGTCCAGCTCTAGGGTTCCAAGCTAGATTCCCTATCAACCTTGAGATGTATCTGTCTATCAAGTACTAATCAAGTGGAAAAGACCAAATAAATTCTTGTACCAAGTTCCATTAACTCACTACGCAAAGTGTTCTAGAAATATCTACCTTGATTGAATTGTGTACTCAAAGTTCCCTTTTGACTCATTTGTTTCTACCACTTCTCCATCCCTTTCCGAGCATTCAGTGTAGCCTGCCGCCGCCTCCATGTCATCCCCCCCTACATATCCTGTCATTCCATCAGAAGGAAGTATAACTCCCTGGAAATAGGAAATACGAAAACATTTATTAGCACTAGAAGTTCTTCCTATAAACGTACAAAACTTGAGTATAGAGAAAAGCACAGGCAACGTGCCTTTGCAACAACTTGGACAAGATCTTCCGAGTGCACTATAAGCGTCTCTATCACAGTTCCATTAACTACATTGGAATTTAGGCTACCCTTCTTAATCATCCTTGCTTTCTTCAACACAATTGCTAAAACAACCAGAACTCAATCAATTAGAAAAATATCAGACAGCTATAATACATAAATTGAACACATTGCCACCAAAAACTAAGCAATTTTCTTAAACAACATAGCGAGTCAAAACTAGAAAATCGATTTTTTTTCCCCCTACAATTGTAACAGAATACAATACAATGGAACAAGAATTCGAGCCAGTAATATCAAGGAAATCAAAGATCAGATACCAAACATAAAAATCAATAAAAATAAGAACAAGTATAATTTCTCGGCAAAACGTGAACCCTATAAAGGAATTCGGAAATCTTGCAAAATCCATATCGATAAAAACAGATGGCATTAATAAAAAACAAACCATAATCCCTGTCAACAGAGGCGGTGTGGAAGATTCCAGAATAAACGGAGCCATCTTTGGCGTGAACGTCAACGGCCATTCCAATGATGCACATCGTGGTAAACAGCAAGGCATCCCCGAGTGCTGCCGCCGCCGCCGCCGCATCGTTTCTGATTTTTCCTTCCTCCCTTAACTCCCCCTTTCTGCAGGCCATTCTATACTATCGAAAGAATTAATGGAATCGAAATGGAATTGTTATTATTAATAGTGATGAATGAGAGTGAGTTTGATTGATGAAGTGGGAGGGAGTGAGGAGATCTGAGAGCTGTAGCTGTAGCTTTCTTTGATTTGGAATTTGGATTTGCAGTGAAAGAGAGAAGAGAGAGATGATTGTCCACCTTTTTTTGCGGGCATTTTCTACCTTTATATATTCGCAAAAAAGCTGCACCTTTTTTCTTCTCTCTCTGTAGGCTTTTCTCCCTCTTTACCCGCTTGATTTTGCGGGTCACCTTTCTATCGACAGTGATGGTATAAGCAAATTATAATCAAGATTTTGGTGAATATATATGTGAACAATAATATGTGATAGTTTGAAGTACAAGTTAAACAAGTATCGACCAAATAACAAAGAAACATAGAAAGATGTCGAGGAGTTTTGAAAAATGTAAAAGATAAGTATAATAAGCATTAGATTTGTTTCCCAAATTTTTAATTTTAGATTATCAATATCAATATTGATACCCCGATGTATCTCACCGATAACTGTTAAATAATCTCGACGTTTAAATAGAAACACCACTTTCATAGTTTCATACGATATCAATACTAGTTTTTTTTTTCAAAAAGAAAAGGAACTTAATAGTATAGTTGACAGTGGGCCCAACGAACAAATTTGAATTAACAAATTTGAATTTTAAAAAGTGCCAAAAATGCAGTTTTCTTGAATTCTAGTGCTTTCAAGAATTAGAATCCACAACTGCCAAAACGATTGCGAATCCTCGCGATTGTAATGTTTTTGTCGAGTTCCAAAATCCCGTTCAATCATCGTCTTCTGGGTCAAAATCCTTAATCTTCACATCTGCATCTTCACCGTACTGAATAGCCATGTCAATTTGCGACAGAATGTACTGAATGCTGCATCAACCAAAAGTATCATTAGTTCCATCTCTACATCTCTACATCTCAATGAATTGTATAAAGCTTTCATTTTGCTTTTTTATCAGCTCAAATTATTTCATTGCACAAGCTAAACTACAGAATAGTTGAAAATTGTACATAACGACACGAGGGGACTAGAATAGCAGCAAGAAGCTCTCTAAATAGAGAAGAAATTGCTGTGTGAAGAAGCTACTAATTCCATCCGGCTAAAGGCAAGCACTATAGTCAGCTTCTAATCATAAAATCCATTGCAGCAATGGGTCCCCACATAAGACAGATTTTTTCATCATATCACATTCATACCACAAGCATAAACTATTTTGATAGAACAAAGGCTTTAGTTGGATAAAGGCCCACAAAGGATTGGAGAAAATGTATGCCAATTGTGTAAACCTTGACTTGTGATAAAGGTATAATAAACGTCTAGAAGCAGAGTATTATGTTTCTCTGTACAAGCTTGCCATGAACATGACAGGTCATGCCTTTATCAAGAGATTAGAGATCAAACCGGAACCTCAAAGAAAAGTAGAAAATGTTATGCAAAATCTCATGAAGTATAATAATATAATTTGGAATCTCGTCCAAACATACACTAGTAGATGATATACCTGGTCTCTTTTCTCAAATCAAGAGGAATGAAGCTCACCATGCTGTACTGGTCCACCTGAGGCCACAGAAATTTCAAACACCTTTAAAACCTCTACAACATGACCAAAAATGATGGGCAAATACTCCTTTCAAACATGCCCATCCCTTTATAAACAGGTAAATTTGACAGGCACGATACAACTCATTCTTAGGGAAAGTTATAAATCCAATATAATAGCGCAGATAAAATAAGACCAGAATTCACAAGATAATAATAAACCACCCAGCCACTGTTGCAGCATAGATTGTTCAGATTCTTTACTGTAAATGCCGAAACAAAATCATAATATCTTAAACATACCAGTTCGATTAAACTCTTGTTAAGTTTCCCAAACTGAGGAGCCATGCGCTGATTCAACTCAGCCAACAGAGTCTGAGGTTCTGGATTCAAGTAACTAAGAGAACAAAACAAGTGATATCAGCAGGAAAAAAAAATATTAAGCCAAGATAAATGACTGACAAGCCCCCAAGTTGGGAAGAAAAAAGGATTTCTTTAATGTAAACAGCACTGACTTCTCAATGTCCTTCTTGTTTCTCACAAGGTCCATTTTGGAGAGAATATTAACATGAGGTAGCTCCAGCTGAATCATGGCAGAAAGTGAAGCCATACAACCACTTATGAACTTGGTGACATCTGTTATAAACTAATACAAAACACAACATCGAATTTCAATGAAAATAAAGATGAAATGGAAACGCGTGCAAATAAATGTGCTAGAATACATGCGTAGGTACCTGTGAATCAAGTAAGTAGACAACACAGACATTGAAGTTTTTGCGCTTTAAATGCTCCACAAAATTCTTAAGCACAGGTACATGGGAGAAGAGTTCTATTTGGCCTAAAAGACAGAAGAAATTGAGGAGTCAGAATTCAGCTCTAGAAGGCAAATTAAATGCAATGCACATAACAAGTGATTTTCATAGAGCAAAATTATTTGGATAACCAGTTGAATAACCCTAATTTACAATTGCTTTGAATGATAAATCACCAAAAAACATGAAAATTTTCTCCACTTTATATCTTAAAATACTTCGACACATGAAAGGTCAAAACTGCCAAGTCATCTGAATAAAAGTTATGAGCACCCAAGTTGAAGACATTTTAACATTGAGAGTGAAGCAAAAAAAATGTCTGGAAAAAGAGATCAGCAATCATGCAACCCTCAGGACAGACAGTAATATTCACCACACATTATCCACTGGTTCTGGAATATTTTGTAAAACATTCTAGAGTAATGAGTGCCTAGGACGTTTTATTGTATCACATACGACACCTGAACATAGAGAGACAATTGTCAGGAAACAGCCGTATACCTGGGCAGTCAAAAACTAAATAATCATCATCCAAATAATTATCCAACTCTTCTGTCAGCCACTCATCCAGATTTTCTTCCAGGTGCCTGTGCTAGTTGAGGGAGTACAAAAGTGTAATACAGCATAATGAAAGACTGACATGTCATCAAATTGATAATCACTGTTTGGTAAAAAACACTAACTAAATTGTTATAGCACTAAATCATAAGTTAAACAATATGAAGAATTGATTCGAATCATATGCTATGAAGGATACTCCATGCAGTAAATAAGGCCACCATTTGGGCCCAATCCAAGCTCCTCCATGACATCCTCCAGAGAAATGAGTTCCCTAATATCTGAAAACAAGAGTCCAGATTAAAGTCAATCAACATCAGATTACGTCTCAGTAACAATAATAAATCAACTAAAAAAGTTGCAGAGACTCGCCCATTGCTACAGGATAGTTGAAATTCTCAGCAGCAGGATCTAAGTTTACAATATTAATTGATCGACCAACAGTTTCGCAATGTTGGTACAAGCTAGAACAGTAGGTAGACTGCAACAACCAGATGGAGAGCATCTTAGTAGAGGGAATTACTCATCATAGTAATAGGAAGATACATAAAGAAATAAATTTAAGAGATTAAATGTGTCAAGATTGTCGCCACCATTTGGACGCAATGTATATACTAAATATTAAAATACAACTGAACATCTGAGATATAAATTTTGTTAATAACCTTTCCACTGCCAGCAGGGCCAATGACAAGTTGCGCAAAGCCCATGATAGTTTGCTACTTGTTTTTCTTCTATGTATCTCACCGGGTTTTCACAGTTAGCTGGAAATGGAGGTTCGGAGAAAATCAAAAGCTTGAAAGACTCCAAGAACTGCAACTAAAGCGTAAGTAGCGAACCAAACAGCAGCCGCAAATAATAAGCTTATTCCGTCACTGAGGCCCATAAAGTAATGTCACCAACTACAAGCATTACTATACCACCTTGAATCGCCAATCACACCACGAAAAGAAAAAGAAATAGATAAGAAATGCATACATACATAGATAAAGAAGCTTGCCGCTCAGAAAATTACAATACAAAAAGAGATAGGTACTATGATTCAATATAGCATCCTTATTCTTTTCTTAAACTACACTTTTCACATGGTAACTTCAACTCCAATGATAGTATTCCAAACTCCTCACAATTAAACAAATAAAACCATCTTTTCTCCAAAGCTAACACTGAAAATAAAACCTACGAAATTACTCCCTCCGCACCCAAGCCACCAAAAAACGCATACCAACTACCAAGATAGTGGACAAAATGACACATAATAATAATCGAAATATTCGTAAAATAGAAACAATGACAATAATAATAATCCATAGAAAATAAATTAAAGCTTATTAAAAAGGGGGTGTTACAATCTAATAATTATTTTGGATAGCTTTTAGTAAGCTCATTTTGTCGATCGTGCGGCAATTCAAATTAAAGAGGCTAATCTGTCATCAATAAGCAATTTCACGATTTTCTATCCACAAAAACAGGACAATTTTTCAAGATAAATAAATAATAAGGAATCAGTTTATTGACAGATGTAACGTTTGTCGTTTATTATTCTGAAAATTTTATTTTTAATCCTTTCTTTGACAGATAAATGCACAACCAATTACTAAATTTAGTTACTAACTATAATCCACCGAATAAAAAACGAGAAGAATCTCTAATCCAATTTAATTGTTGTTCATAACCGACAAACATAAATTTCCAATGTAACTTGACTCGGCCAACACTTGTTCAGTATTCAAAGATTAGTTTTTACAAATATTAATTAATATAAAAATGGAAAAGTCCTATACTATTCTCAGTTACACAACAACTAGTACCAAGACAAGAGATAGATGATATGATCCTAATTAATAAATAACAAGAAGTTCAAACACTGTTCGAACATAACATGCATGATTAACATAAATTAAAGAATAAGGTTTGTAATGTTAATAAGCTAATGATTTTTTTTATTTTTTTATAGGAATAAGCTTATGAATTGAATGCCACAAAACGAGACACCACTGATGGAAAAAATATTTGTATATTTAGCAATACAAATAGCAATCGAGAGCAGTTATTTCAATTGGCGACTTACTTGGAGAGAGCTCGAAAGAAAAAACAGGGAGGGTGATGACGATGTTTCACTCGATTGAACCCAATGCTTCTCTAAAATACTGGAAGGCGACTGCGGTGGCACCCAATAGAAGACGACAACGCCGGCAATCAAATAGGCGACGAAAACCGAAACCGAAATCTGCATAATACCAAAACCGAAACCGAAACCATCCGACTTTTCAGTTTACCGAAAACCGGCCGGTTTTAGTTTCGGTTTACCGAAAATTACCGAAAAAACCGAGAGAAAGAGGTGAGGCCGAGAGTGAGGGGGGAGGAGAATGATATAGAGGAAAAAACCGAAAAACAGTCATGCCCCAAATGAAAATTCAATTAAACAATCAATTCAACCAAGGCTGCCAAAAATTGGAATCCACAAATATTATTTGCAATTAAACAATCAATTCAAAGTTCCTATCCAAAGTTGAAACCACATATTTTGGCTAATAAAAAGTATATATAGAGACTAAACCTCTACAACTAAAGATTGGAGAAAATTGCAAATTAACGGCGGTGAGATAGGGAGAGAGAGGAGCACCGCTGCATCGGGGCCGGAGTGACGGGAGGGGGCGGCCGGTCCGACGGCGAATAGATAGAGATGGGAGCGCCTGCTTGCGGGAGAAATTGAAGGCACCGATATCTGGGCGGCCGGTCGGAGCAGCGGACCCGACGGCGGCGACGCAGACAGTGAGAGAGATGGTCGAGCAAGATGCGACGGAAGTTGAAGGTAGTGACTGTGACGGGGGTCTGGGGAGTGAATTAGAATTTAGAGGTTTTCTTTTTTTCATTTTTTTTAGTTAAATTTAAATTAGTATTAATATTATATAATATATACTCCCTCCGTCCACAATAAATTTGTCACATTGTGGATGACACGAGTTTTAATAATTTGTTGGTTGATTGTATTGTATTGTGAGTGGAATAAGGTCCCACTTTTATATAGTTTTAAATTGTATTGTGAGTGGAAAAGTAAGTGAGGTGTGTGGGGTCTATTACCATAAATGGATGTGGCAAATTTTTTGTGGACGGACCAAAAAGGAAATTATGGCAAATTTATCGTGGACGGAAGGAGTATTATTTATAATAAAAAACAATAATTCGGTTAACCATGTACCGAAAATTATTTCAACTTAATAACCATTTACTGTACCGAAATCGAGGATGATGGTAAACGGTTAACCGAAACCGGCGGTAAATGGTTAACCGCCGGTAAAACCGAAATTGTCGGTAAATTTTCCCAGTCCTAGGGATGAGTGGGGGCTAGTGAATTAGGGATGAGGGTTTCAGATAGGGATGTATATGAATTAAATAATTTTGGTTCGGTTCGATATTCGATTCGACTATTTGATATTCGAATTCAAAAATTTATGATTCGAATATAAATACAAATATTTTTTTAATTTGATTAGTTATTAAATACGAATTCAAAATCATGATATTCGATTCAATATTCGAAAATATTCGATTACATATAATATATATATATATATATATATATATATTTAAAAGAGTTATTGTATATTTATATCCCCTTTGAAGATAGTAGATTTGCAATATATCCTTTTTGGAACAAACATTACAAGAAATTTTAAAGGTCGTGTGACGGTGGACTTGAACCCGTGACCTTTGCCCCGGACATTAACCACTCTACCGCAAACACACGCACACACAATATATCCTTTTGTTATAAGGGGTGTGCTATAGGTCCTCTGGCCCACAAAAAAAAAGTGTATTTTTTTAATTTTCTACACCAAAGTCAATGGAATTTTCACAAAAAATAATGAGATTCATTCCAACAAAAAGATGTCAGTCTGCTCACTTTAACTTTATGGTGGGTTTTTGTGAGTCTTTGACCCAATTTTTTGATATTTATTTATAATTTTTGATGATGTAGAAATACTTTAGAAATTGGGTTAATGGCCTGTAAATTCCTCAACTTTCAACAATTTCTAGTTTTGCTCTCCACCTAAAGATTATGCCTGTAAATTCCTCAACTTTCAGCAATTTCTGGTTTTGCTCTCCACCTAAAGATTTTGCCTGTAAATTCCTCAACTTTCAATTGTTTCTGATTTTGCTTCCAGCGATGGGATCCGGCAAGAATAGTTTCCTCAACTTTCAATTGTTTCTGATTTTGCTTCCAGCGATGGGATCCGGCAAGAATAGTTTTAAAAATTTATAGACGTGGCTTAAATTAATCTACGTGGCACTCTCATGGCATATATGTAAATTAAAAAAATAAAAAATATTTCATGTCATCATCCCCACCCCTCTCTCAGTCTCGTTTTCCTCTGCTTTCTTTCATTCTCGCAGAGATAATTCAACCGAGAAAATACAGATCATGCGCTAGAAGGCACCCATAAAATCACAAGAATTTTAAATCCTACTCACACCCATACAATCTTGCGCATGATCTGTATTTTCTCGGTTGAATTATCTCTGCGAGAATGAAAGAAAGCAGATGAGAATGAGACTGAGAGAGAGGTGAGGATGATGACATGAAATATTTTTTATTTTTTTAATTTACATATATGCCACGAGAGTGCCTCGTAGATTAATTTAAGCCACGTCTATAATTTTCAAAACTATTCTTGCCGGATCCCATCGCTGGAAGCAAAATCAGAAACAATTGAAAGTTGAGAAATTTACAGGCAAAATCTTTAGTTGGAGAGCAAAACCAGAAATTGCTAAAAATTGAGGAATTTACACGCAGAATCTTTAGTTGGAGAGCAAAACCAAAAATTGTTGAAAGTTGAGGAATTTACACACCATTACCCCTTAGAAATTTAGGTTATTGGTTTATTTAATTATTAGATTAAATCGCAAAAAGAAAATATGGTCACGATTGCTGCATAAATGGTACCGATCATGTTCATGTATCTCTAATTCTTGATCGGTACCATTTTTTACCTACCGTAACCAATTTTTTTTTTTGGTTACATATTTCTTTTTTCGATCAATCGGTACCGTATTTTTTTAATGTTAAGTTTTGTATTTAGAGCATGATTATCTTATGATTTTGTGTTGAATATTATGCTTAAATTATGATAATTACGTGCTATGTTGTAATATTTGTTTGATTATATAGATCTTGATAATTTAGAAATTTAATCTAGGTTATTGGTTTCTGTAATTATTAGATTGAATATAAAAAAAAAATTGGTCACGATTGCTGAATAAATGGTATCGGTCGTCATTTTCAAAACTTGATCGGTACCATTTTTTTCTTTACCGTGACCAATTTTTTTTTATTATGTGTTTTTTGTTCGATCAATAGGTACCGTATTTTTTTTAATATTAAGTTTTGTATTTCGAGCATGATTATCTTATGATTTTGTGTTGAATATTAAGCTTAAATTATGATAATTACGTGCTATATGTTCTAATTTTTAAATTTTAAACATGTCGATTTCTATTGCACAATTACATGTTTAATCACGTTTATATATTAGATTTGGTTTGTAGGACTATTATATTTTATTTATTATTAATGCATGCTTTAATTAGAATATATTAATTAGGAATTGTTTGGGATTAATGAACTAATTTTTTACTAATTAAAATATTTGGATTTGTTTGGGATTGAGGAACTCATTTTTTATTAATTAGACTGTACAACAGTTTTGTGATTCGACTATTTTGATTTTTCAATCCTTTTATCTATATATTTGTTTGATTATATAGATCTTGATGGTTTTGAAATTTAGTATACGTTATTTGGTTATTTAATTATTATAGGGGTAATGGCCTGTAAATTCCTCAACTTTCAGTAATTTCTGGTTTTGCTCTCCACCTAAAGATTCTGCCTGTAAATTCCTCAACTTTCAGCAATTTCTGGTTTTGCTCTCCACCTAAAGATTCTGCCTGAAAATTCCTCAACTTTCAATTGTTTCTGATTTTGCTTCCGGCGATGGGATCCGGCAAGAATAGTTTTGAAAATTTATAGATGTGGCTTAAATTAATCTATGTGGCATTCTCGTGGTATATATGTAAATTAAAAAAATAAAAAATATTTCATGTCATCATCCCCACCCCTCTCTCAGTCTCGTTCTCCCATACATTCTTTCATTCTCGCAGAGATAATTCAACCGAGAAAATACATATCATGTGCCAGAAGACACCCATAAAATCACAAGAATTTTAAATCCTACTCACACCCATACAATCTTGAATTCATCAAATCTCCAAATAGGCAGAACAATAATTTTCACATTCATACGAAGGGAAAACACTGACAAATCTAGCAATCTAATCTTGGAGAGAGAGAGAGAGAGTGTGGGTGGGTTGATTCGGTTCCAAAACTATTCTTGCCGGATCCCATCGCCGGAAGCAAAATCAGAAACAATTGAAAGTTGAGGAATTTACAGGCAGAATATTTAGGTGGAGAGCAAAACCAGAAATTGCTGAAAGTTAAGGAATTTACAGGCAGAATCTTTAGGTGGAGAGCAAAACCAGAAATTATTGAAAGTTGAGGAATTTACAGGCCATTAACCCATTATTATATGGGATATAAAAAAAGAAAATATGGTCACGATAATAAATAAAGGGTACCGTTCATATTTAATGTAAATGTGATCGGGACCATTTTTGCCTCTATCGTGACCAAATATTCCTTTTCAGTATTTTACCGTTTATTTTTTGGTTATGATTCATGATTTATGTGAACTAATTTGCAGAATGGTTGGATTTGGAAAAGAAAAATAGCTATGAAACTAAGTCCGAAAGTGAACATATACTACAAGGTTTCTGTTTTAAAAGAGATTAGGGCACGGCTGATAGAAGTTGGGGGTCAAGCCTTGCTTGAACGATTTATGGCCGGTTGTTTTGACCATTTTATGAAATGGTCGGAGGGCAAGGGATGCGGGAAAGCGTTACATATGATTATGGCTTGAGAAAGAGAGGTGTTTGGTGCTCCCGAGTACGAGATGTGGTTCCGTATTGGTGATAAAAATATCAGATTTGGACCTCAGGAGCATTGCTTAGTGTCGGGTTTGAGATTTGGACCTGCAACATTTGATCCACACGCCAAGCACTCACCGGATAATGTTTATGTGTATCAACAATTTTGTCAATCTACTCCAATATCTGGTAAGGATCTCCTGACCCGCTTTAAAGAGCGAAATATTAATTATCCTGACGGCACACTCCATATTCAGGTGGCCAATGTTCTAGTATTTTATTTTATGGGGTTGGGATAGGATGATAGAAAATTGGTGGCGCCATGGATTTAGGTATTGGTGGATGATCTCGACGCGTGGAATAGATTTTCGTGGGGCGGTTATACATTCCGTGGTTTGAAGAACTATATTAATAATCTAAGGACGGACAGATCGAGATTGGCAAACAAGTAGCATTTCTACGGAGATGTGTGGGTACTGCAGTTGTGGGCATTCGAGGCTATACCTGGTTTGGGTTGCATGGTTTTGGTACCATTAGAAGATGATGCCCTTCCTCGTTGTCTGAGGCGGATAATGGTTGTCACGCCACCCGAGGGAAGACACGTATGTCGGGACATGACTGGAGAGGAAGTAAGAAGCGGGAAAGAAATAGGGGATTTTAATTTGCGGATAAATAAATAATATGTCCAATATTTTAGGCAACATATTCTTAATAATATAGACATATACGAGAGATAAATATATCAGTTATAATTAAACAATTACCAAATAATGGGGTCGGAATAGACCGAACTTCACCGTTAGCAAAAATAAATAATGCAGGGTCGGATGAACCGAACTACCATGCTAAACACAAATGACGGAGTCGGAGAGTTCAACTTGCCAAGTGGGGTTGGTAAAACCAAACAACACCACAAAGGGTTTAACAATCAGAGCACAGTCAGAGATAAAGTCAGAGAGCCTATGCTTGCCAAATCGAGTCAACCAAACCAACTCACTCGTGTGGTCGGATAAACCGTACTACACCACGACGGTCGGGAAGTTGAGCGTCCAAGAGGGGCCGGCTAATCTGAAGCATTTATCGGAAAGCAGTAAAGAAATAAACGGGGTCGGAAAACCGTACAACCCGCGATAAACAATAATTCCAAAAAGAGGTCCATTTTATTTAAAGTATAATAGTTCAAACACGACACAAATCAATTATTAGAGCATTAACAGAGTAAGGCGGAAGCAGTATCATAAAAAGTACAACAGTACAGCAACATTCTCTATTCCTCAGCTCCGCCCGATCACTCTGACTTCTCATCCTGAAAACATTTTGAAAAGAGTTTGGGGGTGAATACTAATGTACCCTGTGAGTAATATTTTATAAATAATTTTAATAAAAACTAAACAGTTGGTATATCCAAGTTTTACTCGTAAGCTTAGAAGGTTTTAAAATATAAAGCCACTTCCAAGATATGTCAAACCTTTTTCATTTGAGCGCCAACAATGCCGTTCTATAGTGTTATTCCTATCGTGGCACGGTTACATTTTCCGTTTCAACCATAGTAACAAGATCCCGGTCTTAATCCATCGGATCCAGAATATATATCCTCGTTAGAAAACGATGGTGATAAACCCACCGAACTTCTAACCACGTGTACACAACCCATTGCTAGTGTGTTAGACCAACAAAGGATCCCGGTCGGTATCATAGGAACATTAAACAGATAGAGCGCACTAAAATATTTCCATGGATAATCATTTTCTTTTACCTGAAATGTCAGAGTTTATTAACTCAAAATAATTTTCATAAAATAAAACCCACTTGATAGATCAGGAATGCGTCGGAGTATTTTGATTTGTGTCTGGACCTACAATACAAGCCTTAAGCTTAGTCACAAAGAAATATACTAGTACATTCAAATCTATTTTTCGCAACCTCGGGTTTTAAAATAATTTGATAAATATAATTTTTGGCTACGGCACCAACAATACCCTTAGCTCGTCTATACAATATTTAATCATATAATAATTTGTAGATATCTATATTTAGATAGATAAATAGATATAAAAATATTATTGATAACAAGGTATAATACCTGCTAGATTTTGAGAATATACGAAGTAAACTGATGTCACACTCTTTTTATTCCTTTTGTTTTGAAAGGTATGGGACGAAGAATGTAGCTTCATGAGCTTACTATTTATAGAAGGAATTAGTATAGGTTGTAGGCTATAGACTTCGTATTCATACGTCTATTATTAGCAAATGAAAGCACGTGTGAATACAAGTAGGCAATTGGCCATTTTAATTGAAAAATCCTAAGACAAAATACATTACGTTTGTATATCTATAAGTTTATATGCATATATGCTAAATGCATTATCAAAATTCTATACGTACTAACTTTAATTCTAATTGATCATTAAGAAATATAATAATATATACTAATTACATCATTAGTAATATAATAATATATACTTACTTTATCTTTTATTTTGTAAACCAACTATACATGTATATATAATACGTTTATATATATATATATATTATATATAACTATTCTTTGGACATTATTAATAATATACATTAAATGGATTAAATTTAATAAAACATATATATAAATTAGTTATATATCTTAAAAATAATTTTACTAGAGATCAAGACAAAAAGCTAAATTTTAAAAATAGAATTTTTGTTGGAATTCAAAAGATTTTCCCGAGATGCTTCTTATTCTTAAATCCTAGAAATATCCAACTATTTTTTATTTTTATTCTATTCTCTAGGACTTTTCTTAGTTATTAAACTTATTAGAAAATTCAGGGGTATTACATCACTCCCTCCTTATAAAAATTTCGTCCCGAAATTTCAAATACCTGGAAACGGCAAATCAGGATACTGGGCTTTCATCTTCTCTTTCAGTTCCCATGTAGCCTCTTCTTGGCCGTGGTGATTCCACAAGACTTTAACAGTAGGAATTTCCTTATTCCTCAATACTTGGACTTTCCGGTCAACTATTGCTATTGGCTTTTCATCATAACTCAAATCTTGATTTATGACTACTTCTTCTTGACGGATCACGTGTTTGGGATCAAACACGTATCTCCTCAATTGCGACACGTGGAAAACATTGTGCACGTCTCCTAAATTTGGTGGTAAAGCCAACCTATAGGCAACTGCGCCTATTCATTCAAGGATCTCAAAAGGTCCTATGTACCTGGGACGTAACTTACCACTTTTACCGAAACGTATAACTCCATTCATAGGAGATATCTTGAGGAATACTTTATCTCTAACGTTAAATTGCAACTCCGTTCGGCGTTTATCAGCATAAGATTTTTGCCTATCTTGGGCTTCTTGGATTCTTTGCCGAATCTGATGGACTATCTCGATCATTTGTTGTACTAGGTCTGGACCTAGTATCTTTCGTTCACCCACTTCATCCCAATAAAGTGGTGATCTGCATTTCCGACCATATAAAGCTTCATACGGTGCCATGCCAATGGTTGCCTGGTAACTATTGTTATAGGCAAACTCTATCAAGGACAAAATATCTTTCCAATTTCCACCTTTATCTGCTACAACTGTTCGTAACATATCTTCCAGAACCTGTATCGTTCTTTCAGACTGTCCGTCGGTCTGGGGGTGGTAGGCTGTGCTAAAATTTAATTTTGTACCCATTTGCTCTTGCAAACTTTTCCAGAATTTTGATGTAAATCTGGAATCTCTATCTGATGTGATTGACACAGGGATACCGTGTAGACGTACGATCTCCTTGACGTACAATTTGGCTAGTTTCTCCAATTCTAGCGTCATCCATATCGGCAAAAAGTGTGCTGACTTGGTTTGACGATCAATAATAATCCATATTGCCGTGTTTCCTCGTGCCGATCTTGGTAGACTAACCACAAAATCCTTGTTAATGTGATCCCACTTCCATTCTGGAATCGGTAGTGGTTGCAAGGTTCCGTATGGTCGTTGGTGTAAAGCCTTGACTTGCTGACATGCCAGACATCGTTCAACAAATGAAGCTACATCCTTTTTCATTCCTCCCCACCAGAAGTTCTTCTTCAAATCTCTATACATCTTAGTACTTTCAGGGTGGGCGGCATACGGTGTGTCATGAGCTTCACTCATGATTTCATTCTTTAGCTCGTTCTTGCAAGGTACGCTAGCCTTCCTTCAAATAGTATGGCACCGTCTTCTGCTTCTGTGAATCTTTTCAGTTCACCTGACTTCACTATGAGACGCATGTTCTCAGAAAATCTATCTTTTCGTTGTGCTTTTATGTCCCTTCCTCTCAGATCAGGTTGAGCTACTAGAGTTGCGACAAAACCTTTGATTGTCTTTGATGGATGGATCACTTCCAGTTCGAGTTTCTCAAATTCTCGAATAAGCTCATTCTCCTCAGTAAGTAAATATCCCAACTTGGCCTTATTCTTTCGACTTAAGGCATCTGCTACCACATTTGCCTTGCCTGGGTGGTAGTTGATTGTGCAATCGTAGTCTTTTACGAGCTCGAGCCATCTTCTCTGCCTCATGTTTAGTTCCTTTTGCTCAAAGAAATATTTCAGGCTTTTGTGATCTGTAAAGATATCACACTTTACTCCGTAGAGATAGTGTCTCCAAATTTTTAGTGCATGAACAACTGCAGCTAATTCTAGATCATGAGTAGGGTATTCCACCTCGTGAGACTTGAGTTGTCGGGATGCATAAGCTATAACTTTCTTGTTTTGCATTGGCACGCACCCAAGTCCTAGTTTTGATGCGTCACTGAAAACGACGAACCCATTTGTTCCTTCAGGTATGACCAATACTGGTGCAGTAGTTAGCCTTTTCTTGAGTTCCTGAAAGCTTGTCTCATAATTTAATTTCCTTTCTGAGTAGTTGTGTCAAGGGTCTTGCGAGTATTGAGAATCCTTTAATGAATCGGCGATAATATCCCGCCAACCCGAGAAAACTTCGTATCTCGTTCCCGTTGATTGGAGTCTTCCAGTTACTGACTGCTTCTATCTTGGTAGGGTCTACCTTGATTCCTTCTGCAGACACGATGTGACCGATGAACATTACTTCTTTTAGCCAAAATTCACACTTGCTGAATTTGGCATATAGCTTCTCTGCACGCAAAGTTTCAAGTATGATGTGCAGGTGCTCAACATGTTGGTCCTCGTTTTTGGAATAAACAAGGATGTCGTCAATGAATACTAGAACAAAACTATCCAAGTATTGGTGGAATATTACGTTCATCAGGTCCATGAACATTGCGGGGGCGTTGGTTAATCCAAGCGACATTACTGTGAACTCGTAATGTCCGTAGCGTGTTTGAAAAGCCGTCTTTGGTATATCTTCCTTTTTCACCTTTATTGATGATATCCAGATCTCAGATCAATCTTTGAGAATACGCAAGCTCCTTTGAGTTGGTCGAATAAGTCATCTAACCTCGGAAGAGGATATCTATTTTTGATTGTAAGCTTGTTCAGCTCCCGATAGTCAATGCATATTCGCATCGAGCCATCCTTCTTTTTGACGAACAAGACTGATGCTCCCCATGGTGATACACTAGGCTGTATGAAACCTAGGTCTAGCAATTCTTGCAGTTGTACCTTCAACTCCTGCAGTTCTTTTGGGGCCATCCTATAAGGTGCCTTTGATACTGGGGCTGCTCCGGGTTCCAAATCGATGGTGAATTCGATTTGTCTATCTGGAGGCAAACCAGGTAGATTCTCTAGAAATACGTCAGGATATTCGTTCACCACTGGTTCTTGTTGTATATCTCTTTCCTCCTTGGGATTCTTGATCAAGCTTACTAGGAAAGCCTGACAAGTTTCCTTCCTGATCATCTTTGCGGTTATAAGTGCTGAGATGATTGGCATTCTCGTACCTATTTTTGTACCGTGAAGACTTACCTTCTCTCCACTGGGAGTCTGAATTATGACTTCTCTATCGAGATAGCGTATTGTTGCACCATTCTTTTCTAACCAATCCATTCCTAGAATGACATCAAAATCTTTCATTTCGATGACAAACAGGTTTGCCGTGAAGGACTGGTCGCCTATTCTCAACACTTGATTTGTGCAAGCGTCCTTGGAAATGATTGTTTTTCCTGAGGGAATGCTTATCTCCAAAGCATCTTTTGTCTTCTCTGGTTTTAGATTTAACCGTTTGCACGCATATTTGGAAATAAAGGAGTGGATAGCTCCTGTATCAAACAATGCTAAAACAGATATGTCGTTGACGAGGATCATACCTGTTAGATTTTCAGGTGCCTGAGCTGCCTGTTGCTGGTTCAATGCATACGCCCTTGCTTGCTGCGGCTGCCTTTGAAATGGTTAGTGGGATCCAACTGTTCCTGATACTTGTCTTGTTGGAGCCTGATTTCGCTGTGGTGGTCTCGTATTTCCTCTGGAACAATTATTAGCAAAATGTCCGGGTTGTCCACATTTGAAACAGTTAGGAGTCCATTTCTGACATTCGCCAAAGTGGTACTTTTGGTATTTCAGACATTGGGGTTTATTTCCCATTTGTCCAGATCGTTGTTGATGGTGTTGGTGCTGCTGTTTTTGGGATTGGTTTTGATTACCCCTCCATGGCTGTTTTCCTTTGAAGCATCCTGCTTCATTATGGTCCCATTTGCGCTTTCCTCCTCCATTATTGAAAGGCTGAGGTGAGGTGTTTGTTTTCTCTTTTTCTGGGGGCAACATTGATTCAATGTCTAATGCTCGGTTTAGTGCTTCAGCATAAGTGAGTCCTCTCTGACTGGCTAGAGAAACTCTAATTTCATGGCGAAGTCCACGTCGAAACCTGTTAGATCATGTTGCTTCAGTATCCACCAAATGTGGAGCGTAACGAGATAATTGGTTGAACAATCGGTCGTACTCCATGACCGTCTTCTTTCCTTGTTTGAGGTTTCAAAACTCGTTCTGCTTTCGTTGACGATAACAATCAGGGATGTATTTTCCGTATAGTTCATTTTTGAAATCTTCCCAAGTGAAATTTCTCCATTGATTGGGGGAAAGAGTTCGTTTCACCGAGTCCCACCAAAAGTAAGCCTCGTCTTCTAGTTGGAAAATTGCACAAGTTAGTTTGGTTTGGTCATTGCAACCAATGAACTCGAAGATTCGTTCAATTGCCAAAATCCACTTTTTGGCGTCTAGGGGTTCGCCTAAACCATCAAATTTTGGAGGGTGTTGTTTGCGAAATTCCTCGAAGGCACCACGTTCTTGAAATATAACTCTCGGATGTGTGTTTTCATTGGTTCGAGATTCTTCCTCTTCCTTAATTCTTTGGATTCTCATTCTAGGGGCCATTTCTGTTGCAACGATTTGTTAGCGAATCATCGATCAAAATATTCATCCATACTTGTGTGAAAAATTGACACAAGGGATAAAACATGCAACACATCTCACTTAAACTAACTTAAATATTATACATACATAACTTAGACACCATATATATATATATATATATATATGTACATTCTTACCACAGTCCCTGCACTCTTAATTATACAAATATATAACCATTAGAGAAAACTGGTCAGATTAGCAAAACAAAGGCTACAATCTGACTAAAGAGAAGTCGCAGAGGTCTAGGGGAAAATGACACTCGGCGGCTTGGGGCGAACACACTATTACTGGTCATCGTCTGACAGGTGAAACACACAAGTATCGGATGGGTCTTCTTCCTTATCACTGTCGTCTTCGGATGGATCCATCTCTTCATCTTCTTCCTCTTCATCATCTTCCTCTTCATCCATATTCACCATATTAAGGTCAAAATGGAATGAAGTGACTTCACATACTCTCATCCTTGGTTTACGAATAGGCCCACTATTCAACCATTTACGGGCGATTTCACGAGTGCGGCATATATGCGGTTCTTTTTCCTGCAAAAACCTTTCATTAGTAGTAACTTATGGTTGCACGCTGTTCAGTCCTAGGTGGGGGCTGCTGCTCGTTTATATTGGCATGAGTAACGGATGATCCTGCTTCGAAGTCATTTCTGCAAGGTCGAAAGGGTGGAGGTATTGGTGATAACTGTTTTCCCTTCACACCTACCTTATCAACTTCAATATCATGCACTACAGGATTTGGTGGTCGGATCGGGAAAAACTTTGGTGGGGCCTCACCGGGGATTAGAATTCTTCTTTGCATTGGCGGAGATCCTTCTCTAAGCCACCTTTCCTACAAGCTGGTCACGACATTCATGAAATTTGGTACTCGCACACAAGCGTCTGGATCTATGTATATAACTTCTTCCATCAGATCCATTGCCCATTCTACCCAATGGAAATCTATTTTCTGAATCAACGTTAGGCATGCTTCATAATCAGTTATTCCGGCATTTCGAGCGTGTTTCAATAGCGATACGAATTCTCCCAAAAACTCTCCCAAAGTATGTGCTGGATTGACATTATATTACTTGAATCTCAGGATATGCTCCTCACAGATATACTTTTGTATTCACTGGTTTCGTGGTTCATTTTGCTTATTCATTGTGACCTACAATCACATTACGTCATATATGTATAGACAAGAGTCCATAATATATATCTTTACCACAATTCAATCATTTGGGTAGTCGCTTTCCAAAATGACCTTTACATACATTCCAATCATCGGGAAACATTCCTTACTAGAATTTCACCTGGTAATTAACCATTTTATTAGGTAAAAATCATTTTGCAAAAAGAATCACATTTTACGCATAGACTTATTCATCCTAGTGTTTTTATCAATCAACCAAAAATTATACATATAGATTTATTTATACCAATACGTTTATCGAAATATTTTACAAGTTCCTTCACTTGAAAATTATCAAACACATAAGATTTGTTGTCCCAAATAATAAGGATGTAAATTATCCCACTTAAGACATCAATTACTTTTGTCATAAAGTATGACATTAGATCTTATTTCTCATTGCGCACATTTTTTTTTAAAACAACATATTTGTTTTCTTTTAAAAAAATGAAAATAAATATACCTCCCATTTTTTTTTCGTTGAGAGCGGTGTGTCGGAGAGCTGAGGGTTGTTGTACCTGTTTTATAATCTAGAGAGACAAATTCTAGAATTTAAATATAATTAAATAACACTTTAGACTTTAGAGCTAAACCTCGCTCTGATACCATCTGTAACGACCCGGCTTCCGGACTGACGGCTGGCCCCACAAACCATCACAAGTCCTTTCTAGCGTGTTTTGTCCTCACTCACACGCTTCCTGAGAAAACTTGCCAGCAGGTCACTCATCATAGAATTGCTCCAAGTCAAGCACGCTTAACCTAGAAGTTCTTCCACAATGAGCCCCAGAAAAGAAGATGCATTTTGATGGTATAAGTAGCCCAATCAATTCCTTTAAGCTCTCATCGAATATGTCGTCCCATTCCGACATATTCTCGGAATCCCTCTCATTCGGGTGTATTTCGATTTGTTCCTGCTCCCTCCGCTTTGAAGTCTTATCGGAGCCGCTCCTAGTCCGTGGCTTTGCAACGGCGATCACTCCGTACTTCTGTCACAGGCGTCACAGGCCCACCAGCTTCCGCTTGGTTTGTCCCCGAACCACACCGTACTGGGAGAGATTCGCCTCTGATACCACTCTGTCACGCCCCAATTCCTGGGGAAAGGCACGTATGTCGGGATATGACTGGAGAGGAAGTAAGAAGCGGGAAAGAAATAGGGGATTTTAATTTGCGGATAAATAAATAATATGTCCAATATTTTAGGCAACATATTCTTAATAATATAGACATATACGAGAGATAAATATATCAATTATAATTAAACAATTACCAAATAATGGGGTCGGAATAGACCGAACTTCACCGTTAGCAAAAATAAATAATGCAGGGTTGGATGAACCGAACTACCATGCTAAACACAAATGACGGAGTCGGAGAGTTCAATTAGCCAAGTGGGGTTGGTAAAACCAAACAACACCACAAATGGTTTAACAATCAAAGCACAGTCAGAGATAAAGCCAGAGAGCCAATGCTTGCCAAATCGAGTCAACCAAACGAACTCACTTGTGTGGTCGGATAAACCGTACTACACCACGACGGTCGGGAAGTTGAGCGTCCAAGAGGGGCCGGCTAATCTGAAGCATTTATCGGAAAGCAGTAAAGAAATAAACGGGGTCGGAAAACCGTACAACCCGCGATAAACAATAATTCCAAAAAGAGGTCCATTTTATTTAAAGTATAATAGTTCAAACACGACACAAATAAATTATTAGAGCATTAACAGAGTAAGGCGGAAGCAGTATCATAAAAAGTACAACAGTACATCAACATACTCTATTCCTCAGCTCCGCCCGATCACTCCTACTTCTCATCCTGAAAACATTTTGAAAAGAGTTTGGGGGTGAGTACTAATGTACCCTGTGAATAATATTTTATAAATAATTTTAATAAAAACTAAACAGTTGGTATATCCAAGTTTTACTCGTAAGCTTAGAAGGTTTTAAAATATAAAGCCACTTCCAAGATACGTCAAACCTTTTTCATTTGCGCGCCAACAATGCCGTTCTATAGTGTTATTCCTATCGTGGCAAGGTTACATTTTCCGTTTTCAAGATCCCGGTCTTAACCAATCGGATCCAGAACATATATCCTCGTTAGAAAACGATGGTGATCAACCCACCGAACTTCTAACCACGTGTACACAACCCATTGCTAGTGTGTTAGACCAACAAAGGACCCCGGTCGGTATCATAGGAACATTAAATAAATAGAGCGCACTAAAATATTTCCATGGATAACCATTTTCTTTTACCTGAAATATCAGAGTTTATTAACTCAAAATAATTTTCATAAAATAAAACCCACCTGATAGATCAGGAATGCGTCGGAGTATTGTGATTTGTGTCTGTGTAATATCCCGTCTTTCTTGTGTATTAAAATTAATTAATTTAATAAGAAAGATAAGATTTCAGTGAAAGAAAAATTTTCGTTTCTGAAAATTTTATCCGGCAGATATATTTTACCGTAAAAATGAATATTAATTAATTTTTATCATCTCGGTTAATCCGAAACGAAGAAGTTTTTACATTTATCAGTAAGTGATAAATGAGTGGTCATAAATTGACTGAAAGATTAATTTAATTTATTAAAGTGATTTATTGTGTGATTTATCACTTAAAATTTTAGTTTCGGTCGATTTGAAAATATTTCGAATCTCCGATTCTTTCTGTGAGATTTTTACTTAGGGTTCGTGAAACCCTAATTGAATTTACTGTGTTGAGAAATTCAAGGTTAAGATGAGGAGTAATAAGTTAGCAATTAATTGAATTGATTAAGTAGTTAATTAATTAAATAATAACTAACTTAACCCCTAAGTTTTCTAATATTTTAATTTCCTAACCTATGCTATAAATAGGTTGTGAGGATCAAATCCACCCTCATTTCCTCACCCTCTCATTCACGCACACATACATACACACAAGCATACACTTTTCTTCCATTGATGCATCAATCCAAGCTCCAAGATCAAGATCAAAGTTGATCAAATCAAATCCAAGTGATTAAGTAAGGTTATATCTTTGATCATCCAAGCTTTTAGCTCAAAGATTCAAGCTTGAATCATATCTCTTTTATTATTTCTCATTTTTTTTCGAAAATATTAAAAGAAATGAGAAAAGTGATTGGATGATTTTGATCTTGTTGTATGATGTTTATATCATGATTATATGATCATTTATGAGCTTAAATTAAGCATGAGAAACCCTAGTTTCAAAGTATCATTTTCGAAAATGTTGAGAAAATAGTGAAGTTTTGATCCATGCATTGTATGATCAATTTGATGTTATATTTGAGCTTAGATAATTATTCTAAGCATGTTTGATGTTGGAACAAAGCATGAATTCCCAACCCTTCAATTTATTTTATTATTTTCAAAAACTCAGGGTTAAAATTAGGATTTTGAAATGTGGATGTTTTAAAATCCAAATGATGATGTAAATATATTTATATGATGTTAATGTGTATGATTAATCATGAATTGATCAAATGAGAGCATGATTACCTAAACCCTAGCCTAATTTGAAAATTAGGGTTAATAAATTAGGGATTTTAATTTGATGATTAATTGAATGAAATTGATTGAGGAATTGAGCTTAAGTTAATTATATAAGCATGTTAGAAATTTAAATGAAGAGAAAAGAATTCTAGAAACCCTAAATTAAAAATGGCCGAAATTAAATAGAGAAAAATAAATTATTATTTTATTTTTAATTAATAAACTAATTGCATCTATGAACTTCTTGATAAAAAACAAATGTTGTGTGAATTTCTAGAATTTTAATTCAAAGTATTAAAGTTTTTCTATTTTTGGTTGATTTTCTCGAATTGGGAGTTTATATGTTTAATTGAGTCGAATGTGAGAATTAAATGTGTGATTATGTATATAATGTTGTAAAATATGTGTGGAATTAATTTGAGAATTTTCTGAATCCGTTAAACGGATTAAAATCGATTTAGTCGATTGTCATGAATAGTGATTGATGAATATTGTGTTAAGTGTGATTTTGATTGATGGTTGATGATTAATGATGACTAAAGATAGATTAAGAGCGTTTAAGAAGTTAAGTTAGAAATTCTCGAGTTTCGTCGAGTTTCGACGTAGAATTTCGAAGTAAATTAGAAGTGAAGAATATTGAATTCGTTTATTCGATAGTAGTTAATTCTCGTTCTGAATTCGTAAATTCTATTTCGAATGAAGGATCGAGTGGAAGTGTGAATCCGAGGATTCAGGTTCGTTAAAGGTTAAGTCCAAAGCATCAGTTATCAGGTGGGCTTTCTAAACCAAGAAATGATGAATGGTATATATATATATATATATATGATTATATATATGTGTGATGTTTTCAAGTAGTTGGCTTGCCAAATGTTAAAGTTTTGTATGATACCGTCTACCAAAGAAAGACGAATTCGATCCTACGCAAGGTAGGATTTGTGTACACTATTTTGTGATCGAGAGCCTTCCGAAAGGAGTGGACGATTACAAGTGTTTGAGAAGGAGGCCTACTTCTCAGCACTATTTTATTGTAGACATGGTACATACTTGTGCACAAGTTTGATTTCAAGAAAAATACTTGTGCTATGTTTTCCGGCAAGTCCAATTTATAGCTGTATTCAGCAAGTTTTCAAATTATTTTGGCATGTGTCCACTGAGTACTTTGTACTCAGCCCTGCATGTTATTTCTAAAATGTGCAGGTTAGCTGGGATGAAGATGATCGTGTGCTGGACGGACTTCTTGTTGTTGTTGTTGTTGTTTGATAAAAGTCATTTTAATGAGATTAGAACCTAGATTATATGTCTTCATACATATAATCTCTCGTTTTTCCGCTGCAAGATTATGATGTTGAGATTTGTATAAGTTTGATGAAGTGTTGAAGTCTGAAGTCTCGAACTATGTTGGTATCTTATTTTGGAGTCTAGCCGACCTAATTATCTATATAACAGTTGCTCGTTATATTGGAAGTTCCAGTCTTATTGCAACTGTTTTCTATCATATTTTCTTGATCCTGAAAATCAGCTCATTTCCTTCATGTTTGTTCCCATTGTTTTGGGTGGTGAGATTATTGATTTCCGAGCCGATTTGAGTTCGTATTTGATGATATGTATGTTGATATTTTTCGATTGAGAGATCTTTTCTTAAATCTTGAGTCATGCATATCTTAACTAGCCTAAGTTGATTGTTTGTCGAGCATGAGATGCTTTGTTTATTCTTGAATGATAGCCGGGTCACTATCTTAATTCTTTTGTTAATCATAAATTGTGTAAGTCGTGGGACCCACCGGCTTTGTCATCTAATTTCTAAGCCGGGCTGCGACAGTCTGGACCTACAATACAAGCCTTAAGCTTAGTCACGAAGAAATATACTAGTACATTCAAATCTATTTTTCGCAACCTCGGGTTTTAAAATAATTTGATAAATATAATTTTTGGCTAGGGTACCAACAATACCCTTAGCTCGTCTATACAAAATTTTATCATATAATAATTTGTAGATATCTATATTTAGATAGATAAATAGATATTAAAATAATATTGAGAACAAGGTATAATATCTGATAGATTTTGAGAATATACAAAGTAAACTGATATCAGACTCTTTTTATTCCTTTTGTTTTGAAAGGTATGGGACGAAGAATGCAGCTTCATGAGCTTACTATTTATAGAAGGAATTAGTATAGGTAGGCTATAGACTTCGTTAGTCATACGTCTATTATTAGCAAATAAAAGCACGTGTGAATACAAGTCGGCAATTGGCCATTTTAATTGACAATTCCTAAGACAAAATACATTACGTTTATATATCTATAAGTGATAGTACCGGCCTCATCCTGGGCCTGACCTAAGGCTAATTTGGGCCTATATATTAAGGCTCGGCCCACAGAATTCGGCCCAAACAAAGTCAACATCTGCCTTGAAGACCAAGTAACGAAGTCCTACTTTGAAGGAAGATAGAATTCTACTATGAATGGGAATCGGATATGCATGTATTAAGAAACTAGATATGTAAAAGGAGTCCGAACCCTAGAAGGATTAGGGCTTAATTTAAGGCTTATAAATAGATGCAAGATTAGAGGTGTAAGGACATTCAATACTCATTGTACTCACAAGCATAGTAAAGGCTCTTTATATTCTCTCCCGTGGACGTAGATCACATCGATCGAACCACGTATATCCTTGTGTCATCGTGTTATTATTTCTTTTAGCTACTTTTGCAAACCCTAGATTTATCATTGGCGCCGTCTGTGGGAACGAAAATCGACGGTCCTGTGGTAGCTGATCAACGATGGTAACGCGATCGCAAAGCATGCGGAAAGCCCAAAACCAACAGGGGAATACCAACGAAGCAGAAAGTCACCCCGTAAGGAGGGGTATTCGCCAGAAGCGCAAGTCAGTTCCAAAAGAGGGGCACAACAATGACCCAATAGAAGAAAATCCCTACGAAGGGATGCCCGAGCTAGAGGACATTCCTCAGAGAGACCCACCGCAAAACCGGCGTGGGAGGGTACATAACGGACAGTCCTTTGGAACGGGTGATACTCCAGAAGGGTACGTCGAAGAAATCAACGACGAGTCAGAACCGAAGGAATCTGAGCCGAAGGGTCATGATCTCCCCGGAGACTTCGACCTTGCCACCACCTACGCCGCCACAGAATTCGCTAAAGCACATAAGGAGAAGTTCAAGCGCTTCCTTGCAGCAGCTCGGAAATCCTCAATACCCGAGGCTAGAGAGAGTTCAACACGGAATTCCCAACCTAAAGCTCCTCACTACACCGAGAGGCAGGAACCGGAGCTAAGGGGGAAGCACGACCCCCGGTGGGGTTCAGTTCGACGTCAGAGTCCAAGCTCGCAACGGAGTCCCAGGCGACATCATATCCAAAGGTGACCTCGGAGCCCCAGAAGGAGCCGAAGTCCGAGCTATAGCGAGAGTCGCAGTCCCCCGAGGAACCAACACCGACGTGAAAAGGAACCAGCTCGACTTGTCAGCCCGTTCACCGACGAGCTGCTTGACACCAAACTCCCCACGGTGTACAAATTGCCAAACATTCCGGCCTACAATGGGCTAGATGACCCCCTTAACTTCTTAACGTGTTTCAGGTACAGCATGCACAACCAGGGCCTTAGAGAGGAACACATGTGCAAGCTATTCCCCGAGATGCTAATCGATTATGCTCGAGCTTGGTTTGACAGCCTCCCAACTGGCAGCGTGGGGTCCTGGACCTATTTGGAAAAAATCTTTAAGCAAAGATTCCATACAAAGGTTCAGGCTCGCCGAGACACAGCCTACCTCCTATCGGTGAAGCAAAAGGACAAAGAATCTATAAGGGAGTACGCTTCCAGATTCATGCAGGAAAGCTTGAAAGTCGATAAAATCGACGATGTCTTCCTCATCTCGGCCTTCCGAAACGGGGTTGCTCCTGAGTCCCTGAATCAGGAGCTCGTTAAACAGAAACCTGAGACAGCTCAGGAGATGTGGAGGATTGTATACCAGTTCGCTGATGGCCAAGATGCGGACCGATTTAAGCGGGAAGAGACCGAGAAGAAGAGAACTGATGGGGATCGAGGTCGGAATGATCGTGATCGGAGAAGTGCTCACGAGCGCCTTCAACGAGGACCTATCCAGTCCCGGCTTGGATCAGGACCTATCCAGTCCCGGCTTGGACCTCGGGTGGGACCAGAGCCGTCTCAACGACCTCCTTTTGTGAAAACGAATGCCGAGATCTTCGCACTCCATGAGGACTGGTTCACTAAACCACGTCCTATGTCAGGGTCTAAACCTCGGGACAGAAACAAACACTGCTCCTTCCATGACGACCAGGGGCACCACACGGAGGACTGCCGCGACCTCGCGGAACAGATAGAAAGGTTAGCCCGGGAGGGAGCTCTGAAGAAATATGAAGCCGGGGGGAAGAAAAACAGAAAAGGAAAACGGAAAGGAGGACAGGGTCGCTGTGCTCCAAACAATAAGCGAGCTAAGGTCGATCACAACGAGGAGGATGACGACCCTCAGTACGACGCACCACAGTACGACGGAGTGGTCTCAACCATCACCGGACTACCCCCAGGCATGACAAAAGCTAAGTTGAAGGCAGAAGCTCGCAGACCACCAGTCCCGTCAGATGAGGAGCAAACGAAAAAGCGGTTCAAGAAGGGAGAAACAGTCACATTCTCTGAGGATGATCCTGTACCAACAGCTACACCACACAATGACGCCCTGGTGATACAAGTCGGAGTGGTCAACAAGATGGTCCATCGCGTATTCATCGATGGTGGGGCTAGCGTGAGCATCATCTTCCAACACTGTTTGGATAGGATGGGCCTCGACCTGGCTCGGGTGAACTCCACGCCCCTGCCCCTCAAGAGCTTTACACAGCACGAGACGCGACCTGAAGGGACCATCGCGCTTGATGTTGCCATCGGCAGCCCGCCGACCAGCGTCAATAAGCTGATTCAGTTCTACGTGGTTAAAGCGAACTCCCCCTACAACATCATACTAGGTCGGGATTGGCTAAATGCAGTCAGAGCCATCATTTCGCCCTACCACTTGCTGTTGAAGATCCCGACCTCGGCTGGAATCCTTACTGTCCGAGGTGACCAGATAAAGGCCAAGGAGTGCATGCAGGTTACTCTCCGAGGTCAACCACAAGTATAGCAATCAAAGTATCCCAAGGAGCTGGAAGAAACGACGTCGATCTCAGACACCTCAGCGGATCAGGTTCCCTTATCCGAAACAGATCCAGTAAAAGTCGTCAAGGTCGGTTTTGCAGGGGGGCCTCAAACTCGCATGCAGGTAATCCAGCTCCTTAGGGAATATCAAGACGTCTTCGTCTGGTCTCCATCAGACATGACGGGGGTGTCATCGGAAATCATTACGCATAAGCTTAACATTAACCCGAACTCAACCCCGGTCAAGCAGAAACGGCGATCATTTGCTGCCGAACGAAACCAAGTTATCTACCACGAGTTGCAGCAATGGTTGAAAGCTGGACTTTTGTTTGAAGTCAAGTACCCAATTTGGCTATATAATCCAGTAGTGGTAAAGAAAGCAGAAGGAGAATGGAGGATGTGTGTAGATTACACCGACCTCAATAAAGCTTGCCCAAAGGACTGCTATCCTCTCCCCAACATCGATGAAAAGATCGAATCCTTAGTGGGACACGAGGTATTCTGCTTTCTCGATCTCTACAAAGGGTACTATCAGGTTCTAATGGATGAAGGAGATGCGATCATGACAGCTTTTGCAACGAGCTTCGGTGTCTTTGCATTCAAATATATGCCCTTCGGGTTAAAGAATGTCGGAGCAACATACCAGCGAATGGTCGATTTCCTCTTCCGAGACCACATCGGCAAGATTGTCGAAGTATATGTAGACGACATTGTCGTCAAGAGTAGAGAAAATGCCTCAGCAGTGAGCGACCTACGAACTACGCTCAACATACTAAGGCAGGCGAACCTCAAGCTGAACCCAAAGAAGTGCACTTTCAACGTGCGATCTGGAAAATTCTTAGGGTACTGGATCTCGCCAGAAGGTCTCAAAGCCAACCCGCTGAAGGTTAGAGCCGTGCAGGAGATGAAGGTACCCCGAACTTTCCGCGACGTGCATAGGTTGATAGGATGTATAACCACGCTAAGTCGTTTCCTCTTCAAGGCTGCCGAGAAACAGCTCCCATTCTTCAAAATTCTCAAGAAGGCACCGGAATTTGGATGGGGACGAGAGCATGAGCTAGCCTTTGAGGAGCTCAAGCGCCACCTCGGGGACTTACCAACCTTGTCAGTTCCCCAAAAGGAAGAACCCCTCTCTCTGTACCTCGCAGCATCGGAGGAAGCAATAAGTGCAGTGTTGGTCCGAGATGAAGGAGATCGGCAGCTACCGGTGTACTACGTCAGCCGAGTTCTAAAAGACCCAGAGACGAGGTATCAGCCTCTCGAGAAGGTCGCTCTAGCCCTGATAAATGCAGCTCGGCGCCTAAAACCCTACTTCCAAGCTCACCCAATACAAGTTTTGACCGATCTACCACTTCGGCAAGTTCTCACTAAGCTGGAAGCTTCAGAAGGATCGTGAAATAGGCAGTCGAGCTTGGGGAGCATTCTATATCGTTCGGTCCCCACCGAGCTATAAAAGGGCAAGTTTTGGCAGACTTCCTCGTAGAAGCTCAATATAAGGACCTCGAGGAACCAAAAGAGATCAAAGCCAAAACCGAACTCCAAGAAGTCCCAGAGAAGACACCCCCGGACTGCTGGGAGATGTACGTAGATGGAGCTTCGGGAAAGAAAGGAAGTGGAGCTGGCATACTCCTCATCAGCCCGGAGAAGAAGGAATTAACATATTCGCTGCGATTCGAATTTCCCACTACAAATAACGAGGCGGAATATGAAGCTCTTATTGCCGGACTCCGTCTCGCCCAAACCCTCCAGGTACGAGCTGTCCAAGTCCACTGTGACTCCCAAGTTGTAGTCAACCACGTGCTGGGGAAGTACGAGGTGAAAAGTGAGAAGCTGAAGAAGTACCTGGAAAAGGTAAAACTCCTAGAACAATCTTTCCAGTTCTTCAAAATAGTTCGCATTCTCCGAAGCCAAAATACCCGAGCTGATGAGCTAAGCAAACTAGCGAACTCCCCATCTAGCTAGACGCTAGTAGAACAAGTTCGGAATCGGAGTATAGAAGAAGCAGAAATTAATGCAATCGAAGAGGACGATCCGAACTGGATGACTCCCTTAATAAGATATTTGGAGAGAGGGGAAGTGCCCGAGGACAAAGCTGAAGCTCGAAAAATTCTAGCTAAATCAACGCAGTACGTCCTCGAAGGAGGAGTCCTTTATCGAAAATCATATCTACAGCCTCTCCTAAAGTGTGTTGGACCAAGGGAAGCAGACTACGTACTAAGAGAAGTACATGCGGGGACATGCGGGAGCCACATCGGAGCTCGGATGCTAGCTCAGAAGATCATGCGATGGGGATACTATTGGCCGACAATGGCAAGAGATGCAGAATGATTCGTGAAAGAGTGTCTGAAATGCCAGCTACATGCCAGAGTGACGAGACTACCCCAGACCGACCTCTCTACTATGCAAAGCCCGTGGCCATTTATGGAGTGGGGCATTGACATCGTAGGACCTTTCTACCCGGCACCCAAGCAAAAACGATTTCTAATAGTTGCAATCGACTACTTCACCAAGTGGGTCGAAGCTGAACCTTCCACAAAAGTTACAAGTGAGAAAGCCGTTGACTTCGTCTGGAAAAACATCGTGTGCCGGTTCGGAGTATCGAGAGTCCTCATCTCGGATAATGGAACGCAATTTACAAGCAGAGAGTTCCGAGAATTTTGTGAAGGACTCAATATCCATCAAAAGTTCACCTCGGTCAACCGACCTCAAACTAATGGCCAGACCGAGGTCACCAACAGGAAAATAGTGAACGGACTCAAGGCCCGCCTAGAGAAGGATAAGACGGAGTGGATCTACAATCTCCAAAACGTCCTGTGGTCATACCGAACTACACCCCGAACTCCAATAGGAGAAACCCCGTACCGTTTAGTATACGGGTCAGAAGCAGTCATACCTGTCGAGATCGGGGCACCCAGTCCCCGCACAATCAATTTCTCCGCCGAAGCTAACGAAGAACAACGCCGAACCGACCTGGATTTATTGGAGGAAAAGAGGGAACAAGCCAGCATAAAAGAAGCTCGGTACAAACAGCAGATGACTCGGTATTACAACCAAAGGGTTAAACCCCAGCAGTTCCAGGTCGGTGATCTTGTGCTTAGAAACAACGAGATAAGCCATTCAGAGAAGCTCGGCAAGCTCGAAGCCACGTGGGAAGGGCCCTACAGAGTACACGAACTCCTCGGCAAAGGAGCTTACAAAATTGCCTATCTTTCGGGCGAGCTAATACCCAGAACGTGGCACATCGCCCATCTAAAGAGATTCTTCGTATAAGCAGCAAAGTCTTGCATATAGGGTCTTAGGTTTTCTTTTTGTCCTTAATGTTTTGTTTTTTTTTACGAGCTCGTCAAAACTCTTTTTTTTTGTTTTGGTCTTTTTTAAATAAAGTTTCTTTTTCGTCTTGCACATCTTGTGTCTTTTGATCTGCTTATACGAAGTATCCATAATATCAAAAATCCCCTCATAAGGTCGAACTACGGTTCCCTTGCGTGGTCAGTAATGACCCGACATAGGGTAATAATATCCTACAATGCGTAAAGGAAACCCTTTCCGAGGTCCGAGCTCGTCTAACCTCCAAAAAGGAAGATCCCATGAGGTCCGAATCAAACTCCCTCCTAAGGATAATTAGTTCTCAACTGGGGTCGGAACCCGGTTCCCCCGGGAGAATAAGATACGAGGTCCGAACCATGGTTCCCTTGTCAACACAAAGAGGTCCGAGTTCAACTCCCTCAAAGATGCATCGTGCAAATAAACCAAGGAAGCAATCTTCACAAAGGACAGGAAGTTCAATGACCAAATATATATATATATATATATATATATATATATCTTTATTTCTAACTATTTAGAACAGTTTGTGTGTACATAAATTACAGGCAGAATCGAGCTAATCTATGGGGGAGGATGTTTCTTGCTAAAGCTAAGCCAATCTTCCTCAAACGAGGAAGGCCCCAAGAGATCATCAATCAAAATTCGACCCCATCCCCGACCTCGACTTCTTCCAGCAGAAAAACTCCGACCTCGCGGGGTAGCCGAACCTCGCCCAACAGCTCGGCTACCTTGGCTCGAGCCGACCTGATGTCCCCGCGAAGCCGTTTTCACCTCGCGGGCAGGCATCGTCCGAGAAAAAGACGGAATGGCCGCGCCCGCGCCATTGGCCAGGAGCGCATGTTACTTAGGTCGGCGGTCCAATATACACTTATACCTGCTCGCACTCTCTTTCAGCATGTCAAAAGCACCTTGAAGCCCAAAAGACTCGGGGCCGAGTGCTTCTTTCAGCTCGAGATACTGCTCCAAGTCTTCTTTCGTCTTTAATTCCGCCTCGGATATGGTGATACCACCGCCGCGACAGATAATATCTTCATACTCGGCATGCTCCTCGGCAATCTTCGCATGATCCTTAGGAACGCGGCCAGCTCGACCTCGGGCAACTTCCAACTCCTCCTCAGCCTGAAGAAGCTTAGCCTAAAGCAAGTCGGTACTTTCTTGAAAAGCGAGCCGCTTCACTTCAACCTCCTCGCAAAGCGCCTCGAACTTCACCTGCCATTCCTTCAGCTCGGCTTCTTGGGATTTTAGCAGAGTACACTTTTTGCCGAAAAGCTCCTCAGCTCGGAGGCATTTCTTCCTCCATTGCTGAGCAATGGACCGTTGGTCAAGCAGGTCTTGTGAAAGGAGAGCTATTTGAATGCGTAAAGTAGAAACATCGACAGAATCCAAGCTCTACACGCAAGAAAAGGAAAACAAATCCATTGATTCGAGGATGCTAAGTACAAAATACAATGTACAAAAAAAAAACTAACTAAACATCGCCGACCTCCTTATTTTGAGAAGGTGGCTGCTCGGAGGGGGGATCCTCCACATCCTTGTCGGAGGTCAGATTTTCACCAGTCCCGGCCTCCCGTTCCTCCTCCACTTCCTCTTCGTGGTCTTCGCCTTCTTCTTCTTCTTCGTCGCGAAGAGAATCAAAAGCCGCGTCCAGGTCGAGGTCCCGATCTACCGAGCAGTCAGCAATCTGCTCAGCAGATAGCAGCGTGGACGAGCTGGCAAGATTTTCCAGGACAGGAAACTGACCGAGGTGATCTCGGACCACTCTGGCGTACCGGGAAGGGAGAGCTTCATCTCCTAGCCGCTCGAAGCCATAATTGGAGACATCCAGGTCGGGGAAGTCCTTGGCGGCCCTCTCCAAAGCAGCCACGACGAAGTTCCCATTGATAAGCGCGGCCAAATCATTGGCAAGCTCGGAGAAACTCTCCGACAACAGGAACCTCTTTGTATAGGCCCGGAGGAGCTCACCTTGACTAGCTGCAAGGTTGGCCTCCCGGTCCTTCGCCGCATTCAGCTCGGACTCAAACTTCCGAGCTTTCTCGGCCTCCGCCTTCGCGAGCTGAGCAACCAGCTCGGACTTGACGGCTTTCATGCCCTCTTCGGCCTTGATCAGCTCGGCCTCAGCCTTCTTCGCCCGGGCATTGGCCGACATCAGCTTTTCAGAGTACTGGCTTTTCTCGTCCTCGTGCTTCGCGGACATCTCCCCGACGCTGTTCTTCAGCCATCCCACGAACATATCGATGCCCTGCAAGAAGGAATGCAGTTAGCTACACAGGCAAGAATTAAGGGAAATTGTGTAATGAAAGCAATAAGTCTTCGCCTCGGGAAAAGGCAGACCAGCCAGCTTGTTTGGAGGAGCTACCGGGCTCGCGTCACTGCCCGTGACGTCTATAATGTCCACTTCGACCTGGTCCCCGACCTTCGATCGTTTCTGAGGCGGTTTGGGAGAAGGAGAGCGAACAGTTATCGCAGCAGACCCTCCAGCTGACCCTGATCAGAGGAGGAGGCAGATCGTCCAGACAACCTCGCTCTCTTAGCCCCGCGAGCTGCGGCCTTGGCACCGACCTCTTTTAACTTCCCGAAGTTCTTCACTGCAAATCGAAAAAAAAAGTAAGGACGACGAATCAGCAAACAAAACAACCCTAACAGCACTAGCGGGGCCTCACCCGTCGCCGGATCCACCATACTTTGGGGCTCATACGGGCTCAACCCCGCTTCAACTAGGGAGTCTTCGTTGTAGCTCCCCTCAAAAGGACCGCGATCCCTCATCGCTTTTACAGCAGTCTCCAAATCCTTATCCACCTCATCTATTACCCACTCGAATGGCTTTTCTAGCCTCCAAACCAGGTCGACAAAACTATTGTGGCGGCAAAAGAAAAATTTCTTGTGCCATTTGTCCACTTTATTTTGAGTTCGCCCCTTGAACTCAGTCCGGGCAGCGGCATAGTACCAGCCCCCCGCCTTTTTGAAGACAAAGAGCTCGTGAATGAGCTCGGCGGATATTCAGTGACCCTTATCAATCGCTGCCACACCCAAATCGGTGAATTGCCTAAACGAATTCAGCATTATCTGCCCTAACGCTAAGCCGAGCTTCTTCTGGAGCTTGGAATAGGACTCAGGGAGGGGTAGTCGAAGACCAGCGTGCATGCTGTCCTCATAAATAGTAACAAATCCCATCGGGGGAGAGCATGCCCTATCCTCTGGGCGAGGTTCTATTAATTCAGCATCGATAGGGAAATTATACGTTTGGGCAAGAAACCTAATCCTAGCTTTGTTTAAGGTTGAGGGGTAATCAGCCACTTTCCCCTTCACACATGGGGGCACTATTAAAGTTTCGACAAAGGGAATAGAAGATCCTAATACAAAAATGCTAAAATCAACGCTTCCACTCAAGCCGACTGCCAGGGGAGATTCGCTACCACTACTACTACACTGAGAATGGGAGGCCATACTTACTTGTAAAAGGGAGCGGAAATGCTCTGGCACGAACGGAAACCCCAACGGAGTGAACACCGGCGATATGGGAAGCCGAAAATCGAGGATTGCGGGGACGAAGAAAAAAGATTTTTCTGATGATGGCGGATGTGAAATAATGTGATAGGGGGAGAAACGTTTCAAATCCTGTGGATATACATTTGAATCCCGCCGTTACATATGACACACGTGTGAACATGGGCCCGCCTTTCTCGAAATATGAACCGTCCCTCAACAAAATTCAAAACGGCCTACTACTTTTCCCGCCCTCTACATCGGGTATGGGCCGCGTCTAATGACCGACCTAAACAACATAACAGAGCCGCTGCTACTCAGATTGATCATCTTGTTATACCTACTACTTCAGCTCGGAACATAAGCTCGGAAATTCAGCTCGTATAGGTGATTTGCGCGATCAATCACCTCGGCAATTAGACCTCGTAGTCTGCGTCTACATGTCTTCTTTCCTTTTTTTTTGGGTGGGGGGATCACACCCGCCTCATCCTGGGCCTGACCTAAGGCTAATTTGGGCCTATATATTAAGGCTCGGCTCACAGAATTCGGCCCAAACAAAGTCAACATCTGCCTTGAAGACCAAGTAACAAAGTCCTACTTTGAAGGAAGATAGAATTCTACTATGAATGAGAATCGGATATGCATGTATTAAGAAACTAGATATGTAAAAGGAGTCTGAACCCTAGAAGGATTAGGGCTTAATTCAAGGCTTATAAATAGATGCAAGATTATAGGTGTAAGGACATTCAATACTCATTGTACTCACAAGCATAATAAAGGCTCTCTATATTCTCTCCCGTGGACGTAGATCACATCGATCGAACCACGTATATCCTTGTGTCATCGTGTTATTATTTCTTTTAGCTACTTTCCCAAACCCTAGATTTATCAATAAGTTTATATGCATATATGCTAAATGCATTATCAAAATTCTACACGTACTAACTTTAATTCTAATTGGTCATTAAGAAATATAATAATATACACTAATTACATCATTAGTAATATAATAATATATACTTACTTTATCTTTTATTTTGCAAACCAACTATACATGTATATATATTACGTTTATATATATATTATATATAACTATTCTTTGTACATTATTAATAATATACATTAAATGGATTAAATTTAATAAAACATATATATAAATTAGTTATATATTTTAAAAATAATTTTACTAGAGATCAAGACAAAAAGCTAAATTTTAAAAATAGAATTTTTGTTGGAATTCAAAAGATTTTCCCGAGATGCTACTTTCTTATTCTTAAATCCTAGAAATATCCAACTATTTTTTTTTATTCTATTCTCTAGGACTTTTCTAAGTTATTAAACTTATTAGAAAATTCAGGGGTATTACAATGGTAGCTGCTATGCAGGTGGATTTGGACGATCAATTTCTTTCATGGGTGGTATGCCATGAGTCACTTGAAGTAGAGGGTGAAGAAGAAGAGGGAACGGAGTACTGGAGATCATTTTTATTAGATAATATTCTCAATGTGCGTTATGAGAGACCGGTGAATCCGATGAAAGAGGGGATACCAATTGTACGTAACCCTCGGATTGAGAGGCATATGAGTTTTCCCCATCAATCAGAGTCGATGGCCGATCTAAAAATGTATGATTTGAGAGACCGAGCCCCACTGCAAGATAAGGGAAAGCGTGCTCGAGGGAATACACGATATCGAGATCGTCAGTTTATGGAGGAAGTATCAAGTATGAAGGCAGAAAAGGTTAAAAGAGATGCCATTTCAACGTGGAAAAATGTTATGTTGATGGATATCAAACATTTCTTCACAGACTTGTTTCGTAGGGGTTCCCGACATTCCACACCCCGTCGACACACACCACCACCATAATCTTCCCCAGTACAACCTTCTCCACACGACAGTACAAGAGAGCAAGATGGTGCGCAGGAGCACACTGATGGCCATATCCCAGGCCGACATTCCACTGCTGAGTACTCCTCATTTGGCAATGATCAATATGCACACTTTACCCATCCTCGACATTCCGTTCCAGATTCGGGACAACATTTTACACTGGATGAGGTACTTTTCAATTAGAATTTGAAATTATGCATGTTCTTATTAATGAATCTCATATACATTAGAATTTAAAATATTGTCGGGTATGATAGTGGACTATAAAAAATTCTGAATTTGTAAAAAAAAAATTTGGTCACGGTCGTGTGAAATTTGGTACCGATGTTGTATTATTTAATCATGATCAGTACTAGTTTTTGGCGTTCGTGACCAATGTTTCTTTCTGCAGTGTATGACATCATTTTTAATTAGTATTCTTCATGTTATGTGTTTAGACGCAGGTCATCTTTGTTGAGCCGATTAGTACGATCAGACCTACTTTCGATGTTGGTGAGACTGGAGATCATCCCAATCTCGACTTTAGTATGGTCATGCACAATCCCGCATTAAACGCGCAATTTTCGCAGATGTCCCAACAATGGAATGAAGGATTAATTAGAGAAGCTCAAGATAATTGGCGGCAGTCCAAAGGTAAGGCCCCGACTACTTTAAAAGAGGATGAACCCGTTAGGCCTCGTCGAGGGAAAAGGGCGAGGAATCCTGCACCTTCACAGCAAACTCCCTACGTAGTTGTGCGTCCTCCTGCCCGACGTGAAGACGAGGATGACCTCGAGCGTCGCTATCAAGCTTTTCTAAGTAATAATCGAAATGCGTGCGTAAATCATTGGAATGTTTCGATGCACGCACCCTACTTTCGGCAAATTGAGAATTTGGAATCGGATTTGGATGTATATTTTGACTTTTTTGCAAAATAATAGTCTCAAATTTTTATTATAATAGTATCAAATTTTTTGCAGGTCTTTGAGATGTATATCGGACTACTGAGAGACCGGGTGGAGGAAAGAAGTAATGTACTATCGAGTGTCAATTCTGTTAGCACGATCATCTTGCACACCGATTTCTTTGTGAGTATCTAATTCCATCCGTTAGTTGAATTTATATTTATATATGTATTTTATTAAATTTGATTTATTTAATCAGATTACAGATGAGGCTCAATAACGAATGGAATAAATTACAGAGTGATAATACTGGCAGCAAGCTCACTTCTTTCATGAGAGCGGAAATTGACATGCGTGAAAACATTCCATCTTGGCGGCAAGCTGATCATGTAAGTCTAACTTTGGATTTTTTTAGAATTTATTTATATTAATTACCGAATTTGATTTATGATTTTTTTTAATATAGATCATAATTCCATGCCTCGTCGGTGGACATTTTATTGTGGTCCGTATTTGTATGCAACTGTGGATGGCTGAAGTGTACGACTCAAACTCCCACAAGGTTGGCGTTCAGAAGGAACGAACGAAATAGTTGGAAGCGCTTACGGAGGGATTTTGGCTTGTTCTCGATACTGGGAACTATTATCGCCCACAGGGCAATAAAATTCCCCGTATGACAGAACCATTGAAACTCGTATTTTTGAACAAGCCTAAAAAGAACCAGCCCAATAGACAATTTATCCAGAGGGACAACCATAGCTACGGTCCGTTTGCGCTTATGACTGTGGAGCGCTTGATCAGTGGATCTCCCACAGTTGCCTGGGGTAATGGAAATGTGGCTACTTATAGACACAAAATTGCCCATGACATTTTTGGCGTAGCTACTCAGCATCGGGTCGATTTTAATTAATGTTCAACAATTTATTATCTTTGCTTCTGTTTTGGGATTTTAAACTTGACACTATTTCTTGTTTAATATTCTAGTATAATAGTTGTCGTCTACTATTATATTTCTGCATGTTTTACTCGCAAGTTATTAATTAAACTTCAATTTTCTCGTAATTTACTCAAATACGCAAGTTAGCTTGCTTAAAAAAAATATGTTACCCAACACATTAAATATATCAAATTTTAACTCTCCCAAGAATATACTGAATTTTAAATGCTCAGTCGTGACAAAACAACTTTGGTCACGATCATGAAAAATGGTACCGATCATGGTTAAATAAACAAGACCGGTACCACTTTTCACATAATCGTGACCAATTTTTTTTTTAAATGCATCATTTTAAGTGCTCCATTTTTTTAATGTTGAATTATCAAACACAAAAGTCGAATAATCAAACACATCGAATTTACATTATTAAACACAAAAGTCATATATATGGAAAAATAACCAAACATAAATATATTAATGCATTATTTATGAGCTGGGTAAGGGCATGATCTAATAGTGTGGTCAAGGGCGCGACATCGACTGTATTTTTTTGGAGCCCTTTTACGGCTACTTGAAGGCTCGTCGCCGGTGGATGGACGTGATCTTGCAGGCAAATTTTCAATTGCAGATCGACGACGAGAGTTTCTAGGGCGTCTAGCTTGACTAACAGGAGCAGGTGGCAAAACAACAGCTGCAGCAATATGTTGAGGAACAGACCACTCGGTATGGGGAGAGACATGATTCACATGTTTGGAGTACGTCTCGAACAAGATAGTTCTCGTGTAAAAATGATCGACGTAGCTGTATACATGCTGTCCATTTCGCCTGTCAAATAAAAAACATATAATTATTAAATTAATATAGACATAAATAAAAAATAATAAAAAAATAAACATTAATTTACTGTATTGCAGCAACAGCATAGGAACACGGTATCAAGTCCATATCGAACATCCTACACGAATAAAATGCCATTATTTTTTTCCTTTAAGTGCGTTCCATCCACAATAATCACAGGTCGAACAGACCACCGAAATGCCTCAATACAAAATGCCAACGCTACAAAAACATGTTCGAAACGACCATCACAAGGGCAAACATTGTAGTCAATAATCAATCCTGGATTTGCTCTCTTCAACATGTGGAGATAGCTAGGAAGCATCTTAAACGAGTCTCTATATCCACCAAATATTATCTCCAGTGCTTTATTTCGTGCTCGCAAACAGACACTATAACTTGCAGTGATTCCAAAATCTCGGTGCATTGTTGCCATAATTGACCTCGGTTTAATGACTTCACCTTCATTTCGCATTCTGTGCGCAAAATGAGCTGCAATCACCGTAGAACTGACCTTCCTGTCAACAACACCACGGTCCAAATTAAGATTGCAGGTATGTGTCGGAGTGAACTTGCTTATATACCAGTAGTTGTCCTGGAACCTAGCACGCAAATGAAAAGGACAGTTGCTATGCATGCATTGGTAGTGAATCCGTTCCAAATCTAATCGGGGAGTATGAAACTCAGCTCGTTGTTCCATGTGCCACAATCCAACAGCAAGATTCACAGCATCCTTGCTGTAAAATATGTCGTTGATGCTCAGTGGACCTTCTGGCATCCTGTCAAGATCGCTAACAACAAGCGAAGCAGTAGCATCAAGTGGAATAATTGGAACTAACTTTGTGTCGTCAACAAGGGGTGCACGGCTAATCTGCATCAGCATTGACAAGAGCTTGTTCACGCCGCCCTGAGTGTGCACCCACGTAACAAAGTCCGCAAAAGTACCAAGACTTAAATTCACGGACTCTGACTGTTCGTCCTCCTCATCGGACTCGGATTCTTCGATCCAATCTTCCTCATCTTTGTCAGACTCAACGATAAATTCACCCTGCTCGCGTGATTGCGACGTCGATCGGTTCTTGCTGTATAGGAATGTTTGCGCCACTACCACTATCAAATTGAGTCTCACCAAGCCAATTGGATGAACCAAAATGTGACATCGGCTCGTCATACTGATTATACTGAGAGTATTGATTGTCGTCGCCATATGGCGATGATAAAGTCAAATCCAACGAAGGTCTGTACACATCATCATTATGCACCTCAAACAATGTAGGCTCAAACTCAGCAGCACAGAAACGATAAAGCTGTTCATCATTACTCACATAATATTTAGCAATTCTGCCACTTCGAGAAGTCGATAAATACCATAATTCATAATTCAAACTTAACTGTTTCCACATCATTATAAAATTGATATTTTTTTTAATAAGGGAGAAACTTATCGTATACATCGGAATGTAGAAACTTCGTTCTTCTCCACCATTATACATCGACTCCTCCAATATGCGTATTTAACGATAAATCTCTTACACTCCATCTGTATAATATAACAATACGACTGTAATAAAAACATATATATATTGCGGTTCATCACAATAAAGTAAATAAAGAAAGAATAAATGGTCACGATCAACGTAAAAATGGTCACGATAGGTGATTTGTTGGTACTGATTGTATCCTTTTGTACTGATCGTGACCATGTTTTCTCCGGCCAATAATCAATTTAAATTTAATTTAAACTCACCTGTGCAAAATTCGTATGAAAATGCCTTCTTTTGTAATATTTCTCATAAAAACGTGAATGGTTTTGAATTGATACGTGTAGCGTTATTCTTTTTCTACAAAAATGATAATATTGTTAATATTATATAATAAATACTAAATGTTAAATATAATATTATTCATAAACAAAAAAAATTGGTCACGATCATGCAAAACATGGTCACGATCGTGTTTTTCTTGGTACCGATCATTTCGTTTTGAACCGATCGGTACCATAAATTCTCGTGACGGTGCCGATTAATAAAAATTAATTTGAACTAATCTGTGAAAACTTCAATGAAACAACCTTCTTCGACGTTATTTCTGTCAATTACGTCGTCACTTTTTTTGTTGAATTCACAATATTTTTCTTTCGAAACTGCATTCTTCTATTTGCATTGTGTAAATTTCACATGTGTATGTGTGATATATAGCGTCCGAGATGAATTAATTGACAAAACATAAATAATGGAAGCAGAAAAAGGTTATGTGATTCAATGCTAATTGACAAAACAAGTACACAATCACTATGTACTTGATTTTTCACTTTTCAGAAATTGAGAAAATGACTTGACGTGTGAATGAGATGAGAGGCAAAAAAGTTGAAAAAGTAAGACAAAAGGTGGGCCAGAGGACTTATAGCAAATCCCTTATAACAAAAGGATATATTGCAAATCCACTATCCTCAAAGGGAATATAATAATTTTTCTCCCTATTTAAAAACTAAACTAAGAATTTTAACTAAAAAAATAAGATTTCCGTAAAAAAAGAAAAAAAAAGAAAAAGAAAAAACAAGACTAAAACTAAATTACTAAAATAACACTCCCACTTTCCAGTTTTCACTTCCCAAGCAGCAACCCCATTCCCAATTTCCCAACTTTCAATTCTCAAAACCTAAAAAATCCTCGTTGGCTCCTCCGCCACCAAGCAAGCAGCAGTCCGCCGCTTTCGTCGAAACGCCGCCACCGCTAGCACTGCGCCATCTCCTCTGCCTCTGCGTCAGAACTTCAAAGTTGATAGAAACAGAAACTGGCTACACCTTCCCTCCGCAGCTCCGCTCCCGCCTCCTGCTCATGCCTGCCTGACCGCCGACCCGACCTGACCGCCTCCTCCGTCCCCGTTCGCGCCCGCTCCAGCCCCAACCTCTCCGATTACGTCTTTATTTTTCTCGATATAAAGCCCTAAATGTGAGTCAGCGCAATCGTTTAATTGGAAGAGAAATTCTTGTTAATTTCTTGTTAATTGATTATTTGGTTGTCAATTTGCATTTGAACAAAATTTGTTTTTGCCTAGGTATTCACCGTCATGGAATTTGGGATTTGAAAAAAATCGAATCGAATTTGGTATTTAATGTGATGCACCTAAAACAACAGTCTAACAACAACGGTTGCCAAAGGGTGTTGTCGTATTTAATTTTATATATTTACAACAACACAAAAACTACCACAGTGACGCAAAGTGTTATTGTATTTAAAATTATTCACCTACAAAAACAGACAAACGACAACGATTTCATAACGTGTTGTTGTATTTAATATTAAATACCTACAACATTGAAACAACAACGATTACACAAAGTGTTGTCGTATTTAATATTATGCACCTACAACAACAGTCTAACAACAACGGTTGCCGAAGGGTGTAGTCATATTTAATACTATGAACTTATAACAACAGTAAAACAACAACGGTTGCAAAATATGTTGTTGTATTTAGTATTATATACCTACAACAACATATGAACGACAACAGTTAGATATAGTGTTCTCGTATTTAAAATTATATGCTTACTACAATAGACAAACGACAACAACAACCAAAACGGTTGTGGTATATAGTGTTATTTAACAACAACAACATACTTACGACAATGGCAACGTAAGTGTTGTATATGAGGGTATAAAATAACTTTAGACAACTAATTTATAACAACGGCACACAAAAACCATAGTTTACGAGCGCCTTTTTTCGCTCACAGACAACGGTTTTGACTACGACAATACTTTTCATCACCATGACAATGGTTTTAGTGTAAACCGTTGTCTTTGCTGCGTTGTTATTCAACAATTTTGTTGTACACGAGAAGCAAACAACAAATTGTCATAACCCTATGAAAAATATAAGCATCCTCTGATTAAAGCAACAAATAAAACTACCTTTTCTCCAAAGCTAACACTGAAAGTAAAACCTACGAAATTATTCCCTCCTCGCTCGAGCCACCAAAAAATGCATACCAAGATAGTGGACAAAATGATACATCTTACCCCTGAATTATTGCATAAAAAACTGAAAAAATCTTTGCCTCAAGTCAAAGGCTAAATGTGACAATTTAGCCTAAAATTTGCATTGAAACTACGATAAGACACTTATTTGGGAACAAAAATATTGGCGGCTCAGTACACTTACTCGGGGACAGATGGAGCATGCATCGTTCATTCAACCATCCAATCACTCGAAACAAACTCTCCAAAACTAGCAAATACATTTTGAAAAACATATCAAATCAGTTTTCTTCTCAGCAACTACACTTTCCCATTTATAGGTTCAACTCCAATAACATTTACCACCCAGAAAAGAAGAAGAACAACAACAACACACAACAACATAGCACGTCCCAAACAATAAATAGCGGAGACACCGATTCCGTGATTAAGTTCTGGATTGTACAGTTTCAAGGCCTCACAAATTCTGAACCCAGATGATCAAATAAAAGGAAAAAAACAGGGGAAGCAGAAAAATTCCAAATTCTCAATTTTACAAGCGACCACAACTTCTAAAGAGAAAAATGAAGGGCTTACATGAACGAGTGATTGGGTAAACTTGTCCCGGGTACTTGCTGCAATATTTTTCCGACGAACAGCTGCATGAACGACTTTTGGGTTTTGAGTTGGAATAGGGCTTATGCTTTACTTTTCTCTAATCTCTCTCCTTGCAATTAAATGCCACCTTTCTAAGAAATAAATAAGTAAATAATAATAATAATAATAATAATAATAATGATGATGATGATGATGATGATGATGATGATGATGATGATAGTGTTATATCCACGTTTTAAAAAATAAAATCATGTTTAACATTCCAACTTTTTGTGATTTTTACGATAATATCACATTTTCTAAAACTTACCAATTTTATCTCAATTTTTTCAATATTGTATCAATCTATCAAGAGAATAATAAATGTACATTTACTACCCAGAAAAGAAAAACCAACAACAACAACATAGCACGTCCCAAACAATAAATAGCGGAGACACCAATTCCGTGATTAATTTCTGGATTGTACAGTTTCAAGGGCTCACAAATTCCGAAACCAGATGATCAAATAAAAGAAAAAAAAGGGAAGCAGAAAAGCCCCAAATTCTCAGTTTTACAAGCGACCACAACTTATAGAGAGAAAGATGAAGGGCTTACATGAACAAGTGATTGGGTAAACTTGTCCCGGGCACTTGCTGCAATTTTTTTTCCGACAAACAGCTGCGTGAACGACTTCTGAGTTTTGAGTTGGAATAGGGCTTATGCATTACTTTTCTCTAATCTCTCTCCTTCCAATCAAATGTGATGGTCCCTGAGCTGGGTCTTTGGTGTAGAGGGGGGGTGAATACACCAAAGAAAGATTTCTGAAAACTTTTTCAAGTTTAAAACAGAGTTGGTGAGCTCAGTTAAGAATCCAGCTGAGGAGGGTCAGCTGGGCTAATAACTCAGCTGGCGGTGCGGAAAGTGGTGGTTTGAAAACTTAGCTCGGTTGCTTAGAAAAACTCAGCTTGAAAAGATTATCTTTATGTTTTCGGCTTAGTCAAGTTGTGCAAGTTTCAGAAGGACACAACTGTGTATGCAGATTTGATAAAATATGCAATGTGATGATAAAGTTAGTACTAAAACTGAAATTAACGAGAAAGTAAAGAACACGAGATTTTTACGTGGTTCGGAGTAACACCTCCTACGTCCACGACCAAATTCACTGGTAATTCACTACCACTTGGTTTCCAAGTACCAAGCAACTTCACAACTCTAACCCGAGCTGTGTTCCAACAGTTTGCAGGCACTGTCAAGCCTAACCTTTCAGTTTACGGGTACTGAAAAAACCTTACAAACACTTGAATTTCCCGCTTCAAGCAAGCGTAACCTTGACCTAACCTTTCTGGATAAAGAGAGGTTTGGTTTGGGGTTTCAACTATGAACGAGTTCTTACAATTAAGAACTTTAGAGTTAGATGAACTCGTTCAAAATCTAGGCTTAAGATATACAACTATTTCTGCCTAGGAATCAGACGAAAAACTGGGCAGTTTCTGGACTAGAGACACTTTAAGATAAAATGTTCTTTTGACTATTTAGAACTGCTAATGAGCTTTTAAATGCGTGATAATTTCATAGAATGAAAGCTTATAGAGAGTTTTTCGTATTTGATCATGAGGTTGAAGACGAGTTTATATAGATAGAGATTCAAGACTAGCCGTTGGAGGAGCCGTTTGAATCTTACCTACTCTTCTTAAATTCGATATCTGCCGTTGGGCGATTCTGCACCTGTCTTCATTTGTGTCACATCCTAGGTTCTGAAGTCTAGGATGCTGATTCGGCAATCCCTCATTGGTCGAGGCATGTTGACTTCCTCTGACGCCGGGATCTCTGCCTTTGGAGCTGGTTTTTGAATTTAGAGCTGAATAAGGTAGACTGACTTGAAGTGATGTCTTCAGAGTTAGTTCCCTTTATTTTGTACAGCTGGACTAGCTGTATCTTGAACTCAGCTCGATTAATCTTCAGCTTGATCCTGCTCCGTTTTGAACTCACCTCAGCTGGAGGACTCAGCTGATAGTTGACTCCTGCTGTAAACACAGCTGGATCTTCTGCTGTCTTGAGCTTCTGCTGTCTTCCGCTTCCTTGGCTGACTCCTGCTGTAAACACAGCTGGATCTTCTGCTGTCTTCCGCTTCCTGAACCTGTAAACTTAGAAAATCTAAAGCTCAAACAGGCGAGCTGGAAAATACAATTTAGTTTGATGCAGTCATCTACTCGGTTGGAGATCAGTTGGATTTTGGTATTGAATCAAAACTTTATAATTTTCCCAAAAAAATGTCACCTTTCTAAGAAATAAATAATTAAATAAAGGATAATAATAATAATAATAATAATAATAATAATAATGATGATGATAGTGTTATATCCACGTTTTCAAAAAATAAAATCATGTTTAACATTCCAACTTTTTGTGATTTTTTCAATAATATCACATTTTCTAAAACTTACCAATTTTATCTCAATTTTTTTTAATATTGTATCAATCTATAAAGAGAATAATAAATGTACATTTACCACCCAGAAAAGAAAAAACAAGAACAACAACAACAACAATATAGCACGTCCCAAACAATAAATAGCGGAGACACCAATTCCGTGATTAATTTCTTGATTGTACAATTTCAAGGGCTCACAATTCCGAACCCAGATGATCAAATAAAAGAATAAAAAGGGGAATCAGAAAAACCCCAAATTCTCAGTTTTACAAACGACCACAACTTCTAGAGAGAAAGATGAAGAGCTTACATGAACTAGTGATTGGGTAAACTTGTCCCGGGCACTTGCTGCAATATTTTTTCCGACGAACAGCTGCGTGAACGACTTCTGGGTTTTGAGTTGGAATAGGGCTTATGCTTTACTTTTCTCTAATCTCTCTCCTTCCAATCAAATGCCACATTTTTAAGAAATAAATAAGTAAATAAAGGATAATAATAATAATGATGATGATACTGATATATCCACGTTTTCAAAAAATAAAATCATGTTTAACATTCCAACTTTTTGTGATTTTTTAAATAATATCACATTTTCTATAACTTACCAATTTTATCTCAATTTTTTAAATACTTTATCAATCTAACAAGAGAATAGTAAATATACTTTTGCAACTCAAATTTAATTGAAAGATTTTGAAATCTATGTTTTCAATTGTATACTCAGACGTTGGAAAAACTAATGTCCAATGATAAAAATTAAAAATATTGTTCAATCGAGAACTGGAGCGGTCCAAATCAGTTTTTCGGGTCGGGTCAAATTTTATCATAAATAGTGGGTGGAGTAATAATTATCTTGGCGCAATGTTATGATATTCCTAAGTTTCTATTTGTATTCTAAAATAACCTTCAAAATATATTACTACTCTAAATTACTGCTACAAGCCTACAAGGTCTTTTTTTTAAGTTCGCAAACTCTGAATAACTGCTACAAGGTATTTTTCTTTTTCTTTTTGTAAAAAAGAAAAAGAAAAATAAGTCTAAGATTTTGGGAAAGGTTAAAATTTTTAAATTCCGGTGTTGAGTCTAAAGGGTGGAGTTTTGAAGATATCACAGAGCGCATTGGTTGGATTATTCGTTCTCGCAAGTTTATATATGCAAATCTCTTTGAGCTTTTGTTAAATTGTGGAGGGGGATTCTGCATAGAGACGATTTCGCATCCCTAATTTTCCACCCTAACTGAAATTCCTCTTGCGAGGTTTTGCAGATTTCAGGTATGTGCTGTGATTATTGATCTTTTTTCCCTTCTACTTTTTTCATTTGCTTGCGGATTCATTGAGTAATATCCCATTGTTGATTGCGCGCGAGTTTGTTCTTCGAATTTGGTGTCTATGTTCATTCCACCGTCGTAATTTCTGGAGATGCAAAAATGGTGAAATTATAATGGATTCCTGGTTCCTGATGGTGGGGTTTGTGGATTTGTGCATAAATAACTACAGTAATTGGTGGGATGTTTATTATTAGAACCTTTATCATGCTTATTTGCTGATCAGGAAGCGAATAAGTTATAAACTCGCGAATTGTCTGTTAGTGAGTTGATTTTTTTGCTTAAAAACCTTCTTTGAGCATTGACACTACCATTGGGCATCAGGGAATAATGAATTAACTTTGTAGTTGTTGGTTGGAATTACGTCCCGCTATCATGCTTGTGCCCTTTACTTGAGCAGTGCTAGATAAACGTCTCAGCTTCTGTTTGCTGGATTAGTGAAGGGAACTTTAATTTTTTATATTGTAGCAAATCTGTGGTAAATTTGTATATTTGTTATTGCAGAAATGCTTCAGCTGTTTCTGCGTGAGCCTGCCTGGGATGACGACACTAGGAGTGATGAATATTGTAAGCAGAGAATATCTCTTCTTGATGAATTAGAAAGTGTTTTCTGGTCATTCATATCATCAGGAAGTCGATCAGAAGCTCGGTTGTGGCTTTGTAACACAATTTCAGGCATAAACTCCATTAGCCCCCGCCACCAACGAGACTTATTTCTGAGCCTATTGAGATCCAAGCCAATCAAGTGGCACTTAGCATCACAACTTCTGCAATTGATCTTTGAGAAGCAACCACAGAAGATGGGGCCTATAATAGCAAGGAAAAGCTGCAAGCTGGAGAACTTTTTCAGAGGCAAGTGCTGATTTTTACTGGATGTTTCTTGTGGCTTTAGAGTTCATATAAATTTTTTTTATAGAGCTTCCATAGATTGTTAACTGAGACCTTTAACATCCTTGATCTATTATTAAAAGATACATTGAGTTTCAGGCGGGGTAACTGGAAATTCAGTCGGTATGCGTATCATTTTAGATCAAGAAGTGTTTTAGCTGTTGCTTTTTGTGGTCCTTTATTATGATTTATAAATATTTTTATTTATAAAGCACTTAGAATTTTCTTACTCATGGCATTAAATTCATCTTTTCCATGTTGATTATCATTCTCTGAACTGTGAACCATCATTAATACAACTGAATTGCGTTTATGCGGAGAAGGGTTCTGATTTGGAAGCTTCAATTGTTTGGATGTAATGGATGTAATTGACCAACTTTTTCTATCCTTAGATATTCATGGCAATTGTCTTGTCATGTAGAATTGATGTGTTGACCTTACTTATTTATTGTCAGTTATTTTATTGGCGCTACTCTTATTCAAATTTTCAGTTTGCTGTGACTCTGTTTTTTAATCTTAACCCATTTATTTCTCCAGGAAATCCTAGGCGCATCTTACAGTGGTTCTCTAATTTTTCTGGTACTGGTGGCTCAGATCATGGAAAGGGTGCTAAAGCATTGTCTCGATATGCTTTTGTAAACCGAGATATTTGTTGGGAGGAGCTTGAGTGGAAAGGTAAACATGGGCAGTCTCCTGCCATGGTTGCAACGAAGCCCCATTATTTCCTTGATTTGGATGTTCTGCAAACTGTTGAGAATTTTCTTGAGTATGTACCTGAGTTTTGGTCATCCCATGAGTTCTCCGAGTCGTTAAAGGATGGTAGTATTTTGCTGATTGATACAAAATATTTTGTTGACTTGTTTACTGACTTTATGTATAAGGAGGAACTAGAAGAAGTATGGGAAGCTATTGATGAATTCCTCATGGAGCAATCTTTCTCATTTTTATGCCATCACCTTCTGATCATTCTTGAAGAGCAAGATTTGCGTCTTTTCCTAGATTTGCTACCGAAATATTTTAGACAAAAATCAGAAGCAGTTGGGCTTGGCAGCAAATCTGAATGGTTTGAGATTATACTTTCAAAATACAGTGGTTCTACTACCTTTAATCAGCTACTTCTGCTGACTGCGGTGACTAGTCAAGGTCGCCATCTCCTGCGGCTTGTGCAGGAAGAAGGTAGTGAGGAACAAAAGGAAAAGATAAAAAATTTGGTTTCTCAACTTTGTGAACTGTCAAATCATGATTTTGCAACGATCTTGAAAGAAGGCCTTAAGGGCAGGCCGTTAGTAATCATAAAACGGTTAGGTGTGCAGTCCTGGGCGATGTATTATAGACTCTCACAGGAATTTCATGCTACTGAGTCCTGGGAGTCTTTGTTTATCAGCAATGGAATAAAGTTTCGCAAGTCTAACAAGTATGCTTTGCTACATGATGATGAATCCTTGGAAGATAGTGGATCAGATTATGATAGAAGATCTTCAGTGAACCTCAAGCGCAAGAAGCATAGAAAACACAAAAAGAAAAGAAAACGAAATTTCAATCCTACTGAAGTTTATGAAGATGAGTTGGTTGGGCATAGTTTATCGAATAACAGGCTAGATCTGCAATCCAAGGCGGGTGATTGGTTGCTCTCTACTGATGACTATTCTTCTACATGGAGCAGTGTAAGTCCAGAACCTGTCTTTTTATGTTGCTGCAATTCACATTCCGTATTCAAGTTGTTTAATTCTCATCTATAACTATTTTAGGTTGATGGATCACTCATGCTCGAGTATTGAATAGTTTACTTTGTTGTTAAATTCTTTAGCATGTGATTATTTGATGTCTATACAAAGATTTTTAGAACTACTTTTATGAACTCATATGCCAATTTTGGAGGATAAGAGTTCTTTTCATTGTCTTTGGCAGCAAAATGCAGGGACAACATGAAGTGTCTGAAACCATAAAAGCACATATGAGATGAAATTTTTTCTAGAAACAACAAGATTGCTATGCTTTAGAATGATAAAATGTGTTAGGTAAACATTGGGGCCCAAACTTCCCGTCTAGTCTAGAATTTCATGTTTACTATTGGATATTGTGCTTTTGCATTTCACATCCAAAATATGGCTGCATTCGTATAGAGAATTTTAACTTCAAAGCTATTTCATAAACCTCTCACAATCTCTCATGTTTTGTAGGTGGATCTGCCAGAACACCTTTCAAGGCATTGCTTTATTGTGTGGCTGAAGTGGGTGTTTGCCAAGAGAGAGACAATGTCTTAATTTGTGGGTCTAGGACTGTTCGCCAAATCTCGAGCTGGAAATACCATTACATTTCCCTTGTGACAGAGCTCTTCATGAAGATGTTGTGAGGTTTGTATGAAAACTTGATTCTTGATATTTAATACACTTCCAGCATCTATTTGCAAATTCTCTGAAAATTTCATGAATCCCTAAAATGAAAGATTATTTTGCCAGAAGCAGTGAATTCGAACTGCCATCCGGAATTGCGCAAGTACAATTTTTAATTATTTTTTGAACTATATTATTTTCTTGATATCACAAGTATTTTGAAATTGATTTATAAGCATTAATGATTTATATGTCAAATTCACTGTTTCAACCACATGATTTTTTATAATTTATAATAAATTAAAGAATATGAAAGGACCTCTCTAGTCTCTACTCTATGCACGTACTGGTGGGAGTGTGTGTTATACAAAGAAATACCCAGTTGACCCCTGTTTTATTGCCATCAGTGTGATAAAATCTTAAATGAGAGAGAGTTAAGAATATAAATTAGATAAATTTGATAAATTTTAATTGGATTATGATACAAAATTGAAAGAAAAATCGAATAATCTTTCATCGATTTTGTTGTTCTTCAGGTTTCTGATATAGGCCAAAACATCTCCACATTGTGGTCAGGCTGTGTGGTCGTCGGTGGAACATGGATTTGTACTGATTTATAGGAACATTATGTTTATACAATTGACAAAGTAAGAATCTCCAATGCCGTCCTACTCAAATTAGATGTTTCTACGTCTATTAGTTGCACATATGATATGTGTGGTTTTAGGAGTTCGATCTTATCAATATTGGATATTTTCATTAACTTAATTCTGTATTCTGTTGTCTGTCTTCACCATTTGAAGGCACTGGACTTTGCAGATCCAAAGGTGTACCACAAGCATTTGTTACATCTTGACGTGTTTGGGCAGCATCAATGTTGAACAGACCCCCAATCTATGTAAAGCAGCAGATAATACCTTAGCAAAACGAGGTTGGTGTTCTAATAAACATTGGTTATAACTTGCCTCACTTCAAATCGATTGATCTACTCATTCAATTCTTTATTCAAAATAAAATGTAGGTGTCTCCTGTTCACTACTATATTTGCCTGAAGCATGTTTATTGGTCTCGACTTGCTGTGATGACAATCATCATATGAGTCATATACAACTGATTCTGTTTCTGAGTCATCCTTAATGATCTGAGGCAGGGCAATATCAATGTAGAACCGTTGCAATGGATTCCATAGGTAGCGTACCTCCCCTCTAATATCAGCTAATAGCAGTAAACCACCAACCTTTCTATGGACACATGATGGGAAAGTAGAATATAGAAATCTTACTCGTGTCCATCTTCTCGTTGCCAATTCGAAAGGCTTATGGGTGGGGAAATTGATGGTGAAAGTTGCTAGTATATTATTTGTCAATTTACCAAAACACAGGTTACACTATTTGATCATCAGGTGAAGCGAATAACTGTTGCCTCCTTCAATTCACATTGCAGGAAAATTTAAGTTATTTATGGCAAGAATTAATGACATTATGAGAAATTATCATATGCTTCCAACAAGTAGAGTCACAGATAAAATGTCACGATCAGTTACACGTGCATGGGTTTTAACAAATATATGAACTAGGAAGCATTTGAGCAATGACTGTGAAATTGAGTTGATTATCGGACATGTTGGTTGGCTAAAAGATATCATCACTCATGTATCCGATTTGAAACTGGATTCTGAAGCTTCAGCTCTGTGTTTTCATCATCTGCAATAAGAATAAGACAGAACAAATCGAACACCAAAAAAATGAAGCATTGTTACGTTTTCTCAGTCATGCTGATGAAAAAAAGATAAAAACTTACATGAGATAAATTCTGGAAAGCTAACATATTTAGGGCATGAATCTTCCGGACTAATTTCAACCGCACAATCCCGAATCTGCAAAAGAACTCAGAAACAGAAACGTGTAAGGACAAACAAGCAAAACTAATTACATTTTGGTTACCACACACACCAATAGAGTATGTCGAGAGCGTCTGACCTTGAAATCCTATTCGAAGCAGAGTCTGAGTTCCTCAACAGCATCGTCTGAGCATCAAGTGCTGGAGTGGCATGGAACGCATTTTCAATGGCTGAAACAACGCCTGATATTGCTCAGAGTTTGATGCTACAAAACCAGCTTTTCTTAATACTTCCTGCATTGTGTAAATGCATATACAAGAGGGGTCAAAATACAACGTAATGATGATGCCACGAGAACTACACAAGCAAGACGAGATAAAATATATGCACAAAATGGAATAGTTCTATGAAAAAGCATTATCTTACCGTGACATTATATTTGAAGTAGAGTTTAAGAGCTGTCACAAAGTAATCATATTCATTGCGTACGACCGGAAATGAACAAGGTCCATGTTTTTCTGGAAAAGAATGAATGAGATGACGAAGTAAGGTTCCTTCCCAGTTGAAGTGTTCTCCAAATTTCTCTTGCAACACAAAATGCATCACTCATTGAAACATGATTCAACATGTACAACACGCGCAGTTTTGATAAAACATAAGATACCAATATGACAAGCTTCTTTGTCAGACAAAATAAGTTAGCAAATCAAGGAGCAGTAAAATTCTCAAGATGTTTACCCCACTGACTCCAGTTGTATTCCAATCCGAATATTCCGAACATGACAAAAACAAAGGAAGCAATTGTTAGTTTCTTGTCTTGGCATCACCAGCTCTAAAGAACGAATGTGCATCAACAAAACCTCATGTTCCCAGAATATCCCCGTTCCGCCATGGCAGTTTGACGCAGATTCACAGCTGTAAGATGGCCAATACTTATTCATGATGCTTAGTAATGTTGAAATCTGCAACAACAAAAATCAATTAATAGGACGAAGCATAGCAACTTTCTAAAGAAACACCTATATTTATCATTAGTAAATTGCTCGTAATCTGTTTCAAACAGCTGAAGAAGTTACATGCACGTTCACATATATACACCAAGGAATTTGCAGGTATATTCTAAAATCTAAAGCATCTAAGCAAGTGCAAACTAAAAACTAAGACAGTCTTGAAATAGCACCTCTTTAATATCAAATCTTCGACCAGGGCAGCATGCTTGCCAAGTCCCGTCATTATAATCCGGCCAAAGTCCATCTGCATGGAAAGGAGTTACCATCGCATGGACATGGCCATTACACCAGAAGGAGGTAAATATGTCCCAGTGGGGATGGCCTAGTGGTGGAGTGGTTGCCTGTTGACCAATAGGTCAGAGGTTCGAGTACTCTCGGCCACAAAAAAACCCTAGGTGGGGTGTGTGAGTTTAATATTTGTAATGATATTAAAAAAAAAAAAAAAAGGAGGTAAATATGTGTTTATCAACCTTTTCTATCTCAATTTAGAAGCAACCCTTCACCGAGAATATAAACATGAAATGAATGAAAAATAATAGACGGACATATTTTAAATATCAAATTACCGATAATTTGTACCAATACATTGTTTTGTTCAAGAATGTGATAGCTTCACTTACGGATAGTAAATTCTGTCCAGGCACTCGAACTGGACCAAATTAAAGAGAAACAGAAGTAAGTCTCCTTAGCATATACTGAGAATGCTTAAGCAGAAGGCAGGAATAACGCAGCAGCTTTTCATCAGCAAATAATGGAAGAAGTAAGTTATATTCTTATATTTTCCTAAACAGTTCATGCCATCTGCTCAAAATCTCTTGACACGTAAACTACATTTATCAAGAAAGCTAAATACCTTGGATAAGAATGCCAAGATTGACAACTCCTAGAAGAAAACTAGAAGGAAAAAAAAGCTATAGTGTGCCAAGAGCAGCTCTTTTTAATCGAGTTTTTCATTTCTTTGTACCTCAAAGAATAGACAGACTCCTCCGGTTGAGTTCTTATTTGTCCGATAGTTACCAAAAGCAGATTTAATAATTGCATTGCAAGAAATGGAAGGACATTGAATTTGCTTATTACCCATTTTTGTTGATGTTAATAAGTCAAATAATTCTTAAAGTTAACACGAGAAAATGAATATCAACTTCTAATAATGAGCGACAAAACAAAACCACTTAATGTACGAATCAGGGGGAACCATAAGTTATGAAAAAATTAACAAATCATGAAATTCCAGTCACCAACCCCAGGAAAAAAGAACTACTAAATGTGACACAATTAATCAACTTTAATGGACCACTGTGATTCAGTTTTCCAAACAATTGGAAATACTGGTCTGGCAATAATTAGTCCTAGAAAGAAAGAAAAAATAATAATAACCTACCATTTCAGAAGAGAGCGAAAACCAAATTTACCGGCGACAGCAGGCATTGGAGGGGCAACAACCACCGGAGGCGGAGGAGAGGCAGGCTGTTCCCGGCCATAGAAGAGACAGCATGAAGAAATCAAATTCTCTCTGCGTATTGTCTGATCTCTCCAACAAATTCCCGAAATGCGAACTAGCATTGAATATCGCAACACAAGATGATCGATCCAAAAAAATGAGAAGATGATGCATTCAACTTTCCTGAAATTAGTTGGAGAAGCCATCAGATCGAACTAGAAAACGCGACGCGATGCGATCTTGGAAGCTGTAGTGAAGTGCTCTTGCATAAGCTGATCAAGAAACTTGGAAACAGCTCGTGATGCATGCATGGGGAGTTTATGACTCACGTGTTCTTTTCTCTTGGATTGTTGACGTGGCATATGATCCAATGGATGCTGAATGCCATGCATGATCAAAGGGCTGAAGTTGCTTGGGTTAGTTAGATGCTGAGCTGGAAGATTCTATCTTGGCTAACTGTATAACTTTTGCCTTGAAGAGTAAGGGTGGGAGAGAGTCAGTTAGTGGGTTGCGGAAAAGAAAGGGAGTGTGAAGCTCTCGTGTTTGAGCTCTGGTTCTCGTTTCTTTTCACCTTTGTTGTAAGCTGTAATTCCTTCGAGATCTAATAAGAAATCATCATCTCCTCTCCGTGGACGTAGCTCGTTCATGAGTGAACCACGTAAATAGTTTGTCTCGTTTTTGTTTCAACGTTTAGATTCAATTCTGTGAATACTATTTGTGTTTGATCGCGATTTGAGAATCAACAATTGGCGCCGTCCTGCGGGAAGCGATTCCACGGTGGTTGCGATTCCACGGTGGTTCTGAATTTTCTGATTCAAGGCGATCAAACCGTTTGATCCAAGGCGATGCAGTCATCCAAGTTCGAGATGGAAAAATTCAATGGCAAAAACGATTTTGCCTTATGGCGAATCAAGATGAAGGCTATCTTGATTCAACAAGGCCTCGCCGGAGCGATCATGAAAGAAAAGACAATGGGAAAAGACAAAGAGAAGAAGGAGGAGGAGTCTTCTTCTTCAAAGATGAGCGCAGAAGAAATGGATCAAAGAGCTCATAGCGCAATAATTCTGTGCTTGAGCGACAAAGTTCTTCGGGAAGTTTCAAAAGAGAAGACGGCAGCTGGAGTTTGGTTAAAATTGGAGTCATTATACATGACAAAATCTCTGGCGAACAGGCTCTACATGAAGAAGAGATTATACACTTTGAAATTCTCCGAAGACAGAAGTCTTGAAGATCAAATGGATGAATTCTGCAAATCCATCGATGATCTAGAGAGTATTGATGTGCAGATAAGTGAAGAGGACAAGGCAATTATGCTCTTGAATGCGTTGCCGAAGAGTTATGAGCATATCATAGATGCCATAATTTTCGGAAGGGAAACCACTGTGACTCTTGAAGAAGTCCAGAATGCCCTGCGCACTAAGGAGTTGCAAAAATCCAAAGAATATGGACAAGAAGATGCCTCAGAGAGCCTGCATGTCAAGAAGTTCAAAAAGAAGAACAAGAAGTTCCAAGATGACTCAAAGAAGAAGGATAAAACAAAGTCTAAGGAATCTGGGGATAAAGAGCAGAGAAAATGCTTTGAGTGTCAAAAGCCAGGCCATCTCAGAAAGAACTGCTACATATGGAAGAGGAAACAGAAGGAGTTAAAGGAACAAGGGCCCAATGTTGCAGAAAATGTGCAAGAGATGGAAGATGGAGAAGCAATGAACATTCTGGAGGGATCAGTTCAAGAGAAATGGGTATTAGATACAGCTTGTACCTATCATATGTGCCCCAATGCAGACTGGTTTCATGAACTCAAGAAGGGAAGCTATGGATCAGTGCAGTTGGGAAATGATGAGGTATGTCCAGTCCTTGGAATTGGTAGTATCAAGTTTCGAGTTCATGATAATTCTATCAAACTACTTACTGATGTTAGATACATACCAACCTTGAAAAGAAATCTTATATCTCTTGGCACATTAGAATCTAAAGGGTTCAAATTCAGTTCTGAGAATGGTGTTATGGAAGTTGTGAAGGGCAGCAGGGTTTTCATGAAGGGAACCAGAAAACAAAAGAATTTGTATATTCTTGAGGGTGAGCAACTAGTTGGATTTAGTAATCTATCTGTAGTAACTGATTCTAAGCTGTGGCATGCAAGGTTGGGACATGTTGGCAACAAGGGCTTGAATGAGTTGATTAAGCAGAAGATTATCCAAGCTAATGGTGTTGAAGTTGATCACTGTGAATCTTGCATTCTAGGCAAGAGTACTAAGCTGCCATATCCAAAAGGGAAGCATATATCTAAAGCACCTTTAGATTATGCACATGCTGATCTATGGGGTCCATCCAGTACTTCAACACTAGGTGGAGCCAGGTTTTTCTTGTCAATAATAGATGATTACAGCAGAAAAGTATGGGTTTATCTCTTGAAAAACAAGTCAGATGCCTTCACATGTTTCAGAGATTGGTGTGCTGAGGTTGAAAACCAGAAGAGAGTTAATTTGAAGACTTTAAGAACAGATAATGGCCTTGAATTCCTGTCAAAGGAGTTTAGTTTATATTGCAAGAAGAGAGGGATTAGAAGGCATAGAACAGTTCCAGCAAACCCCCAGCAGAATGGAGTGGTTGAAAGAATGAATAGGACTCTACTTGAGAGGATGAGATGTATGTTAGTTACATCTGGTTTGCCTGAAAAGTTCTGGGGAGAGGCTATGACTACAACAGCTTATTTGATCAATATGTGTCCCTCATCTGCAATTCAGTTCAAAACTCCAGATGAGTTATGGAATGGATACGTCTCAGATTACTCAGTCTTGAAGGTTTTTGGTTTCCAGGCTTATGTACACATTAAGCAAGACAAGCTTGCACCAAGGGCATTAAAGTGTGTAATGCTTGGATATCAACCTGGTGTGAAGGGTTATAGACTTTGGTGTACTGAAGAAGGTATGAAGAAGATCATAATCAGCAGAGATGTAGTCTTCAAAGAAGATATACTGCCTTACAAGAAGAAAGAGCAGGTTGTGATTCCTGTCAAGCCTGTATCAGAGAAGAATGAAGACAAGAATGTAAAGGTTAAGGTGGAGCTTCATGATATTGAAAGATCATCTAGTGAAGAATGTGATGAAAGTGAAGGATCCCAGCAACAAGAAAGTGAAGGAGATGAGCTAAGTGACTATATGTTGGCAAGGGATAGAGTCAGAAGAGAAATAAGACCTCCAACTAGATATGGTCATGCTGATATGATAGCATATGCTTTCACTGTTGCTGAGCAAATAGAGTATGAGGAGCCAAGTACCTACAAAGAGGCTATGAGAAGCAAGAACAGAGATCACTGGATACAGGCAATGAAAGAAGAATTGGAATCATTGTTGAAGAACAAGACTTGGATTCTGGTTGATAAACCTAGAGACCAGAAACCTGTGGGTTGTAAGTGGATTTTCAAAAGGAAGTTTGAAATGATAAATGGCAAAGAGGTAATCAGGTTCAAGGCAAGACTTGTTGCAAAAGGTTATACACAAAAGGAAGGTGTGGATTTCAATGAGATTTTTTCCCCTGTAGTCAAGCATTGTTCTATCAGGATATTGTTATCTATGGTGAATCAGTTTGACATGTATTTGGAGCAATTGGATGTTAAAACTGCATTCCTTAATGGCAGTTTAGAAGAGACTATATACATGGTTCAACCTGAAGGATTTATACCAGAGGGGCAGGAGAATAAGGTTTGTTTGTTGAAGAGATCTTTGTATGGATTAAAGCAGAGCTCAAGGCAATGATACATCAGGTTTCATGATTTTATGATGAGCATTGGTTACTGCAGATCAAGATATGACAGTTGTGTGTATCTCAAGAAGGATGGAAAGAGGGCATTGGTTTATCTGTTATTGTATGTAGATGATATGCTAATTGCAAGCAATAGTAAGGCAGAGATTCAGAATTTGAAGGAGCAATTGAAGTCAGTTTTTGAGATGAAAGAGCTGGGATGTGCAAGAAGGATTCTTGGTATGGATATTATAAGAGATCAAAGCAAGGGAAAATTGTGTTTGATTCAGAATGATTATGCCAGGAAAGTGATAAGGAAGTTCAATATGTATGAGGCCAAGCAGTTGGTAGTTCCTATATCACAGCAGATAAAATTGTCAACATCACAGTGTCCACAAACTATGCAGAGAAGAAGGAGATGTTTTTAGTTCCTTATTCAAATGCAGTTGGAAGCATAATGTACATGATGATATGTACTAGGCCTGATCTTGCATATGCAATTAGTGTTTTGAGCAGATATATGTCAAATCCTGGGAAACAGCACTGGGAAGCTTTGAAATGTGTTTTTAGATACATTAAAGGGTCTGCAGAATGTGGTATTATGTTTGAGAAGCAAGTTAACTATACAGGGAATCCATTGAAGGGATTTGTTGATGCAGATTATGCTGCAAATGTTGATTGCAGGAGGTGTCAAACAGGTTATATCTTCACTCTATACGGGACTGCTATAAGTTGGAAGTCAATGTTGCAATCGGTTGTTGCGCTATCAACTACTGAAGCTGAATTCATGGCCATGACAGAGGCTGTGAAGGAGGGAGTTTGGCTTAAAGGGATACTTGGTGATTTTGGAGTTTTTCAAAAGAGTGTGGAGATCATGTGTGATAATCAGAGTGCTCTACACCTAGCCAAACATCAGGTTTTCCATGAGAGGTCAAAGCACATTGATGTTAGGTACCATTTTGTTCGAGATCTTGTGGAGAAAGGATTGATCAAAGTGGTGAAAGTTGCTACAGAAGAGAATGCAGCGGATGTCTTGACCAAGGCATTGCCTCGAGTAAAATTCAGGCACTGTCTTGATCTTGTGAAGTCTCAGTGAAGATGTAAAAGGATGAGAGGAGGTGATTGAGAGCTTATGCAGATCAAGGTGGAGATTGTAGTGAAGTGCTCTTGCATAAGCTGATCAAGAAACTTGGAAACAGCTCGTGATGCATGCATGGGGAGTTTGTGACTCACGTGTTCTTTTCTCTTGGATTGTTGACGTGGCATATGATCCAATGGATGCTGAATGCCATGCATGATCAAAGGGCTGAAGTTGCTTGGGTTAGTTAGATGCTGAGCTGGAAGATTCTATCTTGGCTAATGTATAACTTTTGCCTTGAAGAGTAAGGGTGGGAGAGAGTCAGTTAGTGGGTTGCGGAAAAGAAAGGGAGTGTGAAGCTCTCGTGTTTGAGCTCTGGTTCTCGTTTCTTTTCACCTTTGTTGTAAGCTGTAATTCCTTCGAGATCTAATAAGAAATCATCATCTCCTCTCCGTGGACGTAGCTCGTTCATGAGTGAACCACGTAAATAGTTTGTCTCGTTTTTGTTTCAACGTTTAGATTCAATTCTGTGAATACGATTTGTGTTTGATCGCGATTTGAGAATCAACAGAAGCTTTTTACAACGATTAAATCACTTGAGAAACGTTCCATCCTTCTATTTATTTATTTTTGTTTTTTGTTTTTTTTTTCTATCCGTTTGGTTTCAAATATCTCAATAAAATAATCTCCACTTAATCAAGACAAAAACTCCAGTAAGACCGGTCGTACGTACAACCGAGCCTACGCACCCTCTATCGACTATTAAGTCGGGCGCGTGCATCACACGTGCCAAACTATTTTTTTTAACACACGTGCCTGACATTTTTAATTTTTTTCTGATTTTCTTATTCTTTTTTTTCAGTTTTTTTTAATTAAATTTTTGTTTAAAGAGTTGAGCGAGCTAAAAAATATTAATGTTTCTACAATCATTATCTATAAATTAAAATCGGAGCCGAAGGCGATGAAGAATTTTTTTTTTTGAAAAAATCGAATTAAAAAAAAATTAAAAGTCAACGTTTGACCCGGGTTGACCTGATTTGATCGGGTCGGGTCAACTCGGATCCGGTCTTACCCATAAGACTGGTTGCACAGGAGTGTGCCTCCTTAATCAAATCCTTTGTTTGAATGATTTGGCTTTTGTTGAATAACTAGGTCATGTCCACTAATTAAGTGTAATTTAATTATAATGACATTCTATCCTATTTTGTAAATCACATTATCTATACCAAACGAGACAGAGTTTTGTGTCACAAATTTGATCTATAAATTAACTACTGTTAAGTACTAATCGATTGGCTTGATTTGATCTATAAATCATAAAATTCAATCACTTTTCATTTAGTCAATCTCAAGATCGGCATGTTATTTACTTTCTCAATTGTGCGACGTGGGTTATTGCCCTTTTTATTGAGCAGAACTTCCAAATTTTATTTGATATATAATTCATTACCACAATTACTAGCGCAAATTCTTATTACGATACATGTGTGTGTAGAGCGACCCAAAAATTTATTTCGCTATAACTCTCTTAAAAAGTTTATGTTTTTATTATTATTAAATATTTTAGCAATTAAATTTAAGTTTTATAAGTCGCGCCTAAAATTATTATACTAGCATGAGCATATATTTTTTTCATATTTATTTCGTATAACATGGCCCAAAATATTTTATGACTTCAGCCCAAAGATATTACATTTATTTTTGTTAGCCCTGTATGATATAAATATAGTCCAAGTTAAATAGATGGAGCCCAATTCTTTTCTTATAATTATTCTTCCAGCCCAAATAAATGGGATGAACTATTGATAATCTTTTTCATCGCTCCTCTGACGGCTGAAGTAGATTTAGAATATATCCTAGTAAACCTTTCCTTCAAAAATAAGCTTCATTATAGAAAGGAGATATGTGATTGTGTCAATCACCCAAAATCATTCCAATCATCCAAATTTATCACCCAAACTCAAGTATAAATAGAGGTCCCTTTCCTTCTCACACAACTTTGTAGTGAGGTAAAAACCCATCTCTCTCTTGTTAGATACGAGTTTGAGGGAAGCTGAGTCAGAAGAGGGAGAGTTGAAAGGCGGTGGCACCTTGCCGTGTTGGCTCCGGACTTGTTTCCGGCGGAAGCGACGTTGCTCGATGCTCACCATTCTTCCATTTTTTTTCGTCTACTGCTCATCTTCTCCCTTTTGAAATTTTCCTTCCTTTGTTTTGTTTTTTTCCCCTTCTTTTCTCTCTTTTATTTTTTGTCAAAAAAATAAAAACCAGCTTGCCAGGAAGTTAGAGTGTTTGAAAACGGCGAACTGAATATGCTTCTCGTTTCGCTACTGCTCATTTTCTTTCTCTTTGTCCAAATACAAGCTGAAATTGAATGCGTATTCTTTATCTCCTAAAAGGTGGGCCATAAGTTTTGTTTTCTTTTAATAAAGTCTTTATTACCTTCCAAAATACTTATACTCGTATACATATGTATACAAGATTAGTATGCAAAAAGGAAAATGAGTTTTACTTTTATAAGCATTAATAAATAAATATAATTGATCTCATTTTATTAGTTTAAGTTTGTGGTGGCCGCGGTTCGGTTCGGTTCCGGAACCGGAATCGAACCGGCGGTTCTCGGTTCCGCCCCAAGGGAACCGGAACCGAACCGCCGAATACTTCGGTTTCGGTTCCAAACCGGAACCGCAAGTTTCGGTTCGGTTCGGTTCCGCGGTTCCGGCGGTTCCAAATCGGAACCACATGTTTTGGGGTTAAAAAATTATGTTTTTTTTTTTTTTCGTTTTTTGCTATGTTTTCTTGTTTAATTATAATTTTATGCATTCTAATGTAACATTTAGGTGAAATAAATATGAATTGTAACATAAATATAGATAAAAACATAAAAAAATAGGAGAAACCGGCGGTTCGGAACCGAAACCGTACTGAAACCGGCGGTTCTCGGTTCCACAACTTTGGAACCGGAACCGAACCGCCGTCGATGCGGTTCTCGGTTCCAAACTGGAACCGGCGACTCGGTTCCGGTTCCGGAACCGCCGGTTTTGGTGGTTCGGTTTCGGCGGTTCCGGTTCTTATGGCCACCTCTAGTTTCAGTGTATATATATATATATATAAACATACATTTAGATTTTATTTATTTTGATACAAAATGTGAATCATTTTGAAATTAAATTTCTACAAAATTATGATAAATTCTCTCCCTCCATCCATAAAATATAACACAATTTTAGTTGTACGAGTTTTAAGAAATGTTTGGTAGATTGTTTGTTGTATGGAGAAATGGACCACCACTTTTAAATTTTTGTAAGGTATAAAATATAAGAAAGTGGGTGAAGTTATGTCTAAAAATGGACATGCTATATATTTCGTGGACCGGCAAAAATGGAGTGTTGGTCCCAAGACGGATACCTTGGTGTAGAGGGGGGGGTGAATACACCAAGGTTTAAAAACTTTTCCAAGTTAAAACTCTTTTGAGAGAGCCTGCTGTGTCCGATCCAGCTGGGTGACAGCTTGATTGACACAGCTGGCTGTGTGAGTGTGTGTGCGGAAGTTGGTGAGTTTGGAAAGTCCGTCTGTTGCTTCAAATTATATTGCAAAGCTCTGTTTCACTTTTCAGTTAATCAGTTTATGCAGCTTGAAATGTATGCTCATGAGGGTTAGTAACATGCATAAAACAAAGTGATAAAGAACAAAGCAATTTTAACGTGGTTCGGAGTAACACCTCCTACGTCCACGACCAGGTTCACTGGTAATTCACTACCACTTGGTTTCCAAGTACCAAGCAACTTCACAACTTTAACCCGAGCTGTGTTCCAACAGTTTGCGGGCACTGTCAAGCCTACACCTTCAGTTTCCGGGTACTGAAGAACCTAATCACTCGAATTACACGCTTCGAGCAAGCGTACCTTTTACCTAACCTTTCTGGGTTTGGGTTTGGGTATGAGTTTTCCAACTATGAACGAGTTCTTACAATGAAGAACAAGGAGTAAGATGAACTCGTTCAAACTAGGCTTAAGATATTTATTCTGATCTATTCTGCCTAAAACTGAGTGTGTGAACAACTAAGAACACAGCTGACTGGCTGGGTGTTCTTGAAAGATATGGCTTTGAAGATTGTTGTTCATCTTTTTGTTTTGCTCTTTTATTTCTTCAGTCTTCTTGCCAGTCCCCCTTTCTTCAATGGTGGAAGAGGGATATATATAGGTGGAGATTAAAACTAGCCGTTGGAAGAGAGCCGTTTGAATCTTACCTACTCTCATTGACTTTTGCCTTTAACCTACGAAGTAGGTCTGCATCTGCAGAGGCTAGTTCTTCTCTGAATTGACTGCGTCAGATAAGATCTTCTACCATCGGGATCTTGTCTTGGAGAAGGTCTTCGTCTTCGAGCTGCTAAGCTTCTCTGCTGTGTCTTCAGCGGCTTGGACTCTGCTGTGTCTTAGACCTGTGCTGTATCATTAACCTGAGCTGTGGCTTCAACATGAGCTGTGTCAATAACCTGAGTTGTGTTTTAGACCTGAGCTGTATCATCGACACTAAGTCGGGTCTTTTACACTAAGCTGGGTCTTTGACACTGAGCTGGATTTCCATCACTGAGCTGGGTCTTGATACATTAGGATCTTTGACTTTGCTTGGTCTGCTCAACTGAGTCTGCTCTGCTGAATTCTTTAAAGCTGTCTGCTTAGCTGTGTCCGCTTCATTGTATCTTTTGCAATGTCTTCTGCTGTCTTCAACTGCTACATGTAAACTAAGAAACTCTATAAGCTCAAATAGGTGAGCTGAAAGAAAACGCTTAGGCTTGAGCAATCATCTACTCGGTTGGGGTCAGCTGGGTTTTGGTATCAAATCAAAACTCTATTAATTTTTCCAACAATTTCCCCCTTTTTGATGATGCCAAAACCTAACTGAGAAAAACAATTTACTTCCCCCTTAACAAAAAAACAGGTTTTCAAAAGTTTAAACATTCACAGTAGGAAAATCAAATTCAGAGTTCAATGCCTGGACAAAGAGTTATTGTCATCAGGGTGAGCTTGAGATAAAAGCGAGCTTTTCATTAATAAAGGATATTTTACAATTTTACAATTACAGAAATTCAAAAGACAAAATTCCCAGATGGCTGGGTCATCAACTGAGCTGCTTCCTTTGCTCATCAATCTGATGGTCAGTCTTGAGACCATATCTGTTGAAGATGAACTCTTCCAGTTCCTTCCATTCTGCTTGATTCTTTGATTTGGAAATTCTTCTTTCGCCAGCCCAGTGATGAACTTCTTTGATAATCTGGGCCTTGTCAGGAAGGTTCGTTCCAGCTAGAGATGGAGGCTTCAATTACTTGACTTTTGGAGCCTTTAGCTGGATGTTGTTTCTCTTGGCATATAGGGCAATTGATCTTGCCATCATTGGATCTGTCTCATGAAGTTCGAGGAGATAATCCTGGAATGCAGTTTCTGGATCCATGCCTTTATACTGATTCAAGTAGTAGAATTCTTTGATGAATTCTGATTTGCATCGTTCCCAGTTTTCATTGATATCGTCTGGGTTCTTCTTGTCAGTTGAGGCTGCTTGGACTCGATTCTTCATATCTTGCCTGTAGCTCTGCCTTTTCTTCTTTTGCTTTTTCTCAGCAGGCTTGAGTGAATCAGCTTTCTTCTTGATAATCTTATCCAGCTCTTGCATTTCTCTTCTTTGCTCGTTGTGGAAGTTACACAGCTAGTGATAGTCCTTGTATTCTTCTGGCTTATGTCCACAGGCTTTGGCAAGAGCAACCATCTTCTCTCTCCACGTTTCTTTGACTGCTCTGGCTGCTGTAGTTGGCTCTGGCTCTTCGTCATCCAGCTCTTTGGCAAAATCATCGATTTCCGATTGAAAAGGCTGCACAGGTTCCCCCTTAGCTGCAGCTTCCCTCTCCATTGTTTTTCCAGCTTCATTCTTATCTTCTCCCTTTTTGGCATTATCAACAAGGGAGGCAGAGAGGTTAATGACTGTTGCTTTGAGCTTGGCGAGAGCGGCTTCAACATCAGCGATCTTGGCTGAGTTGTCAGCTGTGGTAATGTTCAGCTGAGCAGTGCTGTTGTTTCCAGTTCTGAACTGAGCATCCAGATCTTTATATAAGTTGAAGAGTTGGCGGATGTCAGAGCTATTGGAGAGAGTGGACTTTTTGAGAGCTTCCAGCTGGCTTGAAATATTTGCTATGTCGTCGATCAGTGGAGCTTGATGTCTTGTTACAATCTCAGGAACTCTATTTTCTAGAAGGTGTGATTGATCAATGCTTTGAGAGACAAGAGATTGCTTGAGATCTAGAATTGTACTTTCTTGTAAATCTTGAGCAAATTTATGGACTTCATCAATTGTCCGCTGTTGCTCTCTAACTTGACAGTCTAGAGCTGTGAATCGCGTAATGATATCTACTTGAGACTTCAGTCTGTCCTGAAAAAGAATTTCTTCAACCTCTTTAGATATTGCTTCCTTCATGGCGGTTGAAAGCTCGACAGCTGAGTCTGTTTGAGTTGCAGAATCAACATGACTGGGTTTGTTTGCCTCGAACTCGATCAGCGAGCGAGTGTCATCGGCCTTTGGACTTGGTGAGGCTGCTGTCTCTGGTTCAGCTGTTTCACCAGCAGGTTCTTAATGATTATTACCTCAGCTGTGTTATCTGGTACAACTTCCTTGGTAATTTCAGCTGTGACTTCTTTGGATATGACAGCTCCAGAAGATGTCTCCCATCCCGCTGCTGTTAGAAGCTTGTTGGCTGATTTCCAGACTTCAGCTGGGTGCGGCTTGGGGTATTGCTGAGATACTTCAATAATACCTCTGATGAGATCATCTTGATGTAAGTAAGCATCTTCCAGACTTCCAAAGCCAAAAGTGTGCTGGAGGCATGCTTCATCCGTTTTCAATTTCTCGTAGGAGAAGGTCTCGATCAGCTGCTCATTCTGGTACCACGTTGCCATCTTGGTGGCCAGATAGAATTTGAGGTCTCCAACTTTGACGAGGGAGATTGACAGGTACGCCAAGATGGGATACTGAGTTAGAACACTCTTGATCCCTGCGATGCGTAGCTCCTCGTACATAACTTCCATGAAGGCTGAGCCAGAGGAGTTGAGTGATGGAGAAGCAATAGAGTCACTTTCCTCTGATTCTGTGGAGATTTGATTGGTGGAGGAGGGTTCAGTTTGGTTATCAGCTGGCTGTGAAGGAGCTTCAGCCAGTTGAATTTTTTCCTGTACGTCTACAGGAGATGAATCTTTTGTTGGAGAGATGGGTGGAGGAGAAGGCTGTTTGGACGGAGAGTTGTGAGGCGGTAAGGGCTGGGGAGAGCTGGGAAGAGTTGTCTGACTCTTTGGATTGTCCAGCTTGTCCTCTGAACTGGATGATGATTCATCATTCAATCCCATATCAGCCAAGATGTTTGATCCGAATTGATTGAAGGCTGATACTGGCTGTGGGGAGAGAATTACTATTGCTCGACTAGGAGTTTCTTCAGAAGAATGTCTCGCATCAGATGGTGGAATGACAACCGTTTTCTTTTTCTTCTCAGCTGGACCTTCAGCTGGTTTGGGGTCAGCTGTCTTTCTTTTTCCCTGCTTCTTCTCAGCTGGAACATCTGCCTCTGATTCTTCCAGCTGCTTCTTGCCTTTGCTCACAGCAGGCTGTTTCCTTAGGAGATCATTGATTTGACTCATTCTCTGGAAGAGAATCTTCGTTTCTGGAAACGGATCTGATTCAGCCCACTTTACTGTGTATCCTTTCACAGCTTGTTCTATTAAGAACGAAATCTTGGAGCATAGATACAGGGGCTCTGAGGATGAATACGTCGTCCTGGTGGAGTCAAACTTGATCTTCTCTGACTCCTTGACTAATCTGTTGAGTAAGAAATCAAACCAGTTGACGTTTGCGCCTTTGATCATGGCAATCATCGGCTTGAGCTTTGGAATACTGATCTCTCCTTGAGATCCAGCTATCCCTAAAATGCACTTTTGCGTGATATCCAGCAACAACCTATACTTTGGCTTGAGTAGGAGCTTTGACATGCTTGCTCTGTACGGCTCTGGGGAGATAAGCATTTCTTTACTGAGGAATTCATCCGCTTCTTTACGGCTGTAATCATCTGGGATGAATTCTCCTTCTCTGGGTAGGTTGAACACCTTTCGTAGCATCTTGTTAAGTTTGATGTTGACGGTTGCTGAGTCAAATTTTCCGTCATCGCCCTTGACATTCACATCGAATGAAGATGAGTAAAAGCCTTCTTCGTCAATGATGTTGAGATAGAATAGAGCGGCATCTCTCTTCAGCATGAGCTTGGGCATGGAGGTTGCCCACAGTAAGAGACCGGAGTCTATTACGAGATCTACCATCTCTTTGAGTTCAGAAACTTGAAGGTTGGCGATGGAAAGACAACTTTCAAATGACAACTTTGTCATAAGAACTTCGAACTGGTTCATCCCTGCGGTTGATTTTTTGGGTGCCATTTCTGCAGAGTGTTGATTTTGATCGAGCGAGGAATTTGCAGAAAATGGATAGATAATTTGAAGAGTAGAGATAAAGATGGAAGAATCCTCCGTATCTTTTCCATGTATATCAACTGCCATAAAGGATCATCGGCTAAGATTGAGACAACTGGTATTCTGATCAACGGCTGGGAGAGATTTACTCATCACGTTCTGACGTGTTTTCGGCGAGTGTATTACAACCGCGCGTGAGGCAGTTCAAACGCTTGACATTCTGCCTCGATCCTACCGTGCTTCAGTACTCAGCAGTCTTTATAATTAATGCGATGGGAAAGGAAACTTATCAAGCAATTTAACTAAGGAACATATAGTTGGGAAAATTAATAGAGTTTTGATTGGATACCAAAACCCAGCTGACCCCAACCGAGTAGATGATGGCACAAGCCTAAGCGTTTTTCAGCTCACCTGTTTGAGCTTATAGAGTTTCTTAGTTTGCAGGTAGATTCGCTGAAGACAGCTGAAGACAGCAGAAGACACAGCTAAGCAGACAACTTAAGAACTCAGCAGAGCATACTCAGCAGAGCAAGACCAAGCAGAGTCAAAGATCCTGCAGTATCAAGACCCAGCTCAGTGACGGAAGCCCAGCTCAGTGTCAAAGACCCAGCTCAGTGTAAAAGACCCAGCTTAGTGTCGATGACACAGCTCAGGTCAGTGACACAGCTCAGGATGAAGACACAGCTCAGGTTGATGATACAGCACAGGTCTAAGACACAGCTCAGAAGTCAAGACACAGCAGAGTCCAAGCCGCTAAAGATACAGCAGAGACGCTTAGCAGCTCGAAGACGAAGACCTTCTTCAAGACAAGATCCCGATGTCAGAAGATCTTATCTGACGCAGTCAGATCAGAGAAGAACTAGCTTCTGCAGGTGCAGACCTACTTCGTAGGTAAAGGCCAGAAGTCAACAAGAGTAGGTAAGATTCAAACGGCTCTCTTCCAACGGCTAGTTTGAATCTCCACCTATATATATCTCTCCTCCACCATTGAAGAAGGAGGCTGGCAAGACGACTGAAGAAATAGAAGAAAACAGAAAAATGAACAACGATCTACAAAGCCAAATCTTTCTAGAACACCCAGCCAGTCAGCTGTGTTCTTAGTTGTTCACATATTCAGTCATAGGCAGAATAGATCAGAATAAATATCTTAAGCCTAGTTTGAACGAGTTCATCATACTCCTTGTTCTTCATTGTAAGAACTCGTTCATAGTTGGAAAACCATACCCAAACCCAAACCCAAACTCAGAAAGGTTAGGTAAAGGTACGCTTGCTCGAAGCGTGTAATTCGAGTGGTTAGGTTCTTCAGTACCCGGAAACTGAAGGTGTAGGCTTGACAGTGCCCGCAAACTGTTGGAACACAGCTCGGGTTAGAGTTGTGAAGTTGCTTGGTACTTGGAAACCAAGTGGTAGTGGATTACCAGTGAATCTGGTCGTGGACGTAGGAGGGGTTACTCCGAACCACGTTAAAAATGCTTTGTTATTTATCGCTTTGTTTTATGCATGTTACTAACCCTCATGAGCATACATTTCAATCTGCATAAACTGACTAACCGAATAGTGAAACAGAGCTTTGCAATATAATTTGAAGCAACAGACGGACTTTCCAAAATCCCACCACATTCCGCACACAGCCAGCTGTGTTGATCAAGCTGTCTTCCAGCTGGATCGAACACAGCCAGCTCACTCAAAAGAGTTTTAATTTGGATAAGTTTTTTAACCTTGGTGTATTCACCCCCCCTCTACACCAAGGTATCCGTCTTGGGACCATCAATTGGTATCAGAGCAGTGGTTCAAAAGATCATTGTATCTGTGTCAAGACAGCATCTTCTTTGCTGATAGTGGTCACCTGAACAGATCCTTAATTTTTCAAAATTTTTTTAAAATCATTATATTGCATACTGTCATGGAATCTTCCAACATTCTCAGTCGATGATTATCAGATATGGAAGTTCCGACTCAAAAGCTTTCTGTGCGCGCAAAACGACATGATGTGGGATGTTATCACAGACGGACCCATCATCATCATGAAGTCAGAAAGAAAAGCAGAAACCACACCTGGAGCTTAACCAGTTTTCCGACAAGTTGTGAAGCCAAGGAATGAGTACTCTCCAGAAGAAAGAAGACAAGCTGGATTGGATAGCTACGCTCGCAACGTCATATCCTCAACAGTGACGAACGCTTATCTCAGCAAGATCATCAACTGCGAGACAACTAAGGGGATGTGGGACACTCTAGCCAAGCTGTGTGAAGGCTCAGAGGAAATTCAAGAGAACCAATTCTCAGTTGCATGCCAGAAGTTCGATAACTTCAAGCAACTCCCCTACGAGTCCATCGAGCAAATGGAGCTTAGATTCTTCAACCTCGTCATCGAGATCGAGACGATCCGAACTGGAAAATATACAGTTCGAGATAAGAACTTGAAAGTTCTTACAGCTCTCTCCTCAGAATGGTGTACACACAAGGTGGTTCACCAAAGCAGAACTGATCTTGGCAGCATGGAGACAGAAAAATTGTTCTCCATCTTGAAAGCCAACGAATTTGATCTGGGGATCACAAGCGGAGAATCATCCAGCCGGATGAATGAAACGGAGCTGACTCCCAAGGAAAAAGAGACAGCTCTCAGTGCAAAATCAAGAAGATTAGCTCAATCAGCTCAGCTTGGAAGGACCAACAAGGAGCGCGGAAATATGAGCAAAGAAGAATTACACGAAGAAGTTGCCATGCTTGTACGGAATATCAATAGGCTGGATCACAGCAAGGAAAGGTACAAGAAGATCGTGAAGGTTCATCACGACAAGCAACTCTACCCAAAGAGAAACCCAGCTGAGTCATCCTCCCGAAGAAAGGATAAAGGGTTCGAAACGAGCGAAATGGACGATGATCAAATCTCCTTCTCCGACTCAGATGAGGATGATCACCTTGATTAAGATGTCTGGAACATCTTACTGAATCAACCGACGAAGAAAATGAAGAAACCCAGCTAGCTGACTAGGACCGGCTGTGAAATAAAGACAGCTGGATACAAAACTAAAAACTCAGCCAGTCACACTGCTGAGTACATTGGTCTCAAGAAAAGAATCGAGAAGCAGCAGATGAATCAGCTGGATTTGGGACAGCTGTCTACCTGCTATACAAACGGAGACCTCATCAAAGGAAGTAGGATGCAGCTGAAGAAAAAGCCACCTACTATCAAATCAAGGAGGAACTCTACACAGCTGGAAAGAGAGCAAAATCAAGTAGAATGCCCAGCTGGACATGGCACAGCTGATTGCATGCTAAAAAGAGACCTCATCGAAAAAGTGCTCAGCGACTTCAAGAGATTGCTAGAAATCCTTGAAATCTAGCCAGCTGAGAATTTGGAGCTAAGGAATGAGCTCAAGCAGAAGAATGTTCAAGAAGCTGAAGATGGCCAGAGTTGAATCAGAACAGATTGGCTCCAGCCAATACAAACACAGCTGGAACCAAGGCCAAGGATGTTCCAAAAAGATCGAACATCATCAAGCCAGCTTTCAAAGCTCAGCCCTGCCAAAGAATACAAGTTGCTCAGCAATCTAAAGCCCAAGAAAAGCAGCGGCTCCTAGCTGGACACAAAGCTAAAAGGCGACGAGATAAATCCAAATTGACCGAATCAAAATCAAAGGCAGAAGGTCATTCAGCTCAGACATCAAGGTCAACCAAAAAGACACAGCTGAGGATCTAAACTAGACATAAAGCTGGAAATCAACCAAGCTTAACTTCAAGATTCCAGCAGATGGAATATCAAGCTGGATGTCAAAGCTGACAGACTCCAGCTGGGAAATAGACTTCAAGCAGTCAACAAGGTCCAGAGAGGATATGATCCATTCAGGGACCAACTTTGGGCCCGTGACCACTTATCTGTGCGATGAGTTCAATCCGAATCGTCGTTCCGCTTCCAGAATGATATTATAATAGAAATTATGATCCTTGAAGCAAAAGTTACGTCCGTTTTAAATCCTACCGACGACGGTCCCTTTCGCAATCTCTCACCATCAAATAATCAGCTGCAACTCGTTCCACATCAAGCCAGGGGAATCAAACCCAGCTGATAAAATAATTGGAATATCCAATTGAGGGGGAACTCAGTCCAGCAGAATCATCAAGCAGAGCATCCAGCAAGATATACCCAGCTGGATCATCGTGTGTCATCAAGAAGAAATCAGACACAGCTGGACAAGCTCAGCAGAAACCCCAAAGATCTCATGATGAAGTCATCAAGCCTGGGGGAATCAAACTCCGCTGATAAAACACAATTGGACTATCCAATTGAGGGGGAACCTTGCAAACGGAGCCTTCCCTCAGAGGAAGAAGGTCAAGATGACTCACTCCAAACTGAGTCATACAGCTGAGAAAGACCATCAATTGGTATCATCTGAAAAAGAAGAGCCAAAAGTGCATCAATTGGTATCAACTCCAAGCTGACTGGAGTTACCAAGAACGGGAAGAATTATTGCCAGAACGCCGCCGCCAGACCTCGACTCTCCTTCCTCCCAATATCTTTTTGATGAACAAAAAAGGGGGAAAGGATTGAACAGAAAAACGGGAATAAAAAGGGGGAAAGGATTGACCAGAAAAGGAATCTAAAAGAGGCAAATGGCGAGCTGAAAAGACAACTGGAGAAAGAGTGCAAACTCTCGTCAAGGCATGTGGAGCAGCCAGGAAGAGTTTAGTTAGGATTTTTGTTTTGTGTTTTTCTGTAAAAGTTTGTAAAGGTTTTGGCATCATCAAAAAGGGGGAAATTGTTGGGAAAATTAATAGAGTTTTGATTGGATACCAAAACCCAGCTGACCCCAACCGAGTAGATGATCGCACAAGCCTAAGCATTTTTCAGCTCACCTGTTTGAGCTTATAGAGTTTCTTAGTTTACAGGTAGATTCGCTGAAGACAGCAGAAGACACAGCTAAACAGACAGCTTAAGAACTCAGCAGAGCAGACTCAGCAGAGCAAGACCAAGCAGAGTCAAAGATCCTGCAGTATCAAGACCCAGCTCAGTGACGGAAGCCCAGCTCAGTGTCAAAGACCCAGCTCAGTGTAAAAGACCCAGCTTAGTGTCGATGACACAGCTCAGGTCTAAAACACAGCTCAGGTCAGTGACACAGCTCAGGATGAAGACACAGCTCAGGTTGATGATACAGCACAGGTCTAAGACACAGCTCAGAAGTCAAGACACAGCAGAGTCCAAGCCGCTAAAGATACAGCAGAGACGCTTAGCAGCTCGAAGACGAAGACCTTCTTCAAGACAAGATCCCGATGTCAGAAGATCTTATCTGACGCAGTCAGATCAGAGAAGAACTAGCTTCTGCAGATGCAGACCTACTTCGTAGGTAAAGGCCAGAAGTCAACAAGAGTAGGTAAGATTCAAACGGCTCTCTTCCAACGGCTAGTTTGAATCTCCACCTATATATATCTCTCCTCCACCATTGAAGAAGGAGGCTGGCAAGACGACTGAAGAAATAGAAGAAAACAGAAAAATGAACAACGATCTACAAAGCCAAATCTTTCTAGAATACCCAGCCAGTCAGCTGTGTTCTTAGTTGTTCACATATTCAGTCATAGGCAGAATAGATCAGAATAAATATCTTAAGCCTAGTTTGAACGAGTTCATCATACTCCTTGTTCTTCATTGTAAGAACTCGTTCATAGTTGGAAAACCATACCCAAACCCAAACCCAGAAAGGTTAGGTAAAGGTACGCTTGCTCGAAGCGTGTAATTCGAGTGGTTAGGTTCTTCAGTACCCGGAAACTGAAGGTGTAGGCTTGACAGTGCCCGTAAACTGTTGGAACACAGCTCGGGTTAGAGTTGTGAAGTTGCTTGGTACTTGGAAACCAAGTGGTAGTGGATTACCAGTGAATCTGGTCGTGGACGTAGGAGGGGTTACTCCGAACCACGTTAAAAATGCTTTGTTATTTATCGCTTTGTTTTATGCATGTTACTAACCCTCATGAGCATACATTTCAATCTGCATAAACTGACTAACCGAATAGTGAAACAGAGCTTTGCAATATAATTTGAAGCAACAGACGGACTTTCCAAAATCCCACCACATTCCGCACACAGCCAGCTGTGTTGATCAAGCTGTCTTCCAGCTGGATCGAACACAGCCAGCTCACTCAAAAGAGTTTTAATTTGGATAAGTTTTTTAACCTTGGTGTATTCACCCCCCCTCTACACCAAGGTATCCGTCTTGGGACCATCACATATGTCCGCTTAAAATAGGAATTCAAAATAATTGGACTTAAATAGTATATTCCTTAGAGAAATAAATGCATGAGACACAAATCGGTCAACTTGGACAGAGTATCCAGCTGATATCACGGTGGTCTTCTCTTTTGCTTGATTGAAATATCTTCTCAGCTGAGTTTCTGGAGATTAGGTTTATTCTTCTTCAGCTGAGTTCCCTTTCTGCCTTGGGATCCAGCTGAGTTTGTTCCCCCTCAGCTAGATGAACTTTCTTCACTTGAATATTCTGCTGGAATGAATTTACCCTCAGCTGATATCACAGCTGTGTTGATTTCCAGCTTGATTGAGTTCCCTCCTGAATTTGATAGAAGGTGACTGTCTTTTCTTAGCTGCTTCTTACTTGAGTTGATCGGAATCTCATTACTGGTTCATTTCTTTGATGATGTCAGCTGTTCTATGACCAGCTGAGTTCACCGCTGCTTTGCGGGGAATGATCTTCGAATTCCTGTTCTTTGCATTGCATCCATACGCGTTGATCTCACCAGAAAAGCCGTTCACAACAATTGGCTGGGACCAATACGCTTGACATAATCTTTGAAGAGCTTTGAGGTGAATTATGAGCTTTGATCATCTGCTGTCTTTACAGCAAGCTTGGTGACATCCTCAGTTGCATCTATCCCTCGACCTGTTATCACTCCTTCGGAACCCAGTTGTGATTGGGTCCGACTTTGTTGCTGAGGGTTCCGTTAAAAACCCAGATTTGTCTTTATCGATTGTGAGTGATACTTCTGGTTGATCTTTGAATGTGTCCACTCCTTCTTTGGACCTTCTTGACTCCTTTTTCTTTGATGAGGTTCATTTCATAGCTGGAGTCTGTCAGCTTGATCTCTAGCTTGATATCCCGTCTGCTGGAATCTTGGTGTGAAGCTCGGTTGATATTCAGCGTTATAACCAGCTGAGATTCTTCTCAGCTGTCTTTTTAGTTGACCTTGATGTCTGTGTTGGACGACATTTTGTCTTAGATTTTGATTCCAGTCAGCTGGATTTATCTGTTGCCTTGGAGCTACGTAATTTCGGTGGGAGTTCTTCTTGTGATTTTCTTCTCTGATTGGACTGAACTTGGAGAGCTGGCTTGATTATGTAAGACCTCTTTGATATATCGTTGGCTAGATTCCAGCTGGGTCTGCATTGGCTGGATCCATTCTTTGATCTGATACAGCTTTGGCCATCTTCAAGTTCCTGATGATTCAGTCTTCTGCTTGGCTTTCTAAAATTATGATGATGGGTCTGATAGTGACAACATCCCACATCATGTCGTGACGCGCGTTCAGAAAGCTGTTGATTTGGATCTTCCATATCTGATAGTCATCGACAAAGAATGTCGGAAGATTCCTGCACAAGGGAGATTTTTAGACAGTATGCAATATAATGATTTTAAAAAGATTTTGAAACTTTAAAGGATCTGTTCAGGTGACCACTTTCAGCACTGAAATGCTGACTTGACACAGATACAATGATTTTTTGAACCACTGCTCTGATACCAATTGTTGGTCCCAAGACGGATACCTTGGTGTAGAGGGGGGGGGGGTGAATACACCAAGGTTTAACAACTTTTCCAAGTTAAAACTCTTTTGAGAGAGCCTGCTGTGTCCGATCCAGTTGGGTGACAGCTTGATTGACACAACTGGCTGTGTGAGTGTGTGTGCAGAAGTTGGTGGGTTTGGAAAGTCCGTCTGTTGCTTCAAATTATATTGCAAAGCTCTGTTTCACTTTTCAGTTAATCAGTTTATGCAGCTTGAAATGTATGCTCATGAGGGGTTAGTAACATGCGATAAAAAACAAAGCAATTTTAACGTGGTTCGGAGTAACACCTCTTATGTCCACGACCAGGTTCACTGGTAATTCACTACCACTTGGTTTCCAAGTACCAAGCAACTTCACAACTCTAACCCGAGCTGTGTTCCAACAGTTTGCGGGCACTGTCAAGCCTACACCTTCAGTTTCCGGGTACTGAAGAACCTAACCACTCGAATTACACGCTTCGAGCAAGCGTACCTTTTACCTAACCTTTCTGGGTTTGGGTTTGGGTATGGGTTTTCCAACTATGAACGAGTTCTTACAATGAAGAACAATGAGTAAGATGAACTCGTTCAAACTAGGCTTAAGATATTTATTCTGATCTATTCTGCCTAAAACTGAGTGTGTGAACAACTAAGAACACAGCTGACTGGCTGGGTGTTCTTGAAAGATATGGCTTTGAAGATTGTTGTTCATATTTTTGTTTTGCTCTTTTATTTCTTCAGTCGTCTTGCCAGTCCCCCTTTCTTCAATGGTGGATGAGGGATATATATAGGTGGAGATTCAAACTAGCCGTTGGAAGAGAGCCGTTTGAATCTTACCTACTCTCATTGACTTTTGCCTTTAACCTACGAAGTAGGTCTGCATCTGCAGAGGCTAGTTCTTCTCTGAATTGACTGCGTCAGATAAGATCTTCTGACATCGGGATCTTGTCTTGGAGAAGGTCTTCGTCTTCGAGCTGCTAAGCTTCTCTGCTGTGTCTTCAGCGGCTTGGACTCTGCTGTGTCTTAGACCCGTGCTGTATCATTAACCTGAGCTGTGGCTTCAACATGAGCTGTGTCAATAACCTGAGTTGTGTCATCGACACTAAGCTGGGTCTTTTACACTGAGCTGGGTCTTTGACACTGAGCTGGGTTTCCGTCACTGAGCTAGGTCTTGATACTTTAGGATCTTTGACTTTGCTTGGTCTGCTCAACTGAGTCTGCTCTGCTGAATTCTTTAAAGCTGTCTGCTTAGCTGTGTCCGCTTCATTGTATCTTCTGCAATGTCTTCTGCTGTCTTCAACTGCTACCTGTAAACTAAGAAACTCTATAAGCTCAAACAGGTGAGCTGAAAGAAAACGCTTAGGCTTGAGCAATCATCTACTCGGTTGGGGTCAGCTGGGTTTTGGTATCAAATCAAAACTCTATTAATTTTCCCAACATGGAGTATAATACTTGCAAGAATCAAAGATAACATCTTTTATTGGGAAACTCTTCTATGAAGTTTAAATACATCTTCATTCGGCGTCAATAAAAAAAATGCATCTTCATTAACTTACAATATTAATGGAAGATTATCGAATTATTGGTTCATGAATACTAATGTTTGAATACATAGATGTTAAGTGTTTAAAACATAAGCATGATAAATGTTGTTTAGAGATACAAGTTATGCAGTTTGTAAAAACAGCTGGCTGGGTCACTCAGCCAGAAAAACTTAACTTGAAATATATTGTGCTGAAGAGAGGTTAGTTCTTTGTAAAAGATGCAAAAATGAATAAAGCAGTAAAGAACAAATGTTTTAACGTGGTTCGGAGAAACTACTCCTACGTCCACGACCAGAATTTCTCTGGTAAATCCACTAAGGATAACCACTTGCTTTACGATTAGCAAGCAAACTTCTCAGCTCAAAGTAGAGCTGTGTTCTTACAATTTCCGGGCACTGCATAAGCCTAACTTTCAGTTTACGGGTACTGAAGAATCTAAACACACAAATTATGCGCTTCGAGCAAGCGAACCTTAACCTAACCTTTTATGGGTAGAAGGATTTGGATTTGGAGTTTTCCAACATGAACGAGTTCTTATGAGAATGATTTATCTGCCTAGATTACAGAAGAGAACTCAACAGTCTATCTAGGAACACTTGTGAAAATTCTGGAGATTTTCGTGTTCTTGAAGAGATTGCATATTGCGATAGCTTGAGAATAGCTTGAGAATTACAGAGAGTTTTTTGTAGAGAGTTTTCTTCTTCTAATCTGTTGAAGAAGACTAGTATTTATAGGTGGAGATTCAAAACTAGCTGTTGGAAGAGCCGTTTAAATCTCACATATTTCCTGACAATACGATTTGCCATGTGGTGATCTTCATCTGTCTTCTTCTGCTTGTCAGATCCTAGGTTTACTTTCTAGGATGCTGAGATGTCGATCTCTTATTGATTGAGGTTTATTGATTCCTCTGACACATGGATCTTGTCTTAGAGCTGTCTTCGACTCTGAGCTGGGACTTCAAGCTTTATCTGATGTGATATCGGCTGGAGGCTTTGAGAGGTTAGCTCCACTTGATCAGCTTAGCTGGAGCTACTCTGCTGGATCCTCGTTGCTTGAGTCAGCTCTGTTTCCTTAGCTCCGTTGAATCTACTGGCTGGATCTATTCTGCTTGACACTCTTAGCCTGAGTCAGTTTTGTTTGATCTTCTGGCTGGCTTTGCTCTTCACTCAACTGATGACTACTTAGATGATCTTCACTCAGCTGACTGCTCAGCTGGATCATCTGTTGTCTTCAGCGGCTGCACATGTAAAATTATACAAGCTACGAGCTCAAACAGGCATGCTGGAAAAACACCTTAGGCTTAAGCAATCATCTACTAGGTTGGGGTCAGTTGGATTTTGATATCAAATCAAAACACTTAGAATTTTCCCAACAACCTTGGTCTTCCTCCAAACCACAATTTTATCTCATTATAGAGGGCAATAGACACATGTCACATGGTAAGTTTGATGCTGAAACATTATTCATTTGATGACTTCTTAATCTGTTTGCACGTGTCCTAGGTTGGGAGTAGATGGTTGACATGTGTTAAGTATATTGATATTACACCCCCAAAATTGCCAATGCCGGCCCCTCCTCTCTCTAAATTGTCCACTTTAACTTTATTCGTTGCTGAATTCTTCTCGCCTCGCTCTCTTATGAATATTGATAATTATATCTGAAATTTCCTTCGCCCTGTTCTAGAATCTCGCCTCCCATTTCGTAAGTCAAAACAAAAATTGATGTGTAATAAATTTAGGGGAGAGAGCAAAAGATGGGCCAAAATTTTTGGCATAAAAATGGTTCTCATTTTCGAGAAGTGGTAATCCATAAAAAATACACACTTTGCTTTTTGAAAAATGAAAAATACACACCACCTCCCAAATAAAAGAATTTTGCACAAGTTTGGTGTGAAGAGCCAAAATTATCCTTAGATTGTGACTTATTTTAATCAAAAAGTGACTAATGATAGTTAATCACTTACACATTGTAAGAAAAGTGTACTTGTGTCTTGCGCAGATGACACTGATAGATGACATTTGCATGAAAGTTTGATAAAGTAGTTAATCATTGGTTATTAATATTCTTATATATATATTATTAGTACTAATAAATACCGGCTGCATATTTAAATAAAAATCCCACTCGATAAAATGAAGATCCCACTCGAGAAATGTAAGATCCTACCCAAGCGGGATATTAAATTCCCCGAACAGGATATTTAATTTCCCTAGCAGGATATCTAAATACTTGAGCAGGATCTTCAGTTTTGTCGAGTGGGATCTTCAATTTTCGAGAGGGATCTTCAATTTTTTTATCTGTGCACCGCGTGAATTACTTGCACAATGCAGGCACGCCACACCTATTCATTTTGGACTGTGGTATAACTGTAAATTAATTTATACATAAAATGTACTCCCTCTGTCCCCCAAAAGTGTGGTCCAAATTTGATTAATTATATGTGAGGTATAAAATATTAATTTGATTAATCTCCTTTATTGCAGGTGTCAGCTCTCCATCATTCTGATTGTTTGAAGATTCTTTCATTGTAATCTTCAAGTTGTACTCGTTGGCTTTGAGCAGGGAGTATAATCTTTCAGTTGAAAGATCACCTAAGTCACTTCGACTTTGGTGTACCACCTTATAGGTGTTCCATTCAGCTGTGAGCGCTGAAAGAACTTTTAGATTCTTTTCTCGCTGGGTGTATTTTCCAGTTCTGATGGTTTCTATTTCCACCACAATATTGGAGAATCTGAGTTCCATTCCTTCGATGGACTCGTTGACCAGCTGCTTGAAGTTATCAAACTTCTGGCATGCAATCGTGAATTTATTCTCCTTTATCTCCTCCGACCCTTCGCATAGCTTTGCTAGGGTTTCTCACATCTCCTTTGCGGTTTCGCAGTTGATGATTTTGCTGAGGTAGGCATTGGAGATCGTTGAAGATATGGTGTTCCTCGCGAAGCTGTCTAGTCCAGCCTGCTTCATTTCTTCTGAGGTGTGCTCACTCTTGGGCTTGGGAATGAGCTGATATCTTGGTTGTTCGCCATCTTGAGTTGGGACAAGCTCGTTCCCTGATTTGTAGATGATGATGGGTCCGTCTGTGATGACGTCCCATATCATATCGTGATGCGCACATAGAAAGCTCTTCAGTCTGAACTTCCATATTGCATAATCGTCTACCGAGAAGGTGGGAAGATTCCTGTTTAGATAAGAATCCAAAGAAATATGCAGTATGTAATAAAATGAGTTTTTCACAAAGAGGATCTGTTCAGATGACCACTGACAGATTGTCAAGAGAGTTCTCTTGATACTGAGACGGTGGTCTGTTGAACCACTGCTCTGATACCAATTGATGGTCCCTGAGCTAGGTATTTGGTGTAGAGGGGGGGTGAATACACCAAATAGATTTTTAGAAAACTTTTTAAAGTTAAATCACAGAGTTGGTGAGCTCAGTTATCGATCCAGCTGGGGAGGGTCAGCTGGGTAAATAACTCAGCTGGCGGTGCGGAAAATGGTGGTTTGAAAACTTAGCTCGGTTACTTAGAAAAACTCAGTTTGAAAAGATTAACTTTAGGTTTTCAGCTTAGTCAAGTTGTGCAACTTTCAGAGAGACACAGCTGTCTTTGGAGAGCAGCTGCGTATGCAGTTTTGATCAAATATGCAATGATATGAAAGAGTTATTACAAAACGGAATATAAAGAGAAAGTAAAGTGCACGCGAGTTTTTACGTGGTTCGGAGTAACACCTCCTACGTCCACGACCAGGTTCACTGGTAATCCACTACCACTTGGTTTCCAAGTACCAAGCAACTTCACAACTCTAACCCGAGCTGTGTTCCAACGGTTGCGGGCACTGTCAAGCCTAACCTTTCAGTTTACGGGTACTGAAAAAACCTTACACACTTGAATTTCCCGCTTCAAGCAAGCGTAACCTTGACCTAACCTTTCTGGGTAAGAGGGGTTTGGTTTGGGGTTCCAATTGTGAACGAGTTCTTACTATTAAGAACTTTTTAGAGTATGATGAACTCGTTCGAAATCTAGGCTTAAGATATACAAAGATTTTGGCCTAGGGATCAGACGAAAAACTAAGCAGTTTCTGAACTAGAAACACTTTAAGATAAAGTGTTCTTTGAACTATGTAGAACTGCTTGAGAGAGCTTTTGAAAGCTTGATGATTTCAGAGAATGAAAGCTTGTAGAGAGTTTTTCGTATTCGTTCCTGAAGTTGAAGACGGGTTTATATAGGTAGAGATTCAAGACTAGCCGTTGGAGGAGTCTTTTGAATCTTACCTACTCTTCTTAAATTCAAGATCTGCCGTTGGGCGAATCTGCACCTGTCTTCATTTGTGTCACATCCTAGGTCCTGAAGTCTAGGATGCTGATTTGGCAATCCCTCATTGGTCGAGGCATGTTGACTTCCTCTGACGCCGGGATCTTCTGCCTTTGGAGCTGGCTTTTGAATTCAGAGCTGGACTGACTTGAAGTGATGTCTTCAGTTAGTTCCCTTTGTTCTGTACAGCTGGACCGGCTGTGTTTTGAACTCAGTTCGAATTCTCTTCAGCTTTGATCATGCTCTGCTAGAGGACTCAGCTGAAGGTTGACGCCTGCTGTCGTTCGCTAGCTGACTCCAGCTGGGTCGACTGCTGTCTTTTGCTAGCTGACTCCTGCTGTAGACACAGCTGGGTCGACTGCTGTCTTCCGCTTCCTTAACCCGTAAACCTAGAAAATCTAAAGCTCAAACAGGCGAGCTGGAAAACACTATTTAGGTTGACGCGATCATCTATTCGGTTGGAGAATCAGTTGGGTTTTGGTATCAAATCGAAACCTTATAATTTCCCAACAATTTCCCCCTTTTTGATGATGCCAAAACCTAACTGAGACAACTTATGACGCAGAAAAACTTGTGTTTTATTATTGTAAGAATATACATTATAACACAGGAAAAAGAAAGAAGGAAAAAAAAATCTTCAAATCTTCAGTCTTCAATCCTTCAGTCTTCAATCCCAGTTGGCTGGGTCTTCTCTTCTGCATCCGTTGCTTCTTTCTTTTGACTCGTCTTCTTCAGCTGATTCTGATTCAGCTGGTTCCTCTAGCTCAACAGTTTGCCTCTTCTTTGACTTGTCTCTTCTCCCTTACTTCCCCCTTTTTGGCATGATCAAACAGGGTGGGAGAGATACACCATCGGCTGTTGCGATGTTTTAGTTTGGCGAAACTGTGGTCTTCAGCTCTGAGCAGCGAGGTTTGGAGTCTAAGTGGCTCAGCTGTTGTATTAGCTGGCTCTTCTTCAGTAGCATTAGCCTCAGCTGTGATTGCAGACACAACGTCCTTGGCCTGATTCAGCTGGGGCAGTCCAGCTGAGTGCTTGGAGGGATGAGTTGGCACGAGAGATAGCATCTTCTGAGTCGGGCACAACTTCATTCCTTGCAAATTTTGCTTCTTCAAACTTCTTAGATTGAATGAGAAAGTCTGATTCAGCACTTGAGGGACTTGTGTTCAGCTCATATCATCATCGTCCAGCTGCAGGTGATCATTGGCTGGGTGATGTTTCTCATTTGAGCTTGGTGCAGGGGCTTGAGCATCTTTCATCGGAAGATCTCAAAGCTGGTGTCCCTGTGGAGCTGAAGGAAACCGAGGAGAAGCCGGTTGAAGTATTCCATCTGTCTTGGGGTTTAAGCTTGGTTGACCAGCTGGAATACTCCGTTGCGGTGTTGGTGATGATTATGTTCACGCAGGCGCATGAACTTCTCCTCCACCGTAAGAAACGACCGCTTGTGGGCCTTCTGTTCCTCGGAGAGTAATTACGAATTCTCTCATAATGTCAGCTGACTTCTCGGCTGACTGACTGAGCACCTTTGACTTGAGTCTTCTGTTTGAAGACGGTGCTTCAGCATGTTTTGTTTCCTCACGTTGTCTCCGATTCCCAGCTGAGACGGAGATAGATGCATGCTGCTTTGTCTCCTGCATCTTTTTCTGTGCCTCCTGTGGTGGAGCAAGAGCTTTGTCATGATTGCTCTTGAATACTCCGGCTTTATCAACATCTGGTCCAGGTCTGTTGACGTTGATTTTTGCATCCCAGGGAGTTGTACGTCCCGTTCTCTCTTTTATGTTGAGAGAAACAGTGGGGCGGAGGAGGTCTTTTTCCTTTGACATTCCCAGGAAGTTTTCTGCGCCTTCCTGGTGAATGACGTTCTTGAGCTTTGCAGTCTCTTACTGTGTTGGACTGGATCTGTCGATGGGCTTCACCTTCTTCTGCACTTCCGTCTTCTTTGAGGTTTCAGAGAGTTAAGCAACTCTTATCTTGAAGCTTTGACAGATTCTTCAAGTTTGATCGGCTTCGGGAGATATCTTTCTGGATTCCATGTTCTTCTTCTGCAACTCTTGTTAGTAGAAACAAATAATACCAATTGATGGAAATAAGAAAGAATGCCGAAAAACTTTTTAGGGTTAATGCAATGCTTTACGTATATCTTCTAGCATATTTATTGAGCTTTCTTGATGAATGGACGATCAAGATTTTTCTATTGATAAGAAAATCTACGACTAAGAGTGATTCTCGCGTCATGTCAATTTCTTGATTAGAAGATGTGAGTTAATGCGCGAGAGAGGACGGTTGAGGCGTTTTGACTTTTGCCTCGAAACTCCCATGATTCAATTCTTTGCAGACTCTTAATTAAGTTTGATTAGATATGACAAGATATGAGTTGACTGAAAAACAGATTGAGTAGGTGTAGTTAATGTTGTTGCAAACCTCTCAGCTGATCATTGTAGTCAGCTGATACCTCGGTTGAGTGGGTGTGCTGGGTCATCGTGGTTCCGGTTTGGTTCACTCATTGAATAATCCTTCAATTTCGGCATCTGGTTTAGCTGGATTCTTTCTCAGCTGATATCAGTGACGTTGATTCTGAGTTACAGCTGTCTTCTTGCATTCAGCTGGGTCTTCTTTCATTCAGCTGGGTCTGCTTCCATTCAGCTGGGTCTGCTTCCATTCGGCTGGGTCTGCTTCCATTCAGCTCGATCTTCTTCCTTTCAGCTGGGTGAAGCATCGTCTGGGTTGAGTAGTCCAAGTAATCCGCACAGCATTTTGAATCTTGTTTCTATCAGCGGTTTTGTGAGAATATCACCCATTTGTATGTACGTGTGAATTTTCTCAACAATCACAACCCTATTTTCTACGTGATCTCTGATGAAATGATGTCGTACGTCTACATGCTTGCATCTTGTGTGAAATCTTGGATTCTACGAAATGGCAATCGCACTTGAGCTATCACGTAAAATTGGAACTGTCCGATTTCACTTCATAGTCATCCACTGATATTTCGACGGAGAATTTATGAGCAGCAGCTTCCAGCGGCCATATATTCTGCTTCTGTTGTGGAAGTTGTGACGCACGTTTGCTTCTTTGAAAACTATGAAATCAACTTACTTCCTAAGAACTGACAAGTTCCTGAATTTGATTTTCTGTCCAACCGATCTCCAGTGAAGTCTGAGTCTGAGTATCCAGTCAGCTGTAGATTATCTTCAGCTGGGTACCACAGCCCAACATTCTGAGTTCCTTTGAGATATTTGAGAATGTTCTTGGCTGCTTGCATGGGTGCTTCCTTTGGATCAACTTGAAATCTGGCACACACTCCGACTGCGAAAGAGATGTCTGGACGACTTGCTGTTAGGTACAGCAGGGATCCTATTATCCCTCTGTATTTGCTGGAATCAACTGACTTCCTTCGAGTTCACAGTTCAATCTTCCAGTTGGTGTTCATTGGAATCTTTACAGTTCTGCTGGATTGAACTCCATACTTGGCGATCAAGTCTTTCACGTATTTGGATTGATTTATGAAAATCCCTTCTGATGATTACTTGACTTGAAGTCCTAGGAAGAAACTCATTTCTCTCATCATGGACATTTGGAACTTCTCTGACATCATCTCTCCAAATCTTTGGCATAAGAAGCTTGATCTTGATCCAAAGATGATGTCGTCTACATAGATTTGAACAACCAGGATATCTTTTCCTGACTTGATGGTGAAGAGAATTCTGTCAACTGAGCCCTTCTTGAATCCTTTGGATACAAGAAAATTTGACAGAGTGTCATACCAAGCTCGAGGTGCTTGCTTCAATCCATAAAGAGCCTTCTTTAGCTTGTAGACTTTATTTCCTTCTACTTCAAATCCTGGAGGTTGTTCAACGTAGACATCTTCTTTGATTTCTCCATTTAAGAATGCACACTTCACATCCATTTGATAGACCTTGAATTTGTGATGTGCTGCATAGGCGAGAAAGAGTCTGATTGCTTCCAATCGTGCTACTGGAGCAAATGATTCTTCGAAGTCAATTCCTTCCTGCTGAGTGTAGCCCTTGGCAACCAGTCGAGCTTTGTTTCTGATGACGACTCCCAGGGTATCCAATTTGTTCTTGAATATCCATTTTAGTCCTATGACTTTGACTTCTTGAGGTCTGTCGACCAATTCCCAGACACAATTTCTGAGGAATTCGTTCAGCTCTTCTTGCATGGCGTTAGTCCAAGGTACGCTCTTCAAAGCTTCGAGAATTGATTGAGGCTCTGGCACTTGAGCTACGTAACACGCCATTAGAGCTGTGTCTTCATCATAGACCGTCAGTTCTAGCTCTACTGAGAGTTGAGTATGTCGTGTCGCTTCTTGATGATCCGATGAAGCTTGAGCAGCTGAGCTTCTGGTTTTGACTTGGTCAGATGGTTCTCCAATGATTGCTGATGATGGATGATCTTCAATCCATCTTCTCCTCTTACGAATTTCTTCTTCCAATTGATTGATGCTTGACGTGGCTAAATTTTGTCTGACTTGGAGTTGCTCAGGAGTTAAGTCTTGAGAGATTGGTTCTCTTTGATTTAGATTTTGAGGAGACTTCTGTAGCGGCTCAGCTGGAGATGGAGCTGGGGATTCAGCTGTGTTTGGATGTCCAGCTGATGATGTTCCCCCTTGATTTGGCGTTGAAGGTTCTTCTCGATTTCCAGCTGGTGGAGCTTCTTGGTTGATTTGAAGTTCCTCCTCTGGCTCATCGTCCCAAATTAATGGTTCGGCCAGATTCCTGATTCTATTTTCTTGAGCTCTTGTCTGAATCAGTCTTGAAGATTCTCCTTCGTTTCTTCGTTTGATAGAATCTCTATATTCGAAGGAGGATTCGTCAAAGGTAACATGTAGAGTTACTTCGACTATTTGAGTTCTTCTGTTGAAGACTCTGTATACTTTACTCACATCGGAGTAACCAAGGAATACTCCTCGGTCTGTCTTCTCGTCGAACGTCTTGAGCTGTGTCTTCCTATTGTTAAGGATGTGACATTTGGATCCGAATACCTTGAAATATCCTATGTATGGTTTTCTGTTGTTCCATAGCTCATACGGTGTCTTTCCTTGCCTTGATGTGAGTAGGGAGCGATTCTGAGTGAAGCAAGCTGTGTTGATTGCTTCAGCCCAGAACTTCTTTGGAATGGCAGAGCTAGCTAGCATTGAGGTAGCTGCTTCCTTGAGAGTTCTGTTTCTTCTTTCTGCTACACCATTCTGCTGAGGTGTGCGTGCTGCAGATGTTTGATGTTGAACTCCGTTCTTCTCGCAGTAATCATAAATAGTTTCATTCAGAAACTCCGTTCCACGATCTGATCTTATTGACATTATCTTGCACTCCTTTTGTGTTGATAATCTTTCCAGCAGGATAGGCAGCTTAGTCCTGGTTTCGCTCTTCTGGTACAAGAATGATACCCATGTGAATCTTGAGAAATCATCCACTACGACCAGAGTATATTTTCTGCCATTGAAGCTTGCTGGAGTAACTGGACCAAAAAGATCCATGTGAAGGAGTTGAAGTACTCGATCAGTTGACTGAACTGGCTTGAGAGAGAATGAAATTCTTGTCTGCTTTCCTTGTTGACACGCGCTGCACATATGACTTTTGTCATATACTTGATCTGGAATTCCATTAGCGAGCTGGTTCCTAGCCAGTTTGTTGATTGTCTTGAAGTTGAGATTATTCGGCCCGTTCGTGCACGCCCAGCTGACTTCATTGTTACTTTTCGATACAAGACAAGTCTCCGGAGGGCTGCTGTTCCAGTCAGCAAAATACATATTTCCTTCTCTTTTCCCTCTTAGGAGTATCTGTTTGGTTTCCATGTGTTTTACTGTGCATCCCTATGCATCAAACTTGACAGAAAAACCGTTGTCGCAGAATTGGCTAATGGAAAGCAAGTTGTGTTGCAATCCTTGTACATAAGAAACATTTGGGATTATAACATTTCTAGTTTTAAATGTACCATAACCTTTGATTAGGCCTTTGGAGTTGTCACCAAATGTTACTTGTGGACCTGTACGCTCGATATATTCCTGGAGTAGATGCTTTAGGTGCGTCATGTGCTTGGAACATCCACTGTCCAAGTACCATAGCGTTCTCATCGACTTCTCAGAGATGCGTCGATTCCTTGCAACCTAAACAAAAAATTAAAATTCAGGTACCCAGTTTTAATTGGGTCCTTGTGGGTTAGACAGAGATCCTTTGACGACCCAGATCTGCTTGATGACTCGAATTGGGTCATTTGATCTGATAATTCTCCCAGCTGAGTCGATATACACATTCTTTGTGTTCTTCGGTTGTTGCTGACGGGGTCTTGATCTCAGTGTCTTCCCGTTTTGATGTCTTGATTTCTTTTGGTTTCCAGCTGTGTGCCTAGCTGATACGTTCCTTTGTCTCTGCTGTCTCATGTGATGCTGTGGCTGGAAATGATTATCCAGCTGGTACTCATATGAGTGATATCCAGCTGGGTATCTCTGATATCTCGGTTGATATCGTTCAACGTGTTGTTGCTGTTGCTGGTATCTGTAAAGTCCAGCCTGTTGTCTTTATTGAGGTTGAGCACGTTGCTATCTGAGTTGGGCTTGAGGTTGTCGCACAGCTGACCTTCTTGATGCCTGCTGTGTCCTTGACGGAGCTTGAGGATGTTTCACAGCTGGTCTTCCTGACGCCTGCTGTGTCCTCAACTGTTGATGCTGAGTTGCTGGGATTGGATGTTCTTTTGCTCGTACAAACATTACCTTAGTTTCACTTGTGGAGGCAATGTTTGAGGCATCCTTTGATTCGTTGTATCCCAGTCCCGCTTTGAGTGCTGCTGGACGTTGAGCACTAATGATCTCGTCCATTGTTGACGTGGCTTTGATGAGAGCTACTATCTTCTTAGATAGTACCTCTTCGGTGCTTTTCAGCTCAATGATCTCAGCTGACTTCTTTTCCGATTTAGCTGTGATCTTTTCCACATCTTCCATCAGCTGTTTCTTCTCATAGTACAATTCCTTCATCAGCTGATCTTGTTTCACTATTTTGTCTTTTAGTGAAACAACTTCCTGTTGGAGCTGTGTTGTATCAGCTGCGTCTGATACCTTTGTCTTTTCCAGTTCTGCCTTCAGCTCGGCATTCTCACACATAATGACGTCAAGGATCTCTTGAAGCTCCTTGGAATCGTTCATTACTTTCTCTAATAGACTCCAATCAGGTTGTCCAGATTCTGAGACCTGTGTAGAGTGTTCGTGTGATGGTGAGATGTCTGATAGATTTTGAGTTCGAGACATTACCTCATCTTCATCGATGCCGTCTGTTTGTCCCATGAAGCATGTATCCCAATCAGGTTCATCATGGACCATCAGGGCTTCTTCTTCTGAGTCTGAAAATGGCATGTCATCCATTTTGTTGCACTCTGATTCTTCATCGGCGATATAAGCTCTCCTTCTGTCAGCTGCCTTAGCTTTCAGTTGGTCTTTGTCTTTCTTGGACATCTTTGGACAATCTAGCCGATAGTGTCCTGGTTCCTTGCAGTTGAAGCAACCTTCATCTGTTCGTTTGTCTGCTGACTTCTCATCAGCTGCTGCGTACTTGTCTCTGTAAGTTCTTGCGAACTTCTTGTATTTGCCCTTCTTTGGTGTTGAGTCGTTGTAGTTTTTGACCCGCATGGCTATTTCTTCAAGTAGCTCTTCATTGCTCATGTCCTTCTCTACCTTCTTCGATGACTCGGTATTGCTCGTATGCGGATATGTCGAGTTGGCTTCGAACGCAATCTCCTTTGTTGCGGTGTCGGCCTCCATCATTCTGATTGTTTGAAGATTCTTTCATTGTAATCTTCAAGTTGTACTCGTTGGCTTTGAGCAGGGAGTATAATCTTTCAGTTGAAAGATCACCTAAGTCACTTCGACTTTGGTGTACCACCTTATAGGTGTTCCATTCAGCTGTGAGCGCTGAAAGAACTTTTAGATTCTTTTCTCGCTGGGTGTATTTCCCAGTTCTGATGGTTTCTATTTCCACCACAATATTGGAGAATCTGAGTTCCATTCCTTCGATGGACTCGTTGACCAGCTGCTTGAAGTTATCAAACTTCTGGCATGCAATCGTGAATTTATTCTCCTTTATCTCCTCCGACCTTTCGCATAGCTTTGCTAGGGTTTCCCACATTTCCTTTGCGGTTTCGCAGTTGATGATTTTGCTGAGGTAGGCATTGGAGACCGTTGAAGATATGGTGTTCCTCGCGAAGCTGTCTAGTCCAGCCTGCTTCCTTTCTTCTGAGGTGTGCTCACTCTTGGGCTTGGGAATGAGCTGATATCTTGGTTGTTCGCCATCTTTAGTTGGGACAAGCTCGTTCCCTGATTTGTAGATGATGATGGGTCCGTCTGTGATGACGTCCCACATCATATCGTGATGCGCATAGAGAAAGCTCTTCAGTCTGAACTTCCATATTGCATAATCGTCTATCGAGAAGGTGGGAAGATTCCTGTTAAGATAAGAATCCAAAGAAATATGCAGTATGTAATAAAATGAGTTTTTCACAAAGAGGATATGTTCAGATGACCACTGACAGATTGTCAAGAGAGATATCTTGATACAGAGACGGTGGTCTGTTGAACCACTGCTCTGATACCAATTGATGGTCCCTGGGCTAGGTATTTGGTGTAGAGTGGGGGTGAATACACCAAATAGATTTTTAGAAAACTTTTTAAAGTTAAATAACAGAGTTGGTGAGCTCAGTTATCGATCCAGCTGGGGAGGGTCAGCTGGGTAAATAACTCTGCTGGCGGTGCGGAAAATGGTGGTTTGAAAACTTAGCTCGGTTACTTAGAAAAACTCAGTTTGAAAAGATTAACTTTAGGTTTTCAGCTTAGTCAAGTTGTACAACTTTCAGAGAGACACAGCTGTCTTTGGAGAGCAGCTGCTTATGCAGTTTTGATCAAATATGCAATGATATGAAAGAGTTAGTATAAAACTGAATATAAAGAGAAAGTAAAGTGCACGCGAGTTTTTACGTGGTTCGGAGTAACACCTCCTACGTCCACGACTAGGTTTACTGGTAATCCACTACCACTTGGTTTCCAAGTACCAAGCAACTTCACAACTCTAACCCGAGCAGTGTTCCAACAGTTTGCGGGTACTGTCAAGCCTAACCTTTCAGTTTACGGGTACTGAAAAAACCTTACACACTTGAATTTCCCGCTTCAAGCAAGCGTACCCTTGACCTAACCTTTCTGGGTAAGAGGGGTTTGGTTTGGGGTTCCAACTGTGAACGAGTTCTTACAGTTAAGAACTTTTTAGAGTATGATGAACTCGTTCGAAATCTAGGCTTAAGATATACAAAGATTTTGGCCTAGGGATCAGACGAAAAACTAAGCAGTTTCTGAACTAGAAACACTTTAAGATAAAGTGTTCTTTGAACTATGTAGAACTGCTTGAGAGAGCTTTTGAAAGATTGATGATTTCAGAGAATGAAAGCTTGTAGAGAGTTTTTCGTATTCGATCCTGAGGTTGAAGACGGGTATATATAGGTAGAGATTCAAGACTAGCCATTGGAGGAGCCGTTTGAATCTTACCTACTCTTCTTAAATTCAAGATCTGCCGTTGGGCAAATCTGCACCTGTCTTCATTTGTGTCACATCCTAGGTCCTGAAGTCTAGGATGCTGATTTGGCAATCCCTCATTGGTCGAGGCATGTTGACTTCCTCTGACGCCGGGATCTTCTGCCTTTGGAGCTGGCTTTTGAATTCAGAGCTGGACTGACTTGAAGTGATGTCTTCAGTTAGTTCCCTTTGTTCTGTACAGCTGGACCGAATGTGTTTTGAACTCAGCTCGAATTCTCTTCAGCTTTGATCATGCTCTGCTGGAGGACTCAGCTGAAGGTTGACGCCTGCTGTCTTTCGCTAGCTGACTCCTGCTGTAGACACAGCTGGGTCGACTGCTGTCTTCCGCTTCCTTAACCTGTAAACTTAGAAAATCTAAAGCTCAAACAGGCGAGCTAGAAAACACTATTTAGGTTGACGCGATCATCTATTCGGTTGGAGAATCAGTTGAGTTTTGGTATCAAATCGAAACCTTATAATTTTCCCAACATAGTTCATCTACAAAAAATTAAAAAGTTGACGAAACAAATTCATTCATCTTCGGAGTTTGTTGATTGAGGTACTTTTTTACAGCAACAAAGTTCAATTAATTTCTAATGTTTATCTTTTATTTATCTATTTAGTAATTATACAAAATAAATCGGAATTCGTTACTAGATCATTCTATAATGATCGAAAATTACATTTTAAGATAATTTATATGCAACGCATTAAATGGAACTATTTCCCTCTTGCATAAGTCATTTCCCGCTCGGTACATCATAATCCCGCTCGAGTAGGATTTTGTTATATTCACGAGAGGGATTTTGGTGTTTTGTATTCTAATTATGTTTATTAATTATTTTTCCTTTTTAATTTTATATAGATGGATGAATGGAAGTACTTCACTATCAAATACGGCGGACAATGACACGATTGTACATACGTGGGTGGATTTGAACAGATTATTCAACTTGTCGCGGCCTTTCAATCTCTCATAAATTTGAGATACAACATCGACATTATGATGAATGGAAATTCGATGAGCACACAGTACGAGCTGTATTATTTATCGCGGTTTCGTACAGGACGCATTATGAAAGCCCTCTTACGCATCGATCACCAATTTGGTCAGTTGTGCATAATGGAATCTTTCTCAACTGTATACGTGATTCACAATGACACGGACGTATATATTCCATCTTTTGAAGAACCGCGCTCTTCATCCTTTGGATACGACTTCGGCGGAACATATTCGGATGACATGGATCATATCCAAAGAGAGATGATTTTCTCAAATTTGTTTGATAATTAATTATCCGTTGGAGGTAATTACGGATCGACATACACACCTGAATATTCCTCTATCCCCCAAATATCTGTTCTAGAGACGTCTTTCCCAAGGAGAGCAATTTCTCGCAATGATGAACCAGAAAGCAACAATGATGAAGATACAAATGAAGGAGATGATGAAAGTAATATTCTAGAATCTGAACTCGAATCCGATAGTGAAGCGTCGGAGGATAACATGACAGAATCCACGATTGCGAAACATGCAGCATGGATTCGTAGGGATGAAGGAATGAATTCTGAGGATCTCGCCACCTGGTTGGTTCCGGTAATTCCGCTCGATGCTACGATTTCACTCGTTGCACGAGAAAATGACCCGACAGACGATGCTGAGTTAAAGATTGGTTCTATTTTTGAAAACAAAGATGATCTAAATATTGTAGCCAGCTTGTGGCTGTTTAGTCGTTATTTGGTAAAAGCGGTCACATTAGTTAAATCACTTCTAATGGGAGTCAGGTCTGATCCGATTGATAATTTACATAGACGGGAAATATATTACAGTTTAATTCAACTCTTCCCTTTGTCGTGGAGTTTATCTTTTGAACATTGTTGGAAAATTTTTCAGTTAGCCAAAATTGCTATAATAAGCTTGCATGAATTTTCTCTCTGATTTGTTGGTTTGGTGTTTGCTTGAGGACAAGCAAAGAATTAAGTGTGGAGGGTTTGTTTAGTCGTTATTTGTGTCATTTCTATGTGTTTTGTTTGTCGTGTTTTTGTGAGTGAAATCGTGTTTCCCGTTTATATTACTCGTTTTTAGATTTATTTTGTTTCTTTTCAATGTAGGATGTGGTGAGTACAGGTTCTCGAGTTTTTAGTTGAAAAGTGCTCCAAAAGAAGGTGTTTAGTGGAGAAAAAGACCAACGGGCGTCGGACGTGGAAGAGCACGGTAGAGGGCGTGCGGCACCGGCCAGCCAGCAGCCGCTGGGAACCATCCGGTTCTGAAACAGCAGACCCAGCGACCGCTGGAAGTAGGAGACCGCTGGAGTTGCCTTCACAGATCTTGATCCAGCCGGCGTTGGACGAGTTCTGTGACGTTTTTTCTGACACGTTTATTTATATGCACAACTAGGGTTCTCTCTTGAGGGGATCTCTCGCACATTCACATTGGAACAACGGCAACATCAGTTCTTTCTTTTCTTTTTCTTTTCCTTTTCATTTCTTTTCTTTTCTTTTGGCTAGCAAGGATTAAGAGGATAATCGTCCGAGGATTACATCTCGTTGGTTGTAAGAATTTCTTCGTTATTTATTTCTTGTTATTTTATCGATGAATTCTTGTGAATATTGTTCGATGAATTATTCTATGCTTGGCTAATTCTTTGATTAGGGTTTAGATATTCGAATCGTTTTTCGATCCGTGCTTGTTTATTATTAATTCCCCCGTTGATTGAATTGTTCTTCATCATATTGAATAATTGATCATTATTCGATATTTCTAAGGAGTGGATGAGATCGATGGATGAATTTACTACTCGATTGTGGTTCTTTCAACATTAGATTGACCGGAAATGCATGTCTAATTATTAATCTTGATCGCGTAATTTAGTCTTTAGGGTTTAACGGATTGAAACGAAAGCTATTGATGTTGATCCTATATTGAAGTTGATTATGCGTGATTGATTAATGGGATTGATTTGTAACAAGCTTGGTAAGAAATCGAGGAGAAGAATCTAATCCCTAATACTTTCTTTCTTCTTGTTTTTCTTGTTATTTATTTGTTTATTCTTTTATTGCTTTAATCGATTAGTTTAATAATTTCATCTCAAAATATTGGTTTACAATGTTTAGGATTGTTTATTTATTTTCTGTGTGAATAATACAAGTGGCAATAGCCCTGTTGAGCCTTCCTTGAGAATACGACTTGGGTCAGCTTGTCGCTCTGCATTGACCTCTTTCTCTTGCGAGTCAATTCTAGGTGTTTAGAGTTGAAACAGTGGCACATGGAGATTGGAGCTGAATATAAAGTTGTATCATCTGATACGAAGCGTCTCAGATGGATTTTCAGGCATTTGCAAAATTGCCCTTTCGAGTTGCGAGCATAATCTCGCAGAAACTCTGATGCTTGTATAGTCCACCAATTTAATGACGATCATGCATGCACCCGTCATCTTGGACGCGTGGCTCCCAGAAAAGTCCACATGAATGTTATTGCAGCCTACGTTGCCCGAAAAATACGGAGGGAGTGTGAAATCATGAAGCCGAAAGCCATTGTGGAGGAGGTGCTTCGCTAGTTCGGTATCACAATCCAATATTTGGCCCTGAGAGCACGGCACACTGCGATACAGATGATATACGGAGGGTATGTTGAGTCCTTCCAGATGTTTCCTTGCTATCTTCACATGCTTAAGGAATCAAATCCTGGCACGGTTACTGATCTGGCAGTTGGGAATGATGGGAAGTTCCACCACCTATTTGTGGTTCTCGACGCTTGCAGACTTGCTTATCCACTCAATATGAGACCTGTGATCGTAATTGATGGCACTCATCTCAAGGGCAGAAAAAGAGGTATCTTGTTTGTCGTTGTGACGAAGGATGCCAATGAGTAGGTATTTCCATTGGTGATAGGTGTTGGACCAATCGAAAATGATATCTCTTGAAAGTGGTTCCTCGACCGTTTTAGAGTTGCATATGGGGAACTGACGGATACACTCATTGTCTCTGATGCTCATGTCTCGATAGCTAACGCTATTAGTGAAGTATTTCCTTATGTAGTTCACGGTTTGTGCTACTATCACTTACTCAATAAGTTAAAGCGGTTCGGAAAAGTGGTTACGACCTTGTATGAACAAGCTGCATATGCATATCGCCATTCAGTTTATGAAAATGCAATGAACAAAATCCATCGAGAGAGCGAAGCTGCATACTAGAAATTAATGAGTGTTGGACAAGAGAAATGGGCTCGGAGCTGTTTTCCAGTTCCACGTTACATCCAACTCACATCAAATGCAGCAGAGTCGTGGATTGACATATTGTTGTGGGCTCGACGGCTTCCCATATGATCAATGCTTGATGCAATCAGACATTTCATCGAGAAATGGTTTGATGAGAGACGTGAAGAGGCGAATGGCGATGATGACATATTAACTGCTGAAACATCTAAAAAATTGACGCAACAGATGAATAAAGAATTGAGGTACAATGCAGCTCATGCACTGGGCTTGACCTTCAACGTGCATGATGTTAAGAGATATTTCAAAGTAGATCTCCATCTGAAGACATGCACCTGCTGTGAATTTCAACTGGATGAATTGCCTTGTTCTCATGCTATTGCTGCAATACTGTAAGTTATATCACATTGATTTTGATAATTTTATCACTTAAAAACTCTAATTGTGTGATTGGTTGAAATTGCAGCAAAAATGGAGAGACGATATATAATTATGTGCAATTGTACTACAAACGAGAAGCTTGGATAGAAGCATACAAATATCCTATACTCCGTGTTTCGCACAAAGAAGATTGGACTCTTCCAGTTGAAGTGGACAATACATTGGTCTTGCCTCCAGCTATCACTTCTCTTCCCGGACGTCCGAGAGTTAACTGGCGCCGCTCTGCTACGGAGAGTCAAGCTCGTAAGAGATGTAGTGTATGTCATGAATATGGCCATACTCGCCGAAGTCATGTATCGCATAATTGAATGCGTGAAATATAATTTAAGGAATAAAAGTGACAATCCTTGTGAATAAAAAATGGAAATAGCATGAAAATAAAATAAAAAATGGAAATAGCATGAAAATAATTAATAGTCTGCGTGAAAAACATGAAAATAATTAACATCACAAAAATGTAAAGATCCCTTTTAAGAATGTGAAGATCCCTCTCGAGAGAGATCTTCACTTTGCGGTCGGCTTTTAATGATTTTGGATGTTCATTCAATATCCCTCTCGTGCATATGAAGATCCCTCTCGAGAATGTGAAGATCCCTCTCGAGAGGATCTTCACTTTGCGGTCGGCTTTTAATGATTTTGGATGTTCATTCGAGATCCCTCTCGTGCATATGAAGATCCCTCTCGAGAATGTGAAGATCCATTTCGAGAGGGATCTTCACTTTACGGTCGGGTTTTATGTCAGTTTTGAATTTCACTTAATATTTATAATATTGACGATGAAAATTTTTAAGATAGATTCATATATTCACGATACGGTTAAAAAAATAAAAAATAAAAAATAAAAATAGCATGAAAATAATTAATAGTCTGCGTACATCACAAAATTTAATTATTTGAAGAAGCCGAAGCAGTTGCCCTACATATTTCTCTATATTGTTCCCGTTCCTGCTCCGTTGGTGGATGACATAGGCCATATATTGCGGTCGCTACCCTCATCCTATACTGTTTGGTGTGTGTATTATCCCAAGGTATAGAGGGCGAACCACTAATTAATCGCTCAATAATCATAAGTGCGTATAGCCAACAACTGTAATTGTCGAGTTGCTTCAATTGATCCACTGCTGGAGGGACAACGAGCTTCAATGGGTCTTCTTCGGCTGCTCTTCCAATCCGGTTATGCCTCCAATAAAATAAACAATCGAGCACCCGAGCCCACAACTTCAGAAGTGGTGCTAATTGAGTAACTCTCCCCTCTTGCACTCTCTTGTCCATGCTAACATATCAATTCGGACTACTACGTAGTGGCCACTAATGAGATATACCAGAATGATCTGCATTAAATGTACAAATGATAGTTAATTAAAAAATAATTATTTGCAGAAAATCATAAATAAATAAGTTATTTACTTACGTGACGTGCATAAAAAACGACGACTGTGAGTCACTTGCATTCAATCCATGTGCTCCAAAACATATGCTTTTTGGAGCCTCCCAGTCTGCATACATAACCCAAGTTCCTCTCAACGGCGTCTCGATCTCTATGCTCAAATCTTATATTGCCATTCACCTTGGAGTTGGAGTTGTTTTAAATTCACATCATAGTTATAGATAAAAAATAATAAAGAAATTAGAAATAAGAAATTAATATTAGTTAGAAAATATAAAATTTAAAACTTACGAAGACATCACAATCCAATATTATAGTGTTTCTTTCCGTGACATTCTCCAACACGTGGTCACGCTCAACAATCCGTTTCCTCAAGAATAGCAGGTACATGTCGAAAACCTACAAACACAAATACAATTAATGTATTATTCAACAAATATAACCAAAAAAAATATATAAATAAACATGTGAAGTAAATATAATAACTATATTATTGTACCCCAACGATTATGTCAGTTTTTTGATTTTCTAGCACCCTCCACCACTGATGCGGAAGATAACTCCCACTCGCAGTCACAACCATAAATTTGTTGGGTGGGCCACGTAGAAACAACTCGTACGCCTGACACAATTGCATATCAAGCTCTGGTGGTGCCCTACTGGCAATCATGGGTGTACGAACTGCTGCTGCATGTTTCTTCTACCTATTTCCTCTTCGAGGTACCCGAAACAGAACATCATCTTCATCGTCGCATGCACCCACCTACCTGAGAAATAGGTACTGCATTGATGGGTGTTTTCGTCACAGATTCTTCTCCAACATATGATGACTAGATGTTCTCAAATGCTCTTCCAATTGTCTAAATTTATACGAAAAAAATAAGTAGAAATGCTAAATTAAATGATAAAGAATTGAAAAATACGTGCTTATTACATAAAATGTTTACTTGCCCAAGACTAGCCCACATGGCTTCATCACAAACACTGGGGATTTCCATGGAATGACGATATGGATCATACAGAAAACTACCATACTGGTCGACCGGGGCAAACAAAGATCCAAGCTCAGGCAATGAATGACGAGCAGGAACAACCGGCTGTACAAAGTGTGTCTTGCCTATCTCATGAACAGATGGCTGACGTGAATCCATAGGTTCATGAACAGACGGCTGACGGCGATCAACAGGTTCATGAATAGACAGCTGACGTGGATCAACATGTTCATGAACAGATGGCTGACGTCCAGCAGTGTCGTTTGCAGGTTCATGAACAGATGGTCGGCGTGATGCAGAAGTAGGCATTCCACGATGAGTGGGCTGTATACGGGGCTGCGACGATGTGAAGATCCACATCGTATATTCTTAAGCAAATCTTCAAACCACTTTTGAAATCGAGGCAACCATCTCTTATCCATTTTCTCGAGCAACGATCTTCAAATTTTTCTAACTCCTGTCTCATCCAACGACGGTCACTGTATCGACGATAGTGATCTCCTCCGCTGCTCGATGATGATGACCTCTTCTGACGAGTATGCTTTCCCTTATCTCGAGGAGAAGGTTGACGTAGCTCATCAGAATGATCTTCATGCTCAACATAATCATGCGCAAGCGCCTCTCTCTGTGCTCCTCTCCTTCGAGAGACATCCTCCACTGCCTCATCTACCTCCTCATCAACCTCCTGAAACTGTTGTACCTTATGCTCATGACGGGAGAACTGTTCTCCGTGCCGTAACGGATTGTACGGCACCACAAAGTCCACTGCTAGGACATTTGGGTACAAAGTGGACTGCATGTACAAACTCTGCGCCTCGTCGTCATATGGTTCCAACAGAGTGACACGAGAGACCTTCAATAAATAAAAAATAAATACAGAATAAATGCCAATATAAATTTAATTAATTAAATAATTAAATACCTGTAAAGAAAATGTAGGCTCAAGCTCCATTCCAGTTCTACTCCGAAATTTCCATCTAAGACATCTGGGTCGTGCATTCGGCCAAGCAAGACTCCCTACAGCGGCAGCTAAATCTGGAAGTACTTCTAGGGACCAAACGTGAAAAGCTCACACTGAACCGTAGAAGTGGTACTTCGTCGAGCTCTGTATATTCTTAACATAGTGCTTCAAATTCAGATAAGTGTAGGATCCCCAAGGAAATCTTTGAAATGCCTCTAAATCATCGACCAATTTCCACACCCACGCAGCAACATACCTCTTCGGATCGTAAGCAAGTAATAACATATATAATACTAAGACATGGGCCACCCAGAGGTAAATGGGATTTCTCAAAAGAATTTGGTCACGCCATTCCTTTCAAATCCTATGAATCACACACCTGAACCACTATCCTAATCTTCGCATGCTTCGGATGCTGGGCTTGGAACTATATCCCCAGGTCTCAGTTTAGACGCTCTAACTATCTGGCAGGAATTCTATCCCGTGGATCGAAAAGGAGATCGTGTTCAGGCCTGGATTAAGGAATTGGCAATCCGCGCCGCTCACTAAATTCTGTGGTTAATGAAATTTGTAAATCGGTGGTTTTTCGTAAAGCCATCCTGAAAGTAAGGTTGCATATAGAATCTTCGGGGGTCACTTGAGTCAGCCGCCTAGGCCCGATAGCGTCTTGACCCCCATCCAATTTTTCGTGTGGATGGTAGTCGAGTGGATGGTAGTAAATATATTTTTACTAGATTGTTTTATTGGCCTCGATCTTTATATTTCATAGCATTAATGCTATTGCTATTTATCGCGGCCCATTTGGAATCTAGCATGCAGGTACCTTTCGAACAACCGGGGGAGAAGACAAGACGGATATTTCGATTCCAGCGAACGATGACGCTATATCTTCAATCCACACATCCGTTATATTTTCAGTGAATAGAATCTACCTGCACACGCCGAGGGACTCAAACGAAGCAGCTCATTCTATCCTTGCTTTAATGTAAGAAATGGCAACCATCCTACCAAAAGTAGAGGGCGAGACCCAATCCTCAAAGGCAGAAGCGGAATTAGCACCAGAAGAAGGAATATATCCCTAAATATCATGATAAGAGTCAGCGTAAGAGAAAGCCTTAAAATGACAGGTTTTCAATGAGACATCGCCAACCTATGGTCTACCGGTTGTTATGCCAATAGCAGCGCCGGACAGCTTTCTTTCTCGTTGTTGATACCGGCAAGTGATAAGGAATCCTAGAAAAGACCGATTGAGACTCCCTCCACGGTCCCACGAAGATCTAGTTGGCTTCTTCCTGGCTTTCGACTGGTCCAACTCATCTCTAACCAGTTCCCGCGTGTTGGTGAACCGATCCAAAAGGGCCGCAACACTAATCTGCATCCCATTACAAAAGCGCCGACACACCTCCTCCCCTCGTAGGTCATGGTAGGGTTGTATACGAATCGAATCAAACCGAATAGCTCTATATTCGATTCATATTCGAAAAAATAGCTTCATATTCGATTCGAAATTCGATTCAATTTCGAATAATTTTTTTGATTCGTATTCGATTCGAAATTATATTCACGAATATTCAAAACTATTCGTGAATATTCGATTCGATTTTTTTTATGTAAAATATTACAATTCAAATATTCGATTCGAAACTATTCGATTCGTTTAGAATATTTACCTAATAAACAATTAAACACTCAATTCAAAAATACATGATATATCCAATATATTTACCTAATAAACATTCAATAATAGATGCTAAAAAGATAATTGCATGTTCCAACTCACAAATCATAATACACGTCACAATTCAAAAGGTTGTTGAACATAATCAACAAGTTAATAATGATCAAATGCATAAATAAAGAAAAGTTTGTTATCAAGTTTTATCAAAACAACAACACTTCACTAAAATCATTTGCAAATAGCAAGCATCCAATCTTCCACCAAGTTTACAAATCAAGTGGTTTGCAACGTGACATAATAAGGCACTTCTGCTTCCTAAATAAGAATAAAAATCGATTAGAACTCAATTTTGTAAAGACATGTACATATATATATATATATGTCATATAAATTAAGAAATAAATAGAACTTACATGTGTCATAATGGCCTTTTTTATCCCGTGAAGCCGGCGAACCTAATCTGCTCCACAAATCAAAATTTCTACAATATCGGAACTTAATCTTGAACGTTAAGGATCTAATACTCGAGTTCCAGCACTAAATGTAGCCTCTGATGCCACTGTACTAATGTGAATAGCCAAGACATCACGAGCTAACTTAGATAAGATTTTGAACTTCAATTCTTGAGATTTCCACCAAGCTAAGGCATCAAATTCAGTGGCTACACTTGCATCCCCATCTTGACATCGAAAAACCCCCTCCTCTAAGTAAATGTCTAGTTTCGATTTGAGAGGACCATGCTCCTCAACAGTGTTCAAATAATCATCAAATATAGACATACCAGAAGGCACTAATTTGCTTTTAGAAGTGGAGTTTGCACACGTAGAAGAACATTTTTCTGTAGTGGTACCCTTTCGAGTCCTTCCATTATCAACTTCAACATACTCAAAGAACAAGCTATATAATGCATCTCGAACCTTCATCAAATTTGTACGTGCTTCACTCTCACTATATTTTACTAAAAGCAAACTCAACCAACCTCATTTTGAACCTAGGATCAAGTATTGCTCCAATGGCCATCAAAAGATTGCAACTTCAACAATATTTATCAAATTTTTGCTTCATCTTTTTTATCATCACTCTAATAAACTCATCAGAATGATTTTCCCTTTCATTCAACACATGCTTGACTTTCCAAATAACAACAAGATAAACATTAAAGGTAGGATAATCAACACCAGAAATGACATGGGTAGCTTCATAAAAGACCTCTAAAATATCAACAACATCCTTCACTTTCTTCCAATCATAAAAACTAGGACAACATTGATACAAGGGCTCTCTCTGTTGAAATATGGGGAATGCATCTTTAACTCTAAATGCCTCTACTAACATCTCATATGTAGAATTCCAACGAGTTGCACAAATCAATGATCAATCTTTTTACTGAGATTCCTAAATGATGCACGACATCAGAAAATTTCCTCAACCTAGACTCTGATTGATTAATAAACCGCACACTGTTTTTGACATCTGCAATGATTGTTTTTATCTCAGAAAGACCATCTTGAACAATAAGATTCAATATATGTGCAGTACACCGAACATGAAACAACTGACCTTCCAATGACAACTTACGGCTCCTAGAGAATGTTTCTTTAGCAATTCGAATTGCCACATCATTGTTCGATGCATTGTCCACAGAGATAGTGAAGACTTTATGCTCTATCCCCCAATCCTTTGTGCACTTTGTAAGTCCATCATAGATATCAACACCTGAAAATGTCAATAACAAATTACTATCAATTAGAGTAATGCAAGACAATATATATATATATAAACAAATAATATTACCAGCATGCGGAGGAGGAAGAGGTATGAAGCTAAGAAGTCGCTTCTGAAGCTGCCATTGTGAATCAACAAAGTGTCCAGTGACACACATATAAGAAATCTTTTGAACCTTTGACTTCCAAATGTCAGTGATCAATGAAATCTTATTGATGTCTTTCAACAACAGCTGCAACTTTTTCTTCTCTATGTCATAAACATTAATGACATCTCTCTTTGCCATAGCACGAGAAATTTTCTCAAACTGTGGTTGGTTGATACTCATCATAAAAGTAAAACCATCATTTTCCACAGCATTAAATGGTTGCTCGTTCATTAAAATCCAATGGGCAATGGCTTCCCTTTGCTTCGTATGATCATATCTACCATCTGACAAAGGCTTAATCTCCAACTTCTATTTGCCAGGCTGAAATTGCAAGGTCTTTTGTTTTTCGTTGTGCATTTTTTTTTGCAGACACCTCTTTAAGTGATTCGAAAGATGAGTTGTTGTGCCACTCTTCAACTTTGCAAGAAAAGCCTTGCAATGTACACACTGATATTTTACACTTCCATTATCTAAAGTCACTATAATGAAATCCTCATATGCTTTTGAGCACTTCTTTCTCTTTTTCCTTTTAAAATGACCCTTATCTTCTTCACCGTCACCATCTTTATCACCTTCTACATTGGTATCTTCTTCTTTATCTTTCTCCCCATCAACATTTACCTTTTCAGCTTGTAGGATATCATCATCATCTTGATCTCTCATATTTTCATCTCCATCATAATGTATCTCAACGATACATCTCTGCACCTTTCATCACAATTTATAAGTGTTTAATTAGATCATAAAAGGTTAAATTATATCTCTATATTCCAAATAAACACAATACTTAATTGGATAGCTAATATATGGTACTAACCCTCTGATCTTTCACTCTAATATCATCTTCTTGATTTGTTCACTCTTTTAAATTTGAGGCATCCACTCTAATCTCATCTTCTTGATTTGCACCGCAAGATCGAGTATTTTCCTTAACTGCGACAAGAGTCCAAGAAATTCATGTTATCTATGTTATGTACAAAATTGATATTACTTCGCCAATAATGAATTGAAAATCAACATAATAACTAAAAAGTGAACCCATGGCATAGATAATGCAGTCAACACTGTTTGCATTCCATCCTAAAAAAAAGTCCAATGTGTATAATATAAAAGGGACTTGTGAGAGCATATTATGCTGGTTTCTCAAAATACGTATAACTTAACATTCATATCATCTAAAACATGATGGCAAGAAAGCAGATACATATTAGCAACAAGAGAACACAAGAAAGATGATAAAAATAATAGCAGGGAAATAATATAAAGTACAACTCTAAGATTGAAGGCGCAACATCTTTTTCTCCATTGAGAAGAATCTGGAATTATAAACGCACAAAAATCACACCAAAGAGAAGATTTTTCAACAAATCAATTGTTTGTAAGGTAAATAGAAAAGGCAAATTCGTATCAGACTAAAAAAGAGCATCAAATATGAGAGAGCGACCTGAGTTTGGAGGTGGGAAGGACATTTATGAAAAAGGTTGCCTTCGATTTCTCGTCGTTGGTGAGAAAGAAAGATGTAACCGGAGAGACCGGGGCTAGAGCGGGCGTGAATGACGGTCCGGCAAGCACGAGCGGGAGACGCGATGCTAGCGGTGGGCCGGTGGCAGCGTTTCGACGAAGGCGGCGCGCCGTGTTGGACGATAGTTTAGGGTTTGAGAGTTGAGTTAGGAGAATTTGGGCGTTGCCGTCTGGGAGTCTGGGATTGGGACTGGGAGTGGGAAGACTAGAAGTTACTTTTGTGCATTAATTTTATTTTTTAGTTTAAATTATAGTTTAGTTTTTAAATATATATATATATATATATATATATTTTATTTATTTATTTATTTATTTGTGTATATATATCTATATAAAATATGTATTTGTGAATATTAAATATATATATATATAATCGAATATTTTCGAATATCGAATCGATATCATGATTTTGAATTCGTATTTGATAACTAATCGAATCGAAAAAAGTATTTGATAACTAATTCAAATCGTAAATTTTCAAATTCGAATATCAAAAATTCGAATCGAAAACCGAACCGAACTAAAATTATTCGATTCGTATACAACCCTAGGTCATGGTTGTCTGAAGGTCTAAAGTCGGACGAGCCGAAGACCAAGCCAGTAATAAGGGCACACTCTGGATAGGAAAACAGATGTTTGCCCCATTTATATGAAACCACATATCGTACTCCTGAGCACCCGGATAATTAATCTCACGTGACAACACGTGATGCACGGCCATACTGCACTTCTGCCGCGACTTCCAATAAATGAAGTGCCCAAAGCAACCTGCTAGAAACCTATCCAGTAGATCCTGCCCACCAACGGCTAACAATGTCTTACGAACAACTTCTAAAACTTTAGTCTTGTAGTACGTGCTAATCGTCGACTGACGATTAATCGTATCCGCCCTCTTGAACGTAATCTGAAACAACAGAAAATCAATCAAAATATGATTAACTAATTATTTATTTAAAATTAGAATTTAAAATTTACGAAATTCACGTCAGTTTCTTCACTAAAATTCACGTCAATTAACTTCACAATTTATAATTCGCCCAATTCAAACTAAAATTCATGGAAATAATACTAAAAACCGACTGAATTAGTAGTAGTCATCTAAGCCTATTTCTCTCTAGAGAACAATATCTCTCTCGAGTGGGAAATAGGTATACCCGAGAGGGAAATAAGTTCAGACGAGTGGGATCATGATATTGCCTACTTAATACTAAAAATTACGAAACACGAAACAATTATACCTACTTTAACCAAATAATACTAAAAATCACGAAACAATTACGAACATAGTTTAAATTCACCTAATTAATACGGAAATTCCACAAAAATAATACTAAAAATTAGTAGCATGCACTTAAGCCTATTTTCCTTTCGAGAACAATATCCCGCTCGAGCGGGAAATAGGTATACCCGAGAGAAAAATAGGTTCAGACGAGCGGGATCATGATATTACCTACTTAATAATAAAAATCATAAAACACGAAACAATTATACCTACTTTAACCAAATAATACTAAAAATTACGAAATAATTACGAACATAGTTTAAATTTACCTAATTAATACGGAAATTCCACGAAAATAATACTAAAAATTAGTAGCATGCACTTAAGCCTATTTTCCTCTCGAGAACAATATCCCACTCGAGCGGAAAATAGGTATACCCAAGAGGGAAATAGGTTCAGACGAGAGAGATATTGAATTCGCAATTAACTTTATGAAAAATAATATACATCAAGAAACAATTAAATTCGCAATTAACTTTACGAAAATAATAATAAACTTCATGAAATAATTAACGAAGCAATTTAAAATTAACCTAATGAATAACAAAATTCAAGAAAATATGACTAAAAATGGACTAAATTATTATAAGTTGAGTAAACCAATTTCCCTCTCGAAAACACATATATTCCGCTCGAGCGGGAAATACATGAACACGAAAGGGAAATTGTTTTATCCGAGAGGGATTTCGATTTATGAAATAAATTATCTAAAAAAAATAAAATTAATCAAGATCCCGCTAACCTGTTGTCCAGACATGATTTCGTATCCACCAAGCTTTCAAGATCCCTCTCGGTGCTGTTCAAGATCCCTCTCAATGCTCTTCAATATCCCTCTCGGTGCACTTTTGGGACCATCGGCGTCGGGTTTTTTCGGAGAAAGAGGGCCCACCGGGAGTTAGGTCGGGAAATTGGGAATTGGGGGGGGAGAGAGTTGGGGGCTGTCGGGATTGAAGGGGTGGGCAGGGTTATTTAATGTAGAAAGTGGTAGATAAAGTAGGTTTTTTATTCAAAGTTTTTTGACCGAATCTTGGTCTTGTCCTCGTTGCCGCAACTTTTGCACTTTTTTTCTTTCCCAAGTCACGGGCCTTTTTTTTTGTGGGATGACTAGATGTTTTGTGGGCCATTCTAGGGTTAGTGTTGTAGATTTGTGTGTTTTTCATTTGTTTCTAATGTGGTGTGTATTTTTTATTTGTTTCAAGTCAAAGTATGTAGAATAAATTTCCCCCCTTTTGAGAATATGGTTAAGTGTACAATTATACAACGCTATAGTTTTTTTCTCACGATCAATTACGTTCTTAAAGTGTTTTTAGGTACAAATAAACCATCAATATTATAATTATTGACATTGAAGCCCTTCCCTATTATTATAAAATAGAAAAAGTAGCATAAACAATCCCAACATAGAAACCCATATCGCAATTACAATCCTAAGGAAAGGGGTGGGGCTGCCAGCATCCTAACGTATAAAAAGTCGAGGCAAATTCTCCCTCCATTCTAACGGCATTAATTTTTTTTTCTTTTTTTTAATTCATTTCTTCTAGGACCGTCCAACCTCGACAGTGATCTCGACAACGATGATGATCCCACCATTCTCAGTTTCATCGTCCTATGAAAAGAAGAAGAAAAAATTAATATTAATTACCCGCCCCCATTTTTTTATTGTATTGTAATTTAAATTTTTCCAAAGAAAAGAAGAAAAAAATATTTGAATGTATAATTGGAGATTTTTTTATGTTATTTTGTTGTTGTAAGTAGAGACAGTGCCGGTTATTCGCTTCTGTTGGTGGTTGTGTTGGCGATGCCACGTCCCTCCACTATGTCCCGCGGTTGGGCCTTCCTTTTCCTTGACTAGGTCTCTCTCTCTTGAAATGTAGATTGTGTTTAATCTAAGCCCTCACCAAAATTAAAAAGAAATCGAATTATATGATATATATATATATATAAACACGCACGCAGCTGCTGGCATACATAATATTGGCGGCGAGAGGCATATCGATGGAGGTGGTGTACCTGGCATACAAGGGGGTGCATCGGTGACATGGAGCGGGAGCTGTGGCGCGTACGACGGTTTCTGTCAGAAGGCGACAACGTCCACCGCCCTCACATACATTGTAATACCCAAAAATTTCTAATCTAGCGTTTAATTAATGTTATATAATTAATTACGGCTTTTGTAGCCTTAAGTTGTTTTAACCGAATATTCTTAAAACTCAGAGTCGAGTATCAAAACGAATTACGTTTTCAATTTCGTATTTTGATAAAGCCTTATTATATTCGAACCGTCTTTAAGTATTAATGAAATTAAGAAATTAGTACCGTGAGTTTGACCCGTTTATAGTTATAATTATAATTATTTATCGTCGACTGAGTTTTTCATAATAAAAGACTTAATAATCGTATATATGTTTAGTGGGCCGAGTTATATTTTGTGACTTGAGCCTGGGCATTTTCTTTCATTTATTAGCCAATGAATTTGAATAAATTTTAAGCCCAATTTATTAAAGATAATTAAAGCCCAATCTTTTAAAAACCGCCCTTACTTCATTAAAAAAAATAAATTAAATTTACTTCAATAAAACATACTCCCTCCGTCCCTGATAAGTGTGGTCCAGAGGGAGGGACACTAGTTTTAAGAATGATGTTAGATAGATGTGTAGTGAGTGGATAATGAGACCCACTTTGTTGTAGTGTTAGTTACTTTTAAAGGGTAAAAGGGTAAAATTTCAAGTGGGATCATATCCATTTAAGGAAAGACCAGATTTATGGGGGACGGACGGAAAAGGAAAGTGGACTACACTTATCAGGGACGGAGGGAGTATAAGAGTAAATCTTTGTGAATCTGTTATTTTTCAAACCTTGTCAGAGCTGCTGATCATTAAGGAAGTAAACACAAGTAATAACATAAGCTTAAATACATCACCCCTGAATCTTTCTCACATCCGAAAACACAAAATACAACCAAGAAAAAAGAAAGGAAGAAGAAGTTGTGCAGGGGAATTACAGTCACAAGATTTCAACTTCAATTCGTTCACAAACCAACTATCCACCTTTTATTACTAACAAGTAAGTGTATACAGCTCAAAATCCAATTTCTGTGTAATGAAATCCTGTTTATCTATCTCGGAAACTTCAAAGTAAAATCACAACAATAAGAGATAAGAAATAAGAGTTTTAGCCTATTCTATTCTTCCCAGCAAAGCAATAATCCCACAAGCATGATCACAAATCAAGAATTATCCATCTATGAACCAAGTGTTGTTCATTATAAAAGGTGTGTGACTCACATGTTTACTGTAGTTTTTATTCAATATTTAATTCTTGTTAATTTAATCAAACATCATATCATCACACAGTAAAAAAATATGGCTGAGATTAAGCTTTTTAATTAAGGCCTAAGTAGGCCCTAAATTTGCCAAAATAGGAAACATGCCATGTTACATGGGACGGCCCAAAATGGAATACAGACCATGAATATTGGGACGGATGGAGTAATTATAATATTCACTCTATCCCGCTCGAAGTGTCACACTTTTTTTCGGCACGATTATTTAGGAGAATGGTTAATAAAAAATAATGAGATAGAACATGGTGGTGGAGCTCATACCTTTTTGTGAGAGAAAGTGATTTTTTTTTTTACAGTGTCACTTCGAGTGGAACGGTCTATAAAGGAATATATGCCACTTCAAGTGAGACGGATGGAGTATTACTTTTGACAGTTATAAAATTAAAATAGAGGTAGATGAGAGAAAATATAAATGAGATAAATTTGGCATAAAACTATTTTGGATTGGTAATAGCACGGAAGAGCTTGATAATAATAATATTGGGAGTTTACTTGTATTTAAAAATAATTTAGAGGCTTACTTGATCTTGAGGAAAAATATTAGGGAAGTATTTGACCATTTTCCTATTTTTCTTTGAAGAAAATATTCATCGACTTTAAAATATTAAAGGTTATGCTAGTGTTTTGTGTGTATAATCCATAGTCTGAAATGATCTCAACTTTGTTAGGAGAACCACCCTTCATCGCTTTATAATTGTTTTTTTCGTTGTAGGAACTCAATTCTCCGGCAGTCATGCCGAACTCTAAATCAATTCTTTTAGTTTTCATCTTTTGTTTCAATTTTCCAAGATTTTCAAGAAATAAAATCTTCGTGAAAATTTGCCTATAAAAATAGTTCGGCCGGTGAAAATTTACCGAAGCAAGTAATATTGACTTTAAATTTGGAGTTAGAAAAAAATGGGCTGTAAATAACATTGTTTCCAACATGGCTCGTTCAAAATTGAAAAAAAAAAGGGCTGTAAATAACATTGTTTCCAACATGGCTCGTTCAATTTTGGAGTAAATTACAAAAATATCACCGCCTTGTGTCTTGGGTTATAGGTACAGTTTAACGGATCTTATAAAGTTTATGGGGATACAATACACAAGTACTCTCTATCCCGCTCATATTGTCTTCTTTTCTTTATCGGATTGTTCCACTCAAATTGTCTTGTTCCAAATAAGGAAAGAAATAACTCTTTAAAAGTAATGAGACCTACCCACTTTCTATCTTTTTACCCTTATTGTTAATCACTGTACCGAACAATAACAAGATAATATGAGTGGGACAAAGGGAGTATTTGTGATGATTATAAGTTTTCTAATTTTCCAACAAAATTGCAAATGGCCATTGAGATAGTTCACAACATCCCTGAAGAAAGGTACAATCGATATTACAGAATAGAGTTCATAATAGCATGAGCATAACATTTGATGTACTAACCTTCAGTGTAAAGACCTGCAGGCCGGAAGTATGACGTGGTATTATTAAATGTAGGATACAAAAAGAGTCGAATAGCATCTCACCATGAAGCTGCCATAAAGAGGAAGTAGCAAGGTTTCTCTCTGCTCAATCTTTCTTCTTCTCTTCAGCCTTAACAGAAACTGATCCAGTGCGGTATGGTTCAGCAGTATACGCGTATTGCATGAGGAGAGAGAAGAAAACCATCTCCACAATCACCAATATGTTCTGAAGAGCTGCCTCAAGATGCTCGACGTCCAACCAGAAGTGCTTTGATTTTATCATCCCCATTGCTACAAGCATTTGAAGCACAAGTCCCTGCAATGCATTCAGTATAGCTATACCTTGTAAAGAGATTTGAAGAATAGCTGCCAGCTTCAATTTTTTAATATCAGAATGTGGTGGAAAACTGAACTTGTAACATTTAAACCACCGGCTTGATTTTGTATAATGTAGCTCAACTCCAATGATAGCTAAAACAGAATTAAAGATGTGAAGGGAACAGACGACTAATTCCTAATTTTTCTAATGTCAAAATGTAATAATACATTGGTTAGGCGATTGGTGACAGAGCGAGAAACACTGCACGAGTGGATGGCTAAGTGCGACAAGTGTAAATAATTAGACAGTTTTGCCCTTCAAAAGTACAAGCTGTGACGGACTATCTTGGTAGCAGATGGCTTTGATTTGCTCTCCAAAAATCATTGCGTTTGATGGATAAACATGATTTATACGATTGTATGTGTGATTGTGTGTGTGTGTGTATACATTAAATTCTGTATATAGACACATGTATGAGTCAGTAATTTGCGTAGGTGATTTTAATAGAAAATTGCTTCATCCTATATGAAAACATAGTGATAGTTTTGAATTTTCCATGGTTGTAATCCAGATAGGTTCGAAAATCACAATAGTCATATCGTACAAAGAAACTGGTCATCAATGCTTCACATTTCTTATCATAGTAAATTGGTTTACGAGAAACATACCTGCCAGAAACAGAAGAAGACAATTCCTTTGACACACAAGAATTTGGCGAGAGGTTTGTGAGGTGCCAACTCCTTTGCGAAAACATGGTAGAACACAACAAGAGAGTACAGCGCCAGTGAAACTGAAACATTCAAGATGATGGTGAATGTCCAGCTCAGCCAGCTAGGATAAATATCCAGAAGTTGAAATGCTATCATCAAGATGGAGCAAACAGGGCGAATCACAACAAATTGCAATGTCCAGTCCTTGAGAAGTTTTAGATTTTTGTGGTCCAAACGAACAGTATGAGGCTGCATTCAAGATAGACATACATGAGAGGCATTGTTATCATTAATTCAGATTGGCAGGAGAAAAAAAAGACGCTTAATACATATGTGCATAAAAGCTAAGGTACAACACCATCTGAAAATCTCACATAATGTATCAAGTCAGACTACAAGCAAGCTAAAACAAATTAACCAGTAGTAATGTATTTGTTGCAATAACTTTCTGTAAATCCTTGTTTGCTGCATTAGCAAAATAATGTTTTCTGGAGGAGGGCAAGAGGGGCATTACTTTATAACCAAACTAGAGCCTTACAATCCCGTGACTTCGTCACTCATTCCAGTACTAAAATATGAATTCTCATTTTGGTCTCAGTTCGGCCATGACATAATCGAGTCTTTTATTTTGAAAAAGGCCTTCCAGTGAGAGAGATATCAGTACATTCCATTTTGACCTCAATCTCATTAAATGTTCTTCTGTATCAGGGTAAATTCCAACAACAGCATAAATCCTGAGCCAATATTACGTACTTCCTTTATCTATTATCATTAGTACTGAATAATTAAAATTAAAAGAATAAGGAGAGTACCTGGAAAAGAGTCATCGGGAACGAGTGATGAATTTCTCTTCCTTTAATTTCATCTGGTACTATGTTTTTGCTGATGGATATGTTCAAGTAGGTATACATTAAACTCAAAAACTTTGCCATCACCTACCATTGAAGACTAAATTAATATCATCGATGAAGTATGAACTAATTATTAAGACAACAACTGATATCTCAACTGCCAAAAAACTCACCAGGGCCTCATAACATTCTTTTACAGATTCCAAGAAAGTGAAAAATGTTTCACTCCCTTGTATGTCCAACAGACCAACATAAGAGACAATGGCATATAAGGGAGCCATGAGAACGATTATGATAATTGCATTTTGTTCCTTGGGCTTCTTCCATGATAGGTAATGTTGGGACACTAGCTGTATTGAGAAGTGCAAGCATAGCATGACACATACAGATGATCCCATCAGCGTAAATTTCCCGCGATCCATGGTGGAGGTATCTCTAGCTGGCTTACAGAATATTACTATTATGAACTGCTAGCATACATATTTATGGAAATTAAGGAAAAATACGACTTTATTCTTTTATTTTACAATTAGGATTAGTGGAATCTTACAGAGTATAGATGAAATCATGTAGATAAATTACAAAATTGACATATTTTCTGTCATAACAAACCTCCAAACTGAAAAAGATTCACTCATATGATCATCATTTAGGCTATTTTGCTTCACAATACTTCCATACCCACAATTTACATGTTCTGAAGGACTCTTATGCATAATAAGAAGACATATAGCCTTTATTTGCTCAACAGATTACACAAAAAGGAGAATGCACAGGAAAATCTCGTACATGAAACTATTATACATCTGTTTAATCCATTTGAATAGTTCCTGTCTGCCCTAGTTTTCCAGCTATGCATATGAGAACTCAAACGTGGATACAACTTCATAAAATTATCATCTTAGCATGGAGTATTGTCAGCTATTATATATAACGTCATGACTCGAGCTTGAACACCACAGTAATAATTAAAATGCAGCATTAGCCCACTCGATCATCATATTCATCACAAGAATCATAAATATGCCTTATGATTTGTTGTCTAATTAGATTCATTTAATATCTACCCCGAACTTCATCTTGATGGTTTACTTTAAGGAAAATGTCATCACATCATAAATCAAGTTCTTAACGATGTAAAAGGAGTTTGAGTAGATGGACAGCTACTCAACTAAGATCCTTGAAACTAACTCCGTATTTTCTGTGTCATTTCACTAACGGAAAGATCTCCTGGTGATAGTAAGATTTGTTGCAATTTCAATACCAACCAAAAATTTGCAGATTCAAAGTAACTGAAGTAGCTTAAATGGCAGAATATGATTCACAAATTTCTTGCAAATCATCAAACTAATCTAATAATACTTTTTTTCTTTTTCTTTTTCCTACTCCCTATGTACAAGGAATTACTCGACATAACTTTTCGGGATTTTGTTCGTTGTGAGTTTCATATTTTCTACATCCAACAAGCACCTCCACTCCAAACAACCCCCCAAAAAATGGAAAAGCACTAAAAAGAAGGTCGAAATCACCTTGAAGCAAAATATCCACTAGAAAGGGAAGAAAATTACATCAAGAAATCCTACAAATCCAATCTAATAGCATAATCTTAACTTTGCATTTCGCCAAATTCCTAAAATCCTCTCTAACTACATAATCTTACTTTGCATCTCGCAAATTTAATTTAGATCTTAGAGGAAAAAAAACTGCTTACTCCCAACCCGTACTGATCATAAATGTGATTTTCTTTTAAAACACTCTCAAATTTGATCATCTGTAGGCTTAACAGCTCCAAAAAAACAACAAAGATTCAGCTTAAGCAGATAACGCCTACCAACTCAAATCAGAATCAAAATTAACATCAATTCAATCAACCAGAAATTGAAATCCGATAAAGATAAAAAAAAAAAAAAAGACTTACAGTAAACCGTGATCGGGTAAGGTCAAGAAGAAGATGAGTTGTTTTCAAGAAAAGAAGAAGAAGAAGATTAGTTGACTGAGTTATCTGCTTCAACAATGAACCCAGTGATTGTGGAGTCTTGATTTTAGTACAAATTTCAATTCTATTATTAAAGGTAATAAATAAATAAAGGAATGGGCGTGGCGCCGTGGCGGAGGAATGTGATGGATCGTACGTCTTTGTTGGACTCGTTGATTGTATGGTTTGAGTGTTAGGTGAAAAGTCAAGTTCAGAATATGAACGCTTTTCAAAAAATCATTACTTGTAAGATTATATTTATAGAGAAGTCATAGGATCGACATACACATTTCCAGTTTGCCACACTTATAAAGAAAAAAAAAAAAAAAGGCAAAAACTTGGGTGCAACAGTTGCGCCATACATCAAGTTCGACCCGACCCGTCCCGACCCGACCCATATTCGAAAATATATATACCAAAATTTTTGTCCTCATTTTCCTTGATTTTCCTCGCTCTCTCTCCTTCTACTACAAACTCTACATCGCCGCTCAACTCATCGTCGCCGCTTCGCTTCATCGCCGTCATTCGCCATTTGCCCACAGTGGTTTTGTTCATTCTCCATTTTCATTATCTCTCTTCTGAGAGAAAGGGATAAAGTAACAATATATGAAAAGATAACATTAGTAGATGTAGAATGTTTAGGGGTCCTCACTATTAACAGAGGAGGTCTTCCGCTTGGATTATTTCTTGATAATGACGGAGACGATCCTGTGGGGCCAGTTTGGAAAGTATCATTTTTTTTAAATAAAATCAAGATTTTTTTTGAACAAGTTTTTGCATGTCTTGAATCTTGATGCATGATCATAGTCTACTCAAGAAAGATATAGCACATCACACCTTTGGATAGCAACTACGAGTTTCCCTCTTGAGTCGTCGCCACCTACAAAAAGGACACACACAAGGTGAAGTAGTAGAATCCCTCATTACCATACTTAGGGGTGATCATTCGGTTATTTGGTCACCGAACTGAACCGAATTGCAATAACCGAATTAAAACTGAATTATAAAGTAAGTAACCGAAACCGAACCGAAAGTTGGTGAAACCGAACATAACCGAACCGAAATATTTCGGTTCGGTTTCGGTTAAAACCGAATAACCGAAATAATACACAATATATTTCTATATTTTAAATAACTAATTAACATGTAATATTCAAGATTCCAAATCCGCAAAAATAATAATCCATAAATTCAAAACATTTTAACCAAAACATAAACAAATAAATAAACTTCTAAATCTGCTAAACTGTATAAGTTGTATAAGTTATAACATCTTAACCAAAACATTAAATCTGAAAACATTAAGATTAAATTTTTACTTCATTTATTTTAAGTTGACCGAGCTTTACAAATTACAATAGCCTATTGTATTTATTTTTATTTTTAAATACTAATATAATACTATTTATAAAATAATAAATTATTAAATTAATTCTTAATTCGGTTCGGTTTTCGGTTAACCAAATTTTATTTTTCAAAAACTATAACCGAAAAACCGAAAAACTAAAATTTCAAAACCGAAACCGAACCGAATACCAAATAAACCGAATCGAATTAGTATTTCGGTTCGGTCAGGTTCATTTTTTCGGTTTTAACCGAATTTTGCTCACCCCTAACCATACTTACCATATATAAATTCCAACTGCTGCACATATATCATCAAAATGGATATCATACATTGATCAGATCACATATTGAAATCTCCAGATATACACAGAGTTAAGCGAAGACACATTAACTTTATCTATATGGACTTGGTAGTTTATGTGTGTGCGTGTGTGTATTGTGTAGCTAGCTACCTGTGAAATGGAGTAAACTTTGGTTTTACTATAATGTGCCAGGATTATAGTTTTTGAGCTAAGATTTCTCAAAAAACATTAATTCACTATATATTTTGTCACAAAAAATTAGGTGTTGTAGTATTTCAAGTATAAACATAGACTAAAATATGTGGGCTTGATTTAGAAAGCACGAAACGCCTTTTTGTCGTAAAAATAACAATTATGTTGAATGAAAGTAACAATTACTGTGAATATAAATAACAATTTAATGCTAGTTCTACTGTAATGTTGTACATATGTTTGTTTGTTTGTCTTCCTCATTGTCACTCTGCTATAGTATTTAAAGTATAAACGTATATACTGCTGCCTCTTGTTTATTTCCTGAACTTCTCACTCTTTCTTTTTCTATTTACATAATCCGATCTTGAAGTTCATATATGGGAAATCACTGACTTCAAAGGTTCAATAGACATACGACTTCTTTTTCTACTTTATTCTCAATTTTCTATAATATGAACAATAGTTTGTTTTGTTTATCTCGAAAGCATGATAAAGGAATCAAGTGGAGGTGATTGTATCTCCAACTGATCAGGGATAAAATATTTCATTCTACGATTAGTGCATTTTATTGTATTAAATGATAGCCATATTATAACTGATATTTGCTTTGAAATAATAATATTAGCATCGCATTGAAGAAAAATAAAAGGAAGTCAAATGTTGTTTTAAAAAGAGAAACAAAGGTCAAATATGAAGATCACATGTAATTCTTATAATTTAGTATGAAAACTGCTATTATTCTTAAGATCAAAAGTATGCTTGTTTTGAGTACCACTTTGTCTCTTTGCAGATATATTATAAAGTGTAGACCTTTTAAGCTATGTGAATTAATTCAATTGTTGAATGATTCACAAAAGGCTGATGTTAGGTCTATTGGTTTTGGCAGCCTTCTATTTATGAATGGTTGGAAATATGTGTCCTGGATGTCGGTTTTCTGATTTATTGAAAATTTTGATCCAGGCACTCGTTTATTAGAATTTGAGAGTGAAAAGCTAATAACTGTGACAACTGCTGATATTGAGGACCTTTTTCTATTACCTAGGAACGAAGGGAATAAAGTGGAGTCATGTGAGAAGAGTGATGAGAAGGCTTTAGATCTCGTGGAAAACTTTAAGTCCTGATTTGGGTTGAAAGGAAATGTATCTCAGGCATATGTTCATGACCTTTTACTGAAATTTAAGGACGGTGGAAATGATTTCAAAATATTTTTTGTCCTTTATGTATTGTCTACATTTTTGGCTCCAACTACAAATACCTTGATTGATTTGTCTCTTATGAAATGCTTGATTGATGTTGAAAAAATTTCATCATTTGATTGATGCACTTTTGTCGTTGAGAAATTATGTACAGCCTTAGAGTCTTATAAGAAGAATCGTATTAGAAATATCAATGGTTGTACACTAGTTTTGCCTCTTTTGTATTGTCACCAGTTTATGTGGTTGGGGTTGAGTGAGCCATCTAGCTTACCACTAATTAGGCATTGGACATCAATTAAACTATTAAATAGACTGCAAGATGAGTCTAAAAGTGGTAGTTGATTTGTAATGTGAAGCATGAATACGTCTAGGAAGGTGGCGTACTCATCCCAATACGTATTTAATACGAATACAAAAAAATACGCCCAGAATATGTATTAAATATGTATTAATTAATTAATTAATTTTTATTTATTTTTTAAAATAATGTACGTTTTTAATACGATCTAAATATGTAAATAGCCCTATTTTTCTAGACTCGTTCGTTTCTGTTGATAAGCTCTCTTCCTTAAAACTTACCGTTGCCATCGCCGGTCACGCCGCCGGTTGGGTTAGCACCGACAACTCGGTCCACCATTTCTCTCTTCTTTCACCCTCAGGTTTGATTTCGTCTTTTGGGATTGATTGATGCATCAATTTCATCTTCTCTTCTTTAAGGTTCGAGAGAGAGAGAGAGCGGGGGGAGAGAGAGATTTCAGGTTCGAGAGAGAGAGAGAGGAGGGGGGAGGTGGGAAGGGTAGGGTAGAGCGGCGGACATAGTGACTAGTGAGTACACAATGAACTAAACCCTAACTCTTAATGGCCTAATTATCCACATTTTTGGGCTTGGGCTTGGGCTTGGGTGGTTATTTTTATTTTCCATCTTGATTGAGAAAAGAACTGCCAACAAAAAGTCCGGTTACTTTGATATATTTTAAAATGAATGTGTTCATTTAATTTTAATAATATTATTATAAATAAAATATAAAATACTCCCTCCGTTCCATTATTCTTGTCTTGTATTCCTTATTGGGATGTCCCGTTATTCTTGTCCTGTTTCCATAAAAGAAAATATATTTCTCTCACAAAAAGTTATGGGCTCCACCACTTTATATCTTTTTACCCTTTAAACACCCTTCTCCTTAATACCCGTGCCCAAAAGAAATGAGACAAGAATAATGGGACGGAGGTAGTATATTATAAATAAATATAAACATATTTTCAACGTATTCGTATCTTGATATTTTGGAAATAAGCGTATTTTCGTATCGTATCATATTTGTATTTCGTATTCGTATTCCTACCCGTGCTTCTTAGGTTTTGGACGGGGAAAATGATTAGAAGGAATATTCCCTATTAGTGGGAGATTTAAGAAACCCGAAACACTAGATGGAAATGGAAATGTAGAAGATGTACACTTTGATGAGAGAAAACTTGTTGATTCTGATGAAATTGAGCATGATGAAGATGTTGAAGGTGACCGATACATTACTTACAAGCTACCTCAAGATGAAAAGGACAACATGCAGATAAAAGCAATTGCGAGAAATATAAGTTATTATTGATTTAATTTAAATTCATAAATCTGATATTGTTATGCAGGTTTATTTCTTACTCCCACTCCTTTTTGGGCCCGTTTGGTTGGTAAGGATTCTGTTCCAGGAAAGTAATCTGATTCCCAATTGTTAAATTCCTATGTTTGGTACCAGAAGGAAAATAATATGATTCCAAAACTTTAAAATCCTATGTTTGGTTTAATTTTTTAAAAAGTAAGGAAAGTAATATGAATCCTCAAATCAAGGAAAGTAGACTAATATTCCATGATTCTTATTCCTTAATAAAACTTAGGTATTATTTTTCCCTGAAACAAGGATTTTAATTTGTGCGCTAAAAAAATCGCTCCATCCGCTCTGTCTCTTACAACTTACAAGTCGACTATTTCTCTGCATTCTCTCTTTTACGGTACACTACATAACTTGCCGGAGAGAATCGTCCGTTTGTCCCCTCCTCTCATAGCCGGCGGAAACAGTAACAAACCCTTACATGTATGAGTTTAGAGCGTCTGAGAGGATGCAGATCGGCGCCATATTTCAGATCGACGATAACTAATTCGGAGAAAGTGCGCAGATCGAATTCAATCACTAAAGTCTTAATCAACTGCTATTATTTTCTATTAACTATCAAGTCTGTCAACTTACGGCGACAATGGCGTCTATCCACTCTCTGTTAATGAATCAACTATTTTTTTATTTTATTTTTAATTCTTCACTCTTTAATTGTAAAAAGATAGTATTTCTCTTTCTACCCCAATCAAAATTGGATGATTGATTCAATTATTTGTGATTTTTGTTGGAACTTGAAGGAAATGATCAGTCAATTTATTATTATGGGATTTGGATGATGATTCGTTATTTGTGATTTATGTACAAATTTTATTTGCAAATTTTTTGTTTTAAAAAAAATTTGGAATCTATGACAGTTTCTTTGATATATTCCAAATACAGATAAGTAATTTACTTTCCTCGTAATCATATTCCACAAATTCATATTCCTCGGAAACTTTACTTTCCTAAATCATTTTACCCAGAATCATATTCCACGGAATCACATTTCTAGATAACTTTACTTTCCTGCCAACCAGATGAGCCCTTTATTGTTTCTTTCATTATCCTATCTTCTTATATGTGTGTTACTGTTGTGTTATGTTACTTAATTTTGATATATTTTATGCAGGCTTTCCACGAATCTTTCTTAATGTTGAAAAGAGACTTTAATGTCATCACCCACAACCACATGAAGAGATTGGATAAGCTCAAGAGAAGTTCAAAAGAAGATAAAGATACATCAAATGTTCCATTTTTTTGTCCTCATCCGCAACCTGCGGTTATCCGACTCTGATGAAGTGTTTTCAAATGATGCATTTTTCGAAGAAATGGATGAACTTGTGAAAAAAATTCTACAAAACAAGAACAAGAGTGTTGATGAGTATCCCAAGTTCGATCTGTTAACTCCGTCACCAGTAGTTGAAGAGCATAATGAAATAGAACTTGAAGAATTTGAAGAGCAAAATGAAGTAGAATTTGAAGAGCAGAATGTAGCAAAGGCAAAACCTTAAGAGAAAGATGAGGATCGAAATAAGGAATTCGAAACACCTTGCCATCAGAATTCTATTTTTGAAATCTATGAAAAACTCAGAGATCATTACAAAAATGAAAAGATAGATAAAGTTAAACAATGATTTCATGTTTCATATACACCTATTCTTTTTCAGTTTTTAATTATAATTTTCATATACATGTAGTCTACGAAGCACCAGTACGAATACGGATACAAAATACGAATACGATACGATACGAAAATACGCTCATTTTCAAAAAATCAAGATACGAATACGTTAAAAATACGTTTATATTTATTTGTAATATTTTATATATTAATAATAATAATATTATGAAACTCATATAAACATATTTATCTCAAAATAAAGAAAATAACTAATTAATTAAAACTTAAAAGTCTAAGGTACTGCTCGTGTACTCCTTCTTCAATCTTTCTTCACAATTCACATTTTCTGATTTTCCTAGAATCCTAATAAATTAACCCATTCATCAATTGATTCAATTCTTCAATTTCTAATCAACCCATTGCATAAATTCTTCAATTTCTAATGAACCCGTTCATTTTTTCTTCAATTACATATTTCGATTGACCTAAGCAATATTTTCAAGAAAAGAAGAAGAAGTCGAACCTGATGCTGATGGATTGGAGGCTGCGTCGGGGGGCGTCTGGGCTGAATGACGGCGGCAATTGCTGGTGGCGGCGGCGGCGGCGATAGCGATAGCTTGAGGCGGAGGCAGCGGGTTGGAGACTTGGAGTGGAGGAGAGGAGAGAGATTTAGGAATGAATCTCATAATCTGTTGTTTTTTACTTATTTGGAGGAAATACGTATTTTGACTTATAAGAAAATGTATTTTGACCGTATTTTTCGTATTTAAAAAAAAATAATTTTTTTTTTAAATACGTTTTTAATACGTATTTGAACCGTATTTTTTCGTATTTGTATAAATACATTTTTTATGAATACGTTAACCCCTTGGAGAGTATCTATGCTTCCTAGCATGTAGTTATCAATGTAAGTATAATTGATCCCATGCATTGGAGTCCTGATGACGACTAGAGCATTAAGAATAATGCTCTATTCATGTCAAAATTCATGGACATGAATGCAAGACATCTAGAAGGGTTGAGCATGCGTGAAAAAGACATTGCTGACTTTTGCTTTCACGAGCATAATCCAAAGATAGAGCAAGTAACTTTTAATGTTTTAAAGATGTATTTGTTTATTATTGTGTATTATTATATATTTTTTAATTAATTCGTTATTTTTTTTAGGAGCAATGTATTTGTGCACGATCATCCTCATTATAAATTCATTGTCAGCTTTAGCTCGATCAAAAGCCTGCATTTCAGTTCCTATATTGATTCCTCCATCATTGATGCTTGGGCATTGATTCTTAACAAGACTGTTAAGTTCAACTCCTGGAAGAGTTCAACTAAAATACAGAAATTCTATTTCAATACCCAACATCTAGTAAGTTTTATTTTATGTTTATTGCTATGTATTTGTTATGAAAATGATACTTATTTTGTGCTCTATTTTGTAGGATTATCTTTCGAATGTTTTGAATAAGCAGCAGGTTGCTGATGCTAGAAAAAATACATATAATGTGAGAAGTACTTGGCACTATTGCTTGAAGCAACTGGTTCAATTGAATGATCTTCAAACGATAGAGTTTGTAAGAAATAAATTTATAATATTATTCGCATCTTAATTAATACTATTATACTATTCAAATGTCATATAATTAACCAGTTTGTTCATTATTATTGCAGTTTTTTGTTCCTATTTGCCACAATTATCATTTCACGGTTGTTGTCATAAATCTTATTGAAAAAAAGATTCAATTTCTGGACAACCATAAGGGTAATTATTATGAAAACAGTCTGTATTGGAAGCTTATCCATGTTGTGGTAAATAAATGTTTTTGCATCTTTTCTAATTCGTTATATATCATATAATTATTTTTTCCAGCACTTGAGAAAAATTTATAATAATACTTATTTTCTACAGAAAGATCAATTCTAAATATTTCTTCAAGATATGGAACACCCACGAGGCATGGAGGTTGATTCATATCCTATTGAAAGTGTTCATTTTCAGTGGCAAAAGAATGATAGGAATATCGATTGTGGTGTGTTCCTCCTCAACCACATGGAGAATTTTGTTGGTCATCCTTACAACTGTCCAAGTTTGTTATCGGTATAAAATTTACATATTTTTAGATATTGTAGTTTTTTTATTTGATTATTTTATGATTATATTTATTTTTCTTGGATGAAGCCTATGCCTAGAAGAAAACTAAGGGCGATGTACTATTCAAGGATCATTCTATCAGATCTTAATGACTGCAGACATCATGTGTTGAGTTGGATCCTAGAATTTTCTAAAGGGAAACAATGATGCATGTATTAATTTTTTATAATTCCATCATTTTATCATATGTTAATTGTAGTCCCCCAACCACCAATTCAATTTTGTAGTTTCATCTACCTAACCCATAATTGATGTAGATTGCATTAATATTTGATTTCGTTGATTTCAGGAAAAACTTTTCATTGCAACTTCTTGTCTTAGGAACTATTGCTAATGATGATCTTCCACGATGTTTACATATTATTTAGACGGTGCCATACATTGTAGGAGAAATATCTTGGAAGATCTTGGAAGTTTTTTTTTTTATAAATTGTAACAGAAATATCTTTTTTGTCTGCATGAAGGAATACTCATTCTATGATAGATAGAAAGTGGATACTTTATTATCATATTGTTTCCACTTTCCACACTAATTTTAAACTATGTTAGAGAACCCTAATATGTAGGCTTTTGTATCGAGCAAATGTTACTCAAAGTGTTTTGGACACCTGTTTGCAGAAATATCCATTTTTATTTTCTTAACAGCAGGTTTTTGTGCTTCTTAACAGCAGGTTTCTGTGCTTCCTAACAGCATGTATTTTTGCATTACTCATATTCGTGCATGCAAATAACATTTGTCGTGAATAAAAGTAACATTTGCATTTATATCTAGAATATCTAATTATTAAATAATTATAATGTCATGTGTATTTTTTATACGAGTGAAGAGAATATTTTGCACCCTTTGGACTACGTAAATGAAAAGAAAATCCATCCAATCACCTAAAGTAATATTTATCGTACATCCGAGTAATATTTGTTGTTAATAAAAGTAGCATTTACAGTTATTGCTAGAGTATCTAGTTTTTAATTAATTATAATGCCATGTGTACTTTTCCTACGAGTGAAGGGAATATTTTTCACACTTTGTAGTATGTAAACAAAAAGAAAATCCACAAAAATATATAGAGAGTAATATTTGTTGTGCATACGAGTAACATTTGTTGTGAATAAAAGTAGCATTTGTATTTATTGCTAGAATAATATCTAGTTGTTGAATAATTATAATGCCATGTGTACTTTTCCTACGAGTGAAGGGAATATTTTTCACCTTTTGGTGAATGTAAACAAAAAGGAAATCCACACAAATACGTAAAGTAGTATTTGCTGTGCATACAAGTAATATTTATCGTAAATAAAAGTAACATTTGCTTTTATTACTAGAATATTTACTTCTTAAATAATTATAATGCCATGTGTACTTTTTCTAAGAGTGAATGGAATATTCCACCTTTGTAGTATGTTAACAAAAAGGCAAGTCTACACAAATGCATAAAGTAGTATTTATTGTGCATATGAGTAACATTTATTGTGAATAAAAGTAACATTTGCTTTTGTATCTATAGAATAACAAATAAATTCTAGCAATTCTAACTTTATAATCAACAAATAAATTCTATCTCATCAGAGTAGAGAGAGTGAGCGAGAGATAGAGAGAAAGATAGGAAATGGTGATGAAAGTTGCTAAACATTACACATAAAGAGAGATAAGTAACTACATCAAAGAATGAACTCTTATCAATTATCTTCTACTGGTTCTCTGCATCCAAAACTGTATTAAAAGGCTTCTCGAGACTCGTCACCCTAATCCCTTCCATTAGCAACAAGAAATTACATCAGTGTAATAATGAAAAATAATTCAAAATATTAAATAAAGAAAATCATTCTGTAAAAACTTACATCAGCTAGAATAACATTGGATTAGGAGTTTTAGAGCCAAACTCCTTCAATTTATTTGAAGTTGATGCATCACAATTATTATTATTATTCTTCTTCTTACTTTTCTCAAGATGTCATTTGATTCTTTTTCTTCGCCCCTTTGTGATTGAACGTGACAGATCTTTCACAGTATCTAGAACTTCAGTATCTAGGACTTTACTTCTCTTTTCCCTTGCAATCATTGAAGCTTCAAGAGTTGTTCTTATACTATTCAAACCATCTTCAATTATTGTTCTGTCATCTTCATTCTCTAGCGCCTTTAAGATAAGACTATAACATTCTCTCACCATTTGATGCTCCAAGGAGTGCAATCTTTCCTCCTAGCTGATGTAATTTCTGATTTATCCCAAACAACTTTCTTGGCAAGTTTTGTCCATCTTCCCTTAATATAGTTCAACTACAGAATTAACATGCACTATTCTCAAGAAATGACAGCACAATAGTCCACATTCCTCAAATCTTTTGCATGAGAAAGACACCATAGGTCCCATGATATAAAACCTCACTTGGTATATATCATCACCATCAATGACATTATAGAAATCTCATGTCATATTCTTCAGATAAATAATTAAATGATATGGCAGTGGATTTCAAGAACTCTTCCTCAAAATCCTTAAAGAGACTGTGTGTATATACCTGAGAAGCATGTTTTACAAGTCCATTCATTGGCAAACACGAGGTACGTATTTCTCTTGAGCACTGGAATTCATCAATTGCTTCGTTGCTTCTCCAACTCTCAAATGTATTCTTAAAAATAGCATAGAAATCATTTAACCTAGTTGACTTCTTTGCATTTAATCCTAATGCATTATTTGTGCTTTCACTTCTTTGTGATGATAGAATTCCACCAGAGAAGATATCTTTGCTGAATGCATTACACCACTTCTCTCTTAAATCATAAACCTTTGTAAACCAAGAATAATCCTGCAGTCTGTACATTGAAATCATGGAGCTCCAACAATTTTGAAATTGTGCTACATTTGTATATCCAGATAAACATTTATGAAATTCATTGGTAAAGCACTTATCAGACCTCAATGTCCCCAACCGACTTAGTGCATTCTGGTACAAATGCCATATGCATAATCTGTGCTTTGTTGTAGGAAAAACTTTTTCTATTGCATTCGACATTGCTTGATCTTGATCAGTAAACAATGTTACAGGAGCTTTGCCCTCCATAGATTTCATGAAAACCTCAAATAACCACTCAAATGACCCAATCTTCTCATTTGTGATGAATGCACAATCAAACATAACATTCTTTTTATGATTATTTATCCCAACAAATGGGGCACATGACAATTGATACTTATTAGTTCTATATGTTGTGTCAAAGACAACAACATCTCCATATATCATATAATCATCCTCCATCATTGAGTCTCTCCAAAAAACATTGCACAATCTTCCTTCATCATCTAGCTTCACTCTAAAAAAGAAATCTTTATCTTCAACACCCTGTTATTTTAAATTATCAATAAGTGTCTGTGCATCCCCTCCATCTATTGCATAAACTTTCAACCTATTTACAAAATTCAAGTGATCTTTTTTCTTATGACCAAGTATATGTTCACCCTCTGCATTCTTTGCCATGTATATATATGAATCAGTTGCTCTCATACCAGAAGATATCATGTCCTCAATAATAGTAGCCTTCTCTAAGCTAATTGATCTTTGAGAATGATGCATATAACTCCGTTCACTCATACAAAGTGTATGATTGTATTCTAAATGATGCTCAACTACCTCATAAAACCCATCAACAACTAGTTTTGCCCTCAATGAGGTCTTGCAATTTGTCCGAGTGATTAATGATGCTTTTTTCTTTCCTTTTACATCATTGTTCGAACTAGACCTTCTAGTTCCTTCACATGAGCACACTAACGGTTTATTTATCATCACCCAGAAACATTGTATCTTGTAATTGATTTTCTAACACTAAAACCAACTTCATAAGCATGCTTCTGGTATAGATCATAGATATCCTCAAACTTCATTCTTTTGATACCAAGTAAAGAACCAGACAAACATGTAATATCACCTGTAAGAGGTGAAACTCTACTTATATATTTTAAATCATACTGAAAAAAAGTTACAATTTTTCCAAAGAAAATATAAATCAATATTACCTTCATAGCATGTATTACTTTGTATTTCTCCTGCATGAGGCTCATCACAATCATCATCAGAGTCGTCAACATTATGGCATGTAATACTTTGTTTTTTTTTTCATACGAGAGTTATCACAATCATCATCAGAGTTATCAACATCAAATATGATAGGTTGTTGCTGCTCAATGTTGTATTTTTCTTGCTGATCTCCAAATTCATATGCTGTTAATATCCAAAATAACAAATGACTAACTGGACAAATGCACAAAGTAATTGAATATTAGTCAAGATATTACCTTTACTTTGTTCTTTTTCTGTATGCAGCTCGTCATAGTCACCATGAGACTCGTTAGCATCAAATATGATATGTTGTTGCTTGTCGATGTTGTATTTATCTTGATCAACTTCATATTCATGAGCTGTTAACATCAAAGTATATTAGTTCACAATACTAGTTAACAAATACTTTAAAGTTACAGTCTGCGACAATATGAAAACCAACTTATAATAAAATCAAGCCAGAACAAAAAACATAATTCCTGGAATTGATATTAATGGTCTAAGTTATGTGACAAATAATTATATTTTTGGATGAGGTCAGACCTAATCCATATTTTTGTCTCATTAAATGTTTAAATTCCAACACAAAATTCATAAAATGTGTATTGTACTAAGAAGGATTGATTTGGATTCTCATATTGCTTAGTACATGAATCGTCACCTTTTTTTTTATTCAGACAATTAATGTGTAGTATGGGTTGTATTGTAGGCTGTGCAGCCATGGTGGTGTGTCTGTAGTTGAGGATGGAGAATGGTGGCAGTAGTATAGATAATGGCAATTGGCTTATGGCCAAGAACTGAAAGTTATGTTAATTATTTCATTGAGGTTGATGTTGAAATTTCTGAGGACCACTTCTTCTGATATAACAGTATTGAGATTTTAAGTTAGCTATTTCGTGCTCCCTTTGATTAACATATTTGTAAGTTCTTCAAAGATTGGCTGTTATCCAATTTGTTGTTTTGAAGGTGTGGTCACTGCAAGAAGCTTGCTCCTGAGTGGAAGAAGGCAACTAACAGTCTCAAAGGTCAAGTGAAGTTGGGTCATGTTGATTGTGATACAGATAAGGTAAGCCACATGTCAATAAGCACATTTGATATTGGTTCTCTCAACGTTTTACTCTACAGAGTAAGCATAAGTTGAGTGTGATTCTTCACTTTTTTGTGCTCACTAAGTATAACTAGTTCTTCATCTTCAGTATAACCTAACCTAGAACTGAGCTCACTCGGAGAAGTATACGCTGTACAGAGTGTGACGTTTACGACAATATGAAAACCAACTTATAATAAAGTCAAGCCATAACAAAAACATAATTCTTGGAATTGATATTAATGGTCTAAGTTATGTGACAAATAATTATATTTTTGGATGAGGTCAGACCTAATCCATATTTTTGTCTCATTAAATTTTTAAATTCCAACACAAAATTCATAAAATGTGTCTTGTAATAAGAATGATGGATTTGGATTCTCATATAGCAGCAGCAGGTGATTGCTTAGTACATGAATCGTTACATTTTTTTTATTCAAACAATTAATCAAACAGTTCATATACGATATTCTTGTCTACATAATGTTTGAACCTAAAATAAAAATTTTCAGAAATAGTTGATCATTGCACAAATATCCAACAATAATTTCGACAAAGACTCACCAATTGTTGTTGCATGTGACCTTATTGTCAAGGCTTTAACAGGTATGAAAGGCGGTGTTGGGAGTGACATCTTAACCAGCGGTGGGGGCGGTGTTGACAGTGACATGTTTATCGCCGGTGGCGGCGGTACCATCCGTGGTGAAGGATATCGTGGCGTGGAGAAGATGAAATTTAGAAGAAAGGAAAACGGAGATGCTGAAGACGTGCAGAAGGAAATTTGATTTTTGATTTTTTATATTTTTTTATAAATACTTATGGATCAAATCTGGTCGGGTTTAGGATCATGATGTATGGTAGAGTTGGTTGTACAGGAGTGCGACGAAAAAAAAATACTCCCTCTGTTCTGCTCATTTGGTCTACTTATTGTTCGGTATGGAGATTAAGGATAAGGGTAAAAAAATATAAAGTGGGTAGGTCCCACCATTTTTAAAAAGTTTTGAAGAGTTAATTATTTTCTTATTGGTAAGTAGACAAATTGAGTGGACATCTATGTAAAAAAATATAGACAAAATGGACGAAACGGATGAAGTATTTTATACCCTGATTAATTAAACCTTTTCACAATTATAGAGTAACTTTGAAAAATTGCAATTCTATCCTAACATATAAAATTATTTTTTTAATATGTTCTACAATTAGATTGTAATACCCCGCTCTTTCATAATCAGACTTAGAATTAATTGAGTTTTTGCTTGAGATCCAGCTGCAAGAATTTAGAAAGAAATTAAGTCCCGGCAATAAAAATTCTTCGGCAGCCCTAATTTACCGAATTTAAATAATTTAAGATTTTATCTCGTCTCGATTAATCCGAAATAAGATGACGAAGGTGTTTATGATTACATGCTTATATGTTGAATTTTATTTGAGAAATGTGTGATTATTTGAAAGATTCGATTTCTTCGGAAGTCGTAAAATTTCTCCGGCAATTTTATTTTTAGTCCGAATTTTATTTCCAGAATTTTCTCGAGAAAGTTTGAATTAGGGTTACGGAAACCCTAATAATTTTTATGAAGCTCGAGAATTAATATTTTAAGCTGTGAGGTTTATGATTAATGTTTGATGGATGTTTGATTAATTAATTAGAAAAGTAATTAATTAATTAATTAAACTAAGAAACTGTTGGGAATATTCTATGTTTTGATTTGATACCAAAACCCAACTGATCTCCAACCTTGTAGATGAATGCGCAAGCCTAAGTTGTGTTTTCCAGCTCCCCTGTTTGAGCTTTAGATTTTCTAAGTATATATGTAAGGAAGATGAAGACAGCAGAAGACCCAGCTGAGTAATCAGCTGGACCCAAAGTCTGCTGAAAGATTTTCCAGCTGAACAGAGTTTAAGACTGAGCTGATTCAGACTAAATAATGATAAAGCTGACTCATGTCAAGCAAAGAAGATTGGATCCAGCCAAGGAGATCCAACGGAGCAGAGTAAACCGAGTTGACTCAAGTCTAAGAGATCCAGCTGGAAAGATTCAGCTGAGCAGACAAAAGGGAACTAACTCTGAAGATATCATTTCAAGTCAGATTCTCCAATCCACCTCTAAATTCAAAAACCAGCTCCAAGACAGAGATCCCAATGTCAGAGGAAGTCAATATACCTCGACCAATGAGGGATCGACATCTCAGCATCCTAGAAAGGTGAACCTAGGATCTGACACAATGATGAAGACAGGTGAAGATATGCTCAACGACAGATCGGTAGATCAGAGAGTAGGGAAGATTCAAACAGCTCTTCCAACGGCTAGTTTTGAATCTCTACTTATAAATACCAGTCTTTAACCTCAGGATCAGATACGAAAAACTCTCTAAAAGCTTTCAACGTCTCTGAAATTCTCAAGCATTCAAAGCTCTCAAGCAGTTCTTAATCCTTCGAAGAGCACTTAACCTTTAAGTGTCTCCTTTCCAGAAATTGCTTTAGTTTTTTGTCTGATCCCTAGGCAGAAATCATAGTAAATCCAAAGCCTAGTTCTGAACGAGTTCATCTAACTTAAAGTTCTTCATTGTAAGAACTCGTTTAAAGTTAGAAACCCAAACCCAAACCCTTCTTTACTCAGATAAAGTTAGGTTAAGGTTACGCCATCTCAAAGCGTATAATTCGAGTGTTTAAGGTTTTTTCAGTACCCGGAAACTGAAAGAATTCAGTCTTCTACAGTGCCCGTAAACTGTCAGAACACAGCTCAAGTTCGAGCTGCGAAGTTGCTTGGTACTCGTAAACCAAGTAGAAATCCTTAGTGGATTTACCAGTTAAATCTGGTCGTGGACGTAGGAATTGTTTCTCCAAACCACGTAAAATCTCGAGTTCTTTATTGCTTTCTTTATCTTCTGTATTTTCTCTCTTTAAAGAACTAACTGCGTAAACACATCACAAGTTTTCAAGTTAAAATTTTCTGGTTGTGTGACCTAGCCAGCTGCATTTTTCAAATCTGCTCAATTGGACTAAACTGAAAAACTGAAACCCTAAGTTTTTCTGAATTCTTGTAAAGGGAACGAGCTAAATTTTTCAAACCACCACATTTCGCACCTAAGCTGAGTTATCAGTCCAGCTGACCATCTTCTTTAGAAGTCAGCAGGATTTGTAACAGAGTTGTCACTCTGTTTTAAAGTGAAAAAGTTTCAATAAGTTTTATCTTCGGTGTATTCATCCCCTACACCGAATACCTCATTCCAGGACCATCAATTGGTATCAGAGCAGTGGTTCAAAAGACCGCTGTTTTCAAATCAAGAGATTTGTCTTGAAACTCTCTGTCAGTGGTCAACTGAACAGATCCATCTTCATAAAAACTCATCTTAGTGCATCCTGTGCATTTCTCCATTGATTCTTATCTTAACAAAAATCTTCTTACCTTCTCGGTTGATGATTATGCAATCCGGAAATTCAGATTAAAGAGCTTTCTCTGTGAGAATCATGATATGATGTGGGACGTAGTCACAGACGGACCCATCCTCATTTACAAGCAAGGAAATGAGCTTGTATCAGCTCAAGATGGATGACAACGAGTATACCAGCTAATCCTCAAGCCAAAGAATGAATATTCTTCAGAAGAAAGGAAGCAGGCTGGATTAGACAGGTTTGCAAGAAACACCATCTCGTCAACAGTTTTTAACGCATACCTCAGCAAAATTATCAAGTGCGAGACCGCCAAAGACATGTGGGAAACCCTAGCCAAGCTATTTGAAGGGTCAGAAGAGATCAAGGAAAGCAAATTCACGATAGCTTGCCAGAAGTTTGACCACTTCAAACAGCTAGCCAACGAGTCCATCGAAGCGATGTAGCTCAGGTTTTCAAACATAGTCGTTGAAATAGAAACAATCAGAACTGGGAAGTATACCCAGCGGGAAAAGAATTTGAAGGTTCTTTCAGCTCTTTCAGCTGAATGGAACACTTACAAAGTAGTTCACCAAAGTCGAAGTGACTTGGGAGATCTATCTACAGAGAGATTGTTCTCACTTCTAAAAGCCAACGAATACAACTTGCAGATTACGCAAGAAGAATCTTCAAGCAGACAGAATGAAGGAGAACTGACCCTAGCTCCAAAAGAAATAGCTTCCAGAGCCAACTCTGAAAAGTCAGCTCATGTCAACATAGCTGAGTCCTCCAAGAAGAAGGACAAAAAGGATATGAGCAAAGAGGATCTACTCGAGGAGATTGCTATGTTGGTCAAAAATTATAACAGACTCAACACCAGCAAAGATAAATACAAGAAATTTGCCAAGATGTACAGAAACAAGTACGCAGCAGCTGATGAAAAGTCAGCTGACACCTCAAAATGGACAGACGAAGACTGCTTCAACTACAAGGGGCCGGGATACTACAAGCAGGACTGTCCCAAACTGTCCAAGAAAGAAAAAGATATTCTGAAAGCTAAGGTAGCTGACAGAAGAAGAGCATACATAGCAGATGAAGAGTCCGAGTGCAGCAAAATAGATGATGACATGCCTTTCTCAGACTCAGAAGAAGATGCACTCATGGCCTATGATGTTCAAGACTGGGATGCTTGCTTCATGGGACAGACGGACGGACTCGACGGCGAAGAGGTAACTTCTAAAACTCAAGTCGTATCTAACCCCTCACCATCACACGAACACTCTACGCAGGTATCAGAATCAGAAGGACAACCTGATTGGAATCTGGTAGAGAAGGTTATGAATGATTTCAAGGATCTACAAGAGATTTTTGATGTCATAATGTGTGAAAATGCTGAGCTGAAGGAAGAACTGAAAAAGAAAAGAGCATCAGAAGCAGCTTATTGCGTTAGTTTTTGTTTGCATTTTTGGATGTTTTGCATGCGTGTTTTTGATGTCATTTGTTATGTTTTGCATTATTTTGAAGTTAAAATGCGCTAATGATGTGTTGTCAAGCTATCAGTTTGGAAGTGTAGATTTTGCTCGAGAATGACAAAGGCAACCAATATTTGATCAACTTCCACCGCAGCTTGAGTTTCTTGGCGAAGTGCAACTCAGCAGTCCCTCACCTTAGGAGACTGCTGAGTTCAAGATTTTATGCCACGTCCAGTACAGGGCGAGAAGTCAGCGGTCTCTCATCCTAGAAGACCGCTGAGTCCAGCGCCTAGCCTGTACAGGGCGAGAAGTCAGCGGTCTCTCATCCTAGGAGACCGCTGAGTCCAACGCTTAAGTTGATACAAAGAGGAGAACTCAACGCTCGCTCACACTAGGGGATCGCTGAGTTCGAATACTTAGCGGGCTTGATGAAGTGTGCTCAGCGGTCGCTGAGCCTAGAAGATCGCTGAGCGTGATTAATTTTTCACATGTATACATAGCGGGCGAGGATTTTCAGAAAGGCATCATTGTTCCAGATGACTTTTTCTCTTTATTTTTTAGAGTTTCTTTTAGGGTTCTTATGCTAGTTTCTATCGGAGATATCTAGTTAGTAATTTAATTATTATAATTTCATTCCGAATTGGAGGCTACAATCATCGCAACTTTCAGATTTAATTCCACTTCATCGTTTATCGTCAATTTCATTCACATTTGTGAGTACTTTCAATTTCGGTTCTTAATTTATGTCATTAATTTCTCCTGCTGTATGCTTAATTTGATTAATGTTAGGATTAAAATCGATTAATGCGTTCGTTAGATTAGATTTCAATTCTTTCCTAGGGTTTAATTTATGTTAAATTTCTCTTTTCGTATAGTTAATAAATCGAGAATAAGAGTAGTGACCGACTCCAAACTTTATTTACTGCTTTCTTGTACGCTATATAATTAATTTCCCTGTTAAGTTTTTCTTGAGAGACGACTTGGATTGGCTTGCTTAATCTATGGTGATCTCGTTTAATTGCGAGCGACTTAAGGATTAAATTAGTCGAAACAAATTTGGTTCCGTTGCCGGGGATTACTTTAGGAGATTAATTGTGTTGCTTTGTTATTTTAGTGTATTTTATGTTTATTTTTATTTTGTTACTCGGTCATTCTTCTTCCTTCGGTACGCATTATCTGTTTGTTGAGTGTTGTGTATGCAAGGTCGCAGAAGTTTGAAAAAGAACTTGGCACCTTATTTTGATAACATCGATCAACCGCGCAAAGATTCTACAAAGTTGATGAACTTGCCGAGTCCAGCTTTAATGAGGTTGATGAACCTTGTTTTGAAGAAGAAGTTGTTGTGCAGTCACAAGAATCTGGGGGTTATTTGCTAGACGAGACTATTATTTTGGCAGAAATGGCTAACAATCCTAGATACATGGATGATTTCGCCAGACCAATATTTGGAACCACTACTTCTGCTATAGTATTACCAACTAAAGTGAGGAATTATGATTTGAAGCAGAATCATCTGAATTTGCTACCCTTTTATCACGGGATGATCAATGAAGATGCTTTGCAATTCGTTCGAGAGTTTTGCACGGTGGTTCAATCTTTTCCTTTGCTAGCCTTGACTGAGGACCAACTAAAATTGAAATGTTTTCCATACAAGTTGAAGGACAGGGCCAAAACGTGGTACTTAGCACTTCCACCTAACTCGCTTACCACATGGATGGTTGTGTGCGAAAAATTCATGTTTAAAAAAAGTACTATGCCAACCATAAGACTCAAAGTGCGCACGAAAATCATGAATTTCACTCAAGCCGGAGATAAACCATTCCATGAGGCTTGGGAGAGATTTAGGGAGTTACTTCAGCAGTGCCCACATCATCAAATAGCACCAGAAATGTTATGGCAGTTCTTCTATGATGGGTTGGTGCAGACAGCTTAGTTTATGGTGGATAGTACCACCGGCGGAAACATCGCCGTAAAAATGGCTGATGAATTGTAAGAGATATTTGAAATACTTGCAGATAGTTCACAACAGAAATCTACCCGCACTCGACGTGTTGAGGTGAGTATAGTCGCTGAAAGTCCAGATATGAAAAAACAGCTGGCCAACATGATAAGGGAACGGCAGGAATTGAAGATGAACAAGTCTGTTATTTCTCCACCTCGACAGGAGCCTGTTAGACAAGAGATTTTCGTTGAGCCATGTGGCATTTGTGGGGAGCAAGGGCACAATCCTGAAGAGTGTCAAAGAATGGGAGAGCTGACATATGAAGGAGGAGCAGAAGTCTATGCTGCACAGGGGTATCCTCCACGTCAGCAGTTTGATCAAGGTTAAAGATTCAATCAGAATCAAGGACAACAGAGCTCAGGATGGCAGAATCAGTCTAACACTGGATGGAGGAATCAGAATCAAGGACAGAGATCTGGAGAAAATTTTTAGAATCGTCATTCTCCACAGCAGTTCAATCAGTACCCCCCAGCATCAGCAGAACTTCAATTCTCAGTGGCAGAATCCAGCATAACAAAATCAGTTTCAGGAAGCACCACAACAATTCCAACAGGGACCACATCAATTTCGACGTCCGCCGACGTCACCTGCTCAAAGAAATCCTCTTGATGACAATCTCAATGCATTTATGCAAGAAAACAAGCAGGCGAGAGAAGCTCAAGATGCTAACATAAAGCGTCCCGAGATAGCTGTGGGACAAATTTCTGGAACCCTTAATCAGATACAGCAGTAGCAGCAGAATGGAAAAATTCCTAGTCAAGGTCAACAACCATATCAAGCTCAAACTGTGACTGTTCTGAGGAGCTGAAAGAGAGTTGATAACAATGAGTGAAACACGCCTTCAGAGGAAACATTGCCTGGAGTTGAGAATGAGAAAGAAGAATCAGAAATCCGTCTGCATAAGGCTGAGAAACCCTACCGACCACCAGTGCCCTTCCCTAGCAGATTGAGGAACGAAAAGCAAGATAAGCAATTTTCTGAATTCTACAATATGCTTTCCAAGGTAAATGTTAATTTACCATTGCTGGAGGTGATCAGGAATGTTCCAGCATATGTTAAGTTTTCCTTGAAAGTCGACTTGGGTTGGCTTGCTTAATCTACGGTGATCTCGTTTAATTGCGAGCGACTTTAGGATTAATTTATTCGAAACAAATTTGGCATCGAAGAAGAGGAGGTTCGAGGAGAATAAGCAGATTTTGGTATCCGAGAGTATCAATTCGACTATGCAGCAGTCTCTACCTCCGAAACAGCGGGACCCTGGGTGTTTTGTGATTAAAATTGCCATGAGAAATGGAAAAGAAGCATCAAGGATGTTGGATTTAGGAGCCGAAATTAATCTGATGCCGTACTCAATTTTAGTTGAAATTGGGAGAGTTGAAGCCGACTAGGATGTGCCTGCAGCTAGCCGATCATTCCATACGATATCCTAGAGGAGTTGTAGAAGATATTCTGGTCCGTATTGGAAAATTAATAGTTCCCGTGGATTTTGTGGTACTGGAGATTGGAGATGTGGAAGAGGATGGACAAGAACATACACTGTTATTAGGAAGACCGTTTATGGCTACTACCAACACTCTGATCGATGTCAAGAATGAAATCATCAAGATGTCGGTGTTGGGAGAGACGATCTCCTATAATGTTCACGCCAGTCGGGCTATGTCTTCAGTTAATAGTATCAAAAATTGTTCTTACATTGATGCCATTGACGTTCTCACTGAGGCATGTTTCATTGAGGAGAAGTAGATAGAAGAAGTTTTTGAAGGATCGGTGGATTTAGAGGAACGGCTCAGGGAGGAAGCAGGTTTAGAAGGGTTGGTACCATCAAATGTGCTTGTTGATCAGTCAACGATATCTGGAAGCTCCAAAATCGAAAAAGAAGTAGAACTCGAGCTCAAGGAACTACCCTCGAATAACAGGGAAGGAAAAAGCCAGTCATCATCTCTTCCGAGCTCAATAAAGATGAAAAACAGGCCTTAGTGGGGATCCTTAAGAAGTTCAAGGTGGCATTTGGATGAAGTTTATCTGATATTAAGGGTATTAGTCCTGCCACGTGTATGCATCAGATTAACCTGGAAGAAGGCGCTACCCCGAAGAGGGATGGTCAAAGGAGACTGAACCCTGTGCTGATGGAAGTTGTGAGAAAAAGAGATTTATAAATTGCTAGCAGAGGGAATCATTTTTCCCATTGCTGATAGTGAATGGCTTAGCCCCGTACATGTAGTATCGAAAAAAGGGGGCATCACAGTGGTTTTGAATGACAAGGATGAGTTGGTGCCCACTAGACCTATTACTGGTTGGAGGATATGTGTCGACTATAGAAAGCTCAATGCCGCTACAAAGAAGGATCACTTTCCTCTTCCTTTCACTGATCAGATGCTCGACATATTTGCTAGCCACGAGTTTTACTGCGTCCTAGATGGATTGTCTGGGTACTATCAGATTGCTATTGCACCAGAAGATCAAGCCAAGACGGCCTTCACATGTCCTTTTGGTACATATGCATGCAAGAGAATGCCATTCGGACTCTGCAATGCCCCAGGTACGTTCCAAAGATGTATGATGTCTATTTTCTCTGAGATGATTGGTGACTTTGTGGAGATTTTTATGGATGACTTTTCTGTGTTTGGGTCGTCTTTTCATGATTGTCTTAGAAAAATTGAACGTGTCTTGGAAAGATGTATTGAAAGCGGTTTGACTCTTAGTTTGGAGAAGAGTCATTTCATGGTTCGTAGTGGGAATGTTTTAGGCCATATTGTCTCTAAGAGAGGTGTAGAGGTCGACAAAGCAAAGGTGGATGTGATCGAAAGGTTGCCCCCATCTCGTGATGTCAAAGGGGTTAGGAGATTCCTTGGTCATGCCGGTTTTTATCGGCATTTTATCAAGGATTTTTTGAAAATTAGTCAACCTTTATGCCGCTTACTTGCGCAAGATGTGCCTTTTATATTTGATGATGATTGTGTGTCCGCTTTTAATTTGCTTAAGGAGAAGTTGAGCACTGTTCTAGTTGTCATTGGTCCTATTTGGACTGAGCCTTTTGAAATTATGTGTGATGCCTCTAATTCTGCTGTTGGTGTTGTTTTGGGTCAACGTATTGACAAAATGCTTCGTGTCATTTACTATTCGAGTCTTATCCTAACTCTTGCTCAAGTGAATTATACCACTACCGAGAAGGAGATGTTTGTTGTTGTGTTTGTATTAGATAAATTTCATTCATACATCATAGGGTCAAAAGTCATTATTCATAGTGATCATGCTGAATTGCGTTATTTGTTGACCAAATCTCAAGCTAAGCCTAGACTTATTCGCTGGGTGCTTTTATTGCAAGAGTTTGATGTGGAAATTCGTGATAGGAATGGTAGTGACAATGTTGTAGTTGACCATTTGTCTCGTCTTAAAAATTTACCTTCTCCTATGATATGTGATAATTTGCTTGAGTCGTTTCCTTTTGAACAAGCATTGAGTGCAGGGATTGTGCCTTGGTACGCCGATATTGTCAATTATTTAGCTTGTGATGAGTTGAGACCCGACCTTACTTCCCAAGAAAGGAAGCATTTTTTACACTACAAAAATCGCACGCATTGCCGACGGAAAAATCTGTCGCTGGATATATGATTTCCGTCGCTGGAACACAGCGGCGACGGACTGACGACGGACACTGTTCACCGTTGGTTTCTTGGTCGCCGGCCATGCTAGCGACGGAATTATGGTCCGTCGCCAGATTTCAACGACGGACATCGACGGACATTGCCGTCGTCAAAAGCGGTTGCCTGAGTTGGTCGCCTAACATTTTGGCGACGGACCAGCGACGGATGAGTCCGTCGTTATTTTGTTATATTAGCAACGGATATTTGTCCGTCGCCAATTTCTGATTTTGCAAATAAAATATAGTCTGTCGCTAGTCCGTCGCTGGTTTGAGTATTAATTTTGGCAGCAGGCTAATTTTTGTATTTCTCCCCTGTTTCAATACAGTTCAGATCATCCAAAATAGATTTAGAATTTAAAATATGCAAGACACATTTAGAAATATATTAAATCGTCATAAATAAATGCCAAGTAACGAACAATATATTCAACAACATAATCTACAAAGTATCTTATAACATCAATTATATATATAGTTTTGCAATAGAAACTATAATCAAGGTGGCGGGGGTCCTCGCTGAGAGTTCTGCCACTGCTGCATCATCATGGCCATCTGCTTCTTCAATTGGGTTTGCTCGGCAGCCTGCCTCTTCATCTGCTCCTTTAGCTGAAGGCGCTCCTCCCGCTTCGACTGCAACTAAGTCTGTAACTGAGACAGCTGCTGTGTCATAGCCTCAGTGTTAGCTTGTGAAGAAGCAGAAGAGGCGACGGTCGAACTAGACCTAGAACGTAGGCGTGCAGCTCCTCGAACTCCCGCCCTGAACATCCTTTCTTTGCTGCTGTTCTCTTCAGCCACCTCGATGTAGATCTCATTCATATCGACCTCTTGCTATTCTCCTTCATCCAACAGAGGCTGACTCCTCTGGGATGCAAGCTCGTGTACTCTCTCCTACAATCAAGTACATGTGAATCAATACAATGGAGATAATATTAAGAATGTAAAGTAGTAAAAAAATATAGAAAAACGTACAACAATGCGCCTTGACTTTGCAGAAGTAAAAGATCCATTGGGTTTGGTGTGTATCTTCAAGAATACTTCCCAATCAAGTTTATCATCTGGTACATTTTGTTCTTTAGCCTGTTAATAACAAAGTTAAATACTAATAATATTATTAAGATCGAATAATCAATATAATGCAACAATAAAATAAAACAAATGCTTCACGAAAAGTCTAGCATACTCTTGCGCACTCCTCGACCCTTCAAAATGCTTAATAATACCTGTCCCAGGCCCCTCGGGCTCCGACAATCTATACATTTTTACTTTGCGGGCTTTTTCCTTTACATTATCTCGGTTCCAGTAAGCTTTCCACTCTTCCCACTCTTCCTCAGTAACGTACTCGGGCACAACTCCATCAGTAAACCAGTCACTCTTCATTGTGCTAACCATGTCCTTGTACCTAATAACAGCCCTCTTACGCCATACCACTTTAATTCTCTCTTCATCAGTAGGATCCTAGATAAATGTTTTCTGATTTCAAAAACATAAATGAATAATCCATATACTTTGTATACTATATACCAATTAATACTATATATGTAACAATATAATTACTTTTATCAATTATATTTAATGTTTACCTTGAACTCTTCAAAGTACTGCATCTTCTTCCACTCGGGCACTTTCTTCCAACTAAAACCACCTCTGATCATGGAACTCTTGAAATTTGAAGTGATCGTTGACGCGGCAAAAAACTGTGGCTCAAATGACCTGCAACAAGCCAATATTCAAACAGATATGACATAAACCAAGATAAATACATTAAACAAGAAATAAAAATGTTGCTTAATTTAAGAAATGTTTAATTTGAGAAATTTTTTTTTACTCATTCACTATGAAGAGCGGCTGTCTGCCACCAGGAGTGTTGGTGACCATGTGTGATGATGCATCACCTGAAGCATCATCAGTCTGAGGTGTGTTGGCACGTCTTGAACCACCAGGACTACTAGAAGGCGACGGTCCCGAACCACTAGTACATGTGCGACCACGGCCACGACCTGTAGAAGTATGTGGACACTGTCCACTACTACCTGTCCGACCACGTCCATGACCGGAAAGTTGACCTCTAGTACTAGAGGTAGAACCGGTGCTCCCCCTACCACATCCCGAGTCTGGGCCTATAGTCGACATCTGTAAATAAAATATTAACATGTCAACCAAATATTGAAAGAATATATTATCAAAATGAAATCTAAACTGTGCATATAAGTAAACATACTACTCATCATCATCATCATCACCATCATCTGAGAATGATACTTGATCAAGATCATCGTCATCACTAAAATTATTATTATCTTCAGCATCTGAGAAAATGACTTCTTCATCTGAAACTTCATCCTCTGCAAGGTCTATCAGAGCACCATCTACATGAGAAGATATCGGCTCATCATCTAAATTTGGAGAGCTGCAATGCTCAAAGTCATCTTCCTGAAACGGTGGAGGTACTATTGTCTTTGAAGGAACTTCTATAGTTGCTCTAGCTTTTATTTTACAAGCTTCCCACCAATCTTTCTTCGACTGATTCAAGCTAGGATATGGACAATAGTATACTTGCACATCTTGAGCAGCTAGGACAAAAGGTTCATATTTATTATATCGATGTTTATGGTTTACAGAAACCAAGTTAAAATCACGATGAACTAATGTCCCACCTGGTGATGGATCAAACCACTCACACTTGAACAATGTAGTCCTTTTTAATGGTAGACCAGTGTACTCCAACCTCACAACCTCCAGTAGCCGGCCAGATAATTATCTGTGTACAGGCAATACTTTTGGGAAGATCCCTACTTATTCAAGCTTGGTAAGGATGACGTGATCCGAAGGTGTGTACCTGATGATGAGCAAGCTAAGGTGCTGCAATTATGTCACGAGGCTCAATGCGGTGGCCATTTTGGAGGACTAGAAAACAGCACACAAGGTGCTCCAATCAGGTTTATTCTGGCCTACATTATTTAAGAATGGTCATGCATTTTACCTTTCTTGTGATCGTTGCCAAAGGGTTGGGTCAATTGATCGTACGAATGAGATGTCCCTCAACAATATTCTTGTTGTTGAGATTTTTGATGTCTGGGGTATTGATTTCATGGGCCCATTTCCCAAATCTTCTGGGTACGAATATATCCTTTTGGCTGTTGATTATGTGTCCAAGTGGGTTGAGACAATTCCCACTAGGACCTGTAACTCATGTTGTGCTAAGATTTGTGCAGGAAAATATACTCTGTCGGTTTGGATTCCCCAAGGCGATCATTAGTGATATGGGCAGCATTTCTGCAATAAGCTTTTTGAGAAGCTGATGAAGAAGAATGGAATCACGTACAAGATTGCTACTCCATACCATCCATAGACTTCGGGACAGGCCAAGACTAGTAATCGGCAAATAAATGGCATACTTGAGAAGACAGTGCAGCTATCTCGAAAGGATTGATCCATCAAGTTGAATGATGCACTTTGGGCTTACCACACGGCCTACAAAAGTGTTTTGGGAATGAGTCCTTACCACTTGGTTTTTGGTAAAAGCTGTCACTTACCTGTGGAAATTGAGCATAAGGCCTACTGGGCTATCAAGGCGGCAAATTTTGATCTTCCCACTGCCGCCAACCATAGAATGCTGCAGATGTCAGAGCTGGATGAGTTGCGTAATGAGGCGTATGAGAATTCCAAGATTTACAAGGACAGAGTCAAATGCCTTCATGACAGGCGTATCTTACACAAGGAATTGAAGGTCAGGATGAAAGTGCTATTGTTTAACTCGAGGTTAAAATTATTTCGTGGGAAACTTAAGTCTCCTTGGATTGGTCCATTCAATATCACCAAAGTTTTACCATTTGGGACAGTTCAGTTAATGAATGATGAGACTATGGCAGTTTTTTCAGTCCGAAGGAAAGTCCGAAGCTCAGATTGTCGAGTCCGAGCGGATCGTTGATCTTGTTCTCAGAATACTCATCTCACGTCAAGCTAATGACGTTAAAAAAGCGCTGTATGGGAGGCTACCCATAAGTTGGTAGTTTCATTAATCTCATTTCTTTTTCTGTTTTTGTATTTAAGTTTTGTTCTCCTTGTTGGCACCTGTGAGGGGTATGTGTTTGTGTTGTGCAGGACTGACAGGTTTCTAGGAACACGCCTAAGATCAGCGCTCGTTCGCGTTCAGCATCCGCTGCATCATTCAGAGTCGCAGGACTCAGCGGTCTCAACCCCAGCGATCGCTGAGTATAGTATAATTTTTGAAGAGGCCGGAGTACAGGGGGAAGTGTCAGCAGTCGCTGCACCTAAGCGATCGCTGAGTGGGCGAAACTCAGAATACAGAGAATATAATTAGCGATCGCTGCACCTAAGCGACTGCTGAGTTGGGGAAGCTTTCGAGTACAGGACCAAAAGACAGCGGTCGCTAACCCTAGGTGACCGCTGAGTGTGATTAGGGCTCAATAATCAGCGGCCGCTCACTCCAGGAGACCGCTGACCCTCCAATTCTAAAAAGAGTAGCAAACCCTAATTCTCAGCAGCACTCTCACTTTTGACCTTCTTACTTGTCGCTCTCTCTCTCAAAACTCATTCCCACCACCACAATCTTACCCCACCACCATAATTTTACCGTCCCACCATATTTTTTCACCAGCACCCATAACCTTCCATCACTCCGAGACCTCTGTCAGTCTGCCACCGCTATCGCTCCGCCACTTCCTGTCGCGCGCTTTCAGACTCAGCGCTCACTCGCCCCCAGCAACCGCTGAGCTTTTCGTCTCCTAGCCGCTGTCAGTCCGCCGCCGCTGTCACCCCGCCATTCCTGTCGCACTCTTAGCGCTTCCTCGCCCTCAGCTTCCACTGCGCTTGTCGTCCTCAGTTTTTTCTTGTTCCAGACTCAGCGCTCCCTCGCCCTCAGCGACCCCTGAGCTTGCCGTCCTCAGTTTCCTCCTGTTTCGGCCGTACTCTATGCTTGCTCCATTGCTTCTACCGCCTTTCCTTGGGTCAAATTCGTTTAATGGCACGCACCAGGAATGCTTCGGGCTCTACATCTCAGCCTCATTACCCCATGGAGAAAGAGGAACCTATCGATTGTTCCCGAGAGTATAATTGTCTGTTTCCTATCTTCAATCCTATTTCAGGTTCTCTTTTTTAGCATTTAAATAGGTTTGATGTTACTGTGCCTCGTTATTTTGATTGGGGTTTGATGGACTCTCTTGGGGTGAAAGCCCGGCTTAAGCAGTATCTGAAAAATTTGGGTTTGGATAAATTTGCTATGATGGAGTATCCTGGTTATTCTCCGTTATGTTTAGAGTTCTTGACCACCTTTGATGTTGCAGAGAATTTTTTGCACTTTACTTGTCGGATGTTTGGGCAAGATTTTATTGTCACTGACCGTATTGTGAATCGGGTTTTTGGTTTTCCGCTGGAGAGGGCCCTGTAAGACACCACCAGGGTTTGATCCTACTGAGTCATGGGAGCTGTTGTCCGGGTTCAACAATCGGAACTCGGCGAGAATGTCTAGTGGATTTATTCGCGATCCTGCATTGGGGATTTTTCATAAATTCATTGCCTATAACATCAGTGGCAATGAACAGGCGAACAAGGTCAATGCTGTAGAGGTATTTCTGCTCACGGCTGCGCACCAAAATGTTAAGGTATCCCTTACGACATTTGTGTTTGATGCCTTTCAAAATATTCAGCTCCGGTCCCGTTGTCATCCTACGCTTCCTCACATTATCACTGTCTTGGCCACACATTTTAAGTTAGTTCCTCCAAATAGATTTCCACCTAAAGTTCAGATGAGATTGCCACCGAAGCGTATTGATTTGAATGAATTACGCGGTGCTCCCTTTGCTAAAAACCAGACTACGCTTGTCCCTCATCGGCACCGCCGCTGTGTGAAGGCTTATCTTAATAATTTGGCCGCCAATCCGCTTATAGACAAGCCACCACGCACTGGACCGGTGAACGACAATGATGATGAGGAAGCCGAGCCTGAATGTCATATTGGGACGGATTCGGCGTGGCCGCATCATGGGGCAGGATCCTCTTCTTTTGGATTTTCTCAAATCCGTGAGGATCTTCAAGCTTTTCGGGCTGATTGAAGCACTCAGTGGAGGCAATTTCAGCATGATGTTTATGGCCGTTTTGATGCACAGTGTAGGCATCTGTATTCATACCATCAGCAGTTAGAGGAGCATAGTCAGCGTTTGGAAGCCCAAAGTCAGCAATTACTCTTTCATAATCAGCTTTAGAGCGAACAGAATTAGCAGTGGGCTCTCCAGCAGCAACAACTCGCCGATCAGAATGCGTACTTGGCTACTTTGGAGCAGCAGTGGGCTAATTGGACATTGCATCATGGCCAAACCCCTCCACCGCCTCCTGATCAACAGTGATTCCTCACTATTGATTCGTATGTTTTCTATTTCTTCTTTTCTTCTGTTTGTTTTGTTTTATTTTGTTATCGTTTTTGTGTTTTGTTTTCCTAGGTTGCTGGATCAGTGTCACTTTTGGTTTTGCGTTCTGCCTTCTTGTTGTTTTCGTAACGTCTTATTCTCTTTGTTGGTTTCTTTTTATAACAATGAAGGTATTGTTTTCTTCTCGTGTGTGGAGGGGAACCTTTTGGTTTAATTGTCTTGTCCTTGTCAGTCTTGATTTGATTTAAACTGTGGAAGTATGTGGATTGAACATGATGTATTATGCTTTGATTTAATTTGTGGTTTGAGAACTCTGTTTAATTTGTGATTTAAACTGTGTTTACTTCATAGTTGACTGTGGGGCATTTTCTGTATGTGAATAATTGAGGTGAAATTCTTGAATGAAAGAAGTAGGTGGAAGTTTTCTTTATGCGTGGAAATTTGTGAATGATGTGTTGTGTTAGTTTTTGGTTGTACTTTCGGCTGTTTTGCATGCGCGTTTGTGATGTCATTTGCTAGATTGTGTATTGTTTTGAGTTTAAAATGTGCTAATGGTGTTTAGTCGAGCTTTCAGTGGAAAATGTAGTTTGTGCTCGAGAACGGCGTAGGCAACCAATGCTTGATCAACCTTCACCGCAGAGTTGAGATTTTGGCGAAGTGAAACTCAGCGGTCTCTTCCCTTAGGAGACCGCTGAGTTCCAGGTGTGATAATATAGGGCGAGAAGTCAGCTATCGCGTAGGGCGAGAGACCGCTGAGTCCAGCGCTTCAGATAATACAGGGGGAGAAGTCAGCGGTCTCTCAACCTAGGAGACCGCTGAGTCCGGCGCTCAAGTTGATGCATGAAGTAACTCAGCGCTCGTTCGATTCCAGAGACCGCTGAGTTTGGTCACGTAGCGGATTTAATGAGATGTGCTCAGCGGTCGCTGAGGCTAGGAGACCGCTGAGCACAATTTTAATTGTCGTGCTTATAAATAGCGTACGAGGGTTTTTCAGATCAGGATACATTTTTTTTCCGGTCACTATTCCAGACGTCTTTTGCCTTTTATTTTCAGATTTTTCTCTTAGATATTGTCGTCTAGTTTTCTCCGATTATTTTAGTTTAGTAATTTTAATTGTTGCATTTCATTCCGGAACGAAGACAACAATCATCGCACTTTTTAGATTCAATTTTATTTCATCGTTCATCGTCATTTTCATCTACGAATGTGAGTTTTTCAATTTCTGTTCTTAATTCTCGTTCTTATTTATGTTTATAATTTCTCTTGCAATTTACTTGATTACATGAATGTTAGGGTTAAAATCGTTTAATGCTTTTGTCAGATTAGATTTTAATTCTCGCCTAGGATTTATCTTGTGCACTTTATTTCTTGCCTAGGATTAATTCGCGTTCGATTATTCTGCATCCTTAGCCTTAAACAAATTCCCCAATTGATTTACTGCTTTCTTTTTGTTTTCTTTTTCGCAACACATTAATTTCCCTGTTAAGTTTTCCTTGAGAGACGACTTGGGTTGGCTTGCTTAATCTACTGTGATCTCGTTTAATTGCGAGCGACTTAGGGTTAATTTAGTCAAAACATGATGTTTTGTCGTTAAAGTGTAAGTTGAGTCGGGAGTTCTCTGCTCTTCTGGAAACCACGAGCATGGGAAACCACATGATGATACTTTGGATGAACTCAAAATATTCCCACCTCATGACTTTTGACCATATAACTCGACTCTCTTGCAGCTTGTATAAAGAAAACTGTTGTTTGTCTTAATGTATGATCTGAGGGGCTCTACCTCGCTCTCTCCAAGTCCTCGTTGATTTTTTTAGGAGAGATGGGTATGGGAAACCACTCTAGGAGACCCGAAATATTCCGGAGGACTTACCTAGTGAATTTTGCCTCGGAGATTGTGTAAAAATGGTTGAATAATGAAAAACAAATTTGAAGTATTAAGTGTGTTAGCACGTTTCATTTCTTGCCTCCTATCTTCGTATTTTGGTTTTGAGCCGATTGAGTTTATATGCAGAGGGGCAACTCATTAGTTATGGGGTGAATTGCATTTGGTTAAAGAATGTTGAGAATGTTCTTGTACTGGATATAAAATTGAAGCATGATTTGTCATTTCCGATCTGCGTCTTTCTTGTTGAGTTTTGAATTAAGATTGCTTGAGGACAAGCAAGGTTTTGTGTGTGGAGGGTTTGTTGCATTAGTTTTTTGTTGCATTTTTGGATGTTTTGCATGCGTTTTTTTGATGTCATTTGTTATGTTTTGCATTATTTTGAAGTTAAAATACGCTAATGATGTGTTGTCGAGCTATCATTTTAGAAGTGTAGATTTTGCTCGAGAATGACGAAAGCAACCAATATTTGATCAACTTCCACCGCAGCTTGAGTTTCTTGGCGAAGTGCAACTTAGCGGTCCTTCACCTTAGGAGACCGCTGAGTTCAAGATGTTATGCCATGTCCAGTAGAGGGCGAGAAGTCAGTGGTCTCTCTTCCTAGGAGACCGCTGAGTCCAGCGCCTAGCCAATACAAGGTGAGAAGTCAGCGGTCTCTCATCTTAGGAGACCGCTGTGTCCAACGCTCAAGTTGATACAAAGAGGAGAACTCAGCGCTCGCTCACACTAGGAGATCGTTGAGTTCGGATACTTAGAGGGCTTGATGAAGTGTGCTCAGCGGTCACTAAGCCTAGGAGACCGCTGAGCGTGATTAATTTTTCGCATGTATAAATAGCGGGTGAGGGTTTTTAGAAATACATCATTATTCCAGACGACTTTTTCTCTTTATTTTTCAGAGTTTCTTTTAAGGTCTTATGCTAGTTTCTATCGGAGATTTCTAGTCAATAATTTAATTATTGTAATTTTATTCCGGATTGGAGGCTACAATCATCGCAACTTTTAGATTTAATTCCAGTTCATCGTTTATCGTCAATTTCATTCACATTTGTGAGTACTTTCAATTTCCGTTCTTAATTTATGTTATTAATTTCTCCTGCTGTATGCTTAATTTGATTAATGTTAGGATTAAAATCGATTAATTTGTTCATTAGATTAGATTTCAATTCTTGCCTAGGGTTTAATTTATGTTAAATTTCTCTTTTTGTCTAGTTAATAAATCGAGAATTAGAGTAGTGAACGACTCCAAACTTTATTTACTGCTTTCTTGTACGCAATACAATTAATTTCCCTGTTAAGTTTTCCTTAATTGCGGTGATCTCGTTTAATTACGAGCGACTTTAGGATTAATTAAGTCCAAACAGAGCTAAGTCACTCAAAGAAAAGATAGTAAAACAAGACTAGCTGATGAAGGAGTTCTACTATGAGAAAAAGCAGTTGTTGGACAAATTGGAAAAATCCACAGCTGAGTCAGAAAGAAAGTCAGCTGAGATAATGGAACTTAAAAAGTCAGAAAAGACACTAACCACAAAGATGGTAGCACTCATCAAAGCTACATCAACAATGGACGAAATCATCAGTGTGCAACGACCAATAGCATTAAAGACAGGATTGGGTTACGATGGATCGAAGGACTTAACAAATGTTCCGACTACAAGTGGAACCAAGGTGACATTTGTAAAAGCAAAAGAAAACCCAACTCCAACTGCACAACAGACTGATAAACAAAGAACACACCACGCGCCTAGAAGACAAGCTGTAAGGCAACCTCAAGCGCAAATCAGACAACAACAACAATGTGCTCAGTCACAACGAAGGCAGAATGCTGGACAATTCAGATACCAACAATATCAGTAACAAGCGGCAAGATATCAGCCAAGATATCAGAGAAGATACCAGCTGGATAAATGTCTCAGCTATACACTCAGCTGGAAACTGAAGGAGAACTGAACAACAACAAAGAAATCAAGCTGGGAGACAACAGAGATCAAGACCCAACCAGCAGAGTCAAACAAAGAACACAAAGAATGTGTTCGTGGACACAGCTGGAAGAATTATCAGATCAAATGATCCAATAAGAGTCATCAAACAGATCTGGGTCGTGAAGGGATCTCTAACTAACCCACAAGGACCCAATCAAAACTGGAGACCTAAATTTTGATTTCTATGACAGGCTGCGAGGGAAAGACGCATTATAGAATAATCGATGAGGACGTTGTGGTACATGGATAGCGGATGCTCAAAGCAGAGGACTCATCTGAAGTACCTACTCCAGGAATATGTAGAGCGTCCAGGCTCTCAAGTAACATTTGGTGACAACTCCAAAGGTCTAACCAAAGGTTACGGTACATTTGAAACTAACAATGTTGAAATATCTAACGTTTCATATGTGCAAGGATTGCAACATAACTTGCTCTCCATTAGCCAATTCTGCGACAACGGTTTTTCTGTCAAGTTTCATGCACAGGAATGCACAGTGAAGAACAGAAAAACCAAGAAGGTGTTGCTAAGAGGGAAAAGAGAAGTAAACATTTATTTTGCTAACTGGAACAACAGCCCTCTAGACACATGTCTTGTATCGAAAAGCAGCAATGAAGTCAGCTAGTTGTGACACAGACAGCGGAATCAACTCAACTTCAAGACAATCAACAAACTGGCTAGAAACCAGCTTGCTAATGGAATTCCAGATCAAGTTTATGACAAGAGCCATATTTGCAGCGCTTGTCAACAAGGAAAACAGACAAAGATTTCATTTTCTCTCAAGCCAACGCCCTCAACTAATCGAGTTCTTCAACTTCTTCACATGGATCTTTTTGGTCCAGTGACACTAGCAAGCTTCAACGATAGAAAATACATTCTGGTCGTAGTGGATGACTTCTCCAGATTCACATGGGTGTCATTCCTGTACCAGAAAAGTGAAACAAGATCCAAGCTGCCGGCCTTGATGGAAAGACTGACGAATCAAAAGGAATACAAAATTATCTCAATCAGATCAGACTGAGGAACAAAGTTTCTGAATGAAACTATATATGAATATTGTGAGAAGAATGGAGAACAACATCAAACCTCAGCTGCACGCACACCTCAATAGAATGGTGTAGCTGAGAGAAGGAACAGAACACTCAAAGAAGCGACTACATCAATGTTAGCCAGCTCAGCCATTCCAAAGAAATTTTGGGCTGAAGCTATAAACACAGCATGCTTCACTCATGACAGATCGCTACTCACATCAAGACAAGGAAAAACTCCGTACGAGCTATGGAACAACAGGAAACCCTACATCGGGTACTTCAAGGTTTTTGGTTCAAAATATCATATCCTGAACAACGGGAAAACCGAGCTGAAGACGTTCGACACCAAAACTGACTGAGGACTATTCATTGGTTACTCAGCTGTGAGTAAAGCTTATAGAGTCTTCAACAGACGAACACAAACAGTCGAAGTGATACCTCATATCACATTTGATGAAACATCCTTCGAGTTCAGAGAGTCGATCAAACAAAGAAACACAGCTGGAACTTCAAGCCCCGGTCCAGCTCAGACAAGGTTTCAAGAAACTCGAATCAGGAATCTTGTTGAACTATTGATTTGGGATGATGAACCAGAAGAACCTCAAATCAATCCAGCAGAGGGAACTCAACCAGCTGAAAATCCAGAAGAAACCCTAATGCCAGATCAAGGGGAATGCCGCCAGCTGGAATTCCAGACCCAGCTGACTCCCCAGCTGAGTTCATCTAGTTTTCGCCTCAAGAACAATCTAGTTCAAGTCTAAAGCAAAATGAGTCTCAAGAAATGACTCCAGAATATCTCCAAGCTAGACGTGACCTAGCAACATCTAGGATCAACGAGCTAGAAGAAGAAATTAGAAGAAGACAAAGATGGATCGAAGATCATCCATCTTCAACAATCATTGGAGAACCATCAGACAGAGTCAGAATAAGAAGCTCAGTTGCTCAGGATCCCTCACTAAATCCTCAAGAAGCAGCTGAAGAAGCTCAAATATCAGTAGAGCTAGAACTGACCATCTACGACGAAGACACAACTCTCATGGCGTGTTATGTAGCTCAAGTTCCAGAGCCTCAAACAATTCTAGAAACTTTAAAGAGTGTGCCCTGGACAAATGCTATGCAAGAAGAGCTGAATGAATTTCTCAGAAATTGCATCTGGGAACTGGTCGATAGACCAGAGGAGTCAAAGTAATCGGATTCAAATGGATATTCAAGAACAAGCTGGATACTCTTGGAGTAATTATCAAAAATAAAGCTCGTTTAGTCGCCAAGGGTTATACATAGCAAAAATGAATAGATTTTGAAGAATCATTTGCTCCAGTAGCAAGACTGGAGGCCATCAGATTATTTCTCGCATATGCTGCACATCACAAATTCAAAGTATATCAAATGGATGTGAAGTGTGCATTTCTAAATGGAGAAATCAAAGAAGATGTCTACGTTGAACAACCACCAGGATTTGAAGTAGAAGGAAACAAAGTATACATGTTGAAGAAGGCAATTTATGGTTTGAAGCAAGCACCTCGTAGTCAGCCGCCCAGACATAGCATTCGCAGTTGGAGTATGTGCCAGATTTCAAGTTGATCTTAAGGAGACACATATGAAAGAAGCTAAGAATATTCTTAAATATCTAAAGGGCACTCAGAACGTTGGGCTGTGGTATCCAGTTGAAGATAATTTGCAGCTGACTGGATACTCAGACTTAGACTTCGATGGAGATCGATTAGACAGAAAATCAACATCAGGAACATGTCAGTTTCTAGGAAGCAAGTTGATATCATGGTTTTCAAAGAAGCAGACGTGTCGCTACATCAATAACTGAAGCAGAGTATATGGCAGCTAGAAGCTGCTGCTCTCAAATTCTCTAGCCGAAGCATCAGTTGGATGATTATGAAGTGAAAACTGGTCAAGTCCTAATTTTCTGTGATAGCTCAAGTGCTATTGCAATATCTGAAAATCTAGTTCTTCAGACAAGATGTAAACATGTGTATGTTCGATATCACTTCATCAGAGATGACGTGGAGAAGAAAGACGTCATTGTTGAGAAAATTCATACAGATATCCAGCGAGCTGACATATTAACAAAGCCGTTGGTAGAAGCTAGATTCAAAATGTTGTGTGGTTTGCTCAGATTGCTTAATCCGGATGAAGAAATCTCATCCAGCTGAGGGAGAACCAGACTCAGCTGGACATCAAGAGCTAATGGGATATCCAGCTAGGAGGAACCAGACCCAGCTAGATCGAAAACTTAGTTTAAGACGGGAAACCGGCTGAGTGGGAATCAAACTCAGCTGGACAACAAAACTGAAGGAATTATCAGCTGATGGGAAAGTTGGTTATTCATTCAAAACTCAGCTGAAGGGAAGCTGAATCAACAAAAAGAAACACAGCCGTGGTATCAGCTGACTACTATGATCAGCTGACAGGTTTGCAGCTCTTTACATTTATTTCTCTGAGGAATATGCTATTTTTTGAATTTAATTCAAATACTCAGACATTGCTTAGATGGATGAATCAAAGCTATCCATCCAATCGAATCCCATCGCATTTAATGAAAGGCATGCAGAGTACTGTAGCACGGGAGTATCGAAGCAAAAGTCAGAACGTTTTGATTACCTCACATGCGCTTGAACTCCACTCACTGTACGCACGTCATTTGACGTGTTGCGTAAATCACTCCCAGCCGCAGATCTGCAATTCAATTGCCAAGATCTCAACCGTTCATCAAAATTGGCAGTTGATATAAATATCAGAGATACGCAAATCATCACCATTTTTTTTCGCTCATATCTATCTCTGAAAATTCTCTCAGATTCTAGCTTATCTCTCTGCAAATACTCTTCTTTTGTATCTTCGTTATACTAACTCTTTGTTGCAGAAAAGATCTTGGCACCAAAGAAGCCAACACCAGCAGCAGACCAGTCTGAAAATTTGATATCAAAGCTTCACTTTGAGAGTTGTTTAAATCTCAAGAACTACAAGAACTTAGAGTTCTAGGAGGTGATGAAGCTCATTGAGAAAGCTTGCCTGATGTTGTGGGCGAGTGCAAGACCGAAGAACATTCTCCGCCAGGAAGTGGCCGAACTCTTCCTGGAGACGATGAACAGGGATGATTGCGTCCGCTCCAACATCACTCTTCAAATCAAAGAGAAAACAGGGCATACAACTCCCTGGGAGGTCGACATAAATATCAACCGGATGTTGAACGTGCTGTTCAACTTAAAAACTCTTGGGGACTGCTCACCAGAAAGTTACACCAGAGATGAAGTCCAGGCGGAACTGGACAATATGTTGTTCAAACCAGAACCGTACAGGGCGAACATGTCCAAGCTCTTGCTTAAGCCCAAATACAGACTGCTTCTGGATATTACCTAGACGTGCATTCTCGGTATCGCTGGATCTCAAGGAGAGATCAGTATGCCGAAGCTGAAGCCGATGATAGCCATCCTTAGGAATGATCCTGTGGACTGGTTCTCTTTCTTCATGGGGAAGTTGGAGAAAGAATCGAAGAAAATTCATTTTGATGATGAAGGATGTACCCGGTACACCTGCAGGGAGACAATTTATTTGTGCACCAAAGTCGCTTGCATAATAGAAAAGTATGCTGCCGGACGCTAGATCAGGTGGCATGACCCAGAAGAGTTTCCGATTTCTAGGATACTTTTTGAAAAGCCAAGTCAGCTCATTGACTTGTTGAAAAAAACAGCCCCTGAAGAAAATAAGAAGATGCAGCAGGCAAAACAGCAGACTGTCTCTCCCTCTCAAGTAGGAATAAAGAAGCAGCCGGAGGAGTCATAACCAGCTGGAGCTCAAGCTGCCAAAAAGAAGCTAAAATTTAAGGCAGCTAGCAAGCCAACTGAGGAGACAGCTGAGAAGCCAGCTGATGAGGTAGCTGGATCTGAGTCCACTCCCACAGCCTTCCCAGTCCAAAAGAAGAGAACTGAGTGGAGATTAGTCACTGAGGGGACATCTTAGGGAACCTCCTCCAGCTCAGATAATGCAAGAGAGTTCGTGATTGCATCACGAGAAGCTAAAGAACCACAAGTGGTGATGTCTTACGATGGAGCTGAAGCCCAAGCAGCAACCTCTCCTAACCCCACCGAGGTTATCGCACAAGTAATTGTCGATATACCTGACCCCTCAACCAAACGCTCTTCTCCTTCCACTACCCACCCTGACCCAGAAGATGTTATTCCCATTCGTCAAATCTTTCAAGCAGCCTCTTACCCTGGTCCAGCTGATCAATCAAGCTCAGATCCAACATCAGCTGGAACCACTCAACCACGTTTTCTTCTCCTTCCTCTTCATCCTCAGGTACCATATCCAGATCTCTCTTATACTCTTTCAGTACCTGAAACCGCTCAACTTCCTCACACACAAAATTCAGCACCAAGCTCACCCAAAGAGCCCCATCCAGCTGACGCTCCTTTCTAGTTGGATGATGAAAACCAAGCTGAACCCTCTAGCCCTACTTCATCTGAGGAAGTTGAACACCTCAGTCCCGAAGCTGTTGCACGTGCTGCCACTATCATGAGGTTCGATGACCTCAGGATTCAAGGTGTTAAGAGCGTACTGCAACAATACCCTATTCTAGCTTCGCTCCCCGACCGCATTAGTTGCTGTCAGCGACTTCAAATTTTACCTTGCTACCAAGATGAGCACTTGGTACGCAAATGAAGAACTTGTGGAGTTCTATTCTTTCAATCAGCTCAAGGCCGAAGAAGAAGCTCTCCAAGAGATCTTTGGTTTTGAAAGTCTTCAGGATGCTTTTTTGAATTAAGACGAACTGATCCAAACCACCAATACGCCGATGTCTCTAGTAAACCAAAGTCATCGCTGAATAGCTATTTTGCTCTAATTTATTTTCTTAGAAAAAAAAGGGAGGATTTAGTTACGATTAGAAGTTGACTTTTTTTCTTTAGCCATGGATCCTTTACTCATACTTATTCAATTGGAAGTCTTGGTCCAATTCAAAAATTATGTTTCGCAATTTCATAATCCAACTTTTTCATTTATTAAGTGACTCATGGATACAAATCACGAGAATCCGTATTTTATCTCGAATTTCTCATTGAGAGGTAATCTTAGTAAATAATTAAGAAATAAAGTTATTTAGAATCTAATATAAAAAAACCGAGAACTTATAAAGAAAATAAGTTCATGCTAATTAATCACACTTTTACCACTAAACTATGCCGAATTCAATATGATTATTGTATACAAATGGGACTTTTTCTCATTCCTAATTGAGCATGATCAAGATAGGATTATGATTACGAATCATTAAAAGGATATTATCTCGAACTTTTTCAAGTAGATCAAAATTTAACGAGATTTCTCCGGAAAAGAGGTCATAAAAATTGAATAATTTAAATTATTAAATAACTAAAGTTTTATTTCCGAAGAAGTTAGATACGGAAAGCATTATATTAATCATAACACAAATAATGTATTTATAAGAATCGATAGCTTTTAATTAAAGCCGTGCGATGATTGTTTATCGTGATGTTTGATTAATTAATTTCAGAGAATTAATTACCTCCAATTAAAGTAAGATTGTATATGCTTAATGTTTAATAAATTAATTAAGCTAATGGTTTGAAGCATAGATATTCCTAAGCAACAACCGAGCTTGTCTTATAAGCTTTATTATTAATTTCTAATTAATTTAATGCCGATGACACAATATCTAAGAGAATAAATTATAAGATCGAGGTTAAAATTAAATTTAATTCCGGACCCAATATCTTAATTTAGATATTATAACACTAAGTCAAATTACTAACTAATAAGGAGGACACCACACCTTATCCAAAATGCAATGACTCAAATATAGATTAGTCAAGATTCGCGCATGCTACATACGTGTGTTTAAGTTCCAATGTCATTTAGACTTAGCTATTGATGAAGTTTATAAATTTGCATCCATCTACGAGAAAACACCATTTGCTCTCAAGCAATCTATCGTCTCTCAAAACATTGATCACACACTCAATCTAGACACAAGTTCATTGAAGATAATTACAATACACCAAGCTCAAGAAATCAAAGAAACTAGCATTCAAATTAATCCAAGAAGGTTAGATCTATTCGACTAATCAAGTTCTTAGCTCAAGAAATTGAGCATTCACCAAATCTTCAATCTCTTTTTCAAAATTTATGACAACTATGGAAACTCAATAAAGGCTTTTTAATTTTGATGCCTTGATGATTAAATTGATGGATTATTTGAGCTTAGAAAATTATTTGGTAAGCTTGTTTAATGTTGGAATTAGATCAAAGATTCTGTGTGTCTTTTTGTATTTATTTCTGGAATTATAAAAAGTACATTATGGGCAAGACAATTAGAGATTCTATGCAAAACAGGTACCATTTTGGGCCTAAGAAGATGATCCGCGAGAGGTTCATGTGATGTATATAAACATGGTTTCACAAGTGACAATTGCTCACATTTTGGGTAGCTTCGCTCTCGTATTTGGGCAAAGTAGCATTTAGGGTACAAAATATGGCTAAACATCAGAGAATATTTTATTTAATTCATATACCAAGCTTCATCCATTGATGTTTAATTTGAGCTTATATGATGTTTTTGAACATGTTTATACATGAATTAAATGAGTTGGGCACAATGTGCGTACGATGGTCTAGCAATTCGTCATGAAAGATTGAGCTAAGAATGGTCTTGATCCAAGAGAGATAAGGAAGTTTGATTTCCTTCCTTATCCATGAAGATTCATTCAAATCAAATCTATTCTAAAATAACTCATTATCTTGACTCGCTATTGAGATTACCTACCGAACTCGCGTCCAACCCTAGCTCACCAACTCAATTACCAATGAACTGCTCACGATTTGATCTCTATATATACTACTTCACTTCAAGCCATTGTAATCCCATTCCACTAACCCTTCATATCTAGAATTTCTTTCACGTACTTAGACTGATTTACTTAGTGTTTTCGAATTGCTTCGTGGGCCAACGATTTTTTTATTTTCTTTTCGGCATTATGCCCATAATAATGGGTAAGTTTTCATTTTATTTCTTTTACTGATTCTTCAGTTATAAATTGGATTAACTCAAGATGATGACATAAACAAGAATTCGTTCAATACGCTTGATCCGCATGTATGTGTTCCAACAATGGTCTAATTCTAAAATGTTCCACAGTCTAAGTAGTTAATAGGCGTTAACATCTTGGGCACGATAAGTTCTAATAATTTCATGGTCGATGCTGTCCAGTATAAAGTCGCTCAGTCCGTGCTCTTTGGGTACGAGATAACTCCGTTTTTCCAGCTAATTTAATTTTCCAGTCAGTTCTATTGAAGTGTCTTCCAGATGGTTGTCTAGGCTTGCTCAACTTGTTTTCATTGTTTCTTCCGTAGATTTATCAAAAGTTAAAATGTTAGTTTTTATTTTTTTGACCAATGACGTGTCCGTTGCCCAATGATAAATCTTTAAGTGAATTAATGATACGTAAAGCTTACATGTCAAAGACATATTGATAATATAATGTTAAGCTTAAATGTTATCAAAGAGCTTAGGAGAATTATTTTTTTTATATGCTAAAATAAATAAAGAAATCGATTAATGATTAATTGGCACCGTGCTTAAATGAAGAAATGAAATGTTTCCGTAGTTTTCTCTTTTGTTTGCTTGAATGATATGATAAGCTTTTTCTAAGTGTTTCGAACTAACCGATGTAAACTTCGTATGAGTTTAAATGTTAATAAAGTGTTTATATGCTTAAGTGTGAACATTAAATGAGGCAAGACAAGTGATTTTATGTTTCTAAGTGTTTCGATGTTGTGATCAAGTTAGTTATCGACGCGGTATGAAAAGAAGTTTAAGTAAAGTAGAAAAGATCCCGCCGACGACTAAAGGATGAGGCCACGTTTTACTTTGCCCGTGAGAAAATCCTCAGAAAGCCGAGCCGAAGTAGAGAATCTCAGTATTATTCTTTTTATTTTATCCCTCATTTCTTTGTTTAATTCTAAACTCGCTCTTATTTTTATAGAATCAAATTCTAGATGGACAAAGAGCTCGTGTGTTAGCTTAGTGGTAGTGGTTAATGCCCGAACCAAAAGTGTCACGGTTCAAGTCCACCGTCACTTCTTTAAAATTTCTTGTAATGTTTGTTCAAAAGAAAAAAAGAAGAATGTGATATTATGATTATATATATGCTGTGATGATTTTCAAAGTGATTGACTTTCCGCATCCATTTTGCAGAGTTTTTGTACACTTGTCAACCATCTACCAAGGAAAGACAAATTCTTGAGAACTTTGACTAGACCGAAGGATTTGTCGCCGTACACATATGTGAGATCCCCCAATCCACTCACTTTGCCATCAATTTACTTTGCCCACGACACATTCGTGTTTGGCTATACCCTTCTTCATAATTGTTTCCTCAAAATTGTTGTTAGTCGAAAATTTTCTTTTAGTTTTATTTTATTATTAATTTTTTTTGTTGAGGACTCTTATTTACCCACTTTGCTCAACCCAAGTGCGTGAGCAGAGATTCGTGTTTGTTTGTAATGTATGTTGTTTTGAGTTTGTTTTGAATTGGCCTCTTTATGCACTTTGCCCAAGCAAGTGAATCTATAGCTCTAAGTAGCAAATTTTCAATTACTTTTTTGCATGTGTGATCTTACAAAAGTACTTTGCCCAAGACATGTGGTATTTCTAAAATGTTTTTTCGGTGCTACCTCTTGATTTACCCACTTTGCCCAAGGCAAAGTGTACTTTTGTGTATGACCTCATTGAAACTTAGTTGATGTCGAGCAGGTTATTTAGGTCGATATAAACATATAATCAAAGATATGTCAATAGTTTAATTTTCAAGTTGCAACACTTGACCCATGTATTCAAGAATTGCATGTCTTAGTGTGATGTTGAGCTTTATGACTTGTATTATGCCCAACCTTGTTTCTTTTCTTGTGAGATTTGACATCGTGACTTAGGTTAAATGAGAACTTGCTTGTACTCTTGTTGAAATCCTATTGACTCGTTTTTATGTGCTTAAATGATTTAGGTAAAATTTCTTTCATTATGCCCATAAAGCCTAAAAACCGCCCCTATCGTTATCCTTGTAGCCCTTGGTTAATCATAAATTCTTTCAATTCACTTAAATACCCACCGTATCTTCATTCCTAACTCGGCCGCGAACTAAGAAAGAATAAAGAATCCCTCGAAAAGGACCCAAATAAAGGAGATAGAGAGGCCTTTTCCGCCAGACGCTTTGAATTGCAACGACACATGCCCAAAGTAGAAACAAGTGTCGAAAAATAAAAGGACAAAGAAGAAAAATTGAAAAAAAAATAATATGAGAAAAAATATTGAAGTCCTTGTTTGTGTTGAGGCTCGCAATAAAGTCCAAGGAATTGGAGAAGGACTGACACTCAATTGCTCTTAAGTTTATATATTTAGCCAAGTTCCTACGAAAACTTCCCACCTTATGCCTTAACCTACATTACAATCAAAATAAAGACCAATCTATCGTCATAAAAATTTGTCAAAGCGGAGACGTTGATGGCGGACAAATCATGACCTAGAGTTAAGGATGTCTCAGCGTAAGACACTTAGTCCAATACACAAGAGCGAAGAGTGTTGGTAAGGAAAACCATTATGCTCATTATATAATCTTGACTTATCCGATGGTCAATGCAAGAACTTTGAAAGATCACTGCTCCAACATGTTAAATGATCGTGCCCAATACTTGTTCAATCTTGATCGTAGATTTTGTTTGCCTTGAATCTGTTCTTTGCTTTCTTCTTTCGTCTTTTGGGCAACACATCCAAGATTGCTGATGTTGATTGATGATCCCATATTTGTGCTCATTTTTGGTCTTGTTTTAGGGTCTAGATCGAGTCTTTGTGTGTCTTTTTGTTTGTGTTTGTGTCTGGGCGGACACATTATAAAGGCAAGTACATTATGGGTAAGACAAAGAGATTCTATGCAAAACAGGTACCATTTTGGGCCTAAGAAGAGTGCATCCGCGAAAGAGGTTCTGAAGCAGAATTGAAGCATATGGTCACAAGACAATTGCTCACATTTTGGGTACAATCGCTCTCGTATTGGGCAAAGTAGCATGCAGGTTGGGCACAGTAGCAAACATCAAGAGTGAAGCTGTTGCGTTTGACGTCCTGACCAATTCATATACCACGCGGAATTTCATCCATCTTGAGCAAGATGTGAAGTGCAGAGGGCAAGACGAAGGACAAAACAGAGAAGAGAAACAGTGCTCGACTTGGGCACAATGTGCGTACGATGGTCTAGCAATTCGTCATGAAAGAGTGCGGAGCTAGGAATGGATTGGCCTTATCCAAGGAGTAGATAAGGAAGGATTGATTTCCTTCCTTATCCATGAAGATTCATTCAAATCAAATCTATTCTAAATAAGGAAGTTATCTTGGGCGCTATGTGGATTCTGTTGGAAGAGATAAACATGACAGCTGCGTCCAACCCTAGCTCCAGACCAACCAACCAATGGGTTGGGCCTGTGGCTCACGATTTGTATCTCTATATATACTACTTCACTTCAAGCCATTGTAATCCCATTCCCCATAACCCTTCATATCTAGAATTTCTTTCATGTACTTAGACTAGGGTTTTACTTAGTGTTTTCGAGAGTTTGCCTCTTCAGGGGCTAACGATTTTTTTATTTTCTTTTCGGCATTATGCCCATAATAATAAGTAAGTTTTCATTTTATTTCTTTTGTCTTTTTATTTACTTTAGTTCTAGGTAGTTATAAATCTGGTTCTGGGCAAGATGATGTGGACATAAACTAAGAATTCGTGAGGTCTAATATGGGCGTGATGATCTGCATGTATGTGTTCCTGAAGCACTAGGTCTAATTCTAAAATGTTCTTGTTGAGTCTAAGTAGTTAATAGGCCGTTAACATCTTGGGCACGATAAGTTCTCTAATAATTTCATGGTCAATGCATAGGGTGTCCCTTGTATCTGAAAGTATGACTGGTGTGGGTAAGTAGTCCGTGCTTTTGGGTACGAGAAAAGGCTGTTTCGGGTCTGCCTAAATCTTAATGCTTCCTTGGGCAAGGTTTCTATTGAAGTGTCTTCGTAGATGGTTGTCTAGGGCTAGGAGAGAACGTCTGGGGGTCTCAGGGGTGGCTCTAGATTTATATTTTATATGTTTTTGTTTTTATTTTCTGTATTGACCAAGACGTGTCCGTTGCCCAAGATAAATCTTTTTAGATAAATCCTCGTGGGATCGACCCTATACTTGCTGCTAGCTAACCCTAGTTGTGAGCATAGGAGAATTATAAATGTATTTTGACTGACCCGATAAAATGACAATCAGGGCTCTCGTCAAAATTGGCACCGTTGTCGGGGAGTTGTGTTTCCAGTAGTTTTCTCTTTTGTTTGCTTGTTTGGTTCTTTTTCTGTGTGTTTCGAACTAACCGTACAGGACAACTTCGTGAGTGATGCTGGGATCGAAGGTAAAATGCATGGTGACTAAGGAACATCTGTAAGGAGGGCAAGACAAGTGGACAGGAGCCCATCTATTAGTCAAAGGACAAGTCAATCCTACTCTGGGCAAGACGTGGTATGAAAAGGTGGAGTTTCCGGAACTCCAAGATCCAGTCGACGACTAAAGGATAGAGGCCACGTCATGCCCATGACGTTAACTCAGGCGCTGGCCAGGAGGCAACCTGGTATTATCCTTTTTTATTTTATTTTTTTATTTATTTTTTGTCTAAACCCTAGGCTAGGTAGTATTTTTATAGAGGGTATGGTTTGTTCTAGATGGACAGGAGCTTGGGCGTGTGTTAGCTTAGTGGTAGTGTGGTTAATGCCCGGACCAAAGGTCACGGGTTCAAGTCCACCGTCACGCGGCCTTTAAAATTTCTTGTAATGTTTGTTCAAAAGAAAAAAAGAAGAAGTAAGGATGAAGTCATTCAGAAGCTAGGGCACAACATATCTGCAAAAATTTCTTTCCAGATCCATCAGCGGAAGGCAGAGTGTACACTTGTCAAGCCCCAGATACAAGGAACTGCAGTCCTTGAGAACTTTGACTAGACTGGAAGGAGTCGCTGCAGCACATATGGAGATCCCCCAATCCACTCACTTTGCCATCAATTCTTACTTTGCCCACGACACATTCAGGTGTTTGGCTATACCCTTCTTCATAATTGTTTCCTCCCAATTGTTGTTAGCTGAAAATTTTCTTTTGAGTTTTATTTTATTATTAATTTTTTTTTGTTGAGTAGACCCTCTTATTTACCCACTTTGCTCAACGCAAAGTGTGTGAGTGAGAGATTCGTGTTTGTTTGTATGTATGTTGTTTTGAGTTTGTTTTGAATTGGCCCTCTTATTGATGCACTTTGCCCAAAGCAAAGTGAGTGTGTGTGTCTGTGTGGGAGAGCCTTTTCCTTACTTTTGTGTGTCAGTTGTGATCTCTTACTGACCCACTTTGCCCAAGACAAAGTGTGTGAGTGGGGAGTCATTGTTTTTTTTTTCGGTCGGTTGAATACCTCTTATCTTACCCACTTTGCCCAAGGCAAAGTGTATGAGTGAGGGGGTATCTGTTTTGTGTAGTAAGTCGGTATGAGTAGGATTTTTAGGTCGATATAAGCATGTTGAAATCTTTGATTTGTATCGTGCAAGTAGTTTAATTTTCAAGTTGTTAGCTTGACCGTATGTGGATGAATTATGAGCATGCCTTGTGAGGTTTGAGCTTTATATGTTGTATTATGCCCAACGCGCGCAGATTTTCTTTTCTTGTGAGATTTGACATCGTGACTTAGGTTAAAATGAGAACTTGCTTGTACTCTTGTTGAAATCCTATTGACCTGTTTTATGTGCTTAAATGATTTAGGTAAAATTTCTTTCATTATGCCCATAAAGCCTAAAAAGTCGCCCCTATCATTATCCTTTGTGTAGCCCTTTTGAGCCTGATAATAATTCTTTCAATTCACTTAAATACTGCCCTGATACACATTCCTACTCGGCCATGTGAACTAAGAAAGCAGTCAAAGAAGAAAAGGAAATAAAGGAGATAGTAGAGGCCTAAATCTAGGCAAGACGCTTGGAATTGTTTGAGGGTCATTAACCTGCCCAAAGTAGAAGAAGTGTCGAAAAATAAAAGGACAAAGAAGAAAAATTGAAAAAAAAATAATATGAGAAAAAATATTGAAGTCCTAAGTTGTTTGTGTTGAGGCCCGCAATAAAGGCAAGGAATTGGAGAAGAAACTAGACACTCTATTGCCCAGTAATGACTTCATTATGACCTTAGCCAAGTTCCTAAAAACTTCCCACCTTATGCCTTAACCTACATTACAATCAAAATAAAGACCTAATGATGAGTACATAAAAATTTGTCAAAGGGGTGGAGACGTTAGATGGCAGACAAGCCTATTGCATGACCAAGTTAAGGATGTCTCGAGCGTAAACACTTAGTCCAATACACAAGAGTGAAGAGTGTTGGTAAGGAAAAACCATTATGCTCATTATATAATCTTGACTTATCTGATGGTCAATGCAAGAACTTTGAAATTTGATCACTTGCTTATCTTATGTTAGGATTGATCGTGCCCAATATGACCCTTGATCTTGATCGTGCTGATTTTGTTTTTTGTCTTGAATCTGTTCTTTGCTTTCTTTTCTTTCTTTGTCTTTTGGGCAAGTTGCACCTACACTCTTGAGGACAAGCGTACTTAAAGTGTGTGCATGTGATGAGCCCATATTTGTGCTCATTTTTTGTCTTGTTTTAGGGTCTAGATCGAGTCTTTGTGTGTCTTTTTGTTTGTGTTTGTGTCTGGGAGGACACATTATGAAGGCAGGTACATTATGGGCAAGACGAAGACATTCTGGATAAAACAGGTACCATTTCGGGCATAAGAATAGTGCATCCGCGAAAGAGGTTCTGAAACAGAATTGAAGCATATGGTCACAAACAGTTGCTCAAAATCTCTCTCATCTTGGGCAAAGTAGCATGCAACTTGGGCACAGTAGCAAACAACAAGAGTGAAGTTGTTGCGTTTGACGTCCTGACCAATTCCTATATCGCGCGGAATTTCATCTATCTTGAGCAAGATGTGAAGTGCAGAGGGCAAGACAAATAACAGAAAAGAGAAGAGAAAGAGTGCTCAACTTGGGCACAATGTGCGTACGATGGTCCAGCAATTCATCATGAAAGAGTGCGGAGCAAGGAATAGATTGGCCTTATCCAAGGAGTAGATAAGGAAGGATTGATTTCCTTCCTTATCCATGAAGATTCGTTTAAATCAAATCTATTCGAAATAAGGAAGTTATCTTGGGCGCCACGCGGATTCTGTTGGATGAGATAAACATGACAGCTGCGCCCAACCCTAGCTCCAGACCAGCCAACCAATGGGCTGGGCCTCTGGCCCACGATTTGTATCTCTATATGTACTACTTCACTTCAAGCCATTGAAATCCCATTCCCCATAACCCTTCATATCTAGAATTTCTTTCAAGTACTTAGACTAGGGTTTTACTTAGTGTTTTCGAGAGTTTGCCCCTTCGGGGGCAAACGATAATAATAAGTATGTTTTCATTTTATTTCTTTTGTCTTTTTATTTACTTTATGTCTAGGTAGTTATAAATCTAGTTCTGGGCAAGATGACGTGAACATAAACTAAGAATTCGTGAGGTCTAATATGGGTGTGATGATCTGCAAGTGTGTGTTCCCGAAGCACTAGGTCTGATTCTAAAATGTTCTTGTTGAGTCTAAATAGTTAATAGGCCATTAACATCTTGGGCACGATAAGTTCTCTAATCATTTCAGGGTCAATGCATAGGGTGTCACTTGCATCTGAAAGTATGACTGGTGTGGGTGAGTAGTACGTGCTCTTGGGTACGAGGAATGGCTATTTCGGGTTTGCCTAAATCTTAATGCTTCCTTGGGTAAGGTTTCTGTTGAAGTGTCTTCGTAGATGGTTGTCTAGGGCTAGGAGAGAATGCCTGGGGGTCTCAGGGGTGGTTCTTATTCATAAGGGCAGATGAGGGTGGGGTAATAGTGTGCGTGATGCGTGACAGTATGGGCATTATTACTTTTCTACTGCCTAGAACCGATTGATGCATTCATGTAGTGAATAATTTTGTACCTATGACCGAGTCGAGTTTATGTTTATTGATTCGAACCATGATCTAGATTTATATTTTATTTGTTTTGGTTTTTATTTTCTGTATTGACCAAGACATGTCTGTTGCCCATAAATCTTTTTAGTGGCACCCAGTGACCAAGAGAAAGCTACACTCAACTCCTCATAGGATCGACCCTATACTTGCCGCTAGCTAACCCTAGTTGTGGGCATAGGAGAATTATAAATGTATTTTGACCGACCCGATAAAATGATAATTGGGGTGTCGTCATTGATAAAGCCCTGGCCCAGCTGAATGAGACTATAGTCAGCCTCTCCTCCATCCTTGTTGATAATGCCAAAAAAGGGGAAGGTAGTGACATGAGAAAAACATTAAGAAAGGACAAAGGCAAAGCTATAGTTAAAGACGAAATCCCAGTGCTGCAGTCTGAGATTGATGAAGTTGTTGTTGAGTTGGACGCAGAAGAACTAGCTGATAAGAGAGGAAAATGAAGCAAAATGATTCCCTATTGCCAAAGCTAGCGGAGCCAACCAGAAGAGTTCAATGATCCTCACTGGCTCTGTAACTTTGTGACTCAACGAAAGCAAGAGATGAAAAGCTTCCAAGAGCAGCAAAAGAAGAAGGAAAGCTCGCTCAATGCTGAAGAAAAGAAGTAGAAGAAGAAAAGAGCAAACATCAGAGCAGCGAAGAAGAAGCCTCAGGTACCAATGAACTGGAGAAGAGTAGACTCATGGATCCCAGAAGAGTTAAACGACAACTGGGAACATACAAAATTTGAGTTCATTGAAGACTACTACTTCCTGGGAGCTTACCCAAATACACCGCCAGATGTTGCGTTCAATATGCATCTGAATAAGCTATATCTTCAAGACATGATGACAACTAAAGCATTCTTCAATGCTGCAAGGACTGTAAAGATCAAGTTCACTGCTCCCCAACTATATCATCTCCAGCTACCGCTGATACCTGGAACTCGTCTCCCTGACAAGTCGCAAATCATCGCAGAAGTAAATAAATGGGCGATCAGGAGAAACATTTCCAAGGTAAATAATGAAGAAGAATATAGGAAGCTGGAACAGATGATCTTCAACCGTTACAGGTTGAGAACAGATGAGCAGATGGAAGAAGATCGAAGAAGAAATCAGCAGCAGCCGCAAGAATAAAGACCCAGCCAACTAGGATTGAAGTTTTTGTTTTATTTCAGTTTGTTAATCTTGTAATCTTTGTAACCATCTTTGAGGATTAATAAAACTGAAGTATTGTACTCTCAAGCTCACCCTGATGACAATAACTCTTTGTCCGGTCTCTGAACTCTGAATATGATTATCTGTTGAGTTTATTTATCGTTTCAACCCCACTTTCCTGTTAAGGGGGAAGTAGGTTGTTTTTCTCAGTTAGGTTTTGGCATCATCAAAAAGGAGAAAATTGTTGGGAGAATTCTAAGTCTTGATTTGATACCAAAACCCAACTGATCTCCAACCTAGTAGATGAATGCGCAAGCCTAAGTTGTGTTTTCCAGCTCGTCTGTTTGAGCTTTAGATTTTCTATGTATACAGGTAAGAAAGCTGAAGACAGCAGAAGACCCAGCTGGACCCAAAGTCAGCTGAAAGGTTTTTAAGCTGAACAGAGTTTAAGACTGAGCTGAGTCAGACTAAATAATGATAAAGCTAACTCATGTCAAGCAAAGAAGATTGGATCCAGCCAAGGAGATCCAACGGAGCAGAGTAAACCGAGCTGACTCAAGTCTAAGAGATCCAGCTGGAAAGATTCAGCTGAGCAGACAAAATGGAACTAAATCTGAAGATATCATTTCAAGTCAGATTCTCCAATCCAGCTCTAAATTCAAAAACCAGCTCCAAGATAGAGATCCCGGTATCAGAGAAAGTCAATATACATCGACCAATGAGGGATCGACATCGCATCATCCTAGAAAGGTGAACCTAGGATCTGACACAATGATGAAGACAGGTGAAGATATGCTCAACGGTAAATCGGTAGATCAGAGAGTAGGTGAGATTCAAACGGCTCTTCCAACGGCTAGTTTTGAATCTGTACCTATAAATACCAGTCTTCAACCTCAGAATCAGATACGAAAAACTCTCTAAAAGCTTTCAACGTCTCTGAAATTCTCAAGCATTCAAAGCTCTCAAACAGTTCTTAATCCTTCAAAGAACACTTAACCTTTAAGTGTCTCCTTTCCAGAAACTGCTTTTGTTTTTCGTCTGATCCCTAGGCAGAATTCATAGTAAATCCAAAGCCTAGTTCTGAACGAGTTCATCTAACTCAAAGTTCTTCATTGTAAGAACTCGTTCAAAGTTGGAAACCCAAACCCAAACCCTTCTTTACCCAAAAAAGGTTAAGTTAAGGTTATGCCGTCTCGAAGCGAGCAATTCAAGTGTTTAAGGTTTTTTCAGTACCCAAAAATTGAAAGGATTCAGGCTTCTACAGTGCCCGTAAACTGTTAGAACACAGCTCAAGTTCGAGCTGCAAAGTTGCTTGGTACTCATAAACCAAGTGGAAATCCTTAGTGGATTTACCAGTTAAATCTGGTCGTGGACATAGGAGTTGTTTCTCCAAACCACGTTAAAATCTCGAGTTCTTAATTGCTTTCTTTATCTTCTGCATTTTCTCTCTCTAAAGAACTAACTGCATAAACCTAGCACAAGTTTTCAAGTTAAAATTTTCTGGCTGTGTGACCCAGCCAGCTGCATTTTTCAAATCTGCTCAACTGGACTAAACTGAAAATTGAAACCCTAATTTTTTCTGAATCCTTGTAAAGGAAACGAGCTAAGTTTTTCAAACCACCACATTCCGCACCTCAGCTGAATTATCAGTCCAGCTGACCATCTTCGTTAAAAGTCAGCAGGATTTGTAACTAAGTTGTCACTCTGTTTTAAACTGAAAAAATTTCAATAAGTTTTATATTCGGTGTATTCACCCCTCTCTACACCGAAGACCTCGTTCCGGGACCATCAGAAACAATGCATGCTATTTATGGATGAAGCTTATATTATAAGCTTTTATTTTAATTTAGCATTTAATTAATCTAACAATATCTAAGGAGAATATTCTTGTCATCGTTATTAGTATAATTAAAATTAAAGCTTAAAATCTAAATTTAGATATTAATGGTACTTTGAGATCTAACTAAAGATTCATATCCAACATCTAATTATTACTATTGTACTATGCATTAATCTCTAATTAAATGTGTTAGCATCTTCATCCTCACTCATCTCTCTCTCGATAAACACACACGACTCACATATACACACACACTCTCAAGAACTCCATTGTCATCTTCCTCACCAAGCTCAAACATCAAGAGATCTAACTTCCAAATCATTCTTCAAAGGTTAGATCTATGTTTAAACATGTTTATAGCTTGAAATTAAGCATGAAAATTCCTTCTATTTCATCCAAAAATTTCGACTTTTTGGGTATGATGAATAGATGTTTTTGATCTTCAAATATTTTGTTAGATCCATGATTTAGAACCCATTTCTACCATTAAAACATGATGAATCAAACCCTAACACTAATTCTTGATTTTTTTCGAAAATATTGAATAAAATTAGGGGTTTTTGATTCATAACTTTTATGATCAAATTGATGATTTATATGAGTTTTTATGAGGTATATAAGAATGCTTTATAGTTTTATTTAGCAAGATTTGATCAATTATTAATTTATTTTAATTAAGGTTGAAATTGAGCTTAAAATTAGGTTTTTTTGATTTTGACCTTCTATGCTTAAATTGATGTTAAATTTGAGCTTATATGATGTTATTGAGCATGTGTATATATGGTTTGAATGAAATCGATCATCCCTTGGTTGAGAAGCATGAAATTCGAAATATTAGGGTTCATAATTTGGGGATTTTTTATGATGAATTTTTATGATGAAATTGATGATGGATTTGTGTATATGATGATGAATTAAGCTTGATTTAAATTTATAAGAATTTTTGGAGCTCAATTGATTGATTTTTAAAAATTAAAGTTTACAAAAATTTTAGGGCTTTTTGATATAAAGCATGAATTGATTAAATGATGATGTAATTAACCTCTATAATTATATCTAAGCATGTTATAAATTGAATTGGAGAGAAATTAATTATTTAAACCCTAAAAGATGAAAAAGTCAAAACTTTAAGTGTAGGATTTTGATTATTCTTTAATTTATTTAAGTAATTATGTTATAAATGAGGTTTATAATTTAAATGAACATGTTTGGAAGTGATTAGAATGAAATTGGGAATTTAATCCCAATTTTCTCAAAAAGGCCGAAATATATATGTATATAAAGGCCATGTATTTGATTTCTAATTGAGGAAATAATGATAGAAATGAAATCTACGTTAAAAATTAAGTGACGTAGAATTTTTCGGAATTTTAATACGATGTTTTGCAATTTTTTTATTTTCCGACTATTTTTCGAAGTCGAAGGTTGATACGTATAGATAACCTTGTTTGATGATGTGATTGTGTAATTATGATTAATATAGTGTAATAAGCTTATGGTATTAATTTGAGAATTTTCTGAGCTCGTTTGTCGAGTCGAACACGTTTTAAGTTTGAGGGTATGAATAGTGAATGATAAGTTTAATTGCTAATGATGTGCTAATGATGAGTTTAATTGCTAATGATGTGTTAATGATAAGTTTAATTACTAATGATGTGCTAATTATGAGTTTAATTGCTAATGATGTGCTAATGATGAGTTTAATTGCTAATGATGTATTAATAATAAGTTTAATTGCTAATGATGTGCTAATGATGAGTTTAATTGTTAATGATATGTCAATGATGAGGTTAATTGTTAATAAAATATTAATGATGATTGTATATGTTAATGATGGGTTATTAATGAGCTTATATTATAAAGAAGAGCTTAAATATTAATGAAATACTTATATGTAAATGATATGATTGATGATATGTAATGATGATTTATGTTAATAGTATGTTGATTATATGTTAATGATGAACATATATGTTAATGAAATGTTTATGTGTTAGTAATATGATAGTATGATTAATGATAAGCTTGAATGACTAATGATGTGATTAGTATGAGTTTAAATGTAAGTAAAGTACTTATATGGTTAAGTATGAAATGAAACGATTTGAGATGAAGTTATATATTTACTTATACTTCGTGAAGTCATGATCGATTAGTTAATGATTAGAAGTTATGGTTGATTAGTAGATGATTAAGAGTTAAGATTAAGATAGAAAGGTTTAAGTGCTAGTGCCGAAAGAAAACCCTAGAAGCCGAACCGAAGTAGAAAGTTCGTAGCATCGAAACAGCATCCATCATTCCTCATTAAAATCTTCTCGCTCTTATGCTTGAACCTAATCTTAATTGAAGGGTCGAGCGGGAACGTTAAGTAAAGGGGAATCGGGAAGTTAAAGCGTAAATTCAGCGGCTTCAGTATAGGTGGGCTTTCTAAACCAAAGTGTTGGTCCCAAGACAGATACCTTGGTGTAGAGGGGGGGTGAATACACCAAGGTTTAAAAACTTTTCCAAGTTAAAACTCTTTTCAGAGAGCTGGCTGTGTTCGATCCAGCTGGATGGCAGCTTGATCGACACAGCTGGCTGTGTGTGTGTGCAGAATGTGGTGGATTTGGAAAGTCCGTCTGTTGCTTCAAATATATTGCAAAGCTCTGTTTCACTTTTCAGTTAATCAGTTTATGCAGCTTGAAATGTATGCTCATGAGGGTTAGTAACATGCATAAAACAAAGCGATAAATAACAAAGCATTTTTAACGTGGTTCGGAGTAACACCTCCTACGTCCACGATCAGGTTCACTGGTAATTCACTACCACTTGGTTTCCAAGTACCAAGCAACTTCACAACTCTAACCCGAGCTGTGTTCCAACAGTTTGCGGGCACTGTCAAGCCTACACCTTCAGTTTACGTGTACTGAAGAACCTAACCACTCGAATTACACGCTTCGAGCAAGCGTACCTTTACCTAACCTTTCTGGGTTTGGGTTTGGGTATGGGTTTTCCAACTATGAACGAGTTCTTACAATGAAGAACAAGGAGTATGATGAACTCGTTCTAACTAGGCTTAAGATATTTATATTCTGATCTATTCTGCCTAAGACTGAATATGTGAACAACTAAGAACACAGCTGACTGGCTGGGTGTTCTTGAAAGATTTGGCTTTGAAGATCGTTGTTCATTTTTCTGTTTTCTTCTATTTCTTTAGTCGTCTCGCCAGCCTCCTATCTCTAATGATGGAGGAGAGATATATATCGGTGGAGATTCAAACTAGCCGTTGGAAGAGAGCCGTTTGAATCTTACCTACTCTTGTTGACTTCTGGCCTTTAATCTACGAAGTAGGTCTGCATCTGCAGAGGCTAGTTCTTCTCTGATCCTACTGCGTCAGATAAGATCTTCTGACATCGGGATCTTGTCTTTGAGAAGGTCTTCGTCTTCGAGCTGCTAAGCGTTTCTGCTGTATCTTCAGCGGCTTGGACTCTGCTGTGTCTTGACTCTGAGCTGTGTCACTGACCTGAGCTGTGTTTTAGACCTGAGCTGTGTCATCGACACTAAGGTGGGTCTTTTACACTGAGCTGGGTCTTTAACACTGCGCTGGGTTTCCCTCACTGAGCTGGGTCTTGATACTGCAGGGTCTTTGACTCTGCTGAGTCTGCTCTGCTGAGTGCTTAAGTTGTCTGCTTAGCTGTCTTCTGCTATGTCTTCTGCTGTGTCTTCTGCTGTCTTCAGCGATTCTACCTGTAAACTAAGAAACTCTATAAGCTCAAACATGTGAGCTGAAAAACGCTTAGGCTTGTGTGATCATCTACTCGGTTGGGGTCAGCTGGGTTTTGGTATCCAATCAAAACTCTATTAATTTTCCCAACAATTTCCCCCTTTTTGATGATGCCAAAACCTAACTGAGAAAAACAATTTACTTCCCCCTTAATAAGAAAACGGGTTTTCAAAAGTTTAAACATACACAGCAGGTAAATCAAATTCAGAGTTCAGTGCCTGGACAAAGAGTTATTGTCATCAGGGTGAGCTTGAGAGCAAAAACGAATTTTTCATTAATAAAAGAAAATATTACAATTTTACAATTTTACAAAAATTCAAAAGACAAAAATTCCCAGATGACTGGGTCTTCAGCTTTGCTTCCTCTGCTGCTGATTCTTCAGTCTTTCTTCTTCAAGCTGTTCATCCGTTCTTAACCTGTACCGGTTGAAGATCATCCGTTCCAGCTTCCTATATTCTTCTTCATTACTTACCTTGGAAATTTTTCTCCTGATTGCCCATTTGTTTACTTCTGCGATTACTTGCGATTTGTCAGGGAAATCGGTTCCAGGTATTAGTGGAGGCTGGAGATGATACAGCTGGGGAGCAGAAAATTGGATCTTTGCGGTCTCTATAGCATTGAAGAATGCTTTCGCAGTCATCCTATCTTGATGTAAGAGCTCATTTAGATGCATCTTGAAAGCAACATCTGGAGGCGTATTTGGGTAGGCTCCCAGATAGTAGTAATCTTTAATGAACTCGAATTTTGTATGTTCCCAGTCGTTGTTTAATTCTTCTGGGATCCATTCATCTATTTTTCTCCAGTTCATTGGCATCTGAGTCTTTTTCTTCGATGCTCTGATGTTTGCTCTTTTCTTCTTCTGCTTCTTTTCTTCAGCATCGAGCAAGCTTTCCTTCTTCTTCTGCTGCTCTTGAAAGTTCATCATCTCTTGCTTTTGTTTATTTACAAAGTTGCAGAGCCATTGAGTATCAATTATTTCTTCTGGCTTGGCTCCGCTAGCCTTGGCAAGAGGGATGATCATTTTGCTCCATTTTCCTCTTCGTCCAGCTGGTTCTTCTGCTTCCAGCTCAGCAACAACTTCATCAATCTCGTATCGCAAAGACTTGGATTTCATCTTTAGCTACAGCTTTTCCTTTGCCTGCCCTTGATGTTTTTACGTTGTCATTACCTTCCCCCTTATCTTCTCCCTTTTTGGCATCATCAACAAGGGTGGAGGATAGGTTGACGATTGTCTCCTTTAGCTGGGCTAGGGCATTGTCAACATCAGCAAGCTTGGCTGTGTTGTCTGCTGTGATGAGGTTGAGCTGTGTTGTGCTGGTATTTCCAGCTTTGAACTGAGTGTCCAGCTCTTTGTAGAGGTTGAACAGTTTTTGAATGTCAGTCCTGTTAGAGAGCGTTTGTTGTTGTAGAGCTTGTAGCTAGCTGGATAAGTCGCTGTAGCTGCTTTCCAGTGGAGCTTGAAGGCTTGAAATGATCTCAGGAACTCTCTTCTCTAGATGATGTGACTGATCAATGCGATGCGATACGAGAGATTGCTTGAGATCTTCACTGGTGCTTCTTTGTAAGTTCTGGGCAAAAGAGTAAACTTCATCAATGGACTGTCCATGACAATGGACTTGCCATTCTACAGCTGTGATGCGCAGAAGGGTGTCAACATCTGATTTGAGTTTATCCTGGAATAGGATTTCCTCAACTTGTTTGGCGATTTCGTCCTTCATTGCATCAGAAAGCATGGCATCGGAATCCGTTTGGGTCCCGGATTCGACTTGTCTGGGTTTGACTGCCTCGATCTCGACCAGTGAGCGAGTGTCATTGGCAATTGGACTAGGTGGTGCAGCTTCTGCGGGCTCAACGGTTGCAAGAGTTGGCTCGTTTTCAGTCACCATTGCCTCAGCTGTGTCGGCATGTACAGCTTCCTTGGCAGTCTCAACTGGAACAATCCAGCTGAGAGTCTGGAGGTAGAAGTTGGCTCTCACGATTACCTCATCAGATGGTGATACTTCATCTTGCTTAGTCTTCTGGATGAGAGTTTGGATTAGCTCGTCTTGATGCAAGAAGGCATCCTGAAGACTTCCAAATCCGAAGATCTCCTGTAGAGCAGCTTCTTCGGCTTTGAGCTTGTTGAAGGAGTAGAGCTCCACAAGTTCCTCATTTGCGTACCAAGTAGTCATTTTGGTATCAAGGTAAAATTTGAAGTCACTTACGAAGACTAATGCGGCGGGGAGCGAAACAAGAGACGGGTATTGTTGTAGTGCGCTTTTTACTTCTTGAAGCCTGAGGTCATCGAACCTCATGATGGTGGCAGCACGTGCAACGGCTCTGGGACTGAGGATTTCAACTTCCTCAGAAGTAGTGGGGCTTGAAGGTTCAGCTTGGTTTTCATCATCCAGCTGTGAAGGAGCATCAGCTGGATGGGGCTCTTTAGGTGAGCTGGGAAGAGAAGACAGTTCAGCTTGGGAATCAGCTGTCTGTGAAGACGCTTCAGCCAACTGAACATTTGTCTGCTCTCTTAAAGAAGATGGTTCTTTGGGAGGAGAGCTGGGTGCTGAATCTTGGGTGTGTGGAAGCAGGGAGGTTTCAGGTACTGAAGAATTGAAAGGGGAATCTGAGATGTGTACCTGAGGATGGGATGGAAGAAGAGATTGTTGAAGAGAAATTCCAGCTGATTTGTAGTCAGCTAGAGTGGGTTGTGAGAATGCTTGAAAAATTTGGCGAAGGGGAATAGCATCCTCTGGGTCTGGGAGAGAGACCACTATTTGACGTTCTTCAACTTCTTGTGATGTTCTCCCAAACTCCCTTCCATTGTCTGAGCTGGAGGAGGATCCCTGAGCTGTCTCCTCAGTAACTGGTCCCCACTGAGTTTTCTTCTTTTGGACAGGTGAGGTTGTGGGAGTGGATTCCGATCCAGCTGGCTCAACAACTGTTTTCTTTGCTGCCTCCTTAGCTGGTTTGTTGGCTGCCTTGAACTTCAGCTTCTTCTTGGCAGGTGGAGATCCAGCTGGCTGTGTCTCCTCTGGTTGCTTCCTTTTTCTTGCTTGAGAGGGAGAGGCAGTCTGATGCTTTGCCTCGTGTGCCCTCTTCTTCCCATCAGGGGCTGCCTTCTTCAACAAGTCAGTGAGCTGACTTGGCTTCTCAAACAGTATTCTGGACACAGAAAATTCTTCTGTGTTATGCCACTTGATTTGCCTTCCGGTAGAGTAACTTTCTATTATGCACGCTACTTTGGTGCATAGATAGATTGTCTCTTTACAGCTATACCGGGTGAAGCTGTCATCTTCAAAATGAATCTTTTTAGATTCATTTTCCAATTTTCCCATGAAGTATGAGAACCAATCCACAGGGTCATTTCTGAGGATGGCTATCATTGGTTTCAGTTTGGGTATGCTGATCTCTCCTTGAGATCCAGCGATACCGAGGATGCACTTCTGGGTGACATCCAGAAGTAATCTGTACTTGGGCTTGAGCAGGAGCTTGGACATGCTCGCCCTGTACGGTTCTGGCTTGAACAACATCTTATCCAGTTCGATCTGGATTTCTTCTCTGGTGTAATTATCTGGGGAGCGGTCCCCAAGAGTCTTCAGGCCGAACAGCTTGTTCAACATCCGGTTGATGTTGATGTCAACGTCCCACGGAGTTGTATGTCCAGTCTTCTCCTTGATTTGCAGAGAGACGTTGGAACGGAGTCGGTCATCACGGTTAGACATTTCTAAGAAAAACTCTGCCACTTCCCGGCGGAAGATGTTCTTCGGTCTTGCAGTCGCCCACTGCAAAAGTCCGGCATTTTCGATGAGATCCAGAACATCCTGGAACTCCGCATTCTGGTAGTTCTTGAGAGTCAGACAACTCTCAAAATGAAGCTTTGACATCAAGTTCTCAGTCTGGCTTGCTCTTGGTGTAGTCTTCTTTCGTGCCATGATTTTCTTCTGTAGCAAGAGGTTGGAAAGACGAAGATACTCGGGGAGCGTATTAGCAATAAGATAATCAAGAATCTGAGATATGAATTTTAGATAAGTATGAGCGATAGTAAATATGGCGAAGATTTGCAAATTTTTGATAAATATATCAATTTCCCATTTTGATTAATGGTTGAGATCTTGGCAATTGTATTGAAGATCTGCGGCTGAGAGAGATTTTCGCAACACGTCCTATGACGTGTGAATATTGAGTGTATGTCACGCGCGCGTGAGGAAGTCGAAACCTTCTGACTTCTGACTCAGTTCTCTTGAGCTACAGTGTTCTGCATGCTTTTCATTAAATGCGATGGGATGTATAGCTTGCAGAATAATCCATTTAAGGAATGTTTGGATGTTTGAATTAAATTCAAAAAACTTTATCCTTACAATGTATATTACAACAAGATATATAATAAGCAAAATCTGCAAACCCGTCAGCTGATCATTGTAGTCAGCTGATACCACTGCTGTATTCTCTTCTGCTAGATTGAAGGTTCTCCTCAGCTGAGTATCTTGGTGATTAGCTTGAAGCTTCTTCAACTGAGTTCTCTTTAGCTCTTCGATTGTTGTCCAGCTGAGCTTTATTTCCTTTTAGCTGGATAATCCTTCGGATCTGAGCTTTTGGGATCCATCTGGGTTTGTTCTCCCTCAGTTGGATGAACTTTTCTTTCATTAGGATTGAGCCGTCAGCTTAATTCACACCTTCTTGACTTAGATTTCAGCAGGGGTGCTTCTGTGTTAATTTTTCCAATAATGGATTTCTTCAGAAGTTGATAAGACTCTTGGATGATGTCAGCTGGGTTAGAGAATCATTTTGATTACTCTGATGGTTCAGTTTTCCCTCCAGTTGGTGACTCCAGCTGAGTCTATCTTGGTGATTGCATCCTGCTGGGTATTCTACTTGATTTTGCTGATTCTTTCCAGCAATGTAGAGTTCCCCCTCGATTTGATAGTAGGTGGCTTCTCTATTCCTTCCTTGAGACCAATGTGCTCAGCTGTATGACTGGCAGCATATTCTGTTATGCATCCCGGCTGTCTTTATTTCACAGTTGGTCGCAGTTAGCTAGCTGGATTTCTACATCTTCTTTGCTCCTCGATTGAGAGATTCCTGTACAAGAAAGATTCCACGACAGTATGCAATATAATGATTAAAAAAAATTAAGCTTTGAAGGATCTGTTCAGGTGACCACTATCAGCAATGAAATGCTGAATTGACAGATACAGTGATCTTTTGAACCACTGCTCTGATACCAATTGTTGGTCCCAAGACGGATACCTTGGTGTAGAGGGGGGGGGTGAATACACCAAGGTTTAAAAACTTTTCCAAGTTAAAACTCTTTTCAGAGAGCTGGCTGTGTTCGATCCAGCTGGATGGTAGCTTGATCGACACAGCTGGCCGTGTGTGTGTGCGGAATGTGGTGGATTTGGAAAGTCCGTCTGTTGCTTCAAATATATTGCAAAGCTCTGTTTCACTTTTCAGTTAATCAGTTTATGCAGCTTGAAATGTATGCTCATGAGGGTTAGTAACATGCATAAAACAAAGCGATAAATAACAAAGCATTTTTAATGTGGTTCGGAGTAACACCACCTACGTCCACGACCAGGTTCACTGATAATTCACTACCACTTGGTTTCCAAGTACCAAGCAACTTCACAACTCTAACCCGAGCTGTGTTCCAACAGTTTGCGGGCACTGTCAAGCCTACACCTTCAATTTACGGGTACTGAAGAACCTAACCACTCGAATTACACGCTTCGAGCAAGCGTACCTTTACCTAACCTTTCTGGGTTTGGGTTTGGGTATAGGTTTTCCAATTATAAACGAGTTCTTACAATGAAGAACAAGAAGTATGATGAACTCGTTCAAACTAGGCTTAAGATATTTATATTCTGATCTATTCTGTCTAAGACTGAATATGTGAACAACTAAGAACACAGCTGACTGGCTGGGTGTTCTTGAAAGATTTGGCTTTGAAGATCGTTGTTCATTTTTTTGTTTTCTTCTATTTCTTCAGTCGTCTCGCCAGCCTCCTATCTCTAATGATGGAGGAGAGATATATATAGGTGGAGATTCAAACTAGCCGTTGGAAGAGAGCCGTTTGAATCTTACCTACTCTTGTTGACTTCTGGCCTTTAACCTATGAATTAGGTCTGCATCTGCAGAGGCTAGTTCTTTTCTGATCCGACTGCGTCAGATAAGATCTTCTGACATCGGGATCTTGTCTTTGAGAAGGTCTTTGTCATCGAGCTACTAAGCGTTTCTGCTGTATCTTCAGCGGCTTGGACTCTGCTGTGTCTTGACTCTGAGCTTTGTCTTTGACCTGTGCTGTATCATCAACCTGAGCTGTGTCTTCAACCTGAGCTGTGTCACTGACCTGAGCTGTGTTTTAGACCTGAGCTGTGTCATTGACACTAAGCTGGGTCTTTTACACTGAGCTGGGTCTTTTATACTGAGCTGGGTTTCCGTCACTGAGCTGGGTCTTGATACTCCAGGGTCTTTGACTCTGCTGAGTCTGCTCTGCTGAGTTCTTAAGTTGTCTGCTTAGCTGTCTTCTGCTATGTCTTCTGCTGTGTCTTCTGCTGTCTTCAGCGATTCTACCTGTAAACTAAGAAACTCTATAAGCTCAAACAGGTGAGCTGAAAAATGCTTAGGCTTGTGCGATCATCTACTCGGTTGGGGTCAGCTGGGTTTTGGTATCCAATCAAAACTCTATTAATTTTCCCAACACAAAGAAATAACGAATGTGATTATATGATTATATATGTGATGTTTTAAATGATTGACTTGCCAAACGTTTTAAGTTTTTGTATGTTACCATCTACCAAGGAAAGACGAATTCGGTCCTACGTAAGGTGGGATTTGTGTACACAGTTTGTAATCGTGCGCCTTTTTTTTTGGTGGGCCGGTTACAAGTATTTGAGAAGGAGGCCTACTTCTCAGCACTATTAAGTGATAGTAGATTTGGTACATACATGATAAGTATTTTTGACTCGAGTCACTTATATTGAAAGAAAACGTTTGAGCATGCATAGGTTTGTTTTTAAAAGTTTACTTGTGTTATGCTTTATGGCAAGCTTCAATCTATAGCTCTAAGCAGTAGTTTTCAATTTATTATGGCATGTGTCCACTGAGTGCGAAAGTACTCAGCCCTGCATGTTATTTCTAAAATGTGCAGGTTAGCTCGGATGGAGATGGAGTGTGCTGGGCAGGCTTTTGTTGTTGACCTCTTGAGATGTCAGTTTAAACTTGAGCACGGTTATATGTCTTCATACATATAACCAAAACTATTTTTTCCGCTGCAACACTCTGAACTTATTTCAGTTTTTGTTGTTTTGATATGATACTTATGTTATGAAGTGTTAAACCCTGAATTTCAGTCTACTTAACTCTGATACGAGATGGTGTAGCTTCTTGAGCATTCTCGTTGATCTTTGGTAAAATTTGATATATGAATTGCCGCTTCTGAAAAATTAATGATGTCGTTGTTTGTTATTTGCATTGATCTTCGTTTGGCTTGAGAGCATGATTTATTGTATGTTTGGTTCTTGTTTGATAACTTGGGTCGTTATCTATTCCTTTGGTTAATCATAAATTGTGTACATCGCGGGACCCACCGGCTTAGTCATCTTCACTCTAAGTCGGGTTGTAACATCGATTTTCAACGGATAAGCGGTGACTCAACTTGCTAGAAATTATTTAAACAATCTCTACCTAATTTTCTACTCGCTCTGTCCCAACAAGAGTAAGAAGATAAAAAGTGGTGGGTCCCAAGCCTTTTGAAGGGTTAATTATTTCTTTTTTGGATTGAGACCTTATTTTTACGACAGACGAAAAAGGAAAGAGGGACCTTGCTATTGGGACACAAGGAGTATGTCATTATCCATGTGGTTTGACAACATTGTTGAGTATTTACTCAACTATATAAATATACTAAAACTGAATGTCGCGCCCCGATACCCTGGCCTATGCAGAATGCCGGGCCGCGATGCTGACAACATACTTTGAGGATTTGCAACAGAAAAATATTTGAAAAATGTTTATTTTGCTAAGTCAATGATTAATGATTAGTAAGAATATTCGTTACGAATTATCAAGTCAAAATGTTGGTTAGGTCCCAAGTATGAGGACTTCGACCTCGCAATGGAAGCAAAGAAAAGTTTCCATCGATCACCCACGACGATCGAGTTATCGGTACGAAGAAATGAAATAAGTTCAAGTTTGTCAAAGCAATAAATTACAAACAAACTATGGGTTCACCATAGGCACATCAAATTAAAGATGACGAACCAAAGGACCGTCACCCAAAAAAAACTTTGGAAACCATAACGTCCGCCTTTATCCTGTCGCTCATCCTGCATTAGGGAAAACGATGCAGAGGGCTGAGTACAAAGCACTCAGTGGTTCCATGCCCCTCTTTAAAAACATTTATGAAAGCACTAAGATATATCATGCTCATTTTTATATAAAGGGCATTATTAGTTAGAAAATACTTCCCCCTTTATATACTTTAAAACATTTAACATGAGCCTAAGCTCAAAATATAGGTGCCCCAATTTATAGCTCTCATTCTTGTGTTACCAAACCCGAAACAATTAGTCGGGAGCCACTCTCACTCAATTGAACCGTCCTTTATTGAGACAAGGGGTCAACGTCTTTCAGTCCCTCTCATGTCCAGTTTATCGTGTACACTACCTTGGTTTGTACGGAGCTCAAGGCCGATCGTCGTTGAATAATTTGGCATATCAATGCCAAGAGAAAACGGGATTACCATTTCTCAAGTAACCACAAGTAATTGAGAAACAAACATTTAACATGCATATCAATTTAAAAAAAGCTTTTGTGTTTAATAACCCGAAATGTTACCTCGTGGGAATCTAACCCACACTTGAAAATAGGATAACCCACCTTTCACTTCTGAATAGATAAGTCCGATCCTTGAGTACTATTGTCAATGTTTCCTAGCCTCCAAACTCTCAATTGTCGGTCTGTCTCTATCTCTATCTCTTGTTTCAACTCTAAACACCTAGAATTGACTCGCAAGAGAACGAGATCAATGTAGCGCGTCAAGCTAACCCAAGTCGTATTCTCAAGGAAGGCTAAACAGGACAGACACTCCTAATATTACTTACACAGAAAATAAAAACAATCCTAAACATTCTAAACCAAGGATTTGATAGATCAAAAGCTAAACGAGCTAAAGAATTCGAAGTATCAAATAAATAACGAGAAATAACAATAAAAGATAAACAAGAATGGAGGGATTAGGGCTTAGATTCTTCTATTTAATTCCTCACCAAGCTTGATTTATATTAATTCAATTAATCAATTCGCATAATCCACTTCAACAAAAGATTAACATCATTAACTCTCGTTTCAATCCGTTAAACCTTTAAGACTAAATTATACGATTAAGACTAATTATTATAAATGCATTTCCGGTCAATATAATATTGAAAGAATTATGATCGAGTAGCAGATTCATCTATCGATCTCATCTACTACCTAACAATATCAAATAATGGCCAATTATTCAATATAAAGGCAAACAATTCAATCAATGAAGAATTAACAAACACCAAACAAGGATCGAAATTAAATCAAATATCTAAATCCTAATTGAAAAATTAGCTATCCATAGAACAACACATCGAAGAATAGAAAAATGAATTCATCAGATTAATCACAAGAAATAGTAAAAATCAGCAATCCTTACAATAAACGTGATGATAATCCACAATCGAAATCTCCAATGTTGTTTTTGTAGCCACAAAAGAAAATAAGAAAATATGCTAAGAAAACCTCTAAAAATTGTCCAAAAGGTGACTGCCTTCGAAAAATGAGAAGTGTCTTCTTAAAACAGAACCCTAGCTGAAGTAATAAACGCGCAGCAGCCGTTATAGAATTTCAGCGACCGTTGGCTTCCAACGTCGGCTGGGTGACGATTCTGCGAAGTTGATTCCAGCGACCGCTGGCCAGCGTCCAGCGCGCTCCCAAAGCCAGCGACCACTGGTCAAGCCAGCGCGCTCCCTAATCCAGCGATCGCTGGCTGCTTCTTCATGTCCATTTCTTGCGTTTCTTTTTAACTTCTTTTACATGCTAAATCCCATCATCTCAGTTGCTTTCTTCCCTTTAAATCTCCAAAACCTACATCCACCATAACCACACCACAAACAACCAAAGGTAGCCAAATACAAGAGACAAACGATGGAAAAATATGCAAAAACACACGAAAACACTACTCAAAAGCAACATAAAAACGACACACAAAATGACTAAACAAACCCCCCCACACTTAGCACTTTGCTTGTCCTCAAGCAAAACAATAATTTTGAGGAGAAAATCATGAAGAAATCAATATCAATAAATCATGCAAATCAATCATTTCAACAAAGCTTTCTTACTAGAATAATTATCAAACTCAAAAATTAAAGCAATAATCTAATTTAGCATGTTGCGCGTCAAATGAGAATCATCAATCCGAAAAAGAACCAAACAAGTAGTGACAAATGTTCTCTCTAACATTCAAGCAAGCAATTTTCTTCACTTATTCATTCAATATAGGACTTGAGAATAAAACTTAGGATAAAATTCATTAGGTAAACCCTTCAGACAAAATATCCGAGTCTCCTAATGTGGTTTCCCATAATCATCATGCAAGATTTCAAAACAAAAGCAACGCACGATAGGAGTAGAATCCATGTTACATCCCCTTATTTAAGTCCCTTTTTTTATTTAATTTAGAGGTATATAGATCAAAATTCACAAGGTTTGCCCTTAGGGGTTAACCCCAAGTATCCTTGTGTGGTTTTCCATGCTCATAGTTTACACTAGAAGAGCAGAGATCCTTATTTACCCCTTTTTTTTCTTTTTCTTTTCTCTTTTTTTTTTAATCAGAGAGAACAAAAGCCAAAACCACTAAGATAATTCTCATCAATCCAATTCTCAAAAGACACTACCCCACAATACAAATCATCACACTACTCAATCTCAAGACGACTCAAGTTCTAGAGGAAAAAACCACGGGAAACAATTCAAAAGCATAATCAATCAATAGAGATTACAAAAGATTGACGCCTCAAAATATATGGTTTCACTTATCGGAAAGAAAGAACTAAATGCAACAAAACACAAAACACAAAACAACAAAATCCACTAAAGCATCTCAAATTAAAAGAACGACCCCCCCACACTGAAAACTAGCATTGTCGTTAAGGCTAACAAGATAACCCGACAAAGAGTAAAAAGTAGAGATGGTACGCCCCTAAATTTGGAAGAGCCATCTATGGTAGGAGTCCCCAACTATCCCAATGGGAAACCTGAAAAACAAAACACAAAACAAAAACAAAAACGACCAAAACAAACCAATATCTATAAAAAAAACTAGACACAACGCACACTAACTACAATAAAAACAAACTCTGCAGCAGTGAGAAGTCACTGCTCAACTGGCTGAAATGGTGGTTGAAACAGTGGTGGTGGTGGTGGTGGTGGTGGTGGTGAATGAGCAATAGTCCAAGCACTCCATTGTGCTTCCAATACCGACAGCCGCTGCTCCTGAGTATCAAAGTGATGATAGACCTCCTGGCGGAACTCGTGGTGGAAGGCAGCCTGTGTAGAATCATAATGTTCCCGGAATGACCTCCAGTCATCACGCAACATCTGGAAATCATGTGACGGCATGGTGATAGGGAAAGGATCGGACTCTGGAACGGAGACAAAGGAACATCCTCACCCTGTGCAGCGGAGGCCTCAGCTGAGGTTCCAATGCCGGCTCGACGGTTAGCAGCTACCATCTGAGCATTGAAGTATTCCCTAACACAATGGCGTTGGGAATGAGGAACCAGCTTCTTTCTATCCAAAACAATTTGACCGCCCTTTAATTCACTGAGGTCTATTAAGTACCGAGCACTACTTTTTGATCCAGAGGCACAGCTCCCCCAGAATGTAAGACACCAAGATGTCTAGCCAAACCAGTAATGAATGTAAGAGCAAATTATGGTTTTTGTCGTGGCACACCAAAGAAGATAAACCTCAATATAATTAACTTTGTTAGCTTGCTCCTTGCCCAATATGTTGTAGGCGATGAATTTGTGCACAATGGCCAATGCTGGGTCTTTGATAAACCCATTCGGCATACCAGAGGAGTTCCAATTTTCGCACCCTGTAAGTTCTTGCCATGTAGCTGCTACATCAAACGACGGTGGCTTTTTCCGAGCGCCAGAAGTCAGAAAACCAAAAACATCTTTCATTGTGTTCAAATTCACAGAAAATTCTTGCCCCTGCATCCGACAAGTTATCTTCCTCTTGGTTTCGTCAGTCATTCTCATAGTGCTTATAAACTCATAGCACAATGGTTCATACCCATCAAGATCCATCTTAGCATATACCGATAATCTCACATTTTTCAACAATTGAAAGACTCTATTATCAATGCCCAAACTCTCCAACAATTTCCAATCTAAAGAACAAGGATGTGTAATTTCACACTTATCAAACTTTTGGAACAAATTACCTTCAAGATCAGAATATACCAGGAATGGTGTATTATAGTGTCCTCGGGCATTTTCTCTTCCATGTCATCCATATCCTCGTCTCGTGGTTGTGAAACATTCTTTGTTCGAGACATGATTAGGAATAGAGAGGAACTGAACTGAAGATGAAATGAAGAGCACAACGACAGCTGGAGTTTAGCGGCGGCTGAATGTGGGCGCGGCTGCTGGAACACGGCAGCGGTGGCTGAAAACAGACGGCGGCTGGGCTGAGGCAGCGGCTGGATGAAGGTGGTAAGAACAGTGGAAGAAGGCGGCGGGCTAGAGTCGGGTGGAAGGACAATGAGCGGTGGAATGAAAGCGTGAGAATGAGAGGTGCTGAGAAAAAAAACTAGGGCACCATAACTTGCCCTTTATAGTGTAGGACAGCCAGCGAGTGCTGACTCCCAGCGATCCCCGTCCTCGCGCAAATTTTTATTTCCAGCGCTTGCTGGATCCCAGCGCCGGCTGGGCTGAAATCTGTGAACACACCTTCCAGCGACCTCTGTCTTCCACCGATCCCCGCCCTTGCGCAAATTTTTATTACCAACTGTCGCTGGATCCCAGCGCCGGCTGGGCTAAAATCTGCGAACACACACTCCAGAGAGCGCTGGATTCCAGCGGCAGGTAGGTGCCCTTTTTTTTTAACAACTCTTGCTTCCTCAAGCCACGGATTCGAAACCCTACAAGACAAACAAATCCAAAACAAAAGAAACAAAACTATTAGAAACAAACAAATCATGGGTTGCCTTCCATGTAGCGCTCGTTTAATGTCGCGAGCTCGACTAAGCTGATTCAATGATATGTGGCAGCGTTGAGCATAACCAACTCGATGCCTTATTTCCTTGATTGGCCTTCAAAATATGGCTTAACTCGATGTCCATTGACTGGAAATGATTCATTCGTCCATGGATTAAAAACTTTGACCACCCCGTACGGGAAGACTTCTTCAACCACTCACTCCATCGGGATCTGAGCTTACTAGGGAACAACCGAAGACGCGACTTGAAGACAAGCACTTTCATTCCCAGTGTGAATTCTTTTCTCATAATTCGCTTGTCATAAAGCCGCTTCACTTTATCCTTGTAAATTTTTGCATTTTCATAAGCTTCATTCCTCAATTCATCCAATTCCGAGATCTGTAAAATGCCTTCCTCCCCAGCACCTTGCAACTCAAAATTGATAGCTTTGATTGCCCAAAAAGCTTTATGCTCTATTCCAACTAGCAAATGATATGCTTTGTCATAGACCAAGCGGTACGGACTCATGCCCAAAACCGTCTTATAAGTCGTTCTGTACGCCCATAGAGCATCATTCAACTTAACAGATCAATCCTTTCTTGAGACTTTTACAGCCTTCTCAAGAATCCCTTTTAATTTGCTTATTGCCCTTCTCCGCTTGACCAGATGTCTGAGGATGAAGAATTACCCAATATAAGCCGGATTGAAGAATCTTCTGAGCTGTCTTTTGCCCTCCAAAGTGGCCTCCACAATGTGATGCATGACACCACATTAAAACATCTTGTTGTTCCTTCTCTAGGACACAACGTCGAATAACCTCATCTTTTCCCATATGAAAAAGGTATGGATCATCCCAATAGTAGTTCCTACAACTTGCTAAAAATCTCTTCATCTCTTGAGAGGTAAGGTCAGGACGGAGTTCACCACAAGCAAGATAATTTACAATATCGGCAAACCAAGGTACAGAAGAAATCTCTAAAGCATGCTCATATGAAAATATATCAGAAATATCATCATGCTCATGAGATGCAATTAAAGTTCCTTCATTAGAAAGACGAGACAAATGATCTGCTACAACATTCTCACTTCCTTTCCTATCTTTTATCTCAACATCAAATTCTTGCAATAACAAAATCCATCTAATCAATCGAGGCTTTGCTTGGGATTTAGTGAGAAAATGCCTAAGAGCTGCATGATCACTGTGCACAATAACTTTATATCCTATAATATAAGACCTAAATTTAACCAACGAAAAGACGATAGCCAACAACTCTTTTTCAGTGGTCGTATAATTTACTTGAGCACTATTCAAAGTTAGACTCGCATAATAAATCACACGAAGCATTTTATCAACACACTATCCTAAAACAGCTCCCACATAAGAATTAGATGCATCACACATAATTTCAAACGGTAAAGATCAGTTAGGAGCAATAACAACAGGAGCAGAAACTAATTTTTCTTTCAAAATGTTATCAGCAAGCAAACACTTATCATCAAAATCAAAAGAAGCATCCTGAGCTAATAATTGACACAAAGGCTGACTAATCTTAGAGAAGTCTTTTATGAATCTACGGTAAAAACCAGCATGACCCAAAAAACTTCTAACCCCCTTAACATTTATAGGTGAAGGTAATCTTTCAATTACATCCACCTTAACTTTATCAACACTTATTCCATCCTTAGACACAACATGACCGAAAACAATCCCACTGGTCACCATGAAATTACTCTTTTCCCAGCTTAATGTGAGATTATTTTCAATACATCTTTCATGCACACGGTCAAGCTTGTTCAAACAATCAGAAAACGATGATCCAAAAACTGAAAAATCATCAATGAATACTTCAATAAAATTTCCAATCATATCAGAAAAAATCGAGAACATGCACCTTTGAAACGTACCTGGTGCATTAAAAAGCCCAAAAGGCATTCTTCGACAAGCAAATGTCCCAAATGGACAGGTGAAGGTAGTCTTCTCTTGGTCCTCCGGAGCAATTGCAACCTGAAAATAACCAGAAAGGACATCTAAGAAGCAATAAAAACTATGTCTAGCTAATTTATCTAGCATTTGATCAATGAATGGAAGGGAAAAGTGATCTTTTCGGGTAGCTGCATTAAGCTTTCTGTAATCAATACACATGCGCCACTCTGTGATTGTTCGTGTAGCCACTTGCTCTTCCTTATCATTTTCAACCACTGTGATCCCTCCTTTCTTTGGAACCACATGCACTGGACTAACCCATTCACTGTCAGCCACCGGATAAATTATACCTTCAGCGAGCAATTTAAGGATCTTCTTTTTTATCACTTCCATTAGTGTTGGATTTAGCATTCTTTGCCCCTCTCGCACCGGGTATGCTCCTTCTTCTAGCACAATCCGGTGCATGCAAGTTGAGGGACTAATTTCCTTAATGTCAGCTAAACTCCACCCAATGGCTTGCTTATTCTTTTTAAGTACAACAATTAATTGTTTTTCTTCCTCCTTTGTTAACTCGGCATAAATAATCACCGGCTTCTGATCATCTTTCTCTAAGAAAACATACTTGAGGTGCTTAGGAAGTTGCTTGAGTTCAAGTTTGATCGTTGTTTTCTGCTCCTCATCTTTTACTGCCAAGATCTCCATCATACATATACTATATTCCAACAGAAAATCCATCTCTTCTTCTTCTAGCTCTTCAAAACTGCTCTCAGAACTGCTTTCATGCACAAAAACTTTCTCGGCCAAGGCATCAATAGCATCTATATAAGAGCAATTATCAATGAAAGAAGAAATAGGAACTGCCCTATTACCATGCACAGAGAAAGATACAGTTTCACCTAAAACAGACATCGTCAAGGTTCTACTCTTAACATCAATGAAAGTGTTAGTGGTAGCCATAAAAGGTCTTCCCAATAACAATGTATGCTCTTTCCCTGTTTCTTGCACATTTCCCACATCAAGAACAACAAAATCAACCGGAATTATTAACCCACATACTTTCACAAAAATATCCTCAATAATCCCCTTAGGATATCGAACGAACCTATCTGCTAATTGTAAACACATTCTCGTGGGGTTTCAAATCACCTAACTCTAATTGCTTAAATATAGAGTAAGGCATCAAATTAATTCCAGCTCCCAAATCTAACATACCACATGCTTCCTTACCATTTCCCAAAGCGATTTTAATAGTAAAACTACCTGCATCACCGAGCTTTGGTGGTAGTGGGTGCTGCAGGATTACACTTGTCACTTCTGAAATGACAATCTTCTCGTCTTCCCCGAACTTCCTCTTTGTTGACGCCAACTCCTTCAAGAACTTTACATAACCTGGCACATTTCTAATCAAATCAAGGAGAGGAAGATTGAAGTTGACTTTTGACAAGAGCTTGTAAAACTCTTGGAACTGCTGATCTTGCTTCACATTCCTCAATCTACTCGGATATGGAATCGGAGGAGTATAAGGATTCTCTACCTTATGAAGTACATGTTCCTTTCATTTGACTTCCTTCTGCTCAGCTTTGTCCTTCTCAAGAGAATAACTCTTCTCTTCTTGCAGAACATCTTCCTTCTCCATAGGTTTTTCAACCTTATTTTCAATCACCTTTCCACTCCTTATAATAGTCACAGCATGTGCCTGCTCAAGTTGACTCGCCGACTTCCCTCCGTTGTTCTGTTTTGACAATTCACCCACAGTATTGGCCAATTGACCCACTTGAGTCTCAATTCGCTTCACTGAAGCCTCCACCGACTCAAATCTTTGCTGACTCGACTGGATAAAAGCCTGCAAAGTATCTTGCAAAGACAACTTTGTAGGTTGAGTCTGTTGATTTTGGTACTGTTGATGTCGGGGCAAAATTGCTGGTTGCTGTGCATGCTGCGTGTACTGTGGAGCTTGTCCTGCTCCTGCTTGCAAAGGTTGTTGAGGTTGCTGAGGTTGCTTCCAAGAAACCTTGGGATGATTTCTCCACCCAAGATTATAAGTGTGAGAAAACGGGTTATTCTACTGTCGAGACTGGTATCCCTGCATAGCAAAAACCTGCTCTTGTGGGTCGAGAAACTGTGCCTCTTCATCAAAATTAGGCTCAACCACCCTCTGACAAATATTAGCCCCATCTCCATACTCACCACATACTCTGCATGTCTCAGCAGACATAATCTGTTGATGTACCCCCTCAAATGGTCTCAGTAACTCCACCTTCCTAGTTAATTCAGCTAATTACTTCATCACATCATAACTAGGATTTGCTTCATTCACAGAAGCACGCTTTCCTCTGACACTTTTTTGTTGGGACGTAGTGGCCATTATCTCAAAGATGTTAGAGACATCCTCAGCTGTGTGATTGCCAATATCCCCTCCAGCAACATTGTCAATCATGTACCGAAAAGTCTGTGATAAACCATCATAGAAGAACAGGTTCAACAATTCTACAGGCAAATGATGATGCGGGCAATACTGCTGCAGACTCCTGAAATGATCCCACGCCTTGTGAAATGATTCACCCGTGGCTTGAGAAAATGTTACTATCTGAGCTCTCAAAGCCTGTGTCTTCTGATTTGAGTAGTACTTAGCCATAAACTTCTCATAAACTGTATCCCAATTTGCCAACGAGTTCAGCGGAAGAGACATAAACCATGTCTTGGCACGATCCTTCAAGGTGTATGGAAAACACCTCATCTTCAACTGATCCTCGTTCAGACCTTGTCGAGGAAAGGTCTGAACCACAGCATAGAACTTCCTGATAAAGTTCAAAGCATCTTCAGCAGGCATCCCATAAAACGATGGTAGCTGGTTGAAGTGAATATTCTTCAACTCATAATTCCTTGCTGCCTCGCCTAAGACGATACAAGAGGTCGCGGCCCCAATCACTGGGCGAGCGAAATCCCTCATATTTCGGACATTATTAGGAACAACCATCTCTGGATTCTGAGATTCGTCTCTTGAAGACTGACTTGATTCTTCTTTCTTCAAATTAGGCATTTATAATCCTCTTGGTCTGTTTATGTTATCAAATATGAGAGCCAACCTCTTGTTAAGACTACGTCGACCTTGCATACACAAACACAAAACACAAAAGAGAATCACGCGCACCTGTTGAAGAAATGAAGAAACGATAACTATAGATAAAAATAGGCTAAATTGCCTGTAAATTCCTGAACTTTTCACAAATTTTGGTTTTGCTCCTCATAAAAAAATTCAGCGTGACAATTCCCGAACTTTCTATTTTGTCTGATTTTGCATCCAAGGTAAATTCTTCCCAAATTGTGTACTACTTGGTAGACGGAAATTCCTACTTGTCATAATCGGTACACGAGTTAATATTTATCCAAACAATAAATTGCTCGTAATTTCCTTAACTTTTTTCAAATTCTGTTTTTGCTCATCACAAAAAAATATTTTGCGCAACAATTTCCAAACTTTCTAATTTGTCTGATTTTGCACAATTTTTTTTGTGATGAGCAAAAACAGAATTTGAAAAAAGTTAAGGAATTTACGGGCAATTTATTATTTTGATAAATATTAACTCGTCTACCGATTACGACACATAGGAATTTCCGGCTGCCAAGTCAGCACACAATTTGGGGGAAATTGACATTGGATGCAAAATCAGACAAAATAGAAAGTTCAGGAATTGTCAAGCTGATTTTTTTTGTGGGGAGCAAAACCAGAATTTATAAAAAGTTCAGGAATTTACAGGCAATTTACCCATAAAAATAAATACAACAAAAAATAAAAGCAACACTAAGAATTAATTCGCCTAAAGCCTTCCCTAGTAACAATGCCAAATTTTGATTCAACTCTAAACACCTAGAATTGACTCGCAAGAGAACGAGGTCAATGTAGGGTGATGGTCCCGGAACGAGGTCTTCGGTGTAGGGGGATGAATACACCGAAGATAGATTTTTGAAAACTTTTGCAAGTTAAAACTGAGTTGAGTGAGTGTTCAGTTATAAATCCTGCTGACTTCTAAGAAAGATGGTCAGCTGGACTGATAACTCAGCTGGCAGTGCGGAAAGTGGTGGTTTTAAAACTTAGCTCGTTCAGTTAGAAAAACTCAGATGGAAAACTTAGGTTTCAGTTTGCAGATTAGACAAGTTAAGAGATTTATGAGATGCAGCTGGCTGGGTCACACAGCTAGAGGAAAATGCAGTTTAAAAGATTGTGATATGCTTGATGATGTTAGTTCTTCAATAAATAATGCAAAGGAAAAATTAAAGCTATAAAAAACACATGGTTTTAACGTGGTTCAGAGAAAGAACTGCTACGTCCACGACCAGAGTTAACTGGTAAATCCACTAAAGAATGACCACTTGGTTTAACGAGTACCAAGCAACTTTGCAGCTCAAACCCGAGCTGTGTTCTAACAGTTTACGGGCACTGTAGAAGCTTGAATCCTTTCAGTTTCCGGGTACTGAAGAACCTTACGCACTCGAATTACGCACTTCGAGCTAGCGTAACCTTAACTTAACCTTTTCTGGGTAAAGAAGGGTTTGGGTTTGGGGTTCCAACTGTGAACGAGTTCTTACAAAGAAGAATTTATGAGTTAGATGAACTCGTTTAGAAACTAGGCTTAGGATATGAGAAGATTTCTGCCTAGATTACAGACGAAAAACTGAAGCAGTTTCTAAACAAGAAGCACTTTAAGATTAAGTGTTCTTCGAGGGATTATGAACTGCTTGAGAGCTTTGAATGCTTGAGAGTTTCAGAAATGTTGAAAGCTTTAGGAGAGTTTTTCGTATCAGATTATGTTGATGAAGACTGATATTTATAGGTAGAGATTGAAAACTAGCCGTTGAAATAGCCGTTTGAATCTCACCTACTTTCTGACTTGCCGATCTGCCGTTGAGTGGATCTTCACTTGTCTTCATCTTTGTGTCAGATCCTAGGTTCGCCTTTCTAGGTTGCTGAGATGTCGATTCCTCATTGGTCAAGGTATATTGACTTCTTCTGATACCGAGATCTCGTCTTAGGAGCTATCTTTTGAATCCCGAACTGATCCATGATATCTGACTTGATCAGATGTCTTCAGAGATATTTCCGCTTTGTCTTCTTAGTTGGATATGCTCTGTTGGATATGCTCTACTGAGTCTTCTATAGTCAGTTCAGCTTTCATGGCTCCGTTTGGATCTCTTCTTCAGTTTTCTTAGTTCTTTGCTTAAGTCAGCTTATTTAGGTTCTTTGGCTGACTTTCCTCTGCTTGAACTCCGTTCAGCTGGAAAACTCCTCAGCCGCTTTTTGCTCCAGCTGGCTGGGTCTTCTTCTTTTTTCAGTGTCTTCTCTTGTAAACTTAGAAAATATAATGCTCAAACAGGCGAGCTGGAAAAACAACTTAGGTTTGTGCAAACATCTACTTGGTTGGGGTCAGTTGGATTTTGGTATCAAATCAAAACTTAGAATATTCCCATCAATTTCCCCCTTTTTTGATGATGCCAAAACCTAACTGAGAAAAACAATATTAAAGCAGATAAGATTGACACAATTCAGAGTTGAGAGCCTGGACAAAGAGTTATTGTCATCAGGGTGAGCTTGAGGGCAAAAATAATCAGTTTTCATTAATCTTAAAAAAAAAGATTACAGAGAATACAAGATTAAAGAAACTGAAACAAATAAAACAAAACAAAATCCCAGCAGACTGGGTCTTCACTTCTGCTTCTTCATTCTTCGATCAGCTTCCAGCTGCTCATCAGTCTTCAGCTTATAACGATTGAAAATTAACTGCTCTAGCTCCCTGTACTCGTCTGAATTCTTTGCCTTTGAGATATTTCTCCTGACGGCCCAATAATTTACTCGTTTAATGACGTTGGCCCTGTCAGGGAACTGAGTTCCAGGTATCAATGGCTGCTTGAGATGAGTTAATTTTGAAGCTTTGAACTCGATCTTTGCAGTCTTTGCAGCATTGAAGAAAACTCTGGCGAGCATTCTGTCTTGGTCGTGTAATTCGTCAAGAAATACTTTGAATGCGTCGTCAGGGCTCATGTTCGGATAAGCTCTCAGATAGTAGAATTCTTCGATGAAATCATTTTTTATGATCTCCCAGTTGTCATTGTATTCTTCTGGGATCCACTCATCTACTCTGTTCCAGTCCATTGAATCCTTCGACTCTCTTTTTGTTGTTGTTGCCCTGATGCAGGCTCCTTTCTTCTTTTCATTCTTCTCTTCAGGCTTGAGAAGTTTCTCCATCTTCTTCTTTTGCTCCTGAAAAGCCTTCAGTTCCTGCTTCTACCTTGTTGCAAAGTTGTTGAGCCAGTGGATGTCATTATATTGTTCCGGCTTGGCTCCGCAAACTTTGGCTAGCGGGATCATGGCTTTTCTCCATCTGCCTCTCTTGTCAGCTGGCTCCTCTGCTTCCAGCTCAGCTACAACTTCATCAATTTCAGACTGTTGCACCTGGATTTCTTCTTCTACTACAGCTTTTCCCTTCGTTATGTTTCTCACTTCGTCTTTCCCCTTTTTAGCATTATCAACCAGGGTAGTTGTAAGGTTGACGATGGTGTCGTTCAGCTGGGCCAGGGCTTTGTCAACATTAGCAATCTTGGCTGTGTTGTCTGCTGTGGCCATATTTAGCTGGGCGTGGCTGCTGCTTCCAGCTTGAAGTTGTGTATCCAGGTCCTTAAACAGATTGAAGAGCTGGCGGATGTCAGAGCTATTGGAGAGGTTGGATTGTTTGACGGCTTCCAGCTGGCTTGAGAGATCTGCTATGTTGTCGAACAGTGGAGCTTCAAGACGAGACACAATATCAGGTACCCTCTTTTCGAGATGATTTCTGAGCTCGAGATCTTGAGAAACGAAGGACTGCCTGAGATTTCAGTCAGTATCCTCATCAAGGGTATAGATGGACTTCTGCATTTCATCGATTGTCCTTTCTTGAGTTTCTGCCTGCATTTCAATTGTTGTACACCGGAAAAGAAGATCAGCTTGATTTTTCATGCTTTCCATGAGAAACATCCTTTCGACGAACTCCTATATCTGCTTTCGAAGAATATGAGAGAATTATGTATCGGACTCTGTGGTTCCGAGTTCGATATGACTGGGTTTGTCTGTCTCGAACTCGACCAGTATGCGAGTGTCATCGGCAATTGGACTTGGTGGGGCTGCTGCCTCTGGTTTAGCTGTTGCATCAGCTGGTTCTTCAATGATCATTACCTCAGCTGTGTTGTCGGGCACAGCTTCCTTGGTAATGTTAACTTCAACGATCCAGCCGAGGGAGTGGATGTAGGAGTTGGCCTTGGCGATTATACTTTCGGAAGGTGGCTCAACTTTCTGCTTAGCCTTCTCAATAATGGTTTCGATGAGCTCATCTTGATACTCAAAGGCATCCTTAAGGTATCCAAACCCGAGGCTTTCCTATAGCTGGGCTTCTTCGGCTTTGAGCAGATTGAATGAGTAGAGCTCCACAAGCTCTTCATTTGCATACCAAGTGCTCATATTGATAGAAAGATAAAACTTGAAGTCACTAACGGTGACTAGAGAGGAGGGGAGTGAAGACAAAATCGAGTATTATTGCAGTGCGCTCAGAGCACCTTCGAGTCTAAGGTCATCGAACCGCATAAAGCTGGCGGCACGTGCAACGGCTGTAGGACTGAGGATTTCAAAGTCCTCAGAGAGAGAAGGGCTGGAGGGGTCAGCTTGGGCTTCATCATCCGGCTGCGAAGAAGTGTCAGCGGGATAGGGCTGTTTGGGTGAGCTGGGTACGGATGATGGTTTGGACAAAAATGGTTGGCTTTGTTGTTGAGTTTGAGAAGAATGAAGAGGAAGAGGAGGAGAGTGATTTTGAAGGAAGTCTCTTGAGCAGTTCCCTCATCAACTGATCTCCCCTCAGTTCTCATTTGGCGAACTGGGGAGGCTGTGGGAGTGGAGTCAGATCCAGCTGGTGGGCAGCTGCTTTGAATTTGAGCTTCTTGGGAGCAGGGGGAGCTCCAGCTGGTTGAGCTTTCTCTAGCTGCTTCATATTTCCTGCTTGAGCTGGGGAGGCCTGCTGCTGCTTTACCTCCTGCATCTTCTTCTTCCCTTTAGGGGCTGACTTCTTCAACAAGTCAGAGATCTGATCATGATACTTTTTTAGCTTAATTGAATGCTTGTAGAACAATATTGAATTCATGCTAGCTAGAAGATGACTTGTATGATGGAATGAAATGTGAGCAAACCCTGTGAGGATTTTGAGCTTATATAATGTATTGACCAATACATGATTTTGAGCTTTTAATGGATTCATATAATTTTGCTTGAGGACAAGCAAAAGACAAAGTGTGGGGGAGTTGTTTTGTGTTTATCTGTTCCTATTTGAGTAATCTTTGGGATATAGTTGATGCATTTGTTGGTCTTATTTGTGAGTTTTTTATGATTGTGAAAGTAGTTTTGCAGGAGATTGGGGAGAATAATAGAAGTGGTGAGAAAAGGGCAAGAAACAAAGAGAAAATAGCGAACAACAAGTCAGCCGCCGCTTAAGAGGTCTCTCATTTCTTTGAGCGGCCTCTCATTCCCTCATCGCTCATTTTCCCGTGTTTTGAGTCAGCGGTCGTTCATTTATGAGCGGTCGTTCACTTTTAATATATTAGTTGTTAGATTTTGCGCAGTTTTATTCCGCGCTCGCTTATGTGGAGCGGGCGCTCATTAGCTATTTAAATTAGAGAATTGTATTTTTTTTTAGATCATCACTGTCGACACAGACAACCAGACGGCAACTACTTCTTCTAGGAATCATTTTGAATTTTCATTTTGCTGCTATCTTTGCTTTCAGATTTTGTAAGGATCAAATGCATTTCAATTCTGTTTAGTAGTTCCATTTAATTCTTGCCAGTATTCATTTTTTTCTTTGTTTGATTCGATTTGGTATTTTCATTATTTATGCTTAGTTTGATTTTGCATTATTGATATGATTTATTATTGTCGTTCATTTTGATGTTTAGTATTTGCGCTTGTTAATTTATCTACGGTTGTTAGTTCAAGAATTTTCAGTGTTAGGGTTTATATTCTGATAATTTTGTTTATTTGATCTTGTCTATGTTTATTGTGTTGGTAATTTATTATTTAATTTTAGTCTAGATAATGAAGAGTGAGAGTGTCAGACCCAACCTATTGTTTAGAGTGTTTAGGATTTATTGTTTTTTGTGCGTAGCATGATTAATCGCCCTGCTTAGCCTTCCTTGAGATACGACTTGGGTTAGTTTATCACACTAGAGTGACCTCGTGCGATTACGAGTCAATTCATAGGTTTTTTGGATTGAGTCAAATTTTTGGCGCCGTTGCCGGGGAGGGCTTTAGGCGTTTGATTGAGCTATTTGTTTTCCGTGTTTATTTTATTCCTTTCTTTTGGCTTGGATATTTTTCTCCCTCCGGTGCGTTTGATTTGTTTGTTAGTGTTGTGTATGCAAGGTCGTCGAAGCTTGAAGATTAAGCTAGCACCTTACTTCGACAACATCAACCGACCTCGTGAGGTCTTGTCTAGCGTAGAGGAAGGGTCCGAGTCCAGTTCATCTGTTTTTGTGGGATTTGAGCTACCAGAGAGAACAACTTCCAACTCAAATCTGGAGGTTTTTGAAGAAGCTAATTCTGTTGATTCCAACGAATCATTGGTGAACAGAAGTGATCGTGAAGAAGAAGTCCATTCAAATCACGATCAAGAAGATATGGCTGCAGAGGAAGCGCAGCTTATGGGAGACTATTCCCGGCCCATTATTGAGGCCACAACTTCGGCAATTGTTCTTCCAACTATCGTTCGAAATTACGAGTTGAAGCACAATTACTCCAGCATGCTCCCATCTTTATGGCATGCCCAATGAAGACGCACTCAAATTTATGCGTGAATTTTGCTCGGTGGTGCAATCTTTTCCTCTGTTGGAACTTACAGAGGATCAATTAAAGCTCAAGTGTTTTCCATACACTTTGAAAGACCGGGCCCGAACATGGCTCCTATCGTTGCCGTCAAACTCCATAAACACTTGGACGGACGTTTGTGAGAAATTTATGCTGAAATTCTACCCTAATCACAAGACTCAGGAGATTCGAACACAGATTATGAATTTCATGCAAGGTGCCGACGAGCCTTTCCACGAGGCATGGGAGAGATTTCAAGAGCTCCTTCGGCAGTGCCCACAACATCAGCTGGCTCCGATCATGGTTAGCCAGTTCTTCTATGATGGATTGCTTCAAACAACTCAGTTTATGGTGGATAGCACTGCAGGGGGCAATATTGCAAAGAAGACTGCCACAGAGCTCAATCAGATTTTTCAGACGTTAGCTGAGAGTTCCCAACAGAAGTCGACCCGTGGAAGAAGGGTTGAAGCGAGTGTAGTGACACCTAACTATGAGCTTCAGAAGCAGGTAGCAGGTATGATGAGAGAGCTGCAACAGCTCAAGATGAGTCAGGTAGAAACCCCAACTCCTCCGCCTCATGAACCAAATGCCGAGACTTGTGGTATTTGTGGAGACTATGGTCATGGAGCCAATGAGTGTCACAGGATGGGAGAGTACACACCTGAGAGAGAAGTAGAAGTTTATGCTGCTCAGGGATACCCAGGGAGACTCCAGTTCGAGCAGCAACCCATGTACAACCAAGGCCCGAATTCTGGTTGGAGGGGTCAGCAGAGCTCAGGATGGAGGAATCAGGTCCACAGTCAAGGGGCAGGATCGAGTCAAGGTAATCAGTCTCGCCGACCTCCACAGCAAATGGGTTATCCGAATCAGCAGCAATTCTATCCGCTTCAGCAGCAATTCCCATTTCCGCAGCAGCAGAATTATCCTCAGCAGTTTCACCAGAATCCACAGCAGTTTCAGCAATACCAGCAGATTCCTATGCAACAAGGGAATTTTCAGTAGCAGCAGTAACAGAATGGACCCCAACAATATCCGAAGCAAGCTCAGAAACCATCATTGGAAGAGACGATGCAGTCTTTTATGGAGATGAGCAAGCAGAATATGGAGTCTCAGGCAGCTACCATTAAGCGCCTTGAGACCACTGTTGGGCAACTTTCTGGTACGTTGAACCAGATTCAACAGCAGCAACAGCCAGGAAAGCTTCATGGGCAAGGGTTGCAGCCTCACCAAGCTCAAGCTGTTACCGTCCTCCGCAGTGGAAGGATGGTTGATAACAAAGTAGAAATACCTGTTGAGGAGCAACCTAAGGATGTTAGCTTGGAGGAGCAAGCCAAGGAGAAGCTTACACTAAAAGATCAAGAGAAACTACAAGATAAGGAGTCCGAGGTGAAGCTCCAAAAGGCTACCAAGCCATACAGGCTACCAGTCCCATATCCTAGTCGGTTGAGGAACGAGAAGCAAGATCAGCAGTTCACCGATTTCTATAACATGTTGGCAAAGGTTAATGTGAACTTGCCCCTGCTAGATGTAATACGAAATGTTCCGGCCTACGTGAAGTTTTTTAAGGAGCTGGCTTCCAAGAAGAGGAAGTTTAAGGATAATGAGAAGATCCTTGTGTCCGAGGTTGCAAACTCTATCATGCAACAGCCCCTACCGGAAAAGCAACGTGATCCAGGTAGTTTTGTTATTAATATTGCTTTGGGGAATGGTAAGGAAGCTTCGGGTATGCTAGATTTGGGGGCTGGGATTAATTTGATGCCTTACTCTATTTTTAAGCAATTAGAGTTAGGTAAATTGAAACCCACTCGCATGTGTTTACAACTTGCAGATAGGTCTGTTAGGTATCCTCGTGGGGTAGTTGAGGATATCTTGGTTAAGGTAGGGGGATTAATTGTCCCAGTTGATTTTGTCGTGTTGGAAATAGGTGAAGTGCATGAGAATGGGAAAGAGCATACTTTGTTACTAGGAAGACCATTTATGGCTACTACTAATACGTTGATTGATGTGAAAAATGGAACAATAAAAATGACCGTATTAGGAAAGTCTGTATCTTTTTCTGTGCATCATAATCGTGCCATGCCATCATCTACTCTTACTAATGAATGTTCTTACATAGATGTTATTGATAGCTTGGTCGAGATAGTTTTTTGTGCAGGAACAAGAATTTGTTGAGGTTTTTGCAGGGTCGGCGGATATGGAAGAATTTGCCCGAGAATTTAAGGACGGAGAAAGGGGATTCACAGCTAAGTTCCCCATTGATGAGCCCATGGTACCTGAGGATACCATGAAGAATGAAAAGCCAAAGCTGGAACTTAAGGAGCTCCCCAAAATCCTTAAGTATGTATTTTTTTAAGATGATGAGGGGAAACCAGTGATCATATCTAGCGAGATCACTTATGAGCAAGAGGCAGCTTTGATGGTAGCTTTGCGGATAAACAAGTTGGCTTTTGGATGGAGCCTAGCCGACATTCGAGGAATAACCCCAGCTACGTGCATGCATAAGATCCACTTGGAGGAGGGGGCGAGACCCAAGAGAGATGGCCAAAGGAGATTAAACCCTGTTCTCATGGAGGTGGTGCGCAAAGAACTCCTTAAGCTACTAGCAGAGGGAATTATTTTTCCTATTGCTGATAGTGAGTGGGTGAGCCCGGTGCATGTTGTTCCTAAAAAAGGCGGAATCACAGTGATACTCAATGACCGAAATGAGTTGGTGCCAACTCGTCCTGTTACGGGTTGGCGCATGTGCATTGACTTTAGGAAATTGAATGTTGCCACAAAAAATGATCATTTCCCTCTCCCTTTTATTGATCAAATGTTAGATAGATTGGCAGGGCATGAATTTTATTGTTTTCTTGATGGTTTGTCAGGTTATTACCAGATTGCAATTGCGCCGGAAGATCAAGACAGGACGGCTTTCACCACTCCATTTGGCACGTTTGGCTGCAAGAGAATGCCATTTGGGTTGTGCAATGCGCCAGGGACCTTCCAACGGTTCATGATGGCAATTTTTTCGGAGATTATAGGTAATTTTGTGGAAATTTTTATGGATGATTTCTCCGTGTTTGGTCAATCTTTCGATGATTGTTTAGGAAAGATTGATTTAGTTTTGAAAAGATGCATTGAGAGTGGTTTGACGTTAAGTTGGGAAAAGAGTCACTTTATGGTGACGAGTGGAATTGTGCTTGGTCATGTAGTGTCTAAAAATGGCATAGAGGTTGATAGGGCTAAAGTTGGGGTTATTGAAAAATTACCTCCTTCCATAAACGTGAAGGGTGTTAGGAGTTTCTTAGGTCATGCCGGTTTTTACTGGCGTTTCATCAAAGATTTCTCAAATATTAGCCAACCTCTGTGTAGATTGCTTGCTCAAGATGTTCCCTTTCATTTTGATGACTCTTGTATGCATGCTTTTGAATTGTTAAAGTTGAAATTGAGTACTGCCCCTGTTGTGGTTGCTTCTGATTGGTCTATGCCGTTTGAAATAATGTGTGATGCTTCTAATTCTGCTGTAGGAGCAGTGCTTGGCCAACGTGTGGATAAAATGTTGCGTGTAATTTATTATGCTAGTTTGACATTGAACAATGCTCAAATAAATTACACCACAACTGAAAAAGAATTGCTTGCTGTGGTATTTGCTTTGGATAAATTTCGTGCTTATATTATTGGGTCTAAAGTAATTGTGCATAGTGATCATGCTGCTTTGAGATATCTACTGACTAAAGCTCAAGCTAAACCACGTCTTATTCGCTGGATTTTGTTGTTACAAGAATTTGATGTGGAAATTAAGGATAGAAAAGGGAGTGAAAACTCTGTGGCTGATCATTTGTCTAGATTGAAACATGATGTGGTTGAATCTAGTCACAATATTATTCCCGATTCTTTTCCTTTTGAGCATGCATATGAACTTACTTCTGTGCCTTGGTTTGCTGATATTGTGAATTATCTAGCATGTGGAGAGTTAAGACCAAATCTAACGTCTCAGGAGAGGAAAAGATTTCTTGCTATGTGCAGGCACTATTACTGGGAAGATCCATATCTTTTCAAGCTGGGAAAAGATGAGGTAATTAGAAGATGTGTACCAGTGGAGGAACAACAGCAAGTCCTGAGCTTGTGCCATGCGGCCCATTGTGGTGGACATTTTGGTGGACAGAAAACGGCTCATAAAGTTCTCCAATCTGGTTTATTCTGGCCATCTCTGTTTAAAGATGCACACACTTTTTACCTTGCATGCGATAGATGTCAAAGAATAGGAACGATTGGACGTAAGAATGAGATGCCTCTCACTAATATTCTAGTTATGGAAATTTTTGATGTATGGGGCATAGATTTTATGGGTCCATTTCCTGTCTCTCATGGATATGAGTATATTTTGCTTGCTGTTGATTATGTGTCCAAGTGGGTAGAGGCAGTTCCCACACGGACAAGTGATGCTAATGTGGTGCTAAAGTTTGTGCAGGAAAATATTCTTTGCAGGTTTGGATTTCCAAAGGCTATTATTAGTGATGGTGGCAAACATTTCTGTAACAAGCTGCTTGCGAAACTTATGAAAAAGAATGGTATCACACATAAGGTGGCCACACCTTATCACCCACAGACTTCTGGCCAAGCTGAGACGAGCAATAGGCAAATTAAAGGCATTTTGGAGAAAACGGTTCAGCCGGCGCGTAAAGATTGGTCTTTGAAGCTTAATGATGCATTGTGGGCATATAGAACTGCTTTCAAAGGAGTGCTCGGGATGAGTCCATATCGTCTTATTTATGGAAAGGCGTGTCATTTGCCTGTGGAGATCGAGCATAGAGCATATTGGGTCATTAAAGCCACAAATTGCGATCTCGACACCACAGTGAAGCAGTGTATGCTGCAGATGGAAGAATTGGATGAGTTACGCAATGAGGCATATGAAAATGCCCGAATATACAAGGATAAGGTGAAACGGCTCCATGATCGCCGTATTTCTCATAAAGAGCTTCGTCCAGGGATGAAAGTTCTTTTATTCAACTCTAGGTTGAAGTTATTCCCGGGCAAGCTAAAATCTCGATGGAGTGGTCCTTTTATTCTCAAAGAAGTGTTGAATCATGGAGCAGTGGTGTTGGGCAAGGAAAAGTCCGATGAGAGTTTTACCGTGAATGGACAAAGGGTGAAGCCTTATTTGGAACACAGCTCTGCGCCTGTTGTGGTGGAGTCTCAAGCACTCCACGACCCGACTTTTTAAGAGTCTTCTTGTGTCGAGCTCTCGACCTTAACTAGAGCGCTTATTGGGAGACAACCCATATTTCTTTTTCTTTTCCATTTTCAATTTCTTTATTTTATTGTTACTTCTGTTTTGTAGTTAATTGGTGTTTCTTCCCTTTTATTATCGAACTAATATAATTTTTGTTATTGGTGTTTCTTATTGGTGCAAGGTATGTAAATGCAGTATATGGGAGTATTTGAGTTGAAAAATGCAGAGGAAGTCGCAGATGGAGAACGCAATCACTAATCTCTTAGCGATCGCTTATATTTATTATTTGAGTGTGCCGCAGAAGAAGTGAGCGCTCGCTCATATGCCAGCGGTCGCTTATGCTTGCGTTAAAAAAAAAAAACCCTACTGTAGCCGCCGCTTACATTCATTCCTTATTTCCCTTCATTTTCGCAACCATTCCATTCCATTCCTCAATTCATCACCGCCGCTCAACTTTTTAAGCGGCCACTCATCTCAATTGCGGTCTCATCGCCATCGCTCAGTTCATTCGCGGCCGCTCGTTCCTTCACGCCACCGCTCACCTCCACGAACTTATCATTCCAACAGCGGCCGTTCCTTCTGTCTGTGCCGCCGCTCACTCGTCTCGGTTCTCCACCTTCGCCACCGCTCACTTCTGCATATTTATCTCCTCCAGTGGCCGCTTCTTCTGTAATAGCTGCCGCTTACATCCTTGGGTTTTAAACGACCTTCTGCAGTCAGTATCATCCATACCCATGGTTCGTACAAAATAGATTGATCCGGTTGTACAGGCCCGTCTGCACCTAGAGAAAGATGAACGACAGGCCCGTGCTGCTCATTATGGTGCTCCATTTCAGCTGTATTCTGACGTGAAAGCTAAAATTTTTCAGCGCTTAATCCGAAAGGAATTTCCGGCTCCACGCACGATTGGGTGGATTGAAGTAGACACTTTTCGCTTAACCACTCAGGTGAAACACTACTTGACTTTGCTGGGCTTGGATAAATTTGCTGACACTTCCTTTGGCGAGTTTCGTCAAGATGTTAATGGTCGACTCGATCAGCTTAGTGGGGACATGACATATATGCATGGGCGAATAGATGAGATGTACGGCCGGATGAGTGACATGACGGGCCATATGGGTAGGCTAGAAGGACACGTCACGCCCCTTTCCAGCCAGCTTCATGATATGTATAGCCATCTCACAACGGTTCATGAAACAGTTGATGATTTGCGAGAGTATACTTTCTCTTGGGATGGACACATGGGTTCTCTCCACACTCAGATAAGAGATACTGACGCCCATGTTCTTGCTTTGCAAGCACAGTGGGATGCTTGGACATTCAATGCTCCACCACCTCAGTACCCACCACCACAGGACCCACCAGCTAATGCGTGACTGATCACGATGGTTTGTTTGTATATAATTCCTATCTTTTGGCTTTATCTTCGTATATTTGTCTTAGTGGTCTGTGTGCTTTTTGTCATATATCTTATGTATCTGTCGCCTTGAGGACAAGGCCAACTCACTGTGTGGGGGGGCAGCTGGTTAATTTATGTGGTTGGAAAATTTTAATTTGTGTGCTTTTGGTCAAATGATTCCCTTGCACGTTGTTGATGTTTGAACTCGAAATTATTTGTATGGATCTTTTGAAGATGTGGTTCAAAGTGTGATATTCGGTTTGTATAGTTGGTGGTTATTTCTTGTTCTGTCATTTATGCATGTTTCTTGTTGGGTGGAATTATTTGAAATTTTAGTTGTAACTTGTTGTTAAGCATTTGAGTCGTGATTTGTCCGGTAGATGCTAGAGGGAGTGTTGCCATTGTGATTGCCTATGATCTTATTTTGATTTATAATGGGAAGTGGGTTGTTTTATTTAAAATTTTATAGCTCTGAGTTTCTACTCCTCTGGTTATCTACTATGAGTACGGGAAACCGCGTGGGAATACTTTGGAATACCTCCAAAAGTTTTGATCCCACGAAAATCGACTCATCTATATTAAAAAAAATTATATTGAAGAAGAGAATTGGATGAAATAGCTTAGAAATTTGAGTTAAGGTCTATAAAGGCAGTCACATTAGGGAATTCACCTCTGGTGGAGAATTGGGTCTGATCGAATCATTGTGCTTTATGACTATATTACTTCTTAAATTTTGAATGCTATACATCCTTGAGAGATATGTGTATTTCGAGAGCTGGATCTGGTTGGTTGAATGATTGGTTGGAATTGAGCACTCGTTGAATAGATCTTTTAATGGATTCATATAATTTTGCTTGAGGACAAGCAAAAGACAAAGTGTGGGGGAGTTGTTTTGTGTTTATCTGTTCCTATTTGAGTAATCTTTGTGATATAGTTGATGCATTTGTTGGTCTTATTTGTGAGTTTTTTATGATTGTGAAAGTAGTTTTGCAGGAGATTGGGGAGAATAATAGAAGTGGTGAGAAAAGGGCAAGAAACAAAGAGAAAATAGCGAACAACAAGTCAGCCGCCGCTTAAGAGGTCTCTCATTTCTTTGAGCGGCCTCTCATTCCCTCATCGCTCATTTTCCCGTGTTTTGAGTCAGCGGTCATTCATTTATGAGCGGTCGTTCACTTTTAATATATTAGTTGTTAGATTTTGCGCAGTTTTATTCCGCGCTCGCTTACGTGGAGCGGGCGCTCATTAGCTATTTAAATTAGAGAATTGTATTTTTTTTAGGTTATCACTGTCGACACAGACAACCAGACGGCAACTACTTCTTCTGGGAATCATTTTGAATTTTCATTTTGCTGCTATCTTTGCTTTCAGATTTTGTAAGGATCAAATGCATTTCAATTCTGTTTAGTAGTTCCATTTAATTATTGCCAGTATTCATTTTTTTCTTTGTTTGATTCGATTTGGTATTTTCATTATTTATGCTTAGTTTGATTTTGCATTATTGATATGATTTATTATTGTCGTTCATTTTGATGTTTAGTATTTGCGCTTGTTAATTTATCTACGGTTGTTAGTTCAAGAATTTTCAGTGTTAGGGTTTATATTCTGATAATTTTGTTTATTTGATCTTGTCGATGTTTATTGTGTTGGTAATTTATTATATAATTTTAGTCTAGATAATGAAGAGTGAGAGTGTCAGACCCAACCTATTGTTTAGAGTGTTTAGGATTTATTGTTTTTTTGTGCGTAGCATGATTAATCGCCCTGCTTAGCCTTCCTTGAGATACGACTTGGGTTAGTTTATCACACTAGAGTGACCTCGTGCGATTACGAGTCAATTCATAGGTGTTTTGGATTGAGTCAGTTGATAATTTCTGAATTGGAGATAGGAACTCGAGATGATTTAGACAGCTTCTTTTACTAGCCCAATGAGCCAACTTATCCTACCTTAGTCATTTTGATCCTTTGATTAGCCCCTTTGAGCTGAAATAAATTCTTTATATTATTTAAATTTTGCTTTGCTAAACATAGCCTTACCCGATCATGAGAACCCATTGCAAAAGAAGAAGACAAGGAAAGGAAAGAAATGAAGGAAATGGTGGGGTATATTATGGGGCAAGATAGAATTTTTTGAGCTGATAGTTAGGTTTATTGCCCAGAATTAAGAAAAAAATTATGTGGAAGAAAAGGGTGAACAAGAAAAAAATAAATGAAAAAATTATGATAAATAAAAAGAAGAGAAAATAAATAAGTTTCCCCCATGTTAGCTGTTGAGTTTAGGGCCTGGAGAGTGAGGCAATTAAACAAGAAGGAGTTGGGGATGTATCTGTTGCCCAGCACGAGTTCAAATGAGCTTAGCCCAAATCTAAATATTTCCTACCTGTTGCCTTAAGCCAAATTACAGCCCAAATAAAAGACCTAATGATGAGTTCTGAAATCTAATTTAAGAGATTAAGACATAAAGGGCAGGCAAGCCTATGGTGAAACCGAAGTTGAGAAAGTCAAGAGAGCTTTATAATAACCTAAACACAAGAGTGATGAGTGTGGTGGGGATATCCTTGTTGCTCATGATTTTATCTTGACTTGTTTGATAGTTGTGCATGTTTTCTTCCCTTCACTTGTTGATTTTGATTTAAGAATGATTATGTATCTTGACTAACACTTTTGGGTTGCTGATTTTTGTTGAGTCTTTTGTTTTTATTTTATGTCTGAAGTCTTGGGCAAGTCACCTGTGCACACTTGAGGACAAGTGTGGGTTAAGTGTGCGCGTGTGATGAACCCATATTTTGTGTTCATTTTGTGTGTGTTTAAGTAGTCTAGATCGAGTCTTTGTATGTCTTTTTGTATTGTTTTGGTGTCTGGGAGTGCACTATTTGGGCAACACATGGATCTGGATAGGGCAGGAGCATTAGAGGGCAAGACAGGGCTGGACACTGCTGAAATGGTACAAGCATCGATATGAGGCAATGAGCAACCGATGGATCTCCAGCTTGGACAAGTGTGATGACATCAGACGTGCAGCTGTGGAGTGGATTCATTGGCTCAATTTCCATAGCAGATGCAGTGTTCGCCTTGTTTATCATTTTGGGCAGGAAGCAGAGCAGAAGACATGCTGAAAGATAAGGCAGGGTGCTGGGGGCAATAGGCGTGTCTCTCTCCAAAACCTATGAGGATAAGAAAAAGAAGATCTAACCTTAATTTCTTTCCTTATTCGATTAGGTAGAGGATCCAACCTTAATTTCTTTCCTTATTCGATTAGGTAGAGGATCCGGAAGGGATCTTGAAGATCGACGTGACATACCATTTTGGGATCGTGCTTATTAAGTAATTACTTGCATTCCAAGTTAGCTCATGGAACCTTCCATGCAAAGGACCGGGGGCCCAAACCCTAGCACATCTACTCCTATAAATAGGGTGCATGGCCGCAGCCATCACCAGGAACGAACCGCAGTTATATGCACTTCTGCTTTATTTTCTGCTTGAGAGTTTGTGAAGAAGAAACAAGTCCCCTAGGAAAATTTAGTTTATGCTTTTGGTTTGTCGTTGTTATTTCCGATCGGCACTTTTGTCCAGTTGTTCCTTTGCTGAATATTTCGTAAGTTTAGTCTTTAATTTAGCTCTTATGTTTTCTTCCCAGTTACGTGTTTGTTCAATTTACTTTATGTCTAGCTAAATCTTCATACTTGATCTGGGCAACAACTAGTTGAATAGAAACCAAAGCTCGTGAGGTCTAATTGGGAAAGTAATTATAAGTGTGCATTCTTAATGCTCTCTAGGCAAGAAACTGGACGATGACTCGGGGACAGAGGTATTGCCCAGAGTAGAGAGCCGGCAGTGCATCACCAATAAAGTAAGGATAGGTAAGGGAAAAGTTTGTTAAGAGCGTGACGATTAAAAAGGGATCTTGGCATTCAAATCCTATAACCAACGATGTATACGTATAGTGAAGAATATTGCACCAATGATCGAGCTAGTATTTTTATTTAATTAGTATGTCCAGGTCAAGTTCATTTTATTATTGATCAAATTGCTTGTTTATTTTCAGTGTTAATTAAGTTACTTATTGGGCAAGATAGTCCAAGTGACCGGTACCAAAACCCCTTAGCTTAAAACCAGGTTGTGGAGGATTCAAGAGATAGTGGCAGTCAACTCCCTGAGGATCGACCCTGTACTTCCTTACTGTCTAAAATATATTGAGCATAGGCAAACAAATTATTTTGTTGAGTGTTAGCGACATCGCTCGTCAGTGCGATATGTGGAGATGGCACAAAACAAAACCTAAATTAACACATAATTTATAATAATTATTAAATATTTAATACTAAAATAAAGACATAGCAACAACCAGCAAGTAAATCTATACTTGTAATTAAAATTAAAGCTCATTACCTTAAAGTTCGATTACGTAAACTCCATTGTTGATCAATAAAGTGCGATGTCACAGCCATATAACCTTTTTTTTATTGGAAGCCGTCCACATGTCAGTAATTATTGCAACTCTTTCATCAGTACATTCGAACAAGGCCTTCAAAGAACTCTTGGCATTATCATAAATCTTCATAATGTCATTCTTCAGCGTATTCCTTGATATCATTTTGAAAGATGAATTAAGGCCCTTCACAAACTTTCTAAAGCCAACGTGATCCACTATGGATAAAGGGTACTCATGTATGACTACCATACTAACCAAGTCCCTCCTTGAAGTGTCTTGATCAAATTTGATATATAGGCTTTTCCTTATCCTTCAATTCTAAAACAGTGGTCCCATCAACTTCAGTTTTAACATTCAGTTGTGTTTGACCAATTCCCATCCGTAAGTGCTTTCTTGGACAAACGATATTTGCATGCTTAAGAAGATGTGAAGTTTCGGTGTTACCATTGTAAGATAGGATAGCCGAGCAGTAGTTGCACTTTGCCTTTGTAACACCATTCACCACAATCAGCTTAAAATGGTCCCAAGATTTAGAAGTGAGTTTCTTATTCGGTTTGCTAATTTCTTCTTTTACTTTCAAAGGCTCAGTGATTTTATCATCTACAAGCCCAATCTCAAGCTGTTCAACAAAACCTTCTTCAACAGAATGATCCTCAATTTCTTCAATTTCCTACAAAAACAAAGATAATATACCTGATTAACAAAAAATAACTGAAAAAATGGGACTTTCAAAATGGGACTGAAAAAATGGTCGTTTCACCTAATGCTACAAACACTTGTAATTCTTCTACAAACCTCTTTGTTCTTCGTTTTTCGTTTTCTTTTTTTTCTTAATTTTTTTCTCCAAAATTGCTTGAGAGATGGAGCAAAATCTTCTTCACACAATTTCGTTCATAACATTCAACACGCACTATACACACTAAATAATTTCTGGCAAATTCTTTCGGCACAAAACCAAAACCAACCGTTCAAGAAAACATACTCACACACACACTGAAAATAGAGGAATAGGTGAGGAAGTAAACAATAAACAGGTGATACTGAACAATTATGTGAAGGGTTCTGTGCAAGAATCCGATAGTCTCTCACAATATCCAAAATTCTACTGAAAATTTCTTTAAGTAATCCATAAATTAGAAGTTATGAGAGAGAGAAACACGAACCTTTGAAGCAGAGGCAGCCATGGAGCTTTTCAAATTCTAGGTACAGAATGGCGACGGTGGCAGACTTGAACTCGCGTGAGCAATGGCGGTAGAGACGCGTTGAACTCGCCTGAGGGCGGTAGAGATAGAGGAGAATGGTTGTGGTTCGGAGAAGAGGCTGGACGGCGGACGGTGGAAATGGGAGAGGAGATGACTGAGACTGTGAGAGAGTGAGAACTGTCTCAGACGCAAAGAGGCGAGAGAGCGAGAGACAGACAATTGAAATTTTAGATTAGGGTTTCCTGTTATTACTTATTAAAAAAGAGTATATTTATTTTTTTAATTATAAAATAAAATATAGATATAAAAGTATTTAATATATATATATATATAATAGTATGGATCCGCGGGTCGGATCCGGGCCGAATCCGGATCTGAAAATTCAAGATCCAGATCCGACCCGAATTTTTTATATGGATCTAGATCCGGCGCGGATCCGTCGGGTCTAAAATTTTGATATCCAGATTCGGAAAAACGGATCCGAATCCACGGATCTGGACCGGGTCCAAGATCCACTGCCATCCCTAACAATTTTAAAGCCCTAATAATTGTTTGGACAATTTTTATAATAACATTTGTGGCTGCAAAGAACCCACCCAAATTATGACTATTATAAGTGGTACTTCACAAGGAACAAGGTCTTCTATTAGTAAGGATATTTCAGCTGGAATCAAATTTCTTCCATCTATAAAAGAATTGTCCAAAAATGATAAGGTTCAATAGCTAATTCATTCTCTGAAACTACAATTCTAATTCCTTTCTTATGAACTTGATTTTATTTTCAAATTTCTTAATACATGTGTTGTTTCAATAGGGGTGAAATATTTTGGATATGTGAGACAGTAATATCGATACAAGTGATGGTTGGTTCTACATTGCTTGCAAAAAGTGCCACTCTAAATTGAAGAAAGTGGAGAATAGCTTCTTTTGTAAAAAGTGCAACACCTATAATGCATGTGGGAGTATGCGGTACAAACTTACTATATTTCTTGCGGTTCAATCTGGGAGTGACACATTTATACTATGGGATAGAGAGGGTGTGCAGTTAATTGGTAAGCAAGCTACAGAACTAATTGCTACTGCCACAGAGGTACAACTTATAATAACTTATGCGATCCATTTCTATGATTTTAAGATAAAAAATTATATCATTTGACATTTGTGTTTTTCTTCTCTTATTTAGGGAGTTGATAACTCATATTTACCAGATGAGATTGGACAAGCACTGCTGAATCAAAAACTCATGATCAAGTCTAAGGTTGCTTCTAGGGAAAGATGGAAATATAACTCTGTCTCAACACTAACAAATGATCCTCAAGCTATTGCTGCCTACGTGTAGGGGATAAATCCTACTATTCAGAAGACGTGGATGATGTGGATGACGGGGCACAAGCAACCTGTCACAAGTAACACACGTAAGAGTCCAACGGAACACCGGTTGGGGTGTCGGCCGTAGGACCTCCGACGCTCAAGTTAGTTAATCGGAATAACCGGAGTACTACTTTGACAAAATATAAAGTAAATGAGTAATGAAAAGGATAGGAGATCCTGTAAGTCCGGTATATTCAGAATGTCCTGGGCATGGTGATATAGAGAGAGGAGAAAGAGTAATGAGATCTTGGATGTCTTGGACATCCTAAATGCCGTGGAGATGGTAATACAAATGAATAGAGAGTTTGAGCGTTAGGCCGGCGGATGAGGCTGACGTGAAGGGTATATCGGATGAGAATATTGGAGGGGCAAGTGATGCCGGCATGATCGGTACGTCCGGTGACTTGGCGATGAAGATAATAAAAGTGATAGAGCGTCACAAGGGCAGATAGTGTCGGCGCGGCCGATATGTCCGATGACGTGTGGCGATGGAGATAATAAGAGTGATAGAGCGTCAAAAGGGTAGATAGTGTCAGCGCGGCCGATACGTCTGTTGATATGGCGATGGAGATAATAAGAGTGATAGGGTATCAAAATGGCATAAAGTGCTGGTGTGATCGGTACGTCCAATGACTCAGACGGCCTGGTGATAAAGATAGTATGAGGGATAGAAGATGGAGGCGGACATGGCCGAAGAGGATGCAGAGAGTTAAAGTATGAATAACTGAATGGCCCTGTGACCTAGCATGTCATACATATATATACGACGGCCATGTCTACCTAGGGTTTATTCCACACCCGACTCGTCCACCTTATATGCTTCTCCCACCTTTTAGTCAGTTCTGATTCTCATGGGAAGAGAATCCCTTGACCAAGTCATTTATCCACATGACAAATCGTGGCGTTAGTCATGCTGACGTGTCTGAGTCATCTTCGACACCCTTATATCCGAATATTGGCTCCGTAAGCTCTATGAATTATTTATTGCGTATTGGGCCGGTATGTCCGGTGTGTCAGACTAGGCGGGCTAGGTAAAGAACTTTTGGGCTTTACAGGTAGACGAATTTTGTCCACTACAATTTGCCCCCCACTCTTTAGTTAAAATAATTTTAACTAGAGTTTGTTAGTTAGATAAGTTATTGTTGGCGGATGTTGCTTGATTGTAGCGAGTTGTACACATTTTGCAACTAATAAAGATATCGCCGGAGTACTCGGCGTGTTCGACGATGCTGACTATAACGACAACATATGAGAAAGTTATGTTACTGAATGTACATTGTGTTGCTCCTATGTGGATGAGTTCCAGATGACGGACAACGATAACAATGGACGTAGGGGCGGTTCATATGTCATCAATCGTCGATGTGAGATCCTGCCTCATCGGACACGTCTGTAGATTGATCATCGTGTCTGATGCAAGTTGGACTAATTGGTCATTTAAGTGATTGGGGATTGGAATGTCAATTAGCATCTACTCGGCGGACATGGGGAACTAGTCCGATGATTGGTCGAATAAGAATGAAGCATGTTAAGCGACATCTACTAGCTGATTGACCTGAGATGCCGGACTAGCCAGATGTTTGGTGATCAAGAATAGAGCATTCCAAGCGGTACCCACTGGCGGACTGGTTGGACTAATTGGACATGCGAGACTAGCCAGATACTTGGGTGATGAACAATAAGACATTCTAAATGACACTCGCAAGCGGACTAGGCGGACTAACTGGACATGACAGACTATCCAAATGCTTGGGTGATGAAAAATGAACAGCATTCCAAGCGGTACTCATTAGGTAGACGTGTCGGACCTTGTCCGATAGGTCTGGGTATCTTTATAGTGATAATCATCTCATGGAGATTGATAGTTAGAATGATCAGATTGTACTTGATATATAGGTTCGGTGACGTCGGTCAAGTTCTTATGTAAAGTTAGTTGGACTGTCCGACAGTCCACTTGATAATGATCATTAAATGCTTGGGTGATGAAAAATGAGCAGTATTCCAAGCGGTCCTCATTAGGTAGAAGCGTCGGACCATGTCCGATAGGTCTGGGGGCCTTTATAGTAATCATCATCTCATGGAGATTGATAGTTATATTGATCAGATTGACTTGATAGGTTCGATGACGTTGGTCAGGTTCTTATATGACGTTAGTTGGACTGTCCAACAGTCCACTTGATAATGATCATTATATGGTGATGTAAAGTTCAACTCGCCAAACTATGTTCGATACGCCCTGCGTTAGTGAATTTAAGTTGAGCTTTGAGATCCAACAAGATGAGTTCTCGGCCTATAACTGAATTTAGTTCTATTGGATCGCTTAGCCTATTGTGAAACTTCATGCTTGGGTGAAAAATGGGGGTGATATGTCAGGCATGTCCCCTATGTCTGATGAAGAAAAAGTTAAAATGCTAGTCATCTGTCGGTCATGTCCGACAAATGTATTTATCTGGGTGTGCTTGCCTACATATTAAGCTTTGTAATTTGTTTTTACAATTTGTCTGACATATCTGAGGTAGACCCTTAGCCGACACTTGGTCTTATTTTGCTTTATCTTGTTAGACTTGCATGTTTCAGCTTTGGTTAACGTGTCTGGGTTTGATCCTTTATTTTGCTAACACTTAAGTCATTTCATGTGACGTCGAAGCTGTATATTTCAGCTCGTCCGACATGTCCGGGAAGACCTTTACGTCTTGCAGACATTTAGTCATTTTTAATATTGCTGAACTTGCATATTTAGTCAATCACGTCCGGGAAGACCTTTAGGCCTTACTGATACTTAGTCTTATTTTTATTACGCTGCAAACTTGCATATTTCAGCTTGTCTGGCGTGTCCAGTGCATATTGACACTTAGTCATTTTTATTACACTGTTGGACTTGCATATTCCAGCTTGTCTGGCGCGTCCGGGATAGACCCTTTAGTTATTGACACTTAGTCATATTTTGCTTTATTTTGCTGGACTTGTTTATGTCAGCTTATCCAGCATGTCCGGTGTGGACTATTTGTATTATTGACAGTTATTTTTTATTTTTGCTTGTCCCTCGTTCTTGGTGGGACAATGAGATTAAGTCATTGGAGGGCTGCGTACATACTCTATTCGGAAATCAAGCCCGTATATAGTTCTGTGACCTAGCATGTCGTACATATATATATGACGGCCATGTTTGCCTAGGGTTTATTCCACACCCGACTCGTCCGTCTTATTCACTCGCCCTACCTTCTAGTTAGTTCTGATTCTCATGGGAAGAGAATCCCTTGACCAAGTCAGTTATCCACATGACAAATCGTGGTGGTTAGTCATGTTGACGTGTCTGAGTCATCTTTGAAACCCCTGTATCCGAATATGGGTTCCGTAAGCTCTATGAATTATTTATTGCGTATTGGGCCGGTATATCCGGTGTGTCAGACTAGGCGGGCTAGGTAAAGAACTTCTGGGCTTTACAGGTAGACGAATTTTGTCCACTACACTACGCTACCACAACATTGACAGCCAAGAGTCTAATTCTATTGCTTTGTTGGAGAGCTCAAATTCTATTTTGGAAAACATTGCTGAAGACACGCCAAATGATGCTAATTCAAAACCGGAAATGGCAAGTGAATGGATGGAGGATGGCTCAACTAAGAGATGCCTCATGGATGAATTTTCCTCAACAAAACCATCAAAGAAATAAAAAATTCCAATCAGTAAACTATAAAATTTCATTACACAAATATGTTTTACTCAAAATTAAGTAAATACATAAATATTTAATAATTGAAACAATATTTCTTCTAAAAATTCCAAAAGAAATTTATTTTAACAGACTTTAATTACATTAAAACATTAAAATGAGTCGTCATTGTTATGTTCAGTTATGCATCATGGTATCCTTCACAGCATTGGCCTTTTCGGCGGCATATAATGATAGAGATCGGTCTTTCATTGAGATAACGTTGTTCGCCTCTATTGCCATCATTATTGTATAATCCTTAGTTTATTGGCTTTTCTCCATTACTTATTCATTGTTAAAGTCGCCCTGCGATCACTTCTCTCTCAAATTTGAAAAATATTTTGATACAAATGCTCCTGATACTCTTAAAAGCCTTTGGATAAAGAAATAGAGAAATCATGCAATGAAGTGTGTGAGTGTTTTTATTGTGGAACCCTGCAAATATATAGGCACAAAGATATAGGCTAAAAATGGAAAAGAAATTATATTAATTATATGCAATCATATTTGTGAATTGGAATTGACGTGATTTATGGATAATGGTTGGTAAGATTTATATATAATAATTGGTTAATTGATAAATTATAGGAATTGAATTGTAAAAAGTAAAATTTTCATCATTCTATATCTACGTATATAATTAAATTAATATTAAGAGAAACCAAATTTTCGAAAATTACTTGATCTATTTCCACATATATAATATAATTAATATTAAAAGATAATAAATATATGAAAACTGAACTGAATAAATATACAATAATATTGATTTCCAGAAACGGAATGGTAAAAGAGTGGAAAACTAAAGTTTTCAAAAACAGAAAGCCGAGCTTGCTTTTATATATTATAAAGATTAAGATGGTTCTTGACCTATGATGAATTCTCGTAAAAATACCACATTGCATGGGTACAAGTGCGATTTACGTTGGATTCGCCACCTGGCGAGTTTTCAAATAATAATAAAAAAAATATGTATAATTTGCTAATCCGGTGCATGGAGGACATGAATCTGGAGCGTGGAGGACATGAATCCAGTGCGTGGAGGGTGCATATGTGGTTGTTTTTTAGAAATTCATTCTTTTGGGTGCATTTTTGCAATTCAACAAAATTTTATTAATTCTAAAATGAGCTTAATTAGATTACTTTATTGAAAAAGCTTACGTTTTTTATAGACAAAAATGTCAATTACATACATTTAGTTTATTATTTTAAATTTTCTATATGAAAAATATGATAAAATCTAAATAAACAGACATTTCATTTCTGAATCATACCCTATAATTTTTAAAAACTTGTATCTCCATATCTATATCGTATCGCTCGTGGTCCGCACCCTGCATGGGACCACCCTGCATCTATGCAACATAGTTCTTGACTAAAGTCAACAATTTTTCTCACAAAAGCTGCCACAATTTTTATTTCTAGTTAATTGCCTCAAAATTTGATTCTGAATTTGCAAAATTTTCCAAAATAAATTTTGCTAGTTTTTTAAATTTCATACGAATTGAAAATCCAACCAAATATAAACCGATGTGGCATCTAAGAGTGTTATTCAGTTTATTTCTGGTATTCAATTTTGTGCCTCACACATCTACTGGCAAGGAAATGTTGTTGCTGATGCCATGGCGAACCCGAGTTTGCCGTAGGGATGGTGGCTTTCGCATGGTATATTAGTGAGCTCGTAAATAGGGACATGTACTGTAATCTTTTTCTCCATACCATCTCTTAGACCGAATACTCTTTTTCCTATAATTTTCGTCTTATAAATTTTAGTGATGCTTGGGCCTGGAACCCCATTTTGTGGGGATCTTGGTTGATAGGCTTTTTTTTCTTTTTTCTTTCCTTTATATAAAAATCGCATTTGGCATCTAAGAGAGTCTAGTCAACTTGGCATAATTTGTAGACATCATTGTACATAGGTGGCAAACATGGTGACAATTTTGTACATGCTCCGTTGCGAACATTTTAGCAAATGAAACTTGACAATAAAGCCACAAATGTTTATAAATAAGCTATTAATTTTTATTTTTCTCATTCTCAACAATCCAATACAGAATCGGAAGAAGATCGGAGAACAAGTCAAATGATGTTTTGTGGTACTGAAGAGAAAGATGGGAGAAGATGAGGCGGTTTACCTTGTCCATTGAGTTTCACATTTCTCATATCTTTCGTGAAGGGAATTTTGCTGCTGATGCTATGGCACATCCGAATATCGAGCATGGTATTTAGTTTGTGTCACATGATCGTATCTTAGATCGTATTGTTAGGGATATGGGTAGCATCATCTATTTTCTAAACAGACACTCTTTTTCCCTATCTTGGTGGTTTTCCCTTTGAATTTTCGGCAAGAAGGATTTTAACAAGCCCTGAGCTAGAATGATCGCATGTGATCATTCTAGTTGTTAGTTTTTTTTTTTTTCTCTCTTTTTTTTTAATAAAATTTTCATTTGCCAATTTAGAAACAGAAGTACATCAACATGGTGTACCTATACATTTCACTAAGTTTACAACATCACAACTTTTTTATCATATCTTGGAAGCAAGAGTTACAATTCAACATACAAAACTTTGCGCAACCAATGTTAATGAAAAACTCGCTAACTAGATTGCAGTAACGCTAATAAGAATCTAGGCAACGGCAATCGTCCCTAAGGAGCCGCAATGAGATCTCCCTTTTTAGCTTGGTCTGTAATCAATCAATCAGTCAAACGGATAATAACGTAGATCAAACTTTGATCAAAATTGGACGAATGCACCGTTACAAGAACCCATGTTTGTTGCGGAAGATGTGCATCTCATAACGAATTTAGCACCTCCCCTAGAACTAGACCCCATTGCGTCCAATGGCTGCCACCCTGTTCGTGAATTTGGAAATATCTTGAATATAGTAGGCAACAACACGAGAAAAATTATTGTGGGTGTGGATGTACTACGCACAATCTATACATTATGTGATATGTGGCAGCTGGACCCACACTTTTTGATAAAAAATAGAAAAAGTAGCGAGTTCAACTCCCACGAATCTCATAATGTATGGATGTAGATAGTACACCCACACAGCCACACCCACAATAGACCTTTCCCCAACATCACGACAGGCAGAATTTGCACGACTTCAAAGGTTTTATGATTCAATGATATTATTCCTTAGAGAAGGTTATTCATAAGAAGTGCAAAACAATATGGGATCATGCACCTGACAGAAAACGGCAAATGGCTCCCTGAGAGGACCATCGCATGAAAGTTCACTTGTACTTCCGTCAATAAAAGTCCCATCAGCAAATATCACCTATACCATAAGTTGTCATTACTCAGAAGCACGAAAATACAAATTATCTTGCAACGGAAGAAATAAAAGAGCCTAGTAATCATGTTATTAGGATATCCTCTACCCAATCAAACAGAATATGTTAACGAGCTGCATATTAATTTCATTCGCAAAGATGAAAGAACAATTAAAAGTAGCAGATATAGTCCCAATGACCGTTGCAGTTGTGCTGAATCAAGCTTAATAAATACCTCAGATGCATAGCCAGGAGTTGCACCTGCTATAGGTTTTGTGAAAGAACTAACTGGAGAATTTCTCTGCACAGCTTGACAAAAGGCAAGCAGCCGTTCACGGCTTCCAAGTTTTACCGCCTGAAAGTAGAACAGAGCAGTATAATATCAGTATGTAGTTGAATGCCAATGTGAACTGCGGATAAAACAACCCAAATTATTAGTATAATGAGATAGAAATTTATATAGTACCAGTCATTGCTATTAACACAGAAACGTGTCATGTAAAATTATTCAAGGTACCTGCACTACATCATGCCGGGGGACTCGGCACCCTGGTTGCACCTCGTATCCTCGACCTGCCATCACTTCAGCAATAAGAAGGCTTCCCTGCCAATACCTTAAATGTCATGATAGGATAAAGACGTTGTAGGATTCGGAAGGGTGCTGGGAAGAGAAAAAATGAGACGGAAAAAAGATGGTTCACCTTTACTGCTTCACCAACCATTTGTGGAGCAAGGAACAAACCCTGAAAAAATATTCGCATTATATCACCTTGAGTTGAACCGCAATCAATTCCTAGACCTGGGGCTGAGAGACGAGCAGCTGCTGCTGCTACCCATTTTTTTCTCCCAGCAACATACCCACCACATGGTGCTATAGTTCCACCAGGATTTTTTATGAAACTTCCAGCAATTAGATCTGCACCCTACCAACAACCAATAACATCACAATAAATTTTGATTATTGAAACTCTATGATGAAGGTAAAATTAACAAAGAGAAGCAAATGCTACATACCACCATTGGAGGTTCAATTGTCTCCGTAAATTCACCATAGCAATTATCTACCATGACCAAACAATGTGGATTCTGTAACTGTATGTTTACATGCATGGTACAACTAGAACAATTAATCCTTTGGTCAAAAATGGAGAGAAATACTAAGAAACTATTTGCAATACAATTATGAACATTTTATGTCAAATTAATTTTCCGTTCCACAGCTGCCTAGTCCTCCGCTTCTCAAAACTTAACAAGGTAACTTACTCAAAACCTAATTAAACTACATAATAAGCTGATTTTTTTTTGCTTTAGCTACCTTGATTATTGCTATAGCCCTGCCAATATCATCAACACTCAAGCTGCGTCTCCATGAATAACCGCATGATCTTTGAATTAGTGCACATTTTGTTTGAGGTTTCAAAGCAATCTTTAGGGCTGCCCAGTCAAGCCCTCCATCCTCAGCCAGCTGAAATACAAATAATAATGAGTAAACAAGCACCTATAAGAAAAGTAGAATTCTAAAAAAGTAGAAGACTATAAAATTGTGAATGAGAAAAAACATACTGGCACTTCTCTGTAATCTATTCCAAAATCTTTCAAAGAACCCAAACCATTAGAGTCCCTGATTCCAATGACTTCCTCCAATGTATCGTAAGGAGCTCCAGCAACTGCCAGGAGCTGGCAAATAATCAGTCTAAACATGTAGCCGACTCATCTGAAGCTCAAGAATTAAATGTGCCGAACAAGAATTATCAATTGAGAACTAGAACAGTGAGAAGGAAACACAAACTTGCCTCATCTCCAGGCCTTAGGAAAGCAAACAACGCACAGGTGATTGCATGAGTACCTGAGAAAAACTGGTATCTAATGAGAGTAAGTTAAGCAATATAATAACCCCTGCCATATAGAGAAACAACAATATCAAATGGGGAACCTGTGCTCGAACAATGGCAGTTTCAGCACCAAATATTTCTGCAAAAGCTTGATCTAGTGCTTCACGCCCACCAGATTCTTCATGACCATAGCCTGTGCTGCCACCAAAGTGCTGATGCAGATAAATCCATGTCATTGGCATTCGCGAAATGCTTGAAGAAATTGCTTAAATTATACATGTAACTGGTCTCAAAGCAACGCAAGAGATCAATACAACATGCCACGGGCATCCAAACTCTCCCTTATGTTTCTCGTGTAGGCTTTAGGTGATCTAGGCTTTTCTATGATCTTCCAAGAATATAGTAAGAGTTACTACACCTCTAAAGAACACCAAATCATGCGATAACTTACAAACATGCTAATCAAAAAGCAATATAATTGTTGTTGAACGGTCCGCATTAAGAGAATACAACATATAATCTTTAAATTACCAAGAGATAAATAGTAAAACTATTTCATGAATAAAAAATGAATCAATTAAGATAATTTCAGTCCTAAAACATCTCGAGAGAAGCTATTAACGAACTTTCTTTGCAAAACGAAATTATTCATCTCTCACAAACCAAGCGTCAACAAACATTGATGTTCTAGAAAATCAACACAATCAAACTCCATCCACACTCAAAGCTAATAACAAATGCTAGCACAATATATAAGTCAACAGCAAACCAAGAGAGCTTACATGAGATCCAACACGAGCATTCTGAAAAGCTTTGAGCACGCGCGCCGAGTTGCGCGCCACCAAATTATCCACCGCTCGGAACTCCGGGTACAACGAGTCCACCGCTTCCTCTACCTGTGTAATCGCGATTAAATAGCAAGAAGGAAAAAAGAAAAGGACTTCAACAAAAACAATTGAGTGGCGTGTTGAACCTCCGGTACGAATGGCTGCTCATCGCAGAGGAGAGAGAGAGCTGAGACCCGTGGGCTTGAGCGTACTGGAACTGTGACTCCGGGAAAAGCCACGGCAGCGCAAGTTAAGCGCAAAGTGGGCGTTGGATAAGCGGAAATGCTGGTGGAGGATAAGAGCATAGACATTTTCTTTGGGGTATCTCAGTGCAGCTCTCGAGGTCGACGTTGTTTGTAATCGATTAGAGACCCATTAGGATTTGGGCGAGATAGCTAGATGGCAGTTCGACTTTAGTGGCCTGCTTTCAGTTTTGAAGTTAATTAATTATCAGTTTTCTCAGCAACAAAATCTACATATCTATCTATCTATTTGTATTAAAACAAAATAGTGGAATTGCAATTCAACTTTGATTGCAATTTTGTTAATTATATAAAGTTAAAGGTAATTCTACACAGTATTTTGTATAAAACATATAATTAAAATAGAATTGAGATAATTTAAAGAGTAGAAATTCGAGACACCCACTTAGATGATAGTGTATACCTTGTATACCACATTTAAATACATGTATAACACACACTACTGGCCCACCTTTTCTTTACTTTTCGAGTGTTGAGTTGAAAGAAGGTGAGAGAGAACCGAGATTCTCTGACACTTTGACCGACCAATTAATTGCATAGATTTTAGGGTTTTGTTTTTTATCTTTTCTCTCTCCCACTTCCCCACGGCCCCACCTACCTAACCACCGCTTGCTGCAGTATTTAATACTCAATTGAATTCACACGCGATACAAAACTCACAATAAATACCCACTTTTAATCTCCTTCATATGTACCGCTCAACTTCATACCGATGCAATAAAAAAGAATTTCAAAGGTATCCAGAAAAATATCCAAAGGCTCCACAACTATCTTTCTGAAATCGCTTAAATTCTGGTGTAAATCGATCGGTACGAGAAGGAACACGTCGGGATCAAGTTCGAGAAGAGGAGATGGTAATCACCCGCAAGAACAAGAGGTTAGTAATATTTTCTCTCTATAAACCCTAGAATTCAATAAAAACATAAAATTTATTGTACCGATAGGCATAAACTGTGTACCGGCCGTCGTTTTGCACCACCGGTACACTATACATTGTTTTTCTCTTGTTTTTTTATTTATATTTATATTTTGAGCTGCGGTATATTATTGTTTTTGTTGAATTGATTATGATAATTACATGCTATATTATATATTTTTTAAATTTTTAATATACTTGTTTTGGAATCGACGAATATTATATGTTTTTGTTTGGGATTAATTAAGCACGTTTAGCATGTTTAGTGTTAGTTAATAGCAAGGGATTAATTACGAATGTTTAGGTAATCTAATTTTGAATCCTTTAATTTTAGTGTTTAGTTAATAATAAGGGATTAATTACGCATGTTTAGGTAATCAAATTTTGAATCCTTTAATTTTATATATAAGCAAGATTATATAATGTTTTGTGTGATTATACTGTTAATTTAGAATAATACTTATATTTTAGATTATTTGTACTTACGTTTTAAAATATATATAATTGATTAAGATATCAAATTTTGTATTTTCGTTTATATTATGATTATAATTGTTACAACGTTTAAATTTAATATACCGATCGAAGATTTATGTGTACCGTTAGGAGTTTACATTCTTCACTATTGGTACAGGTTTTTTCCCATCGGTACCTTTTTTTCTTTTTTCAGTATGTTTATGTTTTGTTTATGACCCGTATTTGGGTTTAATTGTAGGGTTGGAAATGGATCAGAGAAGATGCTCAACGCATATCTCTGAAAGTGAACACGTACTACAGGCTGGAATAATAAATGAGATTAGAAATAGGCTTATCGTTGTTGGGGGTTGAGAACTGCTAGACAGATTCAGGGCGGCTGTTTTGGGCATCTTATGAGATGGCCTCTAGGCAAAGGGTGCGGGAAAGCGCTACACATGTTGGTGGCTAGAGAGATAGAGGTGACCGGTGCTCCACAGTACGAGACATGGTTTCGTATAGGTGAGAAAAATATCAGATTTTCACCTCAGGAATACGCTCTAGTGTCGACGCTACACATGGACCGTCTGGCAGCCTGTCAAGATCACTAACAACGAGCGAAGCAGTAGCATCTAGTGGAATCATTGGAACTAACCAATTCTGTAGTTCCTCCGCTTCAGTGGCTCAGTCTATGTCTTCAACAAGGGGCATACGACTACTTTGCATCAACATTGCCGAGAGCTTGTTCACGCCTCCTTGATATATGCACCCACGTAATGAAGTCTGCAAAAGTACCAAGGTTCAAATGCACAGACTGTGACTGTTCGTCCTCCTCATCAGACTCCGATTCCTCATCTTTGTCGGAATCAACGGTAAATTCATCCTCCTCGGGTACCTGCGACTGTCGTTCCCCCGGCATACTAGGAATGTTCGCTCCACTACTAGTACCAAATTGAGTATCACCAAGCCAATCAGATGAAGTCAAATGTGTGTGCGACTCGTCATACTGCGAGTACTGAGAGTATTGGTTGTCATAGATATACGACGAAGAATAATTCAAATCAAATGACGGTCTATACACAGAATCACTATGCACCACATACAATGTAGGCTCAGACTCAGCAACACACAACCGACGAAGTTATTCATCGTTACTCTAAGTATATTTAACATTTCGGCCGGTTCTAGACGTCAATAAATAGAATATTCCATACTCAAGACTTAACGATCTAGACATTATTATGAAATCAATATATTCCTTAATGCTAGAGAAACTTATCGTATCCACTAGAAGGTAGAAATTTTGTTCTTCTCCACCATTATACACATAATCGTCCCATGTCCCGTTGTTTTTAATAATAAATCTCCTACACTCCATCTACAATTTCCAATTAATCTCAATATGTAGGAATGTCAGGTTGGTCCGAGACCTGCATAGACTGAGAAAAAAAAGGTTTATGATAGAAAAATTTTAGCCCAGAAAAATTTAACCCGATTGATCTGAACCGAAAATATCCCGAGCGCGATAGAACTAGCCCAAAGACCAAGTGAGTTTACCTAATTAATACTATTATCATGAGAATACGATTTAATATGTATACTATAACTAAATTTACATTCTCCTAATTTATTATCTTCTTAATTATTTTCAATAAATCAAAATTAAGTATAATATTTATTATTTTGTTTTTTCTGTAAAGTTCGGATTTTAATGAGACTGATAACCAATTATATATTGTAACAATTTATGTTTGATTATTTAGATATTTATTAAACGGATTTGGATAATTAGCAAGGTATAACTATACGGGTTTAGAACGTGAACTAACAATAAAATAACTTTTCAATTGGGTTTGAAACACATACGAATGTATAAATTATAAATGGATATATCGTTCGAACATTAATCGATATGCCTACATGAAATTATTTTCTCATTTTTAATAGTTTTTTTATTTATATTGTTTAATATTAATAATTATTTTGTAATGTATGAATTTTTATTGAGATAGATAATTAATTATAGCAACAACTTATGTTTGCAAATTTAAATGGATTCGGATAATTTGAGGGTATTGCTATACGGATTTGTGTCGTAGCCCGACCCCGATATCAGATGTCAAGGCCTGTAGGTCCCACGACGTACACAATTTATGATTAACAAAGGGGATTTAATAGCGACCCGGCTATTGATCAAGAACAACATATACTCAACAATACATCAACTTTGAATAATTAGGATATGCATGGCTCAAAATCAACGAGACGATCACTTGAATTCAATAACAAAAGACCTGATCAACCAAATAATTGACAATGACCAAGAATATAACAGCCTGACTTGAGGATCAAGAAAACAAGATAAAGAAAACTGTTTCAAGTTCGACAAAGCGTCTCAACTAACAACACTAGTTGAGTTTCCAAAGAACTTGACAAAAGAGTTCGACTTTAGAATTCAAACGTTATAACAACATTATACAACATCAAACTTCATTTTCTTGCAGCGGAAAACATGAGAATATATGTATGAAGACATATATCCTAGGTCTGAGTTCATCATAATAACGACTTTCTTTTCAAAAACATTCATAACAACAACAACAAACGTTCATCCAGCCCTCGTCATCTGCATCCCTGCTAACCTGCACGTTTTAGAAATAACATGCAGGGCTGAGTACTTCGTACTCAGTGAACACATGCCGAAAACATTTGAAACTCGCTGAATACAGCTATATTTTGAAAAACTTGCCGGAAAACATAGCACAAGGATTTTCTGAAAACAACTTGTGCAATGTTGAAAACATTTTCTTTTCTTGAAAAACATTTGTCTGTAGACATATTAACAGTATGAACCATATCTACACTAAATAATAGTGATGAGAATGAGGCTTCTTTCTCAATCACTTGTAACCGGCATATCAAGGAAAGACTCACAGTTACGTATAACCGGCCCATCAAAGAAATGCTCACGATTACATATGTGTACACAAATCCCACCTTGCGTGGGACCGAATTCGTCCTTCTTAAGTAGATGGTAACATACTTAAACATTTTAAAATAATTTGGCAAGTATCAAAGCTTTGAAAGATTATATAATATCATGTTTTTCACGTTTTTAAGTTAAGAAAGCCTACCTGGTAGATTTAAGCTTTAACTTTTAAACTTTTACGCTCGATAAACTCTTACTTCATGGTCCTGCTCCCACTTCCACTTGCTCCTTTAAATCGAAATGGAATAGCTACTTTAGAACGAGTAACTTCTATCGAATAACGACTTCGATAATCTTAACGTAATTCTATTCGAATTTCTACGCCGAAACTCGACGAAACTCGAGAATTTCTATCTCAATTTCTTAAACGCTCTTATTCTATCTTAACTCATCGTTAATCATCAAACATTCAAACAATTCACGCTTATCACTTAATATCAACATACATCATTTACTATTCACAGAAATCGACTAAGTCGATTTTAATCCGTCTAACGGATTCAGAAAATTCTCAATTTAATTCTATACATTTATTTAAACATAACACCCATATTTACACATTCATTAAACACATTGACTTTATTAAGCATATAAACTCCCAAATCGGGAAAATCGACCAAAAATAGAAAATCTTTATTACTTTGAATTAAATTTCCAGAAAATCATATAACACTTAATTTTTATTAAGAAGTTCATAAATGCAATTAGTTTATTAATTAAAAATCAAATAATTATTTATTTTATTTATTTTATTTTCGGTATTTTTTTTAAATTAGAATTTCTAGAATTCGTTTCTCTTCATTTTTATTTCTAATATACTTAATTAAACATCTTAAACTTAATTCTCTAATTAATTTCATTCAATTAACTATTAAACTAATAAACCCTAATTTAAGAACCCTAATTTCAATTTCTAGGGTTTCTAGGGTTAATCATGCTTTTAATTCACTTACTCTTGATTCAACAATTATCATTAACATCATATAACATCAAATTATCCATCAATTACATCTTTCTTCATCAAATCTTCAAAACCCTAATTAAAATCCTAATTTTTGATATTTAATAATAAAATGAGATATGTTGGAAATTCATGCTTACTTCCAAAATGAAATGTACTTAGAATAATTAACTAAGCTCATATTTATCATTAATACAATCATACAATTCATGCATCAATTGTTCTTCATTTTCTTATTTTTTTCGAAAAAAATGAAAATAATAGCTAGGGTTTTCCATGCTTAAATCTAATTACATATTTGATCTTATAATCATATTCTAAGCATAATTCATGAAGATCAATACATCATACCATGCATGAATAAAAACTTGATCATTTTCTTCATAATTTCGAAAATAATAAAAACTAGGGTTAGTGATTTGATCCTCATGCTTTAATCACACAAATCATCATATAAACATCATATAAACATCATATAAACATCATACTAATATATCAACATCATCCAACCATTTCTTCATTTGCTCTCCCAAATTTTCGAAACATTTATATACATATATATAGAAATTTTCTACCATGGAAATGAATCAAGAGCTTGGAAAGAGAGGGATTTAAGCTTACTTAGATGATTGGAGATGATATATAGTATGAAGAACTTGAATCTTGAAAGCTTGAAGAACCAACAATGAAGTTGTGTGTGTTTGGTCGAGAGAGAGAAGAGATCGAGAGAGAGAAGAGATCGAGAGAGAGAGGTGTGTTGTATGTGTGTCGAGAGTGAGGGAGAGTGAGAGAGATAACTACCCATATATTAGTCATATATTAATTCCTAAGTTTAGTTAAGTTATTTAATTAATTAATAATTCAATTAATTAATAACAAATTAATCTTCTAATAACCCTCTAATTTCTCAACACAGGAAATTAGCTTAAGGTTTCACGAACCTTAGATAAAAATCTCACAGAAAGAATCGGAGATTTGAAGCATTTTCAAATCGACCGAAACTAAAGTTTTAAGCGATAAATTACGTAAAATTTCACGTAATTAAATTAAATTCTTCTTTCAGTCAATTTATGACTAAACATTTATTACTTACTGATAAATGTAAAAACTTTTTCGTTTCGGATTAACCGAGACGATAAAAATTATTTAAAACTCATTTTTCTGGTAGAATATATCTGCCGGGTAAAATTTTTCGGAAAGAAAAATTTTTATTTCGCTGAAATTCTTATCTTTCTCATTAAATTAATTATTTTAATTACTCAAGAAAGACGGGATACTACATTCTCTCCCCCTAAAAATAAATTTCGTCCCGAAATTTGCTTACCTCTTGGAAGAGTTCGGGATACTTTTCTCTCATCTTTCTTTCTAACTCTTATATTGCTTCTTCTATTCCATGATGTCTCCATTTGACTTTTACTGACGCGATCGACTTATTTCTAAGCTGTTTGACCTTTCGATCCAAAATCGCTTCAGGTTTTTCTTCATAACTGAGATCTGATTCAACGACTACTTCTTCTTGGCGAATAACGTGCTTAGGATCAAACGTATATCTCCGCAACTGGGATACATGGAATACGTTATGTGAACTTCCGAAACTTGGCGGTAAGGCTAGCTTATACGCTACTTGACCTATTCTTTCCAGAATTTCATATGGTCCTATATAGCGAGGCTTAAAAGCTTTCCTTTAACACCAAACCGATGAATTCCTCTTGAAGGAGAAACCTTCAAGAAAACTTTATCGCCAACTGCAAACTCTAATTCTGATCTTCTTGAATCAGCATAAGACTTTTGACTGTCTTGTGCTTCCTTGATTCTTTGTTTGACTTGGCGTACAATCTTTATCATTTCTTCGACTGCATCGGGCCCTAACATTTTTCTCTCGCCCACATCATCCCAATGAAGCGGAGATCTACATTTCCTTCCATAAAGAGCTTCGTAGGGCGCCATGCCAATCGTCATTTGATAACTGTTGTTGTAAGCAAATTCAACAAGAGGCAAAATTTGCTCCCATTGACTTCCTCGATCTAGAACAACAGTTCTCAACATGTCCTCCAAGATCTGAATGGTTCTTTCTGATTGACCATCCGTCTGAGGATGAAAAGCCGTACTAAAATTCAATTTGGTACCTAACTCCTCTTGCATACTTCTCCAAAAATGAGAAGTAAATTTTGAGTCTCGATCAGAAGTGATCGACTTAGGTACTCCGTGCAATCGCACAATTTCTCGCACGTATAGCTGAGCTAACTTATCTGCGCCATAAGTTATTGGAATATGTATAAAGTGAGCAGATTTTGTCAGTCTGTCCACTATCGCCCATATTGCTGTATTTCCTCTTTTGGATTTGGGTAGCCCTGTTACAAAATCCATTGTAATTTTATCCCATTTCCACTCTGGAATATCTAGAGGTTGTAACTTCCCATATGGTCTTTGATGCAATGCCTTCACTTGCTGACAGGCTAAACATCGTTCCACAAAAGAAGCTATGCCTCGCTTCATTCCTTCCCACCAAAACTTCTTTTTTAAATCTTGATACATTTTGGTGCTTCCAGGGTGAGCTGAATAAGGAGTTTCATGAGCTTCACTCATGATCTCATTCCTTAATTCCTGATCATTAGGCACACAAAGTCTTTCTCTATATAAGAGAACATTATCTTTTGCCTCTTTGAAATCTTCAACCTTTTCTTGACGAATTTTCATTCGTAACTTTTCCAATTTCTCATCTTTTCTCTGAGCATTAAAAATTTCCAACCTTAAGTCAAGAATTATTTCCATGGCTGCAATCATATGCTCAACAGATTGCGGAGGTAGTATTACTTCTAATCTCAGCTCTCTAAAACTCTTAATGAGTTCTTTCTCTTGAGTTAGAAGAAATCCTAATTTCGATTTACCTTTTCTGCTCAATGCGTCAGCTACTACGTTTGCTTTTCCTGGATGATAGGAAATTTTACAATCGTAGTCTTTAACTAACTCGAGCCATCTTCTTTGTCTCATATTTAACTCCTTTTGCTCAAAGAAGTATTTGAGACTCTTGTGATCCGTGAAGATCTCACATCTTGCTCCATAAAGATGGTGTCTCCAAATCTTTAGAGCATGCACAACTGCTGCTAGTTCCAAGTCATGAGTTTGATAGCTTACTTCATGAGGTCTAAGCTGTCTAGAAGCATAAGCAATGACTCTTCCTTCTTGCATCAGGACACATCCTAGTCCATTTTTCGATGCATCTGTGAAAACAGTGTAATCCTTGTCTGAATCTGGAACTGCTAACACTGGGGCAGTGATTAATCTTTTCTTAAGTTCCTGAAAACTTTCTTCACATCCTTTTGACCATTTAAACTTCGACTCCTTCTTTAGGAGATGGGTCATTGGCTTCGCTATCTTGGAGAATCCTTCGATAAACCTCCGATAGTAGCTTGCTAGACCTAAGAAACTCCTAATCTCATGCGGCGTAGTTGGAACTTTCCATTCCTGGACTGCTTGCACTTTTGAAGTATCAACTTTGATTCATTCAGAGGAAACAACGTGTCCAAGGAAATGTACTTCTTTTTAGCCAAAATTCACATTTACTGAACTTGGCATATAATCTTTCGGTTCTCAACCTTTCCTGGACAATTCGGAGATGTTCCTCGTGTTCTAATTCATTCTTTGAATACACGAGAATATCGTCAATGAAGACTACAACAAATTTATCCAAAAATTCATGGAATACTCGATTCATGAGATCCATAAATACTGTTGGAGCATTTGTCACACCAAACAGCATTACTACAAACTCGTAATGGCCATATCTTGTTCTGAAAGCCGTCTTAGAAATATTCTCTTGCTTAACCTTCAACTGGTGATAACCAGATTTCAGATCAATCTTCGAGAATACACTAGCTCCTTTGAGCTGATCAAAGAGATTGTCTATTCTCGGCAAAGGATACTTATTCTTCAAAGTTAATTTGTTCAACTCTCGGTAGTCGATGCACATTCTCAAACTACCATCTTTCTTTTTGACAAACAGAATTGTCGCTCCCCACGGAGAAACACTAGGTCTAATGAAACCAGATTGAGAAGGAGACGAAACATTGCCATTCGCCAATGGTTCAACAAGGAAGGAGTTAATATCAAATCCATCATTTTCATGGATGGGAGAAGCAATAGGTTCGGGATTCTCTGGAGGAATATGATCAAAGTTAGGATCGTCTTGGGGCATGAGATTTTGCAATCCAAACTCACCAACGGGAATTAGTGGCTGATACGGTCCAGGAGGTGGATACGAGAAACACATATATTGAGTACTAATTGCAGCAATGAACGCTCTGCAATCTTCGAACAAAACACCATCCAGGACTGGGAGTGACATACCTTGGAGCAATCGACGCCGCCCATTCTTGCCAATCCTCAGGAAGCAGAGAAACTCACCTGACTATACCGATAACTCCAGAAATGTTTGATTCATGGATATCCATCCAAACCCGATGAAACCGAGCTAAAAAGTCTGCTAAGGTTTCCGTATAACTCATCCTTATGTGATGAAATTCGATCATCGCCTCGACACTTCGAGAATTTGCCTTCTCAATTCCGCTTCCAAAGGGTGGTACCAAGCTCAAGATACTTTCCAAAGATAAACAACCAACTTGCTTGCACAACTGATCTATCGTCTCGCTTATGATCGATCACCAACAAACAATCTCATTAGAAGCTCAAAATCACCACACAACTTTATATATTCCAACTTTCAAACTTTGGAAACTTCACACTTTCTTTAAAACTAGAAAACTTTTGAAATTCGTACCTGGATAGCTGGATGAGATGAGAGGTGTTGGACTTTCGTTGTTGTTAAGAACTCGACTAGTTTAGGAATTCAAATCAGACTATACTTTAAGAAATGATAACTTAGAGCAGTAACATTGCTCGGAACTAGTCTAGGGTTTCAAATTAGACTAGATTTCAAGAATTCATACTCAGAGCAGTCAGACCTGCTCTGATACCACTCTGTCGCAGCCCGACCCCGATATCAGATGTCAAGGCCGGTAGGTCCCACGACGTACACAATTTATGATTAACAATGGAGATTTAATAGCGACACGGCTATTGATCAAGAACAAAATATACTCAACAATACATCAACTTTGAATAATTAGGATATGCATGGCTCAAAATCAACAAGACGATCAACTGAATTTAATAACAAAAGACCTGATCAACCAAATAATTGACAATGACCAAGAATATAACAGCCTGACTTGAGGATCAAGAAAACAAGATAAAGAAAACTGTTTCAAGTTCCACAAAGCGTCTCAACACAACTAACAACTTATATACATATGATTCACTAGTTGAGTTTCCAAAGAACTTGACAAAAGAGTTCAACTTTAGAATTCAAACGTTATAACAACATTATACAACATCAAACTTCATTTTCTTGTAGCGTAAAACATGAGAATATATGTATGAAGACATATATCCTAGGTCTGAGTTCATCATAATAACGACTTTCTTTTCAAAAACATTCATAACAACAACAACAAACGTCCATCCAGCCCTCGTCATCTGCATCCCTGCTAACCTGCACGTTTTAGAAATAACATGCAGGGCTGAGTACTTCGTACTCAGTGAACACATGCCGAAAACATTTGAAACTCACTGAATACAGCTATATTTTGAAAAACTTGCCGGAAAACATTGCACGAGGATTTTCTGAAAACAACTTGTGCAATGTTGAAAACATTTTCTTTTCTTGAAAAACATTTGTCTGCAGACATATTAACAGTATGAACCATATCTACAGTAAATAATAGTGATGAGAAAGAGGCCTCTTTCTCAATCACTTGTAACCGGCATATCAAGGAAAGGCTCACAATTACGTATAACCGGCCCATCAAAGAAATGCTCACGATTACATATGTGTACATAAATCTCACCTTGCGCGGGACCGAATTCGTTCTTCTTAAGTAGATGGTAATATACTTAAACATTTTAAGATAATTTGGTAAGTATCAAAGCTTTGAAAGATTATATAATATCATGTTTTTCACGTTTTTCAGTTAAGAAAGCCCACCTGGTAGATTTAAGCTTTAACTTTTAAACTTTTACGCTCGATCAACTCTTACTTTACGGTCCTGCTCCCACTACCACTTGCTTCTTTAAATCGAAATGGAATAGCTACTTTAGAACGAGTAGCTTCTATTGAATAATGACTTCAATAATCTTAACGTAATTCGATTCGAATTTCTACGCCGAAACTCGACGAAACTCGAGAATTTCTATCTCGATTTCACAGAAATCGACTAAGTCGATTTTAATCCGTTTAACGGATTCAGAAAATTCTCAATTTAATTATATACATTTATTTAAACAAAACACCCATATTTACACATTCATTAAACACATTGACTTTATTAAGCATATAAACTCCCAAATCGAGAAAATCGACCAAAAATAGAAAATCTTTATTCCTTTGAATTAAATTTCCAGAAAATCATATAACACTTAATTTTTATTAAGAAGTTCATAAATGCAATTAGTTTATTAATTAAAAATCAAATAATTATTTATTTTATTTATTTTATTTTCGGTATTTTTTTTTTAAAATTAGAATTTCTAGAATTCTTTTCTCTTCATTTTCATTTCTAATATACTTAATTAAACATCTTAAACTTAATTCTCCAATTAATTTCATTCAATTAACTATTAAACTAATAAACCCTAATTTAACAACCCTAATTTCAATTTCTAGGGTTTCTAGGGTTAATCATGCTTTTAATTCATTTACTCTTGATTCAACAATTACCATTAACATCATATAACATCAAATTATCCATTAATTACATCTTTCTTCATCAAATCTTCAAAGCCCTAATTAAAATCTTAATTTTCGACATTTAATAATAAAATGAGATATGTTAGAAATTCATGCTTACTTCCAACATGAAATGTACTTAGAATAATTAACTAAGCTCATATTTATCATTAATACAGTCATACAATTCATGCATCAATTGTTCTTCATTTTCTTATTTTTTTCGAAAAAAATGAAAATAATAGCTAGGGTTTTCCATGCTTAAATCTAATTACATATTTGATCTTATAATCATATTCTAAGCATAATTCATGAATATCAATACATCATACCATGCATGAATAAAAACTTGACCATTTTCTTCATAATTTCGAAAATAATAAAAACTAGGGTCAGGGATTTGATCCTCATGCTTTAATCACACAAATCATCATATAAACATCATATAAACATCGTACTAATATATCAACATCATCCAACCATTTCTTCATTTGCTCTCCCAAATTTTCGAAACATTTATATACATATATATAGAAATTTTCTACCATGCAAATGAATCAAGAGCTTGGAAAGAGAGGGATTTAAGCTTACTTAGATGATTGGAGATGATAGATAGTATGAAGAACTTGAATCTTGAAAGCTTGAAGAACCAACAATGGTGTTGTGTGTGTTTGTGTCGAGAGAGAGAGGTGTGTTGTGTGTGTGTTGAGAGTGAGGGAGAGTGAGAGAGATAACTACCCATATATTAGTCATAACCCTAGGTCTAGAGTTAGAGTAGGTTATTATTTAATTCTAACTTAATACCTAAATTTATTTAAGTTATTAATAATTCAATTAATTAATAACAAATTAATCTTCTAATAACCTTCTAATTTCTCAACACAGAAAATTAGCTTAAGGTTTCACGAACCTTAGATAAAAATCTCACAGAAAGAATCGGAGATTCGAAGCATTTTCAAATCGACCGAAACTAAATTTTTAAGCGATAAATTACGTAAAATTTCACGTAATTAAATTAAATTCTTCTTTCAGTCAATTTATGACTAAACATTTATCACTTACTAATAAATGTAAAAACTTCTTCGTTTCGGATTATTATTATTTAAAACTCATTTTTTCGGTAGAATATATCTGCCGGGTAAAATTTTTCGGAAAGAAAAATTTTTATTTCGCTGAAATTCTTATCTTTCTCATTAAATTAATTATTTTAATTACTCAAGAAAGACGGGATACTACAATTTGAGACGAGAACAAATAGTGAAATTACTTTTAAATTGAATTTGGAACATGTACGAGTATATACATTTTAGACGGGAATATAAATTACTTAATCTACTTTTTAATAAATATGTTTAGTTTAATTACTTTAAAATTAATTATTCATATAAACTATAGCATAAAATGATTTTTCGTCGATTTTTTACGGGCTACTTACGATATTACACAGAATAAGAGTATTTATAAATCTTTTTCAAGAGTGAAGTCGATCTTATTGAAAAATGGTGTGAGATATAAAATTTTCGATAAATAAGAATGGAGAAAATTAAACATAACTATATCAAATTAAACAGTTTAATCCTATAATTATTTTTATTTAATCACATCTCAAATCTATCTTTCTTACATTTGAGTTCCACAATGAATTTTAATAGTTCTCATTTAATCGGGTTTAAGATGAGTACATGTAAACAAGTTATGATTTGAGATCGAAGAATACTTATTGGATGGATATCTAACTCATTATCATTAATCCTCACGGGAATGACTCGAAAAATCGAGATAAATTCATTTTTAAATTTATACATATAAATTATTGAATAAACGTTAGTCCCTGTCAAATTTCAACGGATTACTTTCTAATATAGGAAAATTGTATTTAAATTTCCAACCTTTTTTAAAATTTTATTTTCTTTCCTAACTTTTTAATTTTTGCTTAAAATCTTCACCATTCAATTTGTTTGATTTTTCTTCCGGCGAAGAATTCTGGTGCAATTAAAGTAGAAAATTCTCAAGGGTTCACACAAATTAAATCAGTAAGCATTTCCATCTTGATAAAACGTCGTTTGTTTAGTCGGAACAATTTTCCATGTAAGCATTTTCGACGTTCAACTTAGATTCAATTTGGAGAAAAATTGAACGCGGGAGAAAAATCAAAGAAATTGAAAGGTGAAGATTTTTGATGAAAATTTTTAAAAATTAGGAAATAAAATAGAATTTAAAAAAAATTGGGAATCTAAATGCAATTTTCCCTACTAGTATACATACTCCCCCGTCCCGTTATTCTTGTGTTGTATTTCTTTTTAGGATGTCCCGTTATTCTTGTCCTGTTTACATATAAGGAAATATGCTTATCTCACAAAAAGTTATAGTCTCCACCACTTTCTATCTTTTTACTTTTTAAACATCATTCTCTTTTATATCCGTACCCAAAAAAAATGAAATAAGAATAACGCGACGGAAGGAGTATATATAAACCCATACATGGGCTGCATCGAATTAGCGGTAAAAACCTATGTTGGGTCCTCACATGTCATGGCCGGTACATATTCGACCACTACAACATTAAATGAGAATAGCTCGTCTAGAAGCATCCACACGTCTTTCAACACGATTAGCAAGAAAAGCATTGCATCTTCTAATTAATTTTGTTTGACATTATATAACAACCACCAGCACATCAGAAAATGAAAATTTTGATTAACCTTACTCTGTGTCCATAATTAGTGAAATAAATATTATTACTCCCTCGTCTCATTTATATAGGTTTGTTCTCCTTTTCTAGATATTTTAAATATATAGGTTTGTTTTCTCAATATATATATATAAAGCTTTGTTTTATTTTTGTAATATTTTTTAGCTCATTTAGTAATATATCCCTATTTAATTCTTTGATTGACTTGTGAAAAAATGCATAGTCAAATAATAAATATGAACATATTAAAAAGTTCACTATTTAATTTACTTTTTTAATAATTTTCTTAATTTTTGTAAAAAATTCAATCAACCTATATTAGTAAGACGAAGGGAAACATATATTGCAACCTGTAACAAATTGAAAAATCCCCCAGATCTCGGAGTTCCAATTTCGAAACAAAATTAAGGATGATTTTTCAAGATAACTACTTTGTCAGTCTTGGTGGTTCAATCTCCATATATGATGATATTTTATCCAGTCACGTATGTAAATACTATTTCCTCCATCCATGATAAGTGTGGTCCGGAGGGAGGGGCACGGGTTTTAAGAAGGATGTTAGGTAGATGTGTAGTGAGTGGAGAATGCATGTGATCCACATTGTTGTAGTGTTAGTTACTTTTAAAGGATAAAATTTTAAGTGGTGTCATATCCATTTAAGAAAGGACCACACTTATGAGGAACGGACGAAAAAGGAAAGTGAACTACACTTATCAGGACGGAGGGAGTATCAATTATCAACTGCCGACTTTCTACATGAAAAATTAAGACGATGTAATCTCCAAAAGATGTACAGTGATGACATCAAATTGAAATAGATCAAAATAATAATAATAATAATAATAATAATCAAAGTGGATTAATGGATGGTATATAATGTTTAATAGAATGTTTTTTGCTAATTTATTTTTATTTTTTATTTTTGCTACTATGTTTAATAGAATGTTGAATCTGCATGAATCAAGCAAGTTGTCCTCAATATATAGACTTCTGAAAAAAAAAAAAAAAGGGAAATATTTTCAGAAACAAAATCCTTTCAATAATCCAAAAAAAGTACTTTTCCAAATACGAAATGAAAATATCTAATCTTGAGAACTTCAAGAATCAAAATCCTTTTACAGATTCTAAAACCCTAGTCCAATTTCCTTCTCCAAAATCAAAAGAGAAAAATAAAGCTAGTTCATCCTAAACTAGTATGTATTTAAACATATGTGTGTAACTATATATATATATAAATCAAGTGTAATGATAATCATCTGTAGGATTTGAGAATACTCCCGCAGAAGCTGCACATGATAGCCTTCCAAGACTTGCAATAAAATGGGATGTAGCAAAACCTTGTCGAGGTTTGCATGTCCGCCACCGTTGCGCCGTGGCGGCACCGCGAACACGTCCCCGCCGCCGGCTTGCTCCGCCGTACGACGCTCTTCTGATCCACCAGGAAACAGAAACAAACCATCAACTCTACTATCAATCTCTCTCTCTCTCTCCCTCTCTCTCTCTCTCTTCAAGTTTCCGATCCGATAGCTTCACAAGGTTGAGAGATCAGCTTACTTTGTTAAATTATCTTCTTCTTCATCTTGTTTTTTTTTTTTTTTTTTTGGAGAAATACTTCGTTAAAATATCTAAATACCAGAATAATGGCATACTTAAATGATGCAATAGTCTCTCTCTATATATACAGATATTATAGGTCGGCGCTGGCATGGGACAAAATAACGTTATTTGAAATTAGGCTTAGTTATCCTAGTCTCAATACGTTTTACACCTAAATACGTCATTGTATCTGCCATTTGGCTTATTTATACTAAAACGATTATGACCATGTTTTTGGTCCACACAATTCATGATCGTTTCAAAGTTATTACTTTTCATTTATTAAACGATGATGGGTTCTTTCAATATATGAGGTTAGAGCTGTCAAGTCCTACTTTTTTTTTGATGTTGTACCAGTATTTCTTAAACATAATCATTTTTCTTTCATTTTCTTCTTTAATTTCAATTGCTTATATTTTAGTTTAACTTTTTATTTATTAATATGAGTTTGTTACACTCAAATAAGATATAATCTTATTTAATTTCAATTTTATTAGAATATATTCTTATTTAATTTCAATTTTATTAGTTAATAATTAATTTTTATAGTTGATAGATTCTTAATTAGAATATGCATGTAATTTTTTCAAAAATAAATTTCTTAGTAATAAATATTATTTTCGGTCTACACAATTCATTATCATTTTAAAGTTATTTTTTTATTTATTAATTGCCTCTGGTTTCTTTATATTTCTGAGGTGTCACAAGCCTCAAGCTTTTATTAAGGGTGTATTTCAAAATAATGAAATTAAATGGAATCAAATAATAAGAGTAGAATTGAAATATTTTATTGATTTGTTAAAGAAGACTGTAAAATAGTTCTATATACTCCCTCCTCCGTCTCATTTCAATGATCTTATAGGTCCGATCATAGTTTTTAAGAAAATGAGTTAATTATAATAAAGTATGAAAGAAAAAGTATTTTTTTGAAGGTTATTGTTGTCAAAACAAATAAGAGAGAGAACAGAGAAAGTAATTCATAATTTGTATTCCCTCCGTTTCATTATATATAAGTGACACAAAATTTTTAGGCACGGATATTTAGGAGTACGTGTGAAAATGTATAAAGTGTGGTGATCACTTGATTGCAAAGGATAAATTATTTTCACTTTCTGTAATGCACTACTTATTAGGGGTGAGTACGGTTCGGTTAACCGACCGTTTGCCACAAAGAAACCGACCATACGGGTTTTAATCGGTTCGGTTAACCGCTAAAATGTAGAAAATAAAAACCAAAAACCACTATAATGGTTAACCTAAAAATCGGTTCAGCTAACCGTTATTCAATGGTTAACCATGTAGAAAGACAACTTTCAATTTTTTTATAATTCATAGCATGAAAAACAAAAATTCATATCTTAAAATGTGGATTCGAAATATACATTTAAAGAAGTATAAATAATAAAATGAACACTCTCATGTTTTCAAGTCAAAGTAGTAAAACTAAGTTAGTTAATATTATAATTTATAACATATAATTAGTTGGTATAATAATTTTATAACATATAATTAGTAAAATTATAATTTTAAATGAATTTCGGTTCGGTTCGGTTAACCGTCGATTTTTATATATAAAAATAAAAACCTAACCGTTACCCTCGGTTTTTTAAAATTAGAAAAATAAACCGAACCGTCGGTTCGGTTAACCATATTTTCGGAACGGTTTCGGTACGGTTTGTCGGTAGGTTCGATTTTTCAGTTTGCTTTGCTCACCCCTACTACTTATAATGAGATAGCCCAAAATGGAAACGTGCCATTATAATTGGATCAAAAAAGAATAATTTATGAGTTAAGTCGAAGATGTTTATTATGTGTTGATGATATTAAAATTTTTATTTTAAGTATGGGATCATAAAAAATGAGATAAATGAATAAGATTATAAAAATTTGACGGGAAAGTAATATCCAACGACTAACAACCGAAATTTCATTAATTAAGCCAGTAAAACAAAATGACAAACAAACTCTTGTTTGGCACACGTGTAGTGTGTGGATGAGAGAAATAGGGTGGAGAGAGAAATAAGAAATTAGAAGAATAGGATAGATGAGAGAGAGGATGATTGCCATGTGTCCTATTGATGGGATGATTTGGTTGGTTGGTTGGTACTAATAATCAATATGATAATATGTTATATGTTCAATTAAATCCTCCAGCCTCATCTAATCAATATTTAGCTTACATCGTTTTTCTCACCAACAATCTTGCATCATTCTCATTAATTAATAAATTAGAAAAATAATTAAATACACACTGTGTTTTCTTTAGAATATAGATGTAGATAAACTATTAGATATTTTGGGATACAAATTTCCTCTTAATGTTGGCTAAATATTAATTTTATATATAATCTAAGAAAACAATATTAATTTTATGTATCTTATTGCCCATAGTCTTATCAATATTAGAATTATCGTGTGAGATCGATCCATTTTATGTAAAAAATAGTAAACAATTAGATTCAAATATATTAAGTATTTCAATTTTGTTTATGCACAAACTTGTAGAAAATGCCTAGATTGTTCAATAAATAAGCTGATAATTTAATTTTATTTGTTCCCTAAAAAATTATCTATGTTAGTTTTATATAACCGTTAAGTATTTATTCATTTTATTTCTAGCTTTCGTGGAAGAATTGGGAAAATATTTTTTCAGAGGGACAATACGTGCATCCCGTCAATTTATTCAATTTTTTTTAAGAAGAGTATAACTTCATTAATAAAGCTAATTCGATATGTACAATATCAAAAATTCATGACGGAAAGTTCGACTTCTAAATATTAACACCTTAATTAAAAATAGTAAAATTAGCTAGACTATGAGCGGCAAGTTTTAATTAAAAACCTATAAGAGTAATTTTTTTTAATAGAAATTTCATTAATAAACTTACAAAACATCTAGAAATAACAATCTCTCTCAACCAATGTCAAAAATCTATTAATCCAAACAATCGGACTAGAATTATGCTCTGCAAATTGCGCTTAAAAATGAGCTGCTTTAAATACAGATCTATAGACATAAAACACTCATATCACTAACACATCACTAACACATCACGAGCTATCCTCCAATGCATTGACAATATTGTTTACGAGTGATCATGCGGGTCCCACATTGCTAAACTTAACGAAATTTAGACATTATACCCGTTCACGAATTTATTAACTTGGAATGAACATAAATGCTTTGTTTGACATTTCTTTCCGGGCATACTTAATTCCTAAGATACATCATCTGCCAGACTGCCACTTTATATATATATGAATTTATTTAGCTATATTCTTGGTTTGTATCGTATTTATGTCTAAGTTAGCTATAATAATAGACTACTAAACATAAAATTGTAGTTCTAGGATAATCACTCTACCTCCAAGTATCTTTTTCAATATAAAAGATCGAAATATTTCATTTTAAATAATTACTACATTCGTCTACAAAAAGTGTGATCTTATTACCTCTCTATATAGACCATATACTGTGACGCCCGGGGCAGAAGTACGGAATGATCGCCGGTGCAGAGGCACGGACAAGAAGCGGCTCTGATAAGACTTCAAAGCGGAGGGGGCAGGAACGAACCGAAACACACCCGAATGAGAGGAATTCCAACAATATGTCAGAATGGGACGGCATATTCGAGGAGAGCTTAAAGGAATTGATTGGGCTACTTATACCATCAAGATGCATCTTCTTTTCTGGGACTCATTGTGGAAGAACTCCAAGGTTAAGAGTGCTTGACCTGGAGCAATTCTATGATGGGTGACCTCCTGGAAAGTTTTCTCAGGAAGCGTGTGAGTGAGGACAAAGCACGCTAGAAAGGACTCGTGATGGTTTGTGTGGTAGCCGTTAGTCCGGAAGCCGGATCGTTACAAATGGTATCAAAGCAGGTCTACAATCCTGTAGACATGAAAAAAAAATAAGTAATAAGTTAAGACCATCATCGCATCCGCTGCATCGCTCTGAGAAAAGGTACCAAGTTATTTATGAAGTCTTTATGTTATATGAAGTTAACTTATTAAAAGTATTATATTTTATATGTCCCTGAAATTATTTAGATGGTTAGAAGACTCAAACCGCCAGAAAAAGCTCATCAGGCCTCAACCGGATGCTTCGGTTATAATATCAATTCAAATCCTACAACTAGAATGAAAAAACTAGCTTTGAGAACAACCTCAGAACTATGCACAAGTTTTGGGTTGATTTTATTTCCGAGGGAGGAGAATTTTCTGACGTGGATGCAATAGACAAAGTTATCCGAGTGATGGATGATAGACTAAATAGTTTTGCATACGAAGCTTTTAATGAGAGTTATGACCTTTCTGGAAAAATGTTAAAAAAAGTGGTCATTTGACAGGTTCATAGAGGCTCTTATCACAAAGGTGAATGTTGTTCTTCTTGGAAAGAAAGCAGTCGAGGAAGGACAAGATTCCAACTCATATCATGGTTTAGAACCAAAGGAAAAGTCGTCGGCCGGCAATTAGAGTTTACTTTTTTAGCATTCTAGAAAGTTTATGAGATGTTAAATAAATTTGTCCCGAAGTTGAACTTTTAAACTTTATTGTTTAATGCAAAGTTTATTATTATTTTATTTATGTTTTTTCTTGGTGATATTTAGGCAATGGATATGTTAATCAGGATAAGGACAGGTGGGAGTGCCCCAACGAGAATTTTGGCAAGAAAAACGTCAAGTCGCGAGTGGAAATTGTTAGATAAATTCTTCAATTTGAAATGGGATTTTAACAATGGACTAGAGGTTCAACTGTTGATAATATTGGAGCTGTGGAAAAAGATGAAAGATGTCCAAAGTGGACACCAGATCCCTGTGAAGCTGCAGATAAAGTCCACGCCATTTTACCCGAATTATTGCATTGGACATCATTAGAAGTCATGGATAACCTCACCACAGATTGGATGGAAAAAGAACCCTAGATTTTGAGAGATTCATCTTGGACATTATAGATGAATGGAAGTATGAGGTCTACGGGAGGAACTATATGACAGTTGGCCCTAACAAGAAGTTTAAAAGAGCTAGTAGTGTTTAGTTTTACCCAGCTGTTATTCCGTTCTTTATCTTTGGTTGTTATTCTAATCTATATTATGTTTTGATTAAATAAAAGAATGGTTTTTGTATTTTTCAAAATTATATGTTACTTATGATTAGTGCGGATTGTAATTAGAACTATGGCCAGGACAAGGGGAAACAAGCGACCAATAGTGGACGAAGAATCTGATAGCGAAGCTACGCAATACGAAGGAAATGGGAACCCAACCGACATTGATAGCCTCGCTCATATCATCGCTCAAGCTTTGAGGGAAGTAATCCCACAACAACCAAACCACCATCAACAAGGAAATGGAAATGGAAGTGGAAATGGCGTGATAGCGGAATTCCGAGGCATGTCACCCCCAATTTTGAAGGGAAACGAGGGTCCTTTGGGAGCTGAAGAGTGGATTCGTCAGATGGAACGAATCTTTAACTACATGCGCTGTAGAGATGACTTGAAGGTGACTTGCGCAATTTTCCAGCTTGTAGATGAAGCAGGCCAATGGTAGGAGTTGGAAGCCAATGCTCTTACCCCGGAAGAACTAAGAGCTATCACCTGGAAGGAATTCAAGGAAAAGTTGTTGGCGAAATATATCCCTAAACCATTTCGCAAGTACAAGGAGAAGAAACTGATGAACCTGGAACAAGGGAATATGACTATCCTTGAGTACGAGCAAAAATTCACCCAATTGGCTCGTTATGCCCCTCACTTGGTCGAAACCAATGAGAAAAAGACATGGCGCTTTGAGAATGGCTTACGTGATGAGATTGGAAGTCACTTGGCAGCACTCAATATAACATCTTATTCCGATCTTTTAGGAAGGGGTCAAGTTGTTGCCACCCGTTTGAAGGTGGAAAATCCCGTTGCTAGAACATCTGGATCTAGTGGAAAGAAACACTAGGATGACCGAGGCAATAGAAAGAACTTTCAAACAGAGAAGAGACTAAGAAATGATAGAGAAAATAACCAATGCACGGTACCCGACAAGCCCTTTTGTCAATAATGTTCCCTCTATCACTTTGGGCAGTGCAGAGCTGGAGAAAATGTCTGTTACCGATGCCACCAGGGAGGACACATGGCGAATAATTGTCCTAATAGGCAAAATCCAAATTTGCTACCTGGAGCAACACCTATCTCCAAGGCACCATACAGAATGGCACCGCTGGAATTAGAGGAGCTAAAGGTTCATATTCAAGAACTTTTGGACAAAGGTTTTTTTCGTCCAAGTGTATCACCTTGGGGTGCACCAGTGCTCTTTGTCAAGAAGAAAGATGGTACGATGAGGATGTGCATCGATTACCGAGAGCTCAACAAACTAACCATAAAAAACAAGTACCCGTTACCAAGAATTGAAGACCTTTTCGATCAACTGAAAGGAGCAAGAGTCTTTTAAAAAATCGATCTAAGATCAGGTTACCATCAGTTAAAGGTAGATATCTCAAAAACAGCTTTTCGAACGAGATACGGACACTATGAATTCATCGTGATGCCGTTTGGATTAACCAATGCACCTGCTGTGTTCATGGATCTAATGAACAGACTGTTCCATCAGTACCTAGACAAGTTTGTCATTGTATTTATAGATGACATTCTTGTAGACTCGAAGGACGAAGCTCAACATAAGGAGCATCTACGCTTGGTGTTAGAGACGCTTCAGAATGAGAAGTTGTATGCCAAATTTAAGAAATGTGAATTTTGGCTCGATCGAGTTGTGTTTCTTGGGTACGTGGTATCAGCCCAAGGAATCGAAGTCGATCCTTCAAAAGTAGAAGCAGTCAGTAATTGGAAGTAGCCCAAGCATGCTAGTGAGGTTCGAAGTTTCTTAGGCCTTGAGGGATACTATCGGCGATTTATCGAAGGATTCTCAAAGATAGTAGGCCCAATGACCCAACTCACAAGGAAAGGAGTCTCGTTCATTTGGGATGAGAAATGTGAAGAGCTTTCAAGAATTAAAGAAAAGGTTGAAGATGGCACCAGTACTAACAATTCCATAAGGCATCGAAGGATTTGTCATTTATTGTTATGCTTCAATACAAGGACTCGGTTGCGTTTTAATACAACATGGCAAGATAGTGGCTTCTGCATCAAGACAACTGAAGGCACACGAGAAAAGTTATCCTACCCATGATTTGGAGTTAGCTGCGGTCATGCACACTCTCAAAATTTGGCGTCACTTTCTCTATGGAGGGAAATGTGAGATCTACTTAGACCACAAGAGCCTGAAATATCTGTTCACCCAGAAGGAGCTCAATATGAAGCAAAGAAGATGGCTCGAGTTGGTCAAGGACTATGATTGTACGATCCACTATCATCCAGGAAAAGTAAATGTGGTAGCTGATGCGCTTAGCCGGAAAGGGAGTTTGACAGCTGTGCACACATCCCTAATGATTCGAGAGTTATCCGACTTAAGAATTGAGGTGGTGCCAACCGTGGAGAACATAACATCAATGATAGCAGGTCTAAATGTTCAACCTACACTTCGAGATCAAATCAGGCAAGCTCAAGGAAGTGACGAGTTTTTGAGCAAGTTAAGGAGACGAGCGCTAGAACGCAATATCAAAGGTTTCTCGCTTGATGCAGAGGGAGCTCTGATTTTTGAAGGAAGAATTTGCGTGCCTAAGAATGAAGATCTGAGAAGGAAAATTTTGGAAGAAGCACACAACACGCCTTACTCCATTCACCCTGGAGGAACCAAGATGTATCAAGATTTGAGAAAATTGTTCTAGTGGAGGAATATGAAGAAATCCATCGGTGAATACGTCGAAAGATGCATGACATGTCAGCTAGTAAAAGCAGAACATCAACGACCCATGGGTTTCCTGAAGCCACTCGAAATTCCAGAATGGAAGTGGAAAAGGATCACAATGGACTTTGTGGTGGGTTTGCCAAAAACGGTCAAAGGTAATCACGCAATTTGGGTCATCATTGACCAACTCACCAAATCTGCTCACTTCCTACCCGTTAAGATGACTTACAGCATGGAGCGGCTAGCGCAGATTTATATTCAAGAGATTGTGCACTTACAATGGGTACCAACTCGTATTGTGTCGGATCGCGATACAAGATTCACTTCGAATTTTTGGAAGAGTCTACAAGAAGCTATGGGCACTAAACTAAATTTCAGCACAACATATCATCCGCAAACCGACGGATAATCGGAGCGGACAATTCAGATACTAGAGGATATGTTGAGAGCATGTGTTATGGATTTTGGAGAAAATTGGGAGAATCAACTGCCTTTGGTAGAATTCGCCTACAACAATAGCTATCATGCAACAATCGGCATGGCCCCATATGAAGCATTGTATGGGAGGAAGTGTAGGTCGCCACTGCACTGGGATGAAGTCGGTGAAAAGCGAGTGTTAGGACCCGAGATCGTGGAGGAGACAGTAGATGTGATCAACAAAATCCGTGATCGCATTAAAGTAGCTCAAGATCGGCAAAAGTCATATGATGACTTAAAGATGAGAGATTTTCACTTTGAAGTTGGTGATAAAGTCTTTTTGAGGTTGTCACCAACAAAAGAAATTTTCCGAATAGGCAAAGGCGGCAAGTTGAGACCTCATTATATCAGACCATTCGAAATTCTTGATAGAGTTGGAGAGTTGGCTTATCGTCTGGCACTGCCGCCGAGCTTGACATCGATTCATAACGTTTTCCACGTCTCATCTTTAAGGAGGTACATTCATGATCCGAGCAATGTTGTAAACCATGTCGAATTGGAGTTAGACAAGGACTTGTCTTACGAGGAGCATCCCGTATCCGTCTTGGATAGAAAAGTTCATGTGCTTATGAGAAAAGAAATTCCTTTAGTCAAAATCCAGTGGAGTAGACACGATAGCAGTGAGGCTAAGTGGGAGAAAAAAGAGGACATTAGGGCTAGATATCCCAATTTCCTAAATTAAGGTAAGTAATTTCGAGGACGAATTTTTTTTTTAGTAGTGGAGGATGTCACGGCCCAGAAATATTATTATTATTTTCTTTTACATTTCTCCTAAAGATTTATATTTTATATCTTTAATAATTATTTTATACAATTAAATGTTAAGTCGCGTCTAGAGTTATTGTATAATCATGAGCAAAATATATTCCATCCATTTCATTTAGCCTGATCCAAATATTTAAAATTTTGAGCCCAAAGATAATGTTACATTTTATTTCATTAGTCCATTTTTAAAATAGCCAAAGTCAAATAAATGAAGCCCAAATTCTTTTAATCTATAATCTTTTTCCTCAAAGTCCAACTTTTGAGCCCACCAAAGATATCCATGTTCATCATCCATTCTCTCTCTCCCTAACGGCGCAGCGTAAGAAGTTATCTTGCCCTAGCTAAACTTTCCTTTTCAGATTGAGTTTATTTACGGAGGGAATTCCTTGATTTGATCTTCAACCAAAATTAAACCCTCAAATTCGTGTATAAATAGAGCACCCATTCACCTCGCTTCTCACACTAAGAATTCCAACACCCAACTATATAGAGGTATAACTTTTTCATCTTCTTCCTCCCTGTTGTAATATTATGGCAATGGTCAGTAGCTTCCGCCAGTGGCGGGCGGTTGATGTCTCGGCCGAAAAAGGAAGATAAATCTTCATCAACTTTTCCATTCTCTTTTTACTGCTTATTGCGCTGCTCATTCTCGATATTTCGTTTGTTGTAAAAGAATATCTTTTGGGAGAATGATTTTATTCTTTTAAAATAGCTTGGCCCCACTTTTACACTACCTCTAGTTTACATGTGACACCCATTTCATTTACACTTGGCAATGAATGATCATATATTAACAATTTTTCGTAAAGTTATCATCAGTCTTTTCTTAGGATTAAATAATTTGTTCAAATGCTTTATACACATACATGAATTATAGAATTTAATATATGTTCATTAGAAACAAAGTTTAACTTTTTTCTTTGATTTCCTTTCAATGTATATACACGTATACATATGAATGCAGAATATACAAAAAAAAAGAGTTTTATTTTAATGTATAAATATAATTGATTTCATTTTACTTTATTATTCTACGTCTTATATATATATATATATATATATATATATTTGATAAATAAAAGTTGTTTTCACATTTCTTTGCATTATACATTCATGAATTAAAATAAGAAATAGTAATGAAGTTTATTTATCATTTATAGGATCGACGCTCAAGACTTAATTATTTAATTGCAGATTCGAGTCAAGAAACGGTTAAGGTGGGGATTAATGTTGCATTTATGATTTATCCTTATTATATGTTTTATACAATTTATATGTGTAAGATGCAGGCAGAGCCTACGGGCTATTTTGAGACTAAATAATTATAGCTCCCGGGCTATATTGAGACAGAAAAGATATAGCCTTTTGGCTATGAGACAGTGGGACTTTAGCCTTCGGACAATACGAAAGAAGAGACATTTTATTTTGTTAATGCACTTATATATTTTGTTGTGATTCATATAATATGGATAAATGCACCCCGCTGAGTCTATAGTCCAAAACTTTTATCATTTTCAGGTTAAGGCTCGGGTGATGATAGCAGGATGCATGGTGATGGTCAATGGTCTTGGATTTAGAGAAATAAATACTAAACTTTATTATTTATTTTATTTTTGAAATAATGTTGACATTTAATTAGTATTACTTTATTTTCCGCTGTTTTTTTTCCAAGACAATTTTTCCTTTTAAGTTATTAATAAAATGTTCCTTTTTAATTAAATAAATTGATGCGTTACATATACATTTATCATTTTTTATTCGATGTTGTAAATTACAAAATTTTATTTTTGCTTCAATAAAAGATCGTACATTTAACTTAGACTTGTATTTAAAAAAAAAAAAAAACTTAGACTTGTATTTCTAGTTGTTTTTCTATAGGTCCTTCATTAACTGTAATATTAATGATTTTCGGAATTCTATTAAACATTAATACCCTATTGAGATAAAAGATTAAAGTATAGAATTTTTTTTATCACGAAAGTAACTCCAAGTATCTTTTTCAATATAAAAGATCGAAATATTTCATTTTAAATAATTACTACATTCATCCACAAAAAGTGTCATCTTTTATTAAACGGATAATCACCCTACCTCCAAGTATCTTTTTCAACATAAAAGATCGAAATATTTTATTTTAAATAATTACAACATTCGTCAACAAAAAGTGTGATCTTATTACCTCTCTATATAGACCATGTACATTTATCATTTTTGTTAGATGTTGTAAATTACAAAATTTTATTTTTGCTTCAATAAAAGATCGTACATTTAACTTAGACTTGTATTTCTAGTTGTGTTTCTATAGGTCCTTCATTAACTGTAATATTAATGATTTTGGGAATTCTATTAAATATTAAGTTAAATTGCCTGTAAATTCCTGAATTTTTCACAAATTATGGTTTTGTTCTCCACAAAAAAATTCTGCGTGACAATTCCCAAACTTTATATTTTGTCTGATTTTGCATCCAAAGTCGGTTTTCCCCAAATTGTGTGTTGACTTGGCAGCCAGAAATCCTACATGTCCTAGTCGGCCAACGAGTAAATAATTATCCACACAACAAATTACCTATAAATTCCTGAACTTTTGTGAAATTCAGTTTTTGCTCTCCAAAAAACTTAATTTGTGCAACAAATTCCCAAACTTTTTAATTTGTCTGATTTTTCATCCAAGGTCGGTTTCCCCCAAATTGATGACACAAATTAGAGGTTGCAAAAGAATGCAAAAAATTGCAAAAAAAGATGAGTACAAGATGCAAAAGACTGTAAAAAGTATCAAAACAAACTTCCATCAATTCTATTCATTACAAAATACTCCATATGTCCCAATAGCAAGATCCATCTTTCCTTTTTCGCCTGTTCCAATACAAGGTCTCATTCCAAAAATAAAAATAATTAACTCTTGAAAAGACTTGAGACCTACCACTTTTTATCTTTTTACTCTTATTTTTAATAACCGTGCCCAAAATAAATGAGACCTTGCTATTAGGACGAAGGGACTATGTTCCAAGGTGCATACAAGCATATAGTTTATGTTCACATCACTAAGCCAAAAGCAAAAATGGCATGCAAAATAGGACTTCGGTTCATGTGTGTTATCCTTCAAACAATTTGTGGGAAACAGACCTTAGATGCAAATCAGACAAATTAAAAAGTTTGGAAATTTGTTGCACAAATTAATTTTTTTTGGAGACCAAAAACAGAATTTCACAAAAGTTCAGGAATTTATAGGCAATTTGTTGTTTGGATAATTATTTACTCATTGGCTGACTAGGTCAAGTAGGATTTCCGGCTGCCAAGTCAGCACACAATTTGGAGAAAACCGACCTTGGATGCAAAATCAGACAAAATATAAAGTTTGAGAATTGTCATGCAAATTTTTTTTGTGAGGAGCAAAACTAGAATTTGTGAAAAATTCAGTAATTTACAGGCAATTTACCTTAAACATTAATACCCTATTGAGATAAAAGATTAAAGTATAGAATTTTTTTTTATGACGACAGTAACTCTCAACCGCTATTCGAGATGCACACTGAGTAAATGTTGTACATATAAAATTTTCGTTAATGTATATATTAATGGTTTAGGAAAAATCATTAAAAAATATTCTCTTAAGAAAAAAGTTGAAAGTATAGAAACTTATGAAAACAAAAGAACAGTACATGAACCAATAGAAATAAATTTTAATAATATACAATCTAAAGATGTGTTTTGGTATATGGGTGGATTTATAGTATTAATTAGCAAATGGAAAATTTTCATGGGAGATGTAACTGAATGATGGCATGCTGATGCCATGTGACAAGGTATGGAGCACCTACGCTGCCGTACACGCCCTCATAACTTGATGCGTATACACCTTTTATTACACTAGATAATTAATACTAAATTACCACCTTATTTATTTTGTGAATCGAGACATTAGAAATAATTAATCACTGTGTTTAAGATATCAAATATTTATTAATTATAGCTTTTAATTAATTAATTATTTAATAACAAATAATAAATAATTATCTTGAGTAGTACCACTTAGACTTATTATCATACCGGAATAAATTCTACCTGCAAAGTTTAGTATGATAAACATATTAATTTCCTCAAGAGAATATGATCAGCTTGTTATTAGCAGGACATGGTCTCCTAATGTAATTTAATCGCGCATCAAATAAGAACAGCTATTATCCAAAATATCGAGTATATTGAACTTCTATACCAAAGCTCTCACCCATGATAAATCAAAATAATAGACAAACACTTATTCAAACTGATAAATGCAATTAAGATTTAGATTATTTAAGATCACTGATATCTTAGTTTTTTATGAATCAGAATAAAAACACATCTCACTATGATCCTTTCAATACGTTAAATGTACTAGTATAAACAAATACTCAAGATAAACTATTTAACTATTTATACTACAGTCCATACCAACAACTTGTCCTATGTAACACCCTAATTTTAATAAGGTGTTAAAATTTAAATTCAAATAAATATTTGATGCGGAATAGGAATAATTTTTTTTATCTTACTTTAACAAAAACTAAATGAAAATAAACTTTTGACATAAATATTTAAAAATAAAATAAAATGTTAGAACTTAGAGTAACAAATATTTTTTTTTAACTTAAACCATGAAAATACACAATTCTTAATAATTTTAAACCAACTAAGTTCAACAAAGTTAAACATAAACTAGAATTTATAGTCTTAAAATCTTAAAGAACTTATAAAGCAAATACAGAAATTAGAAATCCTAAGATAACTTGACACATCATTCGACCCTCCACACGCCTCCGAACTCAATTACCTGAAAATATTTAAGATTTGGGATGAGCATATGTGAATACACTCAGTGTGGGCAGTTATGCTGAACTTGTCCAATTTAATAAAATAGAGAGCCACGTATGAATACTAAAGTCAACATGATAGTGCGTCAATGAGTGAGAGCAAAGTCAAATGGACAACTTGAAATTAACGGTCTGCTCATCACATGATATCCAATTAATTGTACGCAAAATAAGTGAGAGCAAAGTCAAATGGACAATTTGAAATTAACGGTCCTGCTCAATCACATAATGTCAAATAAACATACAGCAAGTCACATGATATTAAATAGGACAAACTCAAGTCAAAGCATAAAGTTAAATAAGATCACACACCTTAATTTGGACTTGAAAAGATAATCGAGCAACTCAAAGAGAGTTTAATGTCTTAGTCGCGCTGCACCTAAATATTTAATAAATTTTAAATTTATTAATACATGTTTGATATTGAAATGCATATCCATAATTGACAATCTATTATACATGTATATTTATGCAGACGGTAACTTATCTTAAAATAATCTAAATTACTAGACTTTAATTCTATAAATTTATTACTTATGTAATCAAAGATAAAGTATAAAAATAAAAATGTAAAGATAGGGATAAAAGAAAAGAAACGAAAAGATCATGAGAAAGAAAAATGAGTATTAATAAGAACATGTAATAATAAAATAAAGTAAATAAAGTAAATAAAGTAAATAAAGTAAAAAACAGTGAAGAAACTAAAGTCTAACTTTTAATTAACAAAACTCGTTTCTCTCTTCTGTCTCTCAGCCATTCTACCATTAACAAATAAATAATTCATCAAATATATCAAAACTTCCTCTTTTTCTTTTTCTCGAAAAATTTCAGAAACTAACATCAGGAAAATAATGGAAACATTTTCCTTTCATCTTAAATTCCTCAGCAATGCAGTGAATCTCAACTATATTTAAATTTAGAAATAAATTCCAGATTATAAATTTACTAATTTTTTTTAAAAGTACCGAACTTCACTATGGAATTTATATAATAAAAATATACACATGAAACCCATACAAGAATATCTATAAGCACCAAGTTAAAAATAAATCTGAAAATTTATAGCTTTGCTGACATATTTTCATATATAATCGATAAAAACGAACTCCTATCAAAACATCAAAGTAATATATAGAAAATATACCTTAATTCAGGAACAACTGAAATTCTTTTGTAGATTTATAAATCCTAAAAAAAAACATATATAGTTTCAAAAAAAAATTAAAATTAGAACTTGCAAACTCTAAAATTTGTGAAGAAAACTTGGAGAAATGTGAAGGAAACTAACCTTAATTAGATCTGCTTTGAGAAAACGTAAAGAAATTTGATTTGTAAAACTAAAATACAGTTTTATACTAACAAGTTTAGTATTTGAGATAAATTTGAAATCCTACATTTTCTCCTATTTCCAAACGTGGGGAATCACAAGATAACCATCATTTTTTTTTGTAAACAATATATATATATATATATATATATATATAGATATATATATAATAAGATAAATTCATAGGTGAGAAATAAGAACAAATCTGGACCGTTGATCCTTGTTGATCTACGGTCCAGATTTAACCGTGCATTTAATTACTCTAATTTATGCATTTAAATGCTAATGCATTAAGTTATTGTAGTTTATGCATTAAAATATTTATGCATTTAGTTTCTGCATTTTATGCATCTCCGATATAATAAAAATGTATTGTTCTTACGTTCTCATATAAGATGTGTTCTTACCAGATCCGCTCCCTATATAGATATATATATAATAAGATAAATTCATAAATCAAATAAAACACTTAATTAAATCCCTTTTTTGTTTTATCCAAAATTCGAAAATCAAGATGTCTATTTTTTTTTTAAAATATTAATATTAATACTAATCTTTCATGAAATGATATATGTACATGCATGTATTTAAAAAGAAATAAATTTTAAATATCTTTGTAAATGAAACAATGTAATAAGAATTGAATTTGACTAATTAAATTAGATTTCATGTTTAGGGGCACGACTTAGACTATATCAAAGTTCGATTAAATTTAATTTCACAAATTTGTAAAATAAGAAACACATTAAAAATTATTTAGCAAGTAAATTGAAAATCGAGTTGTTACATCCTAAGTTGTCTGGACTGTGAGAATAATTTATATCTAACACAAGATACTGATTATATGATCTTCATGATCTACAACACACCATATAATCTATAATATTGAGATAAATGGACAATAATATAATTATGCAATAAAATACTTCAAATAGAAGAATTATAGTGAAATATGAGTTATTGTATACAAGCAAAAAGACTTGCTTTCAGTATACAACCCTTCATATATAACTATGATATTTCTGATATCAATATAATGTTTGCTTGACTGTACTAAAATAAATGGATTTTGTAGTCATTGTTTGGTTGAATGTATTAAAATCCTATTTAAAATTACAATTCGTAAGATGTCCTTTTATTTATTTATTTATTTTTGTTTATAATTCTTAATTGTTCATTCGCCTATTACAATTTGGATCAATATTATTAATAATATTGATCCAAATTATATTTTTAATTAACATCACCTCACTGCTCACGTAGTCACGTATTGGTTAGTTCAATCAGCAATGAATTAACAAAAGCACTTTACTAGGCTAATGACAAACATTATAATATCCGACGAGGAAGAAAAGCGCACAAAAACACACAAAATCACAAAAAAGAGGAGAAAAAAATGATAGTGAGTATTGTGAGTGAAAAAAAGATCACACATTTAATGTAGTGTAGTATTGTGAGCGAAGGAAAGTGAATATTTTACGGTGGGGTAGTGTCCCAAAATGGAAAGTAAAGCATTTTCGTGAACATCAAAAAAAAAAATAGTGTAGTATTTTCGTGAATAGATGGAATATATGAGAGAAGACAAACATTCAAGACAACGCGAAAGAGGGAAAGATGAACATGGCAGGGCGGTGGTAGAGCAGGACGACGATATTCTTAAATGAGGCACACTCCCAGACGACAAGTCCTATGTGAGACCGGATTCGGGTTGACCCGACCCGGTCAACCCGGGTCAAAATGTTGACTTTTCTCTATTTTTTTTTAATTCGATTTTTTCAACAACAACAAAATTCTTCTCCGCCTTCGGCTCCGATTTTTATTTATAGATAATGATTGTGGCAACATTAATGTTTTTTAGTTCGCTCCGAGGCCTTTGGCTCCACTCGCTCGACTCTTTAAACAAAAAATTAATAAAAGAAAAACTGAAAAAAAAATAAAAAAAAACTGAAAAAAACTAGAATAAAAAAAACTAAAAAAAAGAATAAAAAAACTTGAAAAAAAAAGAATAAAAAAATCGAAAAAATCAGAAAAAAATAAAAATAAAAAGTCAGGCGCGTGTATTACACGCGCCTGTTTAAAAAAAAAAAGTTTGTCACGTGGACGCGCCTGGAGTGGCGCGTGTGATGCACGCGCCCGACTTAAGGGTAGATATATGGCGTGTGGTGTGCACGCGCCCGACGCGCATGGGTTCGATCGCACGTACGATCGGTCTTATACAAGTTTTTGCCTTCTTAAATAGATTTTAGTTTATGATTAGGAATGATTTAGTTCAATTAATAATGAATTAATACACAATCTTTTACATTACGTCATCCATAATATATTCTAAAATAAATTATCGTTTAGGATATGTATGGGAAGATCAAAGTGAACTCCATTTAGGTTTTTTGTTCAATGAATCTAAAATAGGCGGTTCCTACATTATGGGCATGTAACTAATTATTTAAAATCTAGCATCTATTAGATGATAAGAATCGCTGGTTTTAAATTCAAATGCTTTTTCTTTAGGTGTGTATATTTTTACTAAAAAAATACTCTCTCCGTCCGCGAAAATTATAATACATTGGGTTTGGTACGAATTTTAAGAAATGGTTAATAAATTGGTTTTGAGTGGGGAAAGGAACCCACCACACTGAATTATTGTGAGGTTTAAAATAATGGTAATGGGTGGGGTCATTTTCTAAAATGGAAAGTGCTACAATTATCGCGGAAGTACGGAAAAGGAAATTGTGCTACACTTATCGCGGACGGAGGGAGTACTATATATAATTATTCGTAAAATATGTAGTACTCTCCATCCCCCATAAACAATTAAACATGCCATTTTTGGAGTGGCATGGGCTTTAAGAAAATTTAGTAAAGTGTATTGTGAGTAGAGAAAAAGTCTCACATTTTGGATAGTTGGATTTTTCTTTTTAAATTGATAATTAGGTTGATAGTGTTGGACCATCTCAGGTATCTATACTAATATAGAAGCTGAACATTCGCCCCTGTTGTCCCAAATGTGGTTTCGACTCATCCTAAGGACCCCCTGAATAAAAAAGGGGTGAAGGAGGTCATCACTAGTGCGACAGTGGGACCAGTGACCCGGGCGACCATTGACACAAAGCATATGGAGGATCAGGTTATCCATACTTCAATCAGGTGTCGTCGTTCTCTTAACTCCTTTAATATGTATGTGGTGTATGCTAGATTGACTGTGACGGGTCGTAGGTCTTTGTGGGACTCTCTTTTTTTGCATGTTGATCAGGTTATTCCTAGTTTGATTATGGAAGATTTTAATTGTATTTTGTCTGCTGATGAGCGTGTTGGGGCTAGGATTACTCCTAATTATGAGATGTGTGAGTTTGTGGATACTTGTGCTTTTCTTGGTCTTGAGGATAGTCCTTTTATTGGTATGCAGTGGAGTATGACTGATTTTAATGTGTACAGTAAGTTGGATCGTGTCTTGATTAATCCTGCTTGGCAATCTAGTTCTTGGTTGTGTCATGAGCGAAGTTGTCCATTTGCGCCACTCCACTGGTAATAATGGGATCAATTGATTGATACCCATCACTTCATTGATCTCCATAGATATCGTATCCATCTACACACAGTGATAACGAGTTAAGAACTCGTCCAAGATTACCTGTAACTCCTCCTGATGTGGCGAAACTCTCGCAACACTTCTTCTTCTCTGAACGCTTCCATCTAATTATCGCTTTTTAACGACAACATCACGCTTACGTTACTTTTCAAAGACAAACAACCGTCTCGATTGCACAATTAATTCATCATCTCGCTTAAAACAACTCAAGATAAAACACCCTCATTAAGATCTCAAATCCACAACAAACAATAATTAAATCTCAATCATAACTTATTTTCTTAAAATTCTCCTTCTTTACTTTCTAACTTCATCTCATTAATTAACTTCGTTATAGAGACGGAAGACCCATATTACTGAGTTTCTAGCTATGTGGGTTGATCAGGTCCACATTGTTGGGAAAATTAATAGAGTTTTGATTTGATACCAAAACCCAGCTGACCCCAACCGAGTAGATGATTGCACAAAGCCTAAGCGTTTTTCAGCTCACCTGTTTGAGCTTATAGAGTTTCTTAGTTTACAGGTAGAGTAGCTGAAGACAGCAGAAGCCAAAGCAGAAGACACAGCTAAGTTGGACGCAGCCTAGGTATTCAGCAGAACAGACTCAGCAAAGCAAGACCAAGCAGAGTCAAAGACCCAGCAGTATCAAGACCCAGCTCAGTGACGGAAACCCAGCTCAGTGTAAAAGACCCAGCTTAGTGTCAATGACACAGCTCAGGTCTAAGACAGCTCAGGTTAATGACACAACAAAGTTGAAGACACAAATACAGTTAATGATACAACACAGGTCTCAGACACAGCTCAGAGTCAAGACACAGCAGAGTCCAAGTCGCTGAAGACACAGTAGAAACGCTTAGCAGCTCGAAGATGAAGACCTTCTCAAGACAAGATCCCGATGTCAGAAGATCTTGTCCGACGTGGTCAAATCAGAGAAGAAATAGCTTCTGCAGATGCAGACCTATTTCGTAGGTTAAAGGCCAGAAGTCAATAAGAGTAGGTAAGATTCAAACGGCTCTCTTCCAACGGCTAGTTTGAATCTCCACCTATATATATCTCTCCACCATTGAAGACTGGAGAGGCTGGCGAGACGACTGAAGAAATAAAAGAGCAAACAGAAAAATGAACAACGATCTTCAAAGCCAAATCTTTCAAGAACACCCAGCCAGTCAGCTGTGTTCTTAGTTGTTCACATATTCAGTCTTAGGAAGAATAGATCAGAAAAGAAACATCTTAAGCCTAGTTTAAACGAGTTCATCATACTCTTTGTTCTTCACTGTAAGAACTCGTTCATAGTTGGAAAACCCATACCCAAACCCAAACCCAGAAAGGTTAGGTAAATGTACGCTTGCTCGAAGCGTGTAATTCGAGTGGTTAGGTTCTTCAGTACCCGGAAACTGAAGGTGTAGGCTTGACAATGCCCGCAAACTGTTGGAACACAGCTCGGGTTAGAGTTGTGAAGTTGCTTGGTACATGGAAACCAAGTGGTAGTGAATTACCAGTGAACCTGGTCGTGGACGTAGGAGGTGTTACTCCGAACCATGTTAAAATTGCTTTGTTCTTTACTGCTTTGTTTTATGCATTTTGCTAACCCCACATGAGCATACATTTCAAGCTGCATAAACTGACTAACTGAAAAGTAAAACAAAGCTTTGCAATATAATTTGAAGAAACAGACGGACTTTCCAAACCCACCAACTTCCGCACACACTCATACAGCCAGCTGTGTCGATCAAGTTGCCATCCAGCTGGATCGAATACAGCCAGCTCTCTGAAAAGAGTTTTAACATGGAAAAGTTTTTAAACCTTGGTGTATTCACCCCCCCTCTACACCAAGGTATCCGTCTTGGTACCAACAATTGGTATCAGAGCAGTGGTTCAAAAGATCACTGTATCTGTGTCAAGACAGCATCTTTTTGCTGATAGTGGTCTCCTGAACAGATACTTCAAAGCTTCAAATTTTTTTTAAAAATCATTATTTTGCATACTGTTATGGAATCTTCCTTGTGCAGGAATCTCCCAACATAGGAGCTCTTGAGAAATCATGAATTCGGGCATGTGTCCAAGATGCGAATGTTACAGGAACTATCTCCATGACTTGGGAGTACGAAGAACAAGATACCAAAGTATCTTGGAGCACTGGAGAGAGGAATTTCACTCAGCAGCAAACTGGATAGACTGCGATGCACTCATCTCAAGCCACCAGGAGATGAGAAGAACAGAAAGGCTGATTGACGAGATGGAACGTCTCATACTCAGAATATATGACACCATGAGAGACAACCATCAAAGTCATCACAATATCTGATGAACTTTCTGAAGAATGTCCAAGAGCTGAAACCAATAAAATTGATCTGGGGGTCACAAGAAGAAGAATCATCTAGCCAGATGAATGAAACAAAACTAACTCCCAAGGCAATAGAGACAGCCTTCAGAGCTCATTCAAGGAAACAAGCTCAATCAGCTTAGCCTGGAAGGACCAACAAGGAGCACTGAAATATGAACAAAGAAAATGAAGAAACCCAGCTAGCTGACTGGGACCAGTGGTGAAATAAAGACAGCTGGATGCATAACTGAAGATGCAGCCAGTCATACAGCTGAGCACATTGGTCTCGAGAGAAGAATTCAGAAACAGCAGATGAATCAGCTGGATTTGAGACAGCTGACTATGTGCTATACAAACTGAGACCTCATCAAAGAAATGAGTAGATGGTGAGAAAATCCGTTCGTTAAAAGGAAGTAGGATGCAACTGAAGAAAAAGCCACCTACTATCAAATTAAGGGGGAACTCTACATAGCTGGAAAGAATCAGCAAAATCAAGTAGAATACCCAACAGGATGCACTCACCAAGATAAACTCAGCTGGAGTCACCAACTAGAGAGAAACCTGATCCAGCAGAGCAATCAAGATGATTCTCTAAACCGGCTGACAACATCCAAGAGATTTCTCAACATCAGAAGGAATTCTTTGTTGGGAAAATTCACAGAAGCTCAGAATGCAGAAATCCAAATCAAGATTATGTATGAATTGCTTGGACTGATCATTCCGGATGAAGAATCAACCAGCTGAGGGGGAATCAAGATCAGCTGGATAATAAAACTGAAGAAAAGCTCAAACAACATAAAGAAAACACAGCCGTGGTATCAGCTGACTACAATGATCAGCTGACGGGTTTGAAGATTTTATAAGCATTTTAATAACTTTTAACATAAAATAATCATATAAGCATTTTAATAACTTTTAATACTTCTACTAATCACATCATCAAATATTTAAACTTATTATTATCACATAAGCTCATCATCAATATATCATTAACATATAAGCATGTAATTAACATATAACTTATTATTTACTATTCATATCATTAACTTAAAATATTTTCGACTCGATAAACGAGCTCCGATAATTACGAAATTAATTCTACTTACATCATTTAACATAATAAGCATAATTACGCAATCAGATTATTAATTCAGATCACGTATACGTATAAACCTTCAACCTGGAAAAATAGCCGAAAAATAGAAAATTCTTAATACTTGGCAATTAATTTCTGAAAAATTCTACAATACTTAATTTTTTGTGTAGAATTAATATGCCATTATTTTCTTGATTAAAATTAATTAACACTTTTATTTTCCTTATTAATTTTTGGTATTTTTGAAATTTGGAAAATAAATATCCAATTTCATTCTAATCAATTCTTAACATCTTAATTTAATTTATAAGCTATATTTATAGCTTAATTACTTAATAAAATTGGATAAAAATCAAAACCCTATTATATATATATATATATATATATATATATATTTCGACTTTTAGCAAAATAGGGCACATTTGATTATTTTTATCCATTTCAAATTACAACATACTTAATTAATATTGTAGAGATTAATTGTAAACTCAATTAATCTATTTAAGCTCTAAACTAATTATTTTTAATTTATTTTAAATGCTGAAAATTTTGAAATTAATAAAATTGAGCTCCAAAAATTCTTACAAAATTCCCACATGCTTAAATAAATATCATAAGCTCAATTCTATCATTAATTTCATCATTCAACATCAAAATCAAAAAACCCTAATCTTAAGAACCCTAGATTTCGAAAATAATTAAAATTGGAGAATTAATGATTCAATCAATTAATTCTATGCATTATCATGCTCAATAACATCATATAAGCTCAATTTAAACATCAATTTAATCAAAGAACATCAAGATAAAAAACCCTTAATTTCTATCATAATTTTCGGCCAAAATTAAAAGTCATAGAAGGGATTTGATTATTTGATTACTTCCAACATCAAACATGCTTAGAATAATTATCTAAGCTCAATTATTCAATCAATTTGATCATATACCGTCACAATTGAAAAACCCTCATCTTAGCTAAATTTTCGAAAATATTAAGAACTAGGGTTAGGGTTTTATTTGAGCATGAATTAATGATCTATCATGCATCTTAAGCATAAATTAAACATCATAATTTAAATTCAAGCTCATCTAACATCATTTGGCCAAAAATTCAAAATTTATAGAAGATTTAAAATAGGAGAATTAAAGCTTGTTTTTGAGCTACATCTTACACAAAACATAGAACTCACCTTAATAATTAATTTGAAGATGATTAGCACTTGATTTTGATCTCAAAATGGAACAAAAATTGGATGAAATGTAAAGTATGCGTGTGCTGTGTTCTGCTGCTGAAGTTTGCGAGAGAAATGGAGTGATAAGGGTGGTAAATGACTTATATTACACACTTAAGACTAATACAATTAGTCAACATTACTTAGATCATTACTGAGGTCATAAATAGGATTAAATAATTAATTAATTGCTTAATTAATCATTTAATTACTAAACTTGCTAATCATAACTTCAATCTCTAATTTCTCGATCTAGAAAAATCAATTAGGGCATCTCAAACCCTAATATAAATTTTCGGAAGAAAATACCGAAAAACAAATTATTTATGAAATAAATAAGATTATTATTTTTAATAATTAATTAGTAATAAATTAAATTAAGAAAATTAAGTTCATAATTTTCTCAATAAAAATCAAGCATAAATGCTCAATCTAATAAACATAAATTCTATTTCGTTTCGGTTAAACCGAGACGAAACAAAAAAATAATTAAATTCCACTTTTTTCGACAAAAATTAGGGTTGACGAAGAAAAATTATTAAAAAGGGAATTTTTCTTCATCTTCATTTACTTTACTTAATTATACACATATATATATGCTTTCTCTAAGAATTTTCGGAAATAAAATCCGAAAATACAATAAATTGCCGGAGAAATTTTTATAATTTTCGAGGAAATCAAATCTTCAAAAATAATATATTTCTCCAATAAATTCAAATATATAAGCATATAATCATAAATACTTTCATCACCTCATTTCGGATTAACCGAGACGAGATAAAATCTTAAATTCCTTAAAATCTTGCAGCTTAATTATTTTAAAAAAGCTCTTAATTAATTAATAAGATTGATTATGAAAAAGCGGGGTATTACATTCTCTCCTCCTAAAAATAAATTTCGTCCCGAAATTTACTTATCTCAAGAGAAAAAGCTCGGGATACATTTCTTTTATCTTATCTTCAATTTCTAACGATTCTTCTTCTCAGCCCATTGGCTCCACTTGATCTTTACTAATATGATCGACTTATTTCTTAGCTAATGGATCTTTCGATCCAGAATTATTTCTGGTTTCTCCTCAAAACTGAGGTCTTGTTTTAGGGTCACTTTTTCCTCGACTAGAAACATGTTTAGGGTTGAACACGTATCCACGCAACAGGGATACATGAAACACGCTGCGCGAATTTCTAAAGCTTAGCGATAAAGCTAGCTTATACTCAACTTGACCCATCCTTTAATTACATGATTTCATACGGTCCTATTTAACGAAGCTTAAGCTTCTTTTCAAGCCAAAATTATGGATTCTTCTCGAAGGCGAAACTTTCAGAAAAATTTTATTTCCAATTTCGAACTCTAACTCTGACCTTCGGGTGTCTACATTAAACTTTTGGCTATCTTGCACTTCTCTAATCTATTGTATGATTTGACAAATGATCTTGATTATTTCTTCAACTGCATCAGGTCTTAATTCTTTACTTTCACCTACTTCATCTCAATAAAGCGGGGATCTACACTTTCTTCCAATATTTGAATTGTTCTCTCGGATCGACCATCCTTCTGAGAATGAAAGATATTGATGAAATTTAACTTTGATGCCCTTTAACTTTGTAGACTTCTCCAGAACGGGAGGTAAATCTAGAATCTCAATCTAACGTGATCGATTTGGGGCATGCCGTGCAGACGCACGATTTTACGAACATACCGCTGAGCTAGCTTATCTGATCCAAACATTATTGGAATTGGTATGAAGTGACAGATTTTAATAGTTTGTTCATAGTCATCCAAATAACTGTATTTTCTCTTTTGACTTCGGTAACTTGGTTACAAAGTCCATAGTGATATCATCCCATTTCCATTCTGGGATATCTAACAGCTGAAACTTTTCATAAGGTCTTTGATGCAAAACCTTAACTTGCTGACAAGCTAAACATCACTTTACAACTGAAGCTATATCTTGCTTCATTCTCCTCACCAAAATCTTTGCTTCAAATCTTGATACATTTTGGTGTTTCCGAAATGAGCAGTATAAGGTATTTCATGAGCTTCTCTCATGATTTCAGCTTTCATTTCTTCTTCACCTGGATCACAAAGCCTTTCTCTAAAAACGAGAGTATTATCTCCAGCTTCGTGTAAATGTTATACCTTTCCTTGCGAATCTTAAGTCGCAATTTCTTTAGCTTCTTTTCCTTTCTCTGAGCATTCGAAATTCTTATTCTCAAGTCTGGAGTTATTCTGAATGCTGCAATTAGGTGCTCTAAATATTGTGGTGATAAAGCCACTTCTATTCTCAACTCTTCAAAGCCTTTACTAAGCTCTTCTTCTTGAGTGAGCAGAAATTCTAACTCGGGTCTGCTCTTTCTGCTTAATGCATTACTACTACGTTTGTTTTCCCTGGATGATAGGAAATTTTGCAATCATAGACTTTTATTAATTTGAGCAATCTTCTTGGCTTCATATTCAAATCTTTTTGCTTAAAAATGTATTTGAGACTTTTATATAAAGATCTCACACTTGGTTCCGAAAAGATAATGTTTCCAGATCTTCAGAGCGTGTACGACTACTGCTCATTATAAATCATGAGTTAGATAATTATCTCATGAGGTCTAAGCTGTCGTGAAACATAAACAATGAATTTTTCTTTTTGCATTAGGACACAATCTAGTCCATTCTTTGATGCACCCGTATAAATGGTGTAGTCTTTGTCTGCTTCTGGCACGGCTAAAACTGGAGCAGTGATTAACTTTCTCTTAAACTCTTGGAAACTTTCTTCGCATTCAAGAGACCATTTAAACTTCGATTATTTCTTGAGAAATTTCATCATTTTGGCCTTGCTATCTTGGAGAATCCTTTATTGAATCTCAGATAGTAACCTGCTAGACCCAAGAAACTACGAATTTCATGGGGTGAAGTTGGCGATTCCAATCTTGGACTATTTGCACATTGAAGTGTCAACTTTAATTTCTTCGGAAGAAACATGTCAGAGGAGATTTACTTCTCTTAGCCAAAATTCGCACTTGCTGAATTGACATATAATTTCTCAGATTTTAGCTTTTCTAAGATAATTAGGAGAAGCTCTTCATACTCCGGTTCACTATTTGAATACAAGAGACTGTCATCAATGAAGACTATGACAATTCTATCCAATCATTCATGGAAAACTCGATTCATGAGATCCATAAATACTACTGTAGCATTTGTCAATCCAAACGGCATTACTACAAATTCGTAGTAACCTTACCTCGTTTGAAATGCGGTTTTTGTAATATCTTCTTGAAGAATCTTCGGCTAATGATAACCAAATCTCAAATTAATCTTTGAGAAAATGCTAGCTCCTTAGAGCTGATCAAACATATCATCTATCCTTGGCAAATGATACTTGTTTAATTCCCGATAGTCCATACACATTCTTAGACTACCGTATTTCTTCTTGACGATCAAGATTAGCGTTTCCCAAGGAAAAACATTAGGTTTGATAAAACCGAGATCAAGAAACTTTTGCTACTGAATCTTCCATTCTTACAAGTCCTTCGGGGCATTCTACAACACTTTTGATATTAAAGCTGATCTAGACTCAAGGTTGATGGTGAATTCTAATTGCCTGTCTGGGTAGCTCTAACAAGACTTCATGAAAAATATCCTTGAACTAGATATTCTTTTTACATCATCTTTGACTGCTGTTACATCATCGATATTCTTTTCTTGATTCTCATCTTTGACGAGGTAAACTAGATATGTTTGCATATCTTTTCTTCTCAACAACTTTCTTACTTGAACTACCACAATAATCGGCGACCTTTTTCTATTTTTCTCTATTCCAAAGAATAGGGTTGGCTCTTTTCCAGGTAGCTAGAAAGAAATCTGTCTTTGCTTGCACCGAATGGTGGTAAAATTCTCTATCAACCAATCCACTCTCAGAATGATGTCCATATCCCACAATCAAATTAGATTTAGGGTTTTGACTAACATCTTAAGGGAACCAATCTGAAATTTTCAGATTAGGGCAATCATACGTAACTGAGTTAGATCTACCCACTGGGGTCGATACTCTTAAACTCTGGCTAGCTTACTCTATTTTAAGGCCAAGCGTATGTTTGCATGCACTCGATATTGAAGAATGCTATGCACCAGTACCAAATAAGATTATAATTGGTACATTTCTTAACTGGCTCATACCTGCTAGACTTTCTTGATCTTTAACGCCAGCTTCTACTCAAGAGCAAAAACTCTTTGATGCTATTGATGCAACTTTTGCTGCGATGGTTGCTACTGCTTTGGCTACTATGGCTGTGGAACTTCTTTTATGGCCTTTGGATGCTGAGCCGATGCTGATTAGGTCTTCTTCCACCTGCTCCTTGCTGCTTAATCATGCACTAATATGGAGGAAATATCTTGCGGTCTCTGAAACAAACAATTTTGCTAACGAAAAACAATTGATTGCTGCTGACTTTGCCTTTGCTACGACTTCTTGCTAGATTGATTTCCAGCATTTCACTTTCTTTTTCTCTTTGGATTCTGACCTTCGCATGAATATTGCTGGTTGGCGGTTGCTGGAGTTTGAACTTGAAGTGGGGGAGGTGCTAGGATTTTGGACTAGCTTTTCTGACTATGCAGCCACTTCATAAGCAGAGCTCGGTTTAACGCTTCAGCATAAGTCAAAATACTTTTGACTTACTAGCACTACTCTTTATATCTTGCTTGAGTCCGAGGGAAAAGCTCAGACATATCCTTGTTCGAATCGACGTTAACAAGGGCGAAACGAGCTAAGTTAGAGAAACGGACAAACTCTGCAATCGTCTTCTTTCCTTGCTTTAAAATTTTCGATCTCGCTTTACTTCTGCTTGCAAAAGCTTTTCGAAATATATTTCTTGAAAAGAGATTCCTTGAACACCCAAGAGAAATTCTCTAGTTGTTCAGGACAAGTCTTCTGGCAAGCTTCTCACCAGTAGTCTGTCGATCCTTTCAACTGATACGACAAGCATGTGAGACACTTATGGTCATCACATTGAAGAACCTAAAGATTCGCTCTAACGCACAATCTAATCTTCTGCTTCTGACGGGTTTTCTCTACCGTCAAGAGTTGAGAAATTTTGGCAAAGAGAAAATTCTTCGATTCTCCTCTCAGACAGAGGAGATGGGGTAGGGTTTTGCTACTCTTCTTCTACTAATTTATTTATCTTCTAGAAGACATTCTAATTAACACGTGCAAGAGTTTAAGCGAACTTTAATTTATTCAAAACATCAAAATTTTAACTTGAAAGCTTAGACAAACTTCACATCTTAAGCTTTAACATAAAAGCAATTACTTCACAGAGTAATCATTCCAATCATGGAAATTAGCATTCAAGCAAATCAATTCTCATCATAGCATAATAACTTTCATAACTTAATTCAACAATTAAGCAATAGCACAACAACGTAGCTTCATAAACTTTCTCATATTGGTAATTAACATCAAAGCACTCAGCTTCATTAACTTTTCTTAATCATTCAAGCAATTAACAAAACAACTTAACTTATAAACTTTTGGCAAGACAACCTTTTTTTTTATACTTTAGCTTATATTAATAAAATTCTCATTCCTCAAACTCTAACTTTATCTTGATACTTAACTTTCAACATACTTTACACTTCTTAAAACATCATAACTTCTTATCTTTCTTAGGCATATAACGGCAAGAACTCATCAACTTAATTAAATGACAGCTCTGGTCATTCTTTCATATATAGGAAAAATTATCCCTATGTCAACTGTGATATCCTAGCATCACACATAATAATATAGACGATACAGACTACTATTCCGATACCGAACTATCTTAAGCCATATTATGCATCATATTTTTTTCACACTTATTCACGCATACATATACTACTTCTTTCTTACTTACTAACATTACTTCTACTTTCACATTCTCAATATTGGCAACAATTAAAAAGGCCGACTCTCTACTGGTCGTCCTTGGAAAGCTTTTCTTCTTTACTAAACACATTCTCGAAATCTACGTTTTCGACCTTTACATCTTCTTATGCTATTTCTTCTTTAACTATCACATCTCCGTCCAAAGTAGGCTGAACTTCATCTTCAGCGTTCGCAACCTGCGTCGACGAGAAACTAGCCTCGAAACTCGACTTCTGGAGAGGAACACGCCGCAGCTTGACTAAGTAGACCATCACCTCGATAGATGAATCATCATCGAGATCGTCATAACTATCCTCATGGCACGGCTAAAATGATTACGTCTTAAATTCCTTTGCTAGAACAAAACAATGGAACCCAAAGAAAAATTTAATATTAGGAGGGTTAAGAATACGAAGAACCCTCGGTTACATAAGAATCATCTCTGTATGAAGTGCTATAAATGAATCAAAATCTTGAAATAAAAGGTTATGAAGCCAAGACTGGCGCATTTAACTCGATAAAGAAATAGCAAAACTGATAAACATGGAAGTAGATTGGGAAATAAAAGAACCCAAACCGTAACTAGATCAGATAACTGAGACTTAACAAACACTGGCTCAGGATCTTTTGGAGGAAATAAGGAAGATATAAGATCATCCTGAGGCATTGGCTTTAATAAGAACTCTTCTGAGATATAGCAAGAAGGAGTGTGAAGCTCCATAACGCATATAGCAAAAACTGATCGATTAACCTTCCATTTTGCAATAAATTTCTATAATCGCTGAAAAGCACGTCTTCCCACAGCTGAAGACTCACAACCTACGGCATGAGAGAAGTTGTCCATTTGCGCCACTCCACTGGTAATAATGGGATCAATTGATTGACACCCATCACTTCATTGATCTCCGTAGATATTGTATCCAAGATTACCTGTAACTCCTCCTGATGTGGCGAAACTCTCGCAACACTTCTTCTTCTCCGAACGCTTCCATCTAATTATCGCTTTTTAACGACGACATCACGCTTACGTTACTTTTCAAAGACAAACAAATGTCTCGATTGTACGATTAATTCATCATCTATCCTAAAACAACATAGCATAAAACACCCTCATTAAGATCTCAAATCCACAACAACCAATAATTAAATCTCAATCATAACTTATTTTCATAAAATTCTCCTTCTTTACTTTCTAACTTCATCTCATTAATTAACTTCGTTATAGATGCGGAAGACCCATATTACTGAGTTTCTAGCTATGTGGGTTGATCATGTCCACATAACAGTCCGTCAGTCACATGGAATTTCAAATTTTAAACTTTTAAACATAGGAAACTTTTAAATGCATACCTGGTTTGCCGGATGAGATGAGGTGCTGGACTTTCATTGTTGGTACTTAACTAGTCTAGGAATTCAAATCCAGACTAGACTCAAGGAAAGTTTAAACATAGAGCAGACGAGCTGCTCTGATACCACTCTGTCACAACCCGACTTAGAATTAAGATAACTAAACTGGTGGGTCCAGTGACGTACACAATTTATGATTAACCAATGAATAGATAACAACTCAGTTATCAAACATAACCAAACATACTACAAAACACTTCCAACGAACATGCTTATCAAGAAATCAATATCAATAACATGCTCGATAGTTTTAACCAACAAATGGTTATCAACAATAGATATAACTTGATATCAATAAGTAGGGTCACATGACCAGGATATATCAAATATAAACATCATCAAGAAATCGGGTTTAACCTGATATCAACAATTAAGATCATACGACCAACGGTGCCAAGAGATCAATATCAACAAGAAATTTATCAGATCAAGAAAGCAAGATAAAAGGGTCGTATGACTTAGAAGATCTCAATATAGAACCAACAACTGATCTCAAGTTAATGCAGGCTAGCTTCAAAATCTTAACAAACAACATCAAAAGACTTCAGAATTAACAAACTTCATAGTTTAGAAACGAACTTCATACTTCAGAAACATATTTCAAAGTGTTGCAGCGGAAAACATGACTAGGCTACATGTATGAAGACATATAACCAAACTCTTTAGTTTAAACAACTTTCAAGAATTCAACCAACGAAAGTCCGTCCAAGCACACTCCCATCTCCATCCAAAATAACCTGCACATTTTAGAAAACAACATGCAGGGTTGAATACTTTGTACTCAGTGGACACATGCCAAAATACTTAAAAACTTGCTACTTAGAGCTATAGATTTAACTTGCCCGAAGCATAAGCACAAGTAACTTTTATAAAACAAACCTGTGCATGCTCAAATCTTTTCTTTCGATATAAGTGATTCGCGAATCATATACTTTTAACATGTATGTACCAGATCTACAATCATAAATTAGTGCTGAGAAGTAGGTCTCATTCTCAAACACTTGTAATCGGCCCACCTTTTGGAAGGCACCCGATTACAAACTAGTGTACACAAATCCTACATTTCGTAGGACCGAATTCTTCTTCCTTCAGTAGATGGTAACATACAAAACTTAAAATATTTGTCAAGTTAATCAATTTAAAAACATCATAGATATGTAAGCATATATTCTCATTCGTCATTTCTTTGGTTAGAAAGCCCACCTGTCGAGCGCTGCTTTATCTATAACTTTTAATACTTCTACTAATCACATCATCAAACATTTAAGATTATTATTATTATCACATAAGCTCATCATCAACATATCATTAACATATAAGCATGTAATTAACATATAACTTATTATTTACTATTCATATCATTAACTTAAAATATTTTCAACTCGATAAACGAGTTCCGAAAATTACGAAATTAATTCTACTTACATCATTTAACATAATAAGCATAATTACGCAATCAGATTATCAATTCAGATCACGTACACGTATAAACCTTCAACCTGGAAAAATAGCCGAAAAATAGAAAATTCTTAATACTTGGCAATTAATTTCTGAAAAATTCTACAATACTTAATTTTTTGTGTAGAATTCAAATATGCCATTATTTTATTGATTAAAAATCAATTAACACTTTTATTTTCCTTATTAATTTTTGGTATTTTTGAAATTTAAAAAATAAATATCCAATTTCATTCTAATCAATTCTAAACATCTTAATTTAATTTATAAGCTATATTTATAGCTTAATTACTTAATTAAATTGGATAAAAATCAAAACCCTATTATATATATATATATATATATTTTTCGACTTTTTAGCAAAATAGGGCACATTTGATTATTTTTATCCATTTCAAATTACAACATGCTTAATTAATTTTCTAGAGATTAATTGTAAACTCAATTAATCCATTTAAGCTCTAAACTAATTATTTTTAATTTATTTTAAATGCTGAAAATTTCGAAATTAATAAAATTGAGCTCCAAAAATTCTAACAAAATTCCCACATGCTTAAATAAATATCATAAGCTCAATTCTATCATCAATTTCATCATTCAACATCAAAATCAAAAGCCCTAATCTTAAGAACCCTAGATTTCAAAAATAATTAAAATTGGAGAATTAATGATTCAATCAATTAATTCAATGCATAATCATGCTCAATAACATCATATAAGCTCAATTTAAACATCAATTTAATCAAATAACATCAAGATAAAAAACCCTTAATTTCTATCATAATTTTCTGCCAAAATTAAAAGTCATAGAAGGGATTTGATTCTTTAATTACTTCCAACATCAAACATGCTTAGAATAATTATCTAAGCTCAATTATTCAATCAATTTGATCATATAACATTACAATTGAAAAACCCTCATCTTAGCTAAATTTTCGAAAATATTAAGAACTAGGGTTAGGGTTTTATTTGAGCATGAATTAATGATCTATCATGCATCCTAAGCATGAATTAAACATCATAATTTAAATTCAAGCTCATCTAACATCAGTTGGCCAAAAATTCAAAATTTATAGAAGATTTAAAATAGGAGAATTAAAGCTTATTTTTGAGCTACATCTTATACTAAACATAGAACTCACCTTAATAATTAATTTGAAGATGATTAGCACTTGATTTTGATCTCAAAATGGAACAAAAATTGGATGAAATGTAAAGTATGCGTGTGCTGTGTTCTGCTGCTGAAGTTTGCGAGAGAAATGGAGTGATAAGGGTGGTAAATGGCTAATACAATTAGTCAACATTGCTTAGGTCATCCAATAGGTCATTAGTGAGGTCATAAATAGGATTAAATAATTAATTAATTGCTTAATTAATCATTTAATTACTAAACTTGCTAATCATAACTTCAATCCCTAATTTCTCGATCTAGAAAAATCAATTAGGACATTTCAAACCCTAATATAAATTTTCGGAAGAAAATACCGAAAAATAATTCATTTATGAAATAAATAAGATTATTATTTTTAATAATTAATTACTAATAAATTAAATTAAGAAAATTAAATTCATAATTTTCTCAATAAAAATCAAGCATAAATGCTCAATCTAATAAACATAAATTCTATTTCGTTTAGGTTAAACCGAGACGAAACAAAAAAATAATTAAATTCCACTTTTTCGATAAAAATTAGGGTTGCCGAAGAAAAATTATTAAAAATAGAATTTTTCTTCATCTTCATTCACTTTACTTAATTATACACATATATATATGCTTTCTCTAAGAATTTTCGGAAATAAAATCCGAAAATACAATAAATTGCCGGAGAAATTTTTATAATTTTCGAGGAAATCAAATCTTCAAAAATAATATATTTCTCCAATAAATTCAAACATATAAGCATATAATCATAAATACTTTCATCACCTCATTTCGGATTAACCGAGACGAGATAAAATCTTAAGTTTCTTAAATTATTAAAATTCGGTAAATTAGAGCTGCCGAATAAATTTTAATTGCCGGAACTTATTCTCATTTTAAAATCTTGCAGCTTAATTATTTTAAACAAGCTCTTAATTAATTAATAAGATTGATTATGAAAAAGTGGTGTATTACATCTATCCAATAGAATGGCTCCTCTGGTGGGTAGCTTGGTGAATGGGGCTCAGTCGGCATTTATAAAGGTGCGAAACATCATGGATAATGTTCATTTGGCCTAGGAGCTGCTGCGAGGTTATGCTCGGAAAAGAATATCGCCTAGATGTTGCTATAAAGATTGATCTTAGAAAGGCGTATGATTCTATTTCTTGGGAGTTTATGAGGGAAATGCTAATGGGTCTCCAATTCCATCCGATTTTTGTAAATTGGATTATGGAGTGTGTCTCTTCAGCTACTTTCTCCATCTCTGTTACTGGTAGTTTGCATGGGAACATCTATGGTAAGCGTGGGCTTCGACAAGGTGATCCTATGTCCCCTACTCTTTTAATTTTTTGTATGGAATATCTCTCTCGTCTGCTACAGCAACGCACTAAGGATAGAGATTTTAATTACCATTCTAAGTGTGGGGCGTTGCAGATTACTCACCTTGTTTTGCAGATGATCTTATGCTGTTTGGGAGAGGTGATAGGAGATCCATGGAAATTCTTTCGGGGGCATTGGACGAGTTCGCATTGACCTCTAGTTTACAGGTTAACAGAACCTGTTTGGTTTTCCTTTGGGTTCTCTGCCTGTCAGGTATTTGGGGGTGCCTTTATCTTATCCAAAGTTAAAGGTACCTGAGTATGCTTCTCTCATTGATAGTTTAACCTCTCATAAGGATAGAGTATCCAAGACAATTATTTTGAGAATAGAGGTCACACACCTCTATATAAACCAAGACAGAAGAGAGCATTGATCATCAGAAAATACACAACATCTTCTCTGCTCTCTCCAAAAATAAAATTTTCATAGTTCTTAGTTTTAAGTATTCTAGTTTTAAGTTTTATGTATTTCAATCCCGCTACCATAGGTAGCTAAACAAGTTTTTCTCCTCCCTAAAGGAGATATACTTATGTTGTAATAAATTTTATATAATTCCTAAATAAAGTACGAGCTTTTGTCCATCCCTTCCAGTGTCTAAATTTTCTCGGTGTACCGACTAATACCCTACGCCTCGGGTAGAAAACGAGCGAAGGCTGTGTTGAGTGTTGCTGAAAGAGTCTGCGACTGAAAACCATCAGTTGTGATCGTGTGGTTGGACGTGGTCCCTAAAACTTCCGACGGATATTTACCCGGCAGCATTACGGTAAAAAAAGAATGAAGTTGATAATACATAGAATTTTTACACGGAAGTGTGATGGGCCTGATAGTGTTTAACGATTTTTCTGCAAATTGAAAAAATGGTTTAAAATAAGAAGAAATGGTAAAGTTAAGTATTTTCTATCAATTTTAAGCTGGATGTGAAATCTATCTATAAATGGGCTTGGTGAGTATTTTGTTTTCACTTTTTGGGCCGAAACGTGGCCTGCAAATGCAACCTTTAAGTCTTATTGACATACTTTTTCCGGCCCGCAAATATATTGTCCTATTATCGAAATGAGGTAAAAGTTGGTGGCCTAAATTGACTTCAAACTCTCAATGTGAAGTAATTTTCAATTTTTCATAAAGTGTGCGGCTGTGCCTTCTTTATCTCTATTAATAAATAGTGAACTAGCTTAATTTTGCACATATCTAGATGCAATGTTCATCGACTTTATCCTATAAACAAACTGACGATCCATTTGTTGCAATTTGAAGAGAGAGAGAGAGATAGAGAGAGAATTAGAGAGAGTATACGACGAGAATTTTCATACCTTAGAGTAGAGAATAGAGATGACGTGAGAAAATACTAATAACAACGGTGATGGTGACGCCGCAGCGAGAGGACGATGATGGGAAAGGTTGGTCGAGTCGCCGGTCACATGAGGAGGGGAAACAGAATGAGTGAGGGGAGGCGTGAAGGAGAGTGTCTGAGAGAGGCTATTATGAGTTTGTGAAAGTATGAAAGTCTAGATTCTATAAATTTTTTTTATTGCTAAACTAAAAGAAATATTAAATATTAAATATTAAATATTATTTATTATTTATCTAATTAAGGTTTCGGTCCCCGATCGAACCTATTTAGAAGAACCAGGAACCGAACCGAAAACTAAATTTTTTCAATTTTCGTAACCGAACCGAAAACTGATACCTTTAAAAACCGAACCGAACCTAACCGAACCAACTAAAATTCAATGGTTCGGTCGGTTTTTCGGTACGGTTCGGTCCGTGCACACCCCTAGTGAGAGGTCCAAATGATGGTAATGCAATTATAAACATTTCCACTGATATGTTGCTACCGAATTTTGGAGATTAGTTGCATAATATTGTTTCGAGTACTTATCCGGGGTATCGAAATAATATTACAGATGTTTAGTATTTGGAAAATTATGCTATTCTTGTGCCAACATTAGTTGTGATTGATTTAATAAATCAACACATGATTGACTTGAACACATTTGATGGTCGAGTATACTTGAGCTCTGATAGTACTTTACGATAAGATTCACATTCCAGTTTGTTGAAAGAAGTGCACACACCTGAATTCTTGAATTCATTAAAGTGTTCCGGTACCCCTAACCATGAGTTGATACATAAAGTTGGTACCCAGTCATGTTATTGAGAAATATTGATCTAATTAATGGGTTGTGTGTTGAGAAAATAATAAAAGTTTTGATTTGATACCAAAACCCATCTGACCCCAACCGAGTAGATGATTGCGCAAAATCCCAAGTGTTTTTCCAGCTCGCATGTTTGAGCTTATAAGAGTCTCTAGACTAATAGGTAAAGTCACAGAAGACAAATGAAGAACCAGCTGAACGAAGATCAACTGAAGTCAAACACAGCTGAACAGAGCCCACACAGCAGAGAAGTCACAGAAGAAAAACCCAACCGATCAATCAGAAGACTCAGAAGGTCAAGTCAAGCGACTGACTCAATGATATCCAGAAGAAAGATGATCAAGTTCGTCGAAAGATAGCTGCAGAAAAGACCTAGCACGTGTGACGAATCAACTCAGTGTCAAGACCCAGCTCAGAAACAGCAACCCAACTTAGAGTCACAAACCCAGTTCGATGTCAGAAACCCCGCTCAGTGTCGATGACACAGCTCAGGTTGAAGACACAGCTCAGGTCTAAGCCACAGCTCAGGTTGAAGTCACAACTCAGGATTGAAACAGCTTAGTTCGAGACACAACTTAAGAGACATCTTATTCAGCAGAAGTCAAAGACAACTTGAAATAATGTTCTGACAGGAATCGTTGATTAGTCAACTGCTAAGAACCTATATGTCAAGTCTAGGACTGTTCTTCGAGAAGACCTTGATTGAAGACAAAGACCTAAGTAGGGATTCAGAACGGCTCTTTCCAACGGCTAGTTCTAAACTCTCCCTATATATATGAGTCTTCCTCTTATTTCAGAAGGGGTGAAAAAGAGAAGAGAGAGACGAGAGAAGAAAGATCAACATTTCAAGAAAGAAGAATTCTATTAGAAATCTCTCGGAAAGAAAATGAGTCTGCATCTACCAAAGTTCACATTCGATCATGCTTTATATACTTTCTTCCATTAGAATCTAGGCATATAATTCTTTCTATTTTAAGCCTAGTGTGAACGAGTTCATTTAACTAAAAGTTATTCATTGTAAGAACTTGTTCATAGTTGGAAACCCCAAACCAAACCCCTCTTCACCCAGAAAAGGTTAGGTTAAGGTCAGGTTCTTCAGTACCCGTAAACTGAAGGTAGGCTTCAGTTGTGCCCGTAAACAGTCTGGTTACGTTTTGATACAGTACGCGTAAACTTGTATCCATCTCAAGGAACTGAGCTGCAACGCTTGCTGACTGCGCGAAAAGTCAGTGGTATCCTTAGTGAATTACCAGAAGTTTCTGGTCGTGGTTGTAGGAGTCATTCTTTGAACCACGTTAAAAACCTTAGGTCTTTACTGCATTATTCATGTTTTGAGTTGACTCTTTCTTCAGCATCTTTCTCAAGCTGCTCAGCCTCAAACTGACTAAGAGGAAAGAGAAACACAGTTTTGAAATTTAAGTACAAGACGGACTTTCCAAACCACCAGTTTCTGCACGCACACACCTAGCTAGATGTGTTTACCCAGCTGTCTCCTAGCTTGGTCAAATACAACTAGCTCACTCAAAAAGAGTTTAATCAAGAAAAGTTTAAATCTTGGTGTATTCACCCCTCTCTACACCAAGATATCCGTCTCGGGACCATGAATTGGTATTAAAGCAGTGATTCAAAAGATCACTGTATCTGTGTCAATTCAGTCTCTTCGCTGACAGTGGTCACCTGAATTGATCCCTAAAATTTTCAAAATCTTTTCTAATTGCTTTAAGTCTTTAAGAAATCATGGATCCGGGCGCTTGTTCGAGATGTGAATGTTACAGGAACTATCTACATGACTTAGGGGTACGAAGAATAAGATACCAAAGTGTTTTGGAGTATTGGAGAGAGGAATTTCACTCAGCAGCAAACATGATGGACTGTGATGCAATCGTCTTAAGCCATCAGGAGATGAGAAAAACAGAAAGACTGCTCAATGACTTGGAACGTCTCATACTTAGAGTATATGACGTCATGAGAGACAACCATCAGAGTCATCACGATATCTGATGGATTTTTGAAGAATGCCCAAGAGATTCAACCAATCAAGGAAAAACCGCCAGAACTTCAAAGCTCAAATCTTCAAGCAACTCAACTGTGAATCCATTAAGCAAATGGAGCTGAGAATTCTCCAACCATGTCGTCAAGATCAAGATGATCCAAACTAGGAAATATACAGTTCAAGACAAGAACTTGAAAAGTTATTTCAGATCTCTCTTCAGAAAGGAATCACAAATGAAGAATTATCCAGCCAGTCATACCAAATAGAGCTAACGACTACATCAGAGAAGACATCTCTAAAAAATAAAACAAGTAGAGTAGCTCAAACAGCTCACACCGAAAAAGTCAGAAGGGAGTTCAACATTATAAGCAAAGAAGAAGTTGCACTGGTTATTCTAAGTATTAACCAGCTGGATCACATCAAGGAAAGATGAGGATAAATTCCTCGATTAAGATGTCTGGGACATCCTGCGGAATCAGCAGTTGAAGGAAATGCCTACCCAGCAAGCTGACAGGGATCAACTGTGAAAGAAAGACAGCTGGATACAAAGACTGAGCTCAACCAGTCATACAACTGAATGCATTGGACTCAAGAAGAATCGTGAAGCAGCAGATGAAACAGCTGAATTTGGGACAACTATCTACCTGCTATACAAACTGAGACCACATCAAAGAAATGAACCAATGGTGAGAAAATCCGATCGTCAAAGAAAGTAGGATGCAGCTGAAGAAAAGACCACCTATCATCAAACAAAGGGACTCACATAGCTGGAAAGAATGAGCAAAATCAAGCAGAGTACCAAGTAGAATGTACTCACCAAGATAGACTCAGCTGGTATCGCCAGCTGAAGGGAAACTTGATTCAGCGGAAGTAACAAGCTAATTCTCACAACCAGCTGACACCGTGAGATCACCCGAGGAAAGCTTCAACCTATGTTGGACATCATTGTTGGGAAAATCCACAGTACAACATGCTGAAATCTGATTCAAGATGTGAATTACTTACTCATTCCGGAAGAAGGACCATCCAGCTAAGGGGGAACAAACCCAGCTGGACCTTAAAATTGAAGGAATACTCAGCTAAGGGGGAACCTGAAGCCACCACCTCAACAACTCAGCAGAAGGAGAGCTCAGAAATCATGAAAATTATCAGTCAATACCAGTTAATTAAAATTATTGTACTTGAAAAGTTTGTGATAACTTTCATTTACTATTTATGAAAAGTTTGTGATTACTTTTATTTACTATTTATTGTACTTGAAAAGTTTGTGATAACTTTCATTTACTCTGAGGAATATACTATTAATGTCCAAATAATTTGAATTCTTAATTCCAGCGGACATATATTCCTTAGATAAATTGGTTGATAAGTTTCATTTCCCATCGCATTAAATGTAAAGCATGCAGAGTACTGTAGCACGACAGGATCTAGGCAGAAGTTCAAACGCTTGAACTGCCTCACGCGAGATTGAAATACACTCGCTGCATGCACGTCAACAGACGTGATGAGAGAATCACTCTCAGTCGTCGATCTAAATATTAACTGTCTTAATCTCAACCGATTATCTATTATGGCAGTTGATACATATGGAAAAGATAAGCAAAAATTTTCATCACTCATATCTATCTTTGCGAATCCCAAATCTCTGATTCATCTTCTCCATATTCTTCAAATTTCTTCTCTCCCTTCAAACCGCACAAATATTTAGATATGGCTCTCACAAAATCAATCGAAGAAGTAGATGAGTTCGTTGCCTTAATGAACAAGATCTCTTTTGAAAGTTCCCTCTCTACCACCAACCGACAAATCTCAAAACTCAATGAAATGGTGGAAATTGTCTCAAGATCTGGTTTGCTGAAGTGGGCATCCGCCATGCCTAAATTCTTGTTAACCAAAGAAGCTGCTCTCTTCTACCTCAACATCTAAAGAGAAAATCATCGATATCATTCAACTTTCGATGTAATCGCTGAAGAAGACGGACGTGATAGTGAAGCAGAAATCACCGTCAAACTGGATAGACAACTACAAAGGGTGTTTCAGTTACCTGATAAAGAAAGATTCATTCCAGACAACTACAATAGAGAGGAAGTTGACGAAATTCTCAGTAAAGAGTTGCTGATCAAACCAGAATCATACAGAGGAAGCATGTCAAAACTTCTGCTCAAGCAAAAGTACAAATTACTGCTGGATATCACTCAGAAGTGTATCCTAACGATAGCTGGATCTCAAGGAGAGATCAGTATTCCAAAGCTCAAGCCTATGATAGCCATGATCAAGGGCGACAAGGTTAACTGGTTTGATTTTATGTTGAATCTGATTTTGAAGGAATCAAAGAAGATAAAGTTCGTCGACTCATCTGGAGAAATTTATAGCTGCTCAGAACCCCTCTACCTCTGCTCTAAGATCTCATACTTGATAGAGCAGACTGTGAAAAACTACGCAGTAAAATGGCAAGACCCAGAGCCACTCCCTGAATCCAAAATTCTTTTCCACAAAGTTGGTCAAATCAACAAACTGCTGAAGAAACAGCCGACTGTGGGAAAAGGAAAGAAGAAACAGCTGGAAGAAGTAGACCCAGCCGAGAAAAAGCAAAAGAAGAGAAAGCCAACTGAGTCAAAGCCAGCTCAGGAACCAGCTCTGAAAAAGAGAAAACCAGCTGATTCCAAGCTAGCTCAGAAAGCAGCACAGAAGAAGAGGAAACCAGCTACCTCCCCACCAGCTGAAGCAAAATCATCCTCGGAGGCTATTCCAGAAGCCTCACCAAGCAAGATTGCTGCTCAGTCGAGTCAAGAAAGAAAAATCATTGCTCCACAGCCCGTACCTGCTCTCAATCAGTACGGAACAAACATCCAAGCCGAACTAGGATTGGAAAATTATTCATCTTCTAGCACAGATGACGAATTCATAGTCGCTAAGCGGAAGGTATCTTTCCCACCTGCTCCTTCTCAGATCATCACCAAAGTCATTGGTGATATTCTAGTTAGCCCAACTTCACCACAATCCTCGCCACCTCTCAGCTCTCCGCTCAAACAATCCTCACATCCTCTCAGCTCTCCACCCAAAGAAGCTTCTCTTCCAAAGAAGCAAACTTCTCCTCAGTTGACTGAAGCTCCTTCACAGTCAACTGATAACCAAGCTGAACCCTCTCACACCCCGTTCAGCTCACACCCAAAATTGCCCACACCCAAAGCTCTATATAGGTCACAGTTGGCTGATGATTCTTCACAGCCTGCTATAGACCATTCTGAACCACCCCATCAAAGTCTAACCAATTCAGAGAAAAGCACTTCCTATGCTTCTCCTTCATTCTCCTCCAGTGGCTCAGCCTTTATGGCTTCCATGTTTGAGGAGATGCGAGTTCAAGGAATCAAGAATGTCCTTACTCAATATTCAATTTTGGCTCACCTATCCATAGCACTCGTCAGAGTTGCAGATCTCAAGTTCTACTTGGCAACCAAGATGGCTACTTGGTATCAAAATGAGCAACTCTTTGAGACTTTCACTCTAGACAGACTGAAGTCAGATGAAGCAGTCCTCCAGAGCACGTTTGGCTTTGGAACATTGGAGGATGCTTATTTGAATCAAGATGAGCTCATCAAAGGGATAATCGAGATATCCCAAACTTATCCCAAGCCACACCCAGCTGAGGTCTGGGAAACCACTCAACCACTCCTTTCAGCAGCAAACTGGAAGACGTTTTCTGAGGAAAAAGATCATGCTGAAAAGAAAATAGCGTCTACCAAGGAAGCTGTGCCTGCCACCACAGATGAGGTAATGGCAACTGACAAAGAACCATCTACTAAACTAGCTGAGTTACAAATTGAAGTTCTTCAAACTTCAAATCCCGATGACACTCGCACACTGGTCGAGTTTGAGGCATCAAAATCCAGTCAGATCCTATCCGGGATACAAACGAATTCCATTTTAGTGCTTTCAAAAGCTATCAAGGAAGAAATCGCCAAACAATTGGAGGAAGCCATTCGTCAAAAAAGATTAAAACTTCAAGGCGACATAGTTGATCGATTGACAGAAATTGAAAGTCAGATTCGAGCTCAGCAACAATCAATCGATAAGGCTCGCCTGCACACCCAAACTGTAATATCCCGTCTTTTCATAACTAATCTTAGTAAATAATTAAGATAATTAATTAGAATTTTGTTAAAATGCGAGAATTTAGTATGAAGTTATGTTCCAGCAGATAAATTAATTCGGCAGCCCTAATTTGCCGAATTTTGATAATTTAAGTTTTATTTTCGTTTCGGTTAATCCGAAATGAAAATAAAAAGGTGTTTATGATTGTGTGCTATTATTTGTGTGTTATTTGAGAAATATGTGCCATTTTTGAAGTATTTGATTTTCAAGGGAATTATGATTTTTCTCCGGTAATTTAATTAATTTTCGGAATTTATTTCCGAAAATTTTAAAGAAAGTTTATATTAGGGTTTGAGAAACCCTAATAAATTGTTATATATCGAGAGCTTTTTAATTAGAGCCTCTATGATTATTTAATTGATGATTGATTAATTAATTAGTGAATTTATTGATCGATTAAGATGATATTTCTATGCTTAATGTTTAATTAATTAATTAGATGTTTAATTAATTAATTAAGCTAAGATATTAAGCATAATTTTTCCTAGAAAATAAAGCTTATGGTATAAGCTTAATTATTATTTCCTAGATAAATCTTGATTATCAATATTTAATGGTTATATTAATTACTAATCTAAGGTTAATAACTAAATTAGCAAATGTTAGATCACTAAAACCTATTATTTAATTAATATATATATGTGACACCTAGGCTTGTCCCCCAACATAATGATGAGGGATGTTGGGTGACTAAGCATGTATGTTAGTTAAAATTCAATGTATTATATGAGATAGTTTAGTATTTAATTAAGTAATGCATCTCTCTTCTCCCTCAACTCTCATCTCTCGCACAACACACACTCACACACACACATTACAAAGCACACACACACCTAATTGAGGAGAAGGAATTAAGCTTTGTTGATTAAAGAAGATAGTGCTAAAATCATCTCAAAAGGTGAGATCTCTTATTAGTTAATCATATAACTCAAGATTTAGCAAGAAATTCCATTTATTTTAGTTATTAAAAATTTCGAAATTTATGCATGTATAAGTAGATGGATTAGATCTTCAAGTATGATGATTAGGGAGTAATTTAGATTACATTTCTATGATTTAATCATTGAGAAATCAATTCTAGCCTCATTTTTCATTTTTTCGAAATATATATGAAATAAATTAGAAAATTTATTTCTTTGATCCTATGCTTGAATTGATGATTATTAATAGTTTCTATGATGATTATAAGCATGTTATATGATTGAATTTAGCAAGAATTTATCAATTTATTATTTAAATTAAAAAGGCCGAAAATTATGCCAAAATTAGGATTTTTAGAATTTGATCTTCTAAGATCAAATTGATGATTGATATGAGCTTATATGATGTCTATGAGCATGATGAATAACTGAATTGAGAAAAAATTTAATCAATTTCCTATTTAATTTAATAATAGCCGAAAATTTGGCTAAAAATAGGAAAATTTGATTTTGATGTTCTAAGCTTGAATTGATGATCAATGTATGCTTAATTGATGTTATTGAGCATAATGATATATGGTTTCAATGATTTAGAATTCCCCTTGCCCTAATTTTAATTAAATTCGAAGTTATTAGGGTTTGCAAGTTGGGAATTTTTGATGATGAATTTCTATGATGAAATTGATGATGTATTTGAGTTTAGAATGATGAATTAAGCCTATGATGAATTGATTGGAATTTTTAGAACTCAATTGTGAAATTTGAAAAATTAAAGTTTGCTTAAAATTAGGGGTTTCTATTTTAAAGCATAATTTAATTAAGTATTGATATAAATAATCTCTATGATTATATTTAAGAATATTATAAGTGAAATTGGAGAAAAATAAATCACCTAAATCCTAATGGTAAAATTTTCAAAAGTTATAAGAACTAGGGTTTCAATTTTCTCCAATTTAATTAAGTAATAATGTTACAATTAAAGGTTATAAATTAAATTGAGATGTTAGGAATTGATTAAATGAAATTGGATATTTATTTTCCAATTTCTAAAAAGGCCAAAAATTATCAAAGAAAATAAAAGTATTATTTGATTTTTAATCAAGAAAATAATGTTAGAAATGAATTCTACGATAAAAATTAAGCATCGTAGAATTTTTTGGAAGTTTAATACGAAGAGTTGAGATTTTTCTATTTTCCGGCTATTTTTCACAATCGGAAGTTTATACGTATAGAAGATCCAGTTTAATGAAGTGATTAAGTAATTATGTTACATTTAGTATAAAAAGTATAAGGAATTAATTTGAAATTTTTCGGAGCTTGTTTGTCGAGTCGAAAATATTTCTAAGTTGAAAATATGAATAGTAAGAATTTATTTTAAATTAAATGAATGATAATGAGGATGTTAATTATTAATTAAATGCTAATGATGTTGTTAGCTATTAATTAAATATATGCTGATGGTCATTAGTTGCTAATGACGTGTTAATGACTAATTAATTTATTAATGATAAGTCAATAACAAGTAAATATGTCAAGGACATATTTTATTGATGTAATGTTATGATTATATATTAATAAATAAGTTAAGCATTTTATATGCTTAATAAATTAAATGAAGAGTTTTAGTATTAATTAAATGTTTATATGATTAAAGGATATGTTTATTATCCTAAAATGTTAATATGATAAAGAATAAGTTTAATTGATTGATGAAGTAATTAATATGAGTTTAATTATTAATTGTATGTTATTAAAAGAGATTAAGCATTTTAAATATGCTTAATTAATGAAATAAAGAGCTTAAGTGTCAATTAAATGCTTATGTAATTAAGTAATATATTATTACGAAGTTAAACGTTAAATTACATGTTTATATGTTATTTACGAAGTTAAATATTAAATTACATATTTATATGTTATTTATGAAGTTAAATGATGAACTATACGATTATAAGTTTTTAAATATTTGCTGAAGTTATAATCGATTAATTATCGATTAAGGAATTAAGTAAGAAAGAAAAAGAAATTAGAAAAGTTTAGTTTCTAATTGTCGAGAGAAAATTCCTAGAAAAGTCGAATTGAAGAAGAAAATATTAAATATAGCAGCGGCATTCCTTATTTTAATATTTAAACTTTTCTCGCTGTTATATTTAAATTAATTCTTAAATTGAAGGATCGAGCGGAATCATAAAGTAAGGAAAAGCCGAGAAGTAAGCTTGTAGATAAAGTCGCCAGTTCAGGTGGGCTTTCTGAACCAAAGAAATAAAGAATGTGATATTATGAGTATATATATGTGTGATGATTTTTAAAGTGATTGACTTGCCAATTTTTGAAGTTTCTGTATGATACCCTCTACCAAGGAAAGACGAATTCGGTCCTACTTAAGGTGGGATTTGTGTACCCTATGTTGTAATCGGGAGCCTTCCTTTTTGGTGGGACGATTACAAGTGTTTGAGAAGGAGGTCTACTTCTCAACACTCAAAAGTTATAGTAGATGTGGTACATACATAAAAAGTATTTTTTGACTGCAGTAACTTATATAAAAGAAAAGGTTTTGGCAAGCACAGGTTTGTTTTAGTATATAAATACTTGTGCTATGCTTCATGGCAAATTATTAATCTATAGCTCTAAGCAGCAGTTTTCAATTATTTTTGGCATGTGTCCACTGAGTGTGAAAGTACTCAGCCCTGCATGTTATTTCTAAAATGTGCAGGTTAGCTCGGATGGGAAAGGAGTGTGCTGGGCGGATTTTTGTTGTTGACTTCTTGGGAATTTTGTTGATGTTGAGCAGGGTTATATATCTTCATACATATAACCAAAGATATGATATGTTTTTTTTTCCGCTGCAACACTCTGAACTTCTTCAGTAATTGTTGTCCTATTATGATGATTGAAACTATGACTTGATAAACTTTGTTTCCGTTGCTAAAACTCTGATACGAGATGGTGTTGTATTTTGACCATTCTCGTTATTTTGATTTTGAACTTTAGAAATAAATTATTATTGATGCCGCTGTTTGATATTTGATTCAGCTTGAGTTTGCCTTGAAAGTATGATTCATTGTATGATTGATTTTTGTTGGATAACTGGGTCGTTATTTTGTTCCTTGGTTAATCATAAATTGCGTACGTCGTGGGACCCACCGGCTTAGTCATCTTCATTCTAAGTCGGGCTGCGACAGAGAGGTATCTGAGCAGCTTGTCTGCTCTAAATCTAAGAAATTTTTTCTCTAGAGTCTAGTCTAGACTTGAATCCCTAGACTAGTTAAGTCTTAAACAACAAAAGTCCAGCACCTCATCTCATCCGGCAAAGTCAGGTACGCATTTAAAAGTTTTCTAACGTTTAAATGTTTAAAGCTTGAATTAAGTTGAATTTATTTGAGATATATTTTATGTTTATGTTATATGTGAATTTGATGTTGTTGTGAGATTGTGTTTTGATGAGGTTGTTTTATGACGACGTTAGTAAGCGAGATGATGGAACAATTGTGCAAGCGAGTTGGTTGTTTATTTTTGGAAAGTAATGTGAGCTTGGTACCACTTTTGGGAAGCGATATTGAGTAGGTGGAGATTGTGGATTCGTGGAAATGTTTTTAGTCTCAGTGTGATTAATTTTTAAAATTTTTCTTATATAGGATGGTAGCGCCGCCAGGCAACGATGCGATGGAGGAATTTCATCATATTAGAATGAGTTACCGGGAGACCTTAGCTGAGTTCCTAGCTCGATATCATCGTGTCTGGATGGAGATATGCGAGACAGGTATCTCGGGTGTGCATGGTATCATACGACTGGTTCATCTTCTTATAGAGGAATGGCAGGAGTGGGCAGCTTCGCTGGTGTCACGATTTGTGACAAAGCAGTACTGGGACGACAATCTTTATGGTGATTGCCGAGGTTTCATTGCAGAGATCAGCTCCCGTTTTATGTGTTAAGCAGCGCCACCTCCAGGACCCTACTGTCCATCTCTCAGTTTCACTGAGGAGGGTTTCTTAGCTGAGTTTTTGCCACAGGATGATCCTGTCCCGTTTATGGTTCCTCCTGTTGATCCTGAGCCAGTTTATGACCCTTTGACTTCCTACTTTGGTGTTGACCAAAGTGCTTTTGTTTCACAGCCTACCTCCCCGTCAGTTGGTATTGCTTCACCCACACCACTGACAGATGCTTTAGCATTAGTTCCTGTTCCTCCTACTTCGGATTACTACCCAGCACCTCCGTTAGAAGTAGCTCCTTTTTATCAGTTCATGGATATTCCTCATACTTTTGAGCCCTCTGATCTCCAACCTTTCTACTACCCTGAGCCTCAGCACTTAGACGAGGCCAGCTCGTCGAAGCCATGCCGTGACGACTCTGACGAGGATAACGAAGATGACCCAGCCGCAGAGGTTACTGTTGGGAAAATTAATAGAGTTTTGATTTGATTCCAAAACCCAGCTGACCCCAACCGAGGAGATGATTGCACAAGCCTAAGCATTTTTCAGCTCACCTGTTTGAGCTTATAGAGTTTCTAAGTTTACAAGTATGAAGACAGCAGAAGACATAGCAGAAGACACAGCTAAGCGGACACAGCTGAGGAATTCAGCAGAGTAGAAATCAGCAGAGCAGACTCAGCAGAGCAGACCAAGCAGAGTCAAAGACCCAGCAGTATCTAGCCCAGCTCAGTGACGGAAACCCAGCTCAGTGTAAAAGACCCAGCTCAGTGTAAAAGACCCAGCTTAGTGTCAATGACACAGCTCAGGTCTAAGACAGCTCAGGTTAATGACACAGCTCAGGTTGAAGACACAGCTCAGGTTAATAATACAGCACAGGTCTAAGACAGCTCAGAGTCGAGACGCAGCAGAGTCCAAGACGCTGAAGACACAACAGAGACGCTTAGCAGCTCAAAGATGAAGACCTTCTCCAAGACAAGATCCCGATGTCAGAAGATCTTGTCTGACGCGGTCAAATCAGAGAAGAAATAGCTTCTGCAGATGCAGACCTACTTCGTAGGTTAAAGGCCAGAAGTCAATGAGAGTATGTAAGATTCAAACGGCTCTCTTCCAACGGCTAGTTTGAATCTCCACCTATATATATCTCCTCACCATTGAAGAAGAGAGGCTGGCGAGACGACTGAAGAAATAAAAGAGCAAATAGAAAAATGAACAACGATCTTCAAAGCCAATTCTTTTAAGAACACCCAGCCAGTCAGCTGTGTTCTTAGTTGTTTACATATTCAGTCATAGGCAAAATAGATTAGAATAGAAATATCTTAAGCCTAGTTTGAACGAGTTCATCATACTCCTTGTTCTTCATTGTAAGAACTCGTTCATACTTGGAAAACCCACACCCAAACCCAAACCCAGAAAGGTTTAGTCAAGGTACGCCTGCTCGAAGCGTGTAATTCGAGTGGTCAGGTTTTACAGTACCCGAAAACTGTAAGTCAAGTTTTTTCAGTACCCGCAAACTGAAAGGTGTAGGCTTGACAGTGCCCGTAAATTGTTGGAACACAACTCAGGTTAGAGTTGTGAAGTTGCTTGGTACTTGGAAACCAAGTGGTAGTGAATTACCAGTGAATTTGGTCGTGGACGTAGGAGGTGTTACTCCAAACCACGTTAAAATTGCTTTGTTCTTTACTGCTTTGTTTTATGCATTCTGCTAACTACTCTCACGCATACATTTCAAGCTGCATAAACTGACTAACTGAAAAGAGAAACAAAGCTTTGCAATATATTTGAAGTAACAGACGGACTTTCCAAATCCACCACATTCCGCACACAGCCAGCTGTGTCGATCAAGCTGCCTTCCAGCTGGATCGGACACAGTCAGCTCACTCAAAAGAGTTTTTAATTGGAAAAGTTTTTAAACCTTGGTGTATTCAGCCCCCCCTCTACACCAAGGTATCCGTCTTGGGACCAACATTTACTATTGGATGGTCTGACCTTCGTCGTATCCCATTTAGCGAGTTAGGCTTCGAGGCTAGTTTCCAGCCGTCGACGGGTACCGATGTTACCAGGGAGATTCCGCTCATGTTGGAGGGAGACGTGAGAGCTGAGAGCGAGGGTGAGAGTTTGAGTTTTGAGAGTGTGACCTCAGAGGAGGATCCAGAGGAGGACCCGTCCGAGTAGAAATTCGGTCTTTTGATAATGTTTACTAGGTTTATATAAGTATGAAGTATGACGATGATGATGTAAATATGTGTGTGTGTAAATATCTGATGCATAATATGGTTAGCTAGATCGGTAACGGAGTAGTAGTCCGTACCGCTAATGATATATTTTTGTGTGATGTTAGGATATCACAAATGACATAGGAATAATTTTTGCTGTAAATAAATCCCTTATTTTGAAAAGACCTCTAAGAGGCAATTTTCCATATATGAAGAAAAATGACCAAAGCGGTCATTTAAATTAAGTTGTTACCTCTCTAAAATGTTTAAGAAAGATGTGAAGTTATGATGTTTATGAGAAAGAAAAAGTATGAATGAAGATAAGTAAGAAGATGAAGGAAAGAAGGAAAAGAATTTCATGAAAGTAAGTTAAAAATGAAAGAAGAAATGATCTCTTTAGAAATTAAAGTTGAGTTATTAAAGACAGATAAATTATTGATCAATTCAAGTTATGATGTGCAATGAAGGAAAGTTAAGAGATAGGATGAAAGTATAAAGTAAAGAATGTTATGGAAATAAGATTTCTTTAGATGTTAAAGAAAGAAGAAGAATGGTTCTATTAATTGTTTATATAAGTGTTAAATTTATAAGTTAAATATCTTGTTGCTCTTTAAGAAAAGTTATGAAATTAAGTCATGTTGCTATTGTGTGATTATTAAGTAAAGTTATACAAGTGATTATGTTATGATATGATATGATATGAATTTCTTGAATGATGAGTTTCAAGATTTAATTATTTGCTTTGTGAAGAAATTGCTTATGCAATAAAGAATAAGATGAAAATGTTAAAATGAAAAGTTTGCAATGAATAAAGTTATTTCTTGATGATTTTTCTTAAATCAGAATGCCTCGTAGAAGAAGAAATAGGGTAGAAGAAGAAGAACAACAACAACAACAACGAGATCCTACCCCACCTCCTCAACCTGAGAGGAGAATTGAAGAACATTTTCTTCGACAAAATCCCCCAACTTTTGACGGAAGAGGAAATCCGTCAGAGGTAGAAGAATGGATTCGTGCTCTAGAGCGAATCTTTAAGTTTCTTCGATGTGATGACCGTGAACGTCTCACATGTATGTCATATCAGCTTAAAGGATCTGCAGACTACTGGTGGGAAGCTCGCCAGAAGACTTATACTCCAGAGCAACTTGAAAATCTTACTTGGGAGCAATTCAAAGAAGCTCTTTTTGAAAAGTATATTCCGAGAAGTTATCGTAAACAAAAAGAAAATGAGTTTGCAAATCTCAAGCAAGGAAAGAAGACGGTGTCAGAGTATGACCGTGAATTTTGTGATTTAGCTAGTATTGCCCCTGATAAGGTTGATTCAGATGAAAAGATGTCCAAACTTTTTCGTACCGGACTTAGGCAAGATATAAGAGTGGTCTTAGCAAGTCAAAGTGCTATGACCTATGGGGAAGCTTTAAATCGAGCTTTAGATATGGAGCTGGCTATGCAGCCAGAGAAATCAGTTCAGATTCCAGCACCTCTCCCAATTCAATCCCCAGTGGCTGTTAAACCGCAATCCTCTTATCCAAGTCAGGCTAAAAAAGGAAAGAGAAAATGGAATGATGGGAATCAACCTAACAAGAAGCCATCGTATGGGCAGAGTCAGCAGCAATCGACCCCTGTAGGTAAATCTACCTCAGTTACACATATTTGCCCTAATCTAGAATTTGAGATTGGTTCCCTTAAGATGTCAGCCAAGACCCTCAATCAAATTCAAATGTGGGACGTAGACATCATTTTGGGAATGGATTGGTTAACGAGAATTTTGCTACAATTCGGTGTAAGCAAAGGCAGATTTCTTTTCATGCCTCTGGAAAGGAGCCAACACTATTCTTTGAAATCGAGAGAAGCAAGAGAGGAATGCTGATTATTTCGGCAATTCAAGCAAGAAGATTGTTGAGAAGAAAAGATGTGCAACTATATCTTGTTTATCTCAACAAAGATGAAAACCAAGAGAAGAAAATTGATGATGTAGCAGTAGTTCGAGAATTTAAGGATGTTTTTCCTGATGTTTTGCCAGGATTACCACCAGACAGGCAATTGGAGTTTACCATTGATCTTGAACCTGGTTCAGCTCCAATATCAAAGGCACCGTATAGAATGGCCCCGAAAGAATTGTAAGAATTGAAGATCCAGTTGCAAGAGTTGCATGATCTTGGTTTTATCCGACCTAGTGTTTCCCCGTGGGGAGCACCTATTCTGTTTGTTAAGAAGAAGGATGGTAGTCTAAGAATATGTATAGACTACCGAGAACTAAACAAATTGACGTTGAAGAACAAGTATCCTTTGCCAAGGATAGATAATCTTTTTGATCAGCTCAAAGGAGCTAGTGTATTTTCAAAGATTGATTTAAAATCTGGCTATCATCAGTTAAAGATTCGTCAAGAAGATATTCCAAAAACTGCTTTTCAAATGAGATACGGCCACTATGAGTTTGTAGTAATGCCGTTTGGATTGACAAAAGCTCCGGCGGTATTCATGGATCTTATGAATCGAGTTTTTCATGAATTCTTGGATAGATTTGTCATAGTCTTTATTGACGACATTCTTGTGTATTCAAGAAGTGAGCAGGAGCATGAAGAACATATCAGAATTGTCTTAGAAAAGTTGAGATCAGAAAAGTTGTATGCCAAATTCAGTAAGTGTGAATTTTGGCTGAAAGAAGTAAATTTCCTCGGACATGTTGTTTCTTCCGAAGGAATTAAAGTAGACAATTCTAAAGTGCAAGCAGTTCAAGAATGGAAATCTCCAAAGTCACCCCATGAGATTCGTAGTTCTTGGGTCTAGCAGGTTACTATCGGAGATTCATTGAAGGATTCTCAAAGATAGCAAGGCCAATGACCCAACTTCTCAAGAAAGAATCGAAGTTTAAATGGTCTCCTGAATGCGAAGAAAGTTTTCAAGAGCTTAAGAAGAAACTAACCACCGCTCCAGTTCTAGCAGTGCCAGAAGCAGGCAAATATTTTACCGTTTATGCAGATGCATCAAAGAATGGATTGGGTTGTGTCTTGATGCAAGATGGCAGAATATTGCTTATGCGTCACGACAACTCAGACCTCATGAGGAGAATTATCCAACTCATGATTTAGAGCTAGCAGCAGTTGTGCATGCTTTAAAAATTTGGAGACATCATCTTTATGGAGCCAAGTGTGAGATCTTTTCAGATCATAAGAGCCTCAAATACTTTTTCGAGCAAAAAGAGTTGAATATGAGGCAAAGAAGATGGCTTGAGTTAGTAAAGGACTACGATTGCAAAATTTCCTATCACCCAGGAAAAACGAACGTAGTAGCCGATGCTTTGAGTAGAAAGAGCAGAACTGAGTTAGGATTTCTGCTCACTCAAGAAAAAGAACTTATTAAAAGTTTTGAAAAGTTGAGAATAGAAGTGGTTCTACCACCTCAAACTACAGAGCAAATAATTGCAGCTTTGGAAATAACTCCAGATTTGCAGATGAGAATTTCAGATGCTCAAAGAAAAGATGAGAAGTTGGAGAATTTGAGACTCAAGATTCGCCAAGGAGAAGCGAAAAATTTTCATGAAGCTGGAGGTAATACTATCCTGTTTAAAGAAGGATTTGCGTTCCAGATAAAGAAGATTTAAGAGCCGAGATCATGAGTGAAGCTCATGAAACGCCTTATACAGCTCATCCTGGAAGCACCAAAATGTATCAGACTTAAAGTAGAAATTTTGGTGGGAAGGAATGAAGCGAGATATAGCTTCGTTTGTAGAGCGATGTTTAGCGTGTCAGCAAGTTAAGGCTTTACATCAATGGCCTTATGGAAAGCTCCAGCCGTTGGAAATTCCGGAATGAAAATGGGATGGTATTACTATGGACTTTGTAACTAGGTTACCAAGTTCTAAGAAAGGAAATACAGCCATATGGGTAATAGTGGACAGATTGACAAAATCTGCTCACTTTATACCAATTCCAGAAACATATGGAGCAGATAAATTAGCCCAGCTGTACGTTCGAGAGATCGTGCGTCTGCACGGTGTACCCAAGTCGATCACTTCAGACCAAGATTCAAAGTTCACTTCTCGTTTTTGGAGAAGTTTACAAAGTGAGATGGGTACCAAATTAAATTTCAGCACTGCATTTCATCCTCAGACAGATGGTCAGTCCGAAAGGACAATTCAAATTCTGGAAGATATGCTTAGAATTGTTGTGTTAGATCAAGGTAACCAATGGGAGTAAGTTTTGCCTCTCGTTGAGTTTGCATACAACAACAATTATCAAATGACAATTGGTATGGCGCCCTATGAAGCTCTTTATGGAAGAAAATGTAGGTCACCGCTATATTGGGATGAAGTGGGTGAAAGAAAAGTTTTAGGGCCCGATGCTGTAGAAGAGATGATCAAAATTGTCCGTCAAATCAAGCAGCGAATTAAAGAAGCGCAAGATCGTCAAAAATCCTATGCAGATTCTCGAAGAGCTGAATTAGAGTTTGAAGTAGGGGATAAAGTATTCCTAAAAGTTTCGCCTTCGAGAGGAATTCACAGGTTTGGCGTAAAAGGAAAACTTAAGCCACGTTACATAGGACCGTATGAAATCTTGGAAAGGATTGGTCAAGTAGTGTATAAGCTAGCATTACCGCCAAGTTTTGGAAATTCGCATAACGTATTTCATGTATCCCAGTTGCGCCGATACATGTTCGACCCTAAGCACGTTATTCGGCAAGAAGAAGTAGTCCTCGAACCAGACCTCAGTTATGAGGAGAAACCAAAAGCGATCTTGGATCGAAAGGTCCAGCAGTTAAGAAATAAATCGATCGCCTCAGTAAAGGCTAAATGGAGACACCACGGGCTAGAGGAAGCTACGTGGGAGCTCGAAGATAAGATGAAAGAGAAGTATCCCAAGCTTTTCCTTTGAGGTAAGCAAATTTCGGGACGAAATTTATTTTTAGGGGGAGAGAATATAATATCCCGCCTTTTCATAATTAATCTTAGTAAATAATTAAGATAATTAATTAGAATTTTGTTAAAATGCGAGAATTTAGTATGAAGTTAAGTTCCAGCAGATAAATTAATTCGGCAGCCGTAATTTGCCGAATTTTGATAATTTAAGTTTTATTTTCGTTTCGGTTAATCCGAAATGAAAATAAAAAGGTGTTTATGATTGTGTGCTATTATTTGTGTGTTATTTGAGAAATATGTGCCATTTTTGAAGTATTTGATTTTCTAGGGAAATATGATTTTTCTCCGGTAATTTAATTAATTTTCGGAATTTATTTCCGAAAATTTTAAAGAAAGTTTATATTAGGGTTTGAGAAACCTTAATAAATTATTATATATCGAGAGCTTTTTAATTAGAGCCTCTATGATTATTTAATTGATGATTGATTAATTAATTAGCGAATTAATTGATCGATTAAGATGATATTTCTATGTTTAATGTTTAATTAATTAATTAGATGTTTAATTAATTAATTAAGCTAAGATATTAAGCATAATTTTTCCTAGAAAATAAAGCTTATGGTATAAGCTTAATTATTCTTTCCTAGATAAATCTTGATTATCAATATTTAATGATTATATTAATTACTAATCTAAGGTTAATAACTAAATTAGCACATGTTAGATCACTAAAACCTATTATTTAATTAATATATATATATATGTGACACCTAGGCTTGTCCCCCAACATAATGATGAGGGATGTTGGATGACTAAGCATGTATGTTAGTCAAAATTCAATGTATTATATGAGATAGTTTAGTATTTAATTAAGTAATGCATCTCTCTTCTCCCTCAACTCTCATCTCTCGCACAACACACACTCACACACACAATACACACACACATTACAGAGCACACACACACCTAATTGAGGAGAAGGAATTAAACTTTGTTGATTAAAGAAGATAGTGCTAAAATCATCTCAAAAGGTGAGATCTCGTATTAGCTAATCATATAACTCAAGATTTAGCAAGAAATTCCATTTATTTTAGTTATTAAAAATTTCGAAATTTATGCATGTATAAGTAGATGGATTTGATCTTCAAGTATGATGATTAGGGAGTAATTTAGATTACATTTATATGATTTAATCATTGAGAAATCAATTCTAGCCTCATTTTTCATTTTTTTGAAATATATATTAAATAAATTAGAAAATTTATTTCTTTGATCCTATGCTTGAATTTATGATTATTAATAGTTTCTATGATGATTATAAACATGTTATATGATTGAATTTAGCAAGAATTTATCAATTTATTATTTAAATTAAAAAGGCCGAAAATTAGGCCAAAATTAGGATTTTTAGAATTTGATCTTCTAAGATCAAATTGATGATTGATATGAGCTTATATGATGTCTATGAGCATGATGAATAATTGAATTGAGAAAAAATTTAATCAATTTCCTATTTAATTTAATAATAGCCGAAAATTTGGCTAAAAATAGGAAAATTTGATTTTGATGTTCTAAGCTTGAATTGATGATCAATGTATGCTTAATTGATATTATTGAGCATAATGATATATGGTGTCAATGAGTTAGAATTCCCCTTGCCCTAATTTTAATTAAATTCGAAATTATTAGGGTTTGCAAGTTGGGAATTTTTGATGATGAATTTCTATGATGAAATTGATGATGTATTTGAGTTTAGAATGATGAATTAAGCCTATGATGAATTTATTGGAATTTTTAGAACTCAATTGTGAAATTTGAAAAATTAAATTTTGCTTAAAATTAGGGGTTTCTATTTTAAAGCATAATTTAATTAAATATTGATATAAATAATCTCTATGATTATATTTAAGAATATTATAAGTGAAGTTGGAGAAAAATAAATCACCTTAACCCTAATGGTAAAATTTTCAAAAGTTATAAGAACTAGGATTTTAATTTTCTCCAATTTAATTAAGTAATAATGTTACAATTAAAGGTTATAAATTAAATTGAGATGTTAGGAATTGATTAAAATGAAATTGGATATTTATTTTCCAATTTCTAAAAAGGCCGAAAATTATCAAAGAAAATAAAAGTATTATTTGATTTTTAATGAAGAAAATAATGGTAGAAATGAATTCTACGATAAAAATTAAGCATCGAAGAATTTTTCGGAATTTTAATACGAAGAGTTGAGATTTTTCTATTTCCGGCTATTTTTCACAATCGGAAGTTTCTACGTATAGAAGATCCAGTTTAATGAAGTGATTAAGTAATTATGTTACATTTAGTATAAAAAGTATAAGGAATTAATTTGAAATTTTTCGGAGCTGGTTTGTCGAGTCGAAAATATTTCTAAGTTGAAAATATGAATAGTAAGAATTTATTTTAAATTAAATGAATGATAATGAGGATGTTAATTGTTAATTAAATGCTAATGATGTTGTTAGCTATAAATTATACATATGCTGATGGTCATTAGTTGCTAATGACATGCTAATGACGAATTAATTTATTAATGATAAGTCGTTAACAAGTAAATATGTCAAGGGCATATTTTATTGATGTAATGTTATGATTATATGTTAATAAATAAGTTAAGCATTTTATATGCTTAATAAATTAAATGAAGAGTTTTAGTATTAATTAAATGTTTATATGATTAAAGGATATGTTTATTATCCTAAAATGTTAATATGATAAAGAATAAGTTTAATTGGTTGATGAAGTAATTAATATGAGTTTAATTATTAATTGTATGTTAATAAAGAGATTAAGCATTTTAAATATGCATAATTAATGAAATAAAGAGCTTAAGTGTCAATTAAATGCTTATGTAATTAAGTAATATATTATTACGAAGTTAAATGTTAAATTACATGTTTGTATGTTATTTATGAAGTTAAATATTAAATTACATATTTATATGTTATTTATGAAGTTAAATGATGAACTATATGATTATAAGTTTTTAAATATTTCCTGAAGTTATAATCGATTAATTATCGATTAAGTAATTAAGTAAGAAAGAAAAAGAAATTAGAAAAGTTTAGTTTCTAATTGCCGAGAGAAAATTCCTAGAAAAGTCGAATTGAAGAAGAAAATATTAAATATAGCAGCGGCATTCCTTATTTTAATATTTAAACTTTTCTCGCTCTTATATTTAAATTAATTCTTAAATTGAAGGATCGAGCGGAATCATGAAGTAAGGAAAAGCCGAGAAGTAAACTTGTAGATAAAGTCGCCTGTTCAGGTGGGCTTTCTGAACCAAAGAAATAAAGAATGTGATATTATGAGAGTATATATGTGTGATGATTTTTAAAGTGGTTGACTTGCCAATTTTTGAAGTTTCTGTATGATACCCTCTACCAAGGAAAGACGAATTCGGTCCTACTTAAGGTGGGATTTGTGTACACTATGTTGTAATCGGGAGCCTTCCCTTTTGGTGGGACGATTACAAGTGTTTGAGAAGGAGGCCTACTTCTCAACACTCAAAAGTTATAGTAGATGTGGTACATACATAAAAAGTATTTTTTGACTACAGTCACTTATATAAAAGAAAAGGTTTTGGCAAGCACAGGATTGTTTTAGTATATAAATACTTGTGCTATGCTTTATGGCAAGTTATCAATCTATAGCTCTAAGCAGCAGTTTTCAATTATTTTTGGCATGTGTCCACTGAGTGCGAAAGTACTCAGTCCTGCATGTTATTTCTAAAATGTGCAGGTTAGCTCGGATGGAAAAGGAGTGTGCTGGGCGGATTTTTGTTGTTGACTTCTTAAGATTTTTGTTGATGTTGAACAGGGTTATATGTCTTCATACATATGACCAAGGATATGATATATTTTTTTTTTCCGCTGCAACACTCTGAACTTCTTTAGTAATTGTTGTCCTATTATGATGATTGAAACTATGACTTGATAAACTTTATTTCCGTTGCTAAAACTCTGATACGAGATGGTGTTGTATTTTGACCATTCTCGTTATTTTGATTTTGAACTTTAGAAATAAATTATTATTGATGCTGCTGTTTGATATTTGATTCAGCTTGAGTTTGCCTTGAAAGTATGATTCATTGTATGATTGATTTTTGTTGGATAATTGGGTCGTTATCTTGTTCCTTGGTTAATCATAAATTGTGTAATTCGTGGGACCCTACGGCTTGGTCATCTTCATTCTAAGTCGGGCTGTGACACAAACCCTTCAAAAAAGCACGATCAAGAATCTCAAACTCTCTGTTGGTCCCAAGACGTATACCTTGGTGTAGAGGGGGGGTGAATACACCAAGGTTTAAAAACTTTTCTAATTAAAAACTCTTTTGAGTGAGCTGGCTGTGTCCGATCCAGCTGGAGGGCAGCTTGATCGACACAGCTGGCTGTGTGCGGAATGTGGTGGATTTGGAAAGTCCGCCTGTTACTTCAAATATATTGCAAAGCTTTGTTTCTCTTTTCAGTTAGTCAGTTTATGCAGCTTGAAATGTATGCGTGAGAGGAGTTAGCAGAATGCATAAAACAAAGCAATTTTAACGTGGTTTGGAGTAACACCTCCTACGTCCACGACCAGATTCACTGGTAATTCACTACCACTTGATTTCCAAGTACCAAGCAACTTCACAACTCTAACCTGAGTTGTGTTCCAACAGTTTACGGGCACTGTCAAGCCTACACCTTTCAGTTTGCGGGTACTGAAAAAACCTGACTTACAGTTTTCGGGTACTGTAAAACCTGACCACTCGAATTACACGCTTGGAGCAGGCGTACCTTGACCTAACCTTTCTGGGTTTGGGTTTGGGTGTGGGTTTTCCAACTATGAACGAGTTCTTACAATGAAGAACAATGAGTATGATGAACTCGTTCAAACTAGGCTTAAGATATTTCTATTCTAATCTATTCTGCCTATGACTGAATATGTGAACAACTAAGAACACAGCTGACTGGCTGGGTGTTCTTGAAATATTTGGTTTTGAAGATCGTTGTTCATTTTTCTATTTGCTCTTTTATTTCTTCAGTTGTCTCGCCAGCCTCTCTTCTTCAATGGTGAGGAGATATATATAGGTGGAGATTCAAACTAGCCGTTGGAAGAGAGCCGTGTGAATCTTACCTACTCTCATTGATTTCTGTCCTTTAACCTACGAAGTAGGTCTGCATCTGCAGAAGCTATTTCTTCTCTATTTGACCGCGTCAGACAAGATCTTCTGACATCGGGATCTTGTCTTGGAGAAGGTCTTCGTCTTTGAGCTGCTAAGCGTCTCTGCTGTGTCTTCAGCGTCTTGGACTCTGCTGCGTCTCGACTATGAGCTGTCTTAGACTTGTGCTGTATTATTAACCTGAGCTGTGTCTTCAACCTGAGCTGTGTCATTAACCTGAGCTGTCTTAGACCTGAGCTGTGTCATTGACACTAAGCTGGGTCTTTTACACTGAGCGGGGTTTTTTTCATTGAGTTGGATTTCCGTCACTGAGCTAGGTCTTGATACTGCTGGGTCTTTGACTCTGCTTGGTCTGTTCTGCTGAGTCTGCTCTGCTGAATTCCTCAGCTGTGTCAGCTTAGCTGTGTCTTCTGCTATGTCTTCTGCTGTCTTCAGCGACTCTACCTGTAAACTTAGAAACTCTATAAGCTCAAACAGGTGAGCTGAAAAACGCTTAGGCTTGTGCAATCATCTACTCAGTTGGGGTCAGCTGGGTTTTAGAATCAAATCAAAACTCTATTAATTTTCCCAACAGTTTCTCCCTTTTTTATGATGCCAAAACCTAACTGAGAAAAACAATTTACTTCCCCCTTAACAGGAAACGGGGTTTCAAAAAGTTTAAACATTCACAGCAGATAATCAAATTCAGAGCCTGGACAAAGAGAGATTGTCTTCAGGTTGATTTTGATAAAACGAAATTTTCATTAATACGAAATTTTACAACTTTAAAATTACAAAAGTTCAAAAAGAAAAGATTCCCAGTTGGCTGGGTCTTCAGCTGTGCTACTTCCTCTGTTCGTCCATTTGGTGGTCAGTCTTGAGACCATATCTATTGAAGATGAATTCTTCCAACTCCTTCCATTCGACTTGATTTTTCATTTTGTAGATTTCTCTTTCGCCAGCCCAGTGATGAACTTCTTTGATAATCTGGGCCTTGTCAGGAAGGTTCGTTCCAGCTAGAGTGGGAGGCTTCAATGGCTTGACTTTTGGAGCTTTTAGCTGGATGTTATTTCTCTTGGCATATAGGGCAATTGATCTTGCCATTATTGGATCCGTCTCATGGAGTTCGAGTAGATAATCCTGGAAAGCAGTTTCTGAATCCATGCCTTTGTACTGATTCAAGTAGTAGAATTCTTTGATGAATTCTGATTTGCATCGTTCCCAGTTTTCATTGAAATCATCTGGGTTCTTCTTGTCAGTTGAGGCTGCTTGGACTTGTTTCTTCTTAGCTTGCCTGTAGCTCTGCCTTTTCTTCTTCTGCTTTTCTCGTTGTGCTTGAGCGATTCGGCTTTCTTCTTGATAATTTTGTCCAGCTCCTCTATTTCTTTTCTTTGCTCATTGTGGAAGTTACACAGCCAGTGATAGTCCTTGTATTCCTCTGGCTTATATCCACAAGCTTTGGCAAGAGCGACCATTTTTTCTCTCCACGTCTCTTTGACTGCTGCAGTTGGTTCATCCTCATCCAGCTCTTTAGCAAATTCATCGATTTCAGACTGATTGGGCTGCATCGGTTCCCCCTGAGCTGCAACTTCTCTCTCAATTATTTTTCCAGCTCCATCCTTATCTTCCTCATTTTTGGCATTATCAACAAGGGAAGCAGAGAGGTTGGCAACTGTTGCGTTGAGCTTGGAGAGAGCACCTTCAACATCAGCGATCTTGGCTATGTTTTCAGCTGTGACGAGGTTGAGCTGTGCTGTGCTGTTACTTCCAGCTTTGAACTGAGTGTCCAGCTCTTTGAAAAGGTTGAAGAGCTGGCGGATGTTAGAGCTGTTGGAGAGAGTGGACTTTTTGATGTCTTCCAGCTGGCTTGAAAGATTTGCTAAATCGTCAACTAGTGGAACTTGAAGTCTTGTTACAATCTCATGAACTCTCTTATCTAAATGATTTCTGAGTTCGAGATCTTGAGAAACAAGAGACTGCTTGAGATTCATGTTCGTGTCCTCATCAAGGGTGTAGATGGACTTCTGCATTTCATCGATAGTCCGCCCTTGAGTTTCTGCCTGCATTTCAATAGTTGTACACCGAAGAAGAAGGTCAGCTTGATTTTTCATGCTTTCCATTAGAAAAACCCTTTCTACGTATTCCTGGATTTTCTTTTGAAGAGCCGGAGAAAATTCAGAGTCGGGCTCTGTTTGGGTTCCGGATTCAGCATGACTGGGTTTGTATGCCTCGAACTCGACCAGTGCGCGAGTGTCATCGGCAATTGGACTTGGTGGGGCTGCCGCTTCTGGTTCAGCTGCTGCATCAGCTGGTTTTTCAATGATCATTACCTCAGCTGTGTTTTCTGGTACAGCTTCCTTGGTAATCTCAGGTGAGACTTCTTTGGATATGTGATCTCCAGAAGGTGTTTCCCATCCCGCTGCTGTAATAAGCTTGTTGGCTGACTCCCAGACGTCTGCTGGGTGCGGCTTGGGATACTGCTGAGATACTTTGATGATACCTCTAATGAGATCGTCTTGACGTAAGTATGCATCCTCCAGACTTCCAAAGCCAAAAGTGTGCTGGAGGCATGCTTCATCCGTCTTCAACTTCTCGTAGAAGAAGGTTTCTATCAGCTTCTCATTTTGGTACCAAGTTGACATCTTGGTGGCTAGATAGAACTTGTGATCTCCAACTTTGACGAGGGCGATGGACAGATGGGCCAGAATTGGATACTGAGTTAGAACACTCTTGATCCCTGCTATGCGTAACTCCTTGTACATAGCTTCCATGAAAGCTGAGCCAGTAGAGCTGAGTGATGGAGAGGCAGTAGAATCACTCTTCTCTGATTCTGTGGAGATTTGAGGAACTGGTTCAATTGGGTTCACAGTAGGCTGTGAAGAAGTATCAGCCAACAGCGTGGGAGAATGAACTTTGGGTGATGGCTGTTTTGGGGGTGAGCTGGGATTAGTAGTAGTGAGTTCAGCTTAGGTGTCAGCTGGCTGTGAAGGAGCTTCAGCCAGTTGAATATATGCATGCCTTTTTACAGGAGATGGCTCTTTGGTTGGAGAGCTGGGAGACGGAAAGGGCTGGGATAAGCTGGGAAGAGGTGTCTGAGTCCTTGGATTATCCAGCTCATCCTCTGAGCTGGATGGCGATCCATCATTCAATCCCATCTCAGCCAGGATGTTTGATCCGTATTGATTGAAGGCCGACACTGGCTGTGGGAAGAGAATCACCATTTCTTGACTTGGAGTTGCTTCAGAAGAAGAGCTCGCCTCAGTTGGTGGAATGACAACTGTTTTCTTTTTCTTTTCAGCTGGGCCTCCAGCTGGTTTGGGGTCAGCTGTCTTCATTTTTCTCTGTTTCTTCTCAACTGGAACTTCTGCTTCTGTTTCTTCCAGCTGTTTCCTACCTTTGCTCACAGCAGGCTGTTTCTTCAGGAGATCATTGATTTGACTAATTCTCTGGAAGAGAATCTTCGTTTATGGAAACGGTTTTGAATCAGCCCATTTTACTGTGTGCCCTTTCACAGCTTGCTCTATCAAGAATGAAATCTTAGAGCATAGATACAGGGGCTCTGAGCTTGAATATGTCGTCCTGGTGGAGTCGTACTTGATCTTCTCTGACTCCTTGACCACTCGGTCCAGTAAGAAGTCAAACCAGTTGACATTTGCGCCTTTGATCATGGCAATCATTTGCTTGAGCTTTGGAATACTGATCTCTCCTTGAGATCCAGCTATCCCAAGAATGCACTTCTGCATAATATCCAGCAGCAGCCTGTACTTTGGCTTGAGTAGGAGCTTTGACATGCTCGCTCTGTACGGTTCTGGAGAGATAAGCATCTCTTGACTGAGGAATTCATCCACTTCCTCACGGCTATAGTCGTCTGGAATGAATTCTCCTTTGCTGGGCAGATTGAACACTTTTCGCAGCATTCTATTCTGCTTGATATTGATGGTTGCTGAATCATACTTTCCATCTGCACCTTTGACGACCATGTCAAATGAAGATGAGTAGAAGCCATCTTCGTAAATGATGTTGAGGTAAAAGAGGGCAGCATCTCTTTTCAGCATAAGCTTGGGCATGGAGGTTGCCCACAGCAAGAAACCGGAATCTGCGACGAGATCCACCATCTCTTTGAGTTCTGAAACATGAAGGTTGGAGGTGGACAGAACACTCTCAAATGACAACTTTGTCATTAAAGCTTCAAACTGGTTCATCCCTGCGGTTGATTTCTTGGGTGCCATTTCTACAATCTATTGATTTTGATCGTGCGAAGAACTTGCAGAAAATAGATAGAGGTTATGAAGATTCAAAATTCGCAGAGATAAAGATGAAAGATGAAAGAATCCGCGTATCTTTTCCATTTATATCAACTGCCATTATGGATCAACGGTTGAGATTGAAACAGCTGATATTCTGATCAACGACTGGGAGAGAATCACACATGACCTTTTTGCTGACGTGTTTACGGCGAGTGTATTACAACTGCGCGTGAGGCAGTTCAAACGTTTGACGTTCTGCCTCGATCCTACCGTGCTACAGTACTCTGCAGACTTTATAATTAATGCGATGAGAAAGAAAACTTATCAAGCAATTTAACTAAGGAACACGTGTCCGCTTAAAATAAGAATTCAAAATAATTGGACTTAAATAGCATATTCCTCAGAGTAATAAATGCATGAGACGCAAACCGGTCAGCTTGGACATAGAAGTCAACTGATACCACGGCGGTCTTTTCCTTTGCTTAACTGAGTTTTCTCCTCAGCTGAGTATCTGGAGATTAACTTGATTTCCCTTCAGCTGAGTTCCCTTGAGTTCTGTGACAGTCTAGATGAGCTTGATTCCTCTTCAGCTGGGTAATCCTTCTGCTTTGGGATCCAGCTGAGTTTGTTCCCCCTCATCTGGATGAGCTTTCTTCATCTGGTTTGAGCTGATACCAATTGTTGGTGAATCTGCTACACTGAGTTCCCTTCATCTAGATTCCTCTTCTGAATTATGCGATTTACGCTTGATCCAGCTTTGTTTGATATCCAGAGGATGACCTTTGATAGTTCAGCTGGATTTTTATCTTGATTCTCCACTTGAAAATTCTGCTGGATTGACTTTGCCCTCAGCTGATATCACAGTTGTGTCGATTTCCAGCTTGGTGGAGTTCCCCCTGAATTTGATAGTAGGTGGCTGTCTTTTCTCAGCTGCTTCCTACTTAAGCCAGTGATTTTCTCAACAATTACGTTCATTTGTCAACTTGATCTCTGATCTAGAGAAGACAGTCAGCTGTTCCATGATCATCTGAGTTCACTGCTACTTCCTGTTCTTTGCAATGCATTCCTGGGATCAGAACGCTTGACATATTCTTTGAAGAGCTTTGAGGTGAGTCATGAGCTTTGATCACCAGTTGTCTTTCTTTCACAGCATGCTTGATGACTCCTCAAAAATGCATGTCCCTCCTTGACCTGTTATCACTCATTCGGCACCCAGTTGTGATTGGGTCCGACTTTGATGTTGAGGGTTCCATTGATAACCCAGATTTGTCCTTATCTTTTGTGAGTGATACTTCTGGTTGGTCCTTGAAAGGGTCCTTTCTTCTTTGGACCTTGTTGACTTCATTTTGATGAGGTCCATTTCATAGCTGGAGTCTGTCAGCTTGATATCTAGCTTGATATCCCGTCTGCTGGAATCTTGATGTGAAGTTCGGTTGATTTTCAGCTTTATAACCAGCTGAGATCCTTCTCAGCTATCTTTTTAGTTGACCTTGATGTCTGTGCTGGATGACATTCTATCTTTGATTTTGATTCCAGTCAGCTGGATTTATCTGCTGCCTTTGAGCTCTGTGATCAGCTGGGAGTTGCTGCTTTTCTTGGGCTTGGAATTGCCGAGCAGTTTTCTTCTTTGATAGGACTGAGCTTGGAGAGCTGGCTTGATTATGTACGACCTCTTTGGTACATCCTTGGCTTGGTTCCAGCTGTGTCTGCATTGGCTGGAGCCATTCTTTGATCTGATTCAGCTTTGGCCATCTTTAACTTCTTGATCAGCTGTGTTTTCTCATCTTCAAGCTCCTGATCATTCATTCTTCTGCTTGTCTTTCTGATTTCATGATGATGATGGGTCCGTCAGTGATAACATCCCACATCATGTCGTGACGCGTGCTCAGAATGCTTTTGAGCGAAACTTCCAGATCTGATAATCTCGACACAGAATGTCGGAAGATTCCTACACAAGGAAGATTCCATGACAGTATGCAATATAATGATTTTAAAAAGATTTTGAAAAATTAAGGATCTGTTCAGGTGACCACTATCAGCAAAGAAGCTGACTTGACACAGATACAATGATCTTTTGAACCACTGCTCTGATACCAATTGTTGGTCCCAAGACGGATACCTTGGTGTAGATTGGGAGGTGAATACACCAAGGTTTAAAAACTTTTCCAATTAAAAACTCTTTTGAGTGAGTTGGCTGTGTCCGATCCAGCTGGAACGTAGCTTGAATCTTTCCAAGGAAGATTGTTGTTCATTTTTCTGTTTGCTCTTTTATTTCTTCAGTCGTCTCGCCAGCCTCTTTTCTTCAATGGTGAGGAGATATATATAGGTGGAGATTCAAACTAGCCGTTGGAAGAGAGCCGTTTGAATCTTACCTACTTTCATTGACTTCTGGCCTTTAACCTACGAAGTAGGTCTGCATCTGCAGAAGCTATTTCTTCTCTGATTTGACCGCGTCAGTCAAGATCTTCTGACATCGGGATCTTGTCTTGGAGAAGGTCTTCGTCTTCGAGCTGCTAAGCATTTCTGCTGTGTCTTTAGCGTCTTGGACTCTGCTGCGTCTCGACTCTGAGCTGTCTTAGACCTGTACTGTATTATTAACCTGAGATGTGTCTTCAACCAGAGCTGTGTCATTAACCTGAGCTGTCTTAGACCTGAGATGTGTCATTGACACTAAGCTAGGTCTTTTACACTGAGCTGGGTCTTTGACACTAAGCTGGGTTTCCGTCACTGAGCTGGGTCTTGATACTGCTGGGTCTTTGACTCTGCTTGGTCTGCTCTACTGAATTCCTCAGCTGTGTCAGCTTAGCTGTATCTTCTGCTATGTCTTCTGCTGTCTTCAGCGACTCTACCTGTAAACTTAGAAACTCTATAAGCTCAAACATGTGAGCTGAAAAATGTTTAGGCTTGTGCAATCATCTACTCGGTTGGGGTCAGCTGGGTTTTGGAATCAAATCAAAACTCTATTAATTTTCCCAACACTCTCTTAAGAATCTCAGGACGCCAAATGGTCCAACTAGCTCGAGAAGAGAGTCCCTGAGATCATGAATGAAATTCAAGCTCCCCTGACGAACAACTTGAATACTCTATCTAATCAACACGAAGACCTTATCCAGTCAATTCTCTCCAACGGCACTGAGATTGTCCAGCTCTCCAACCAATTCAAAGAACTGAATACTCAATTCCAAGCTGGAAGCTGTAGCACTGCTGAACTCAATCTAGTCATGGCAGACAACATAACTAGGATTGTTGAAGCTGATAAGGCCCTCACCCAGCTGAATGAAACAGTTTGCAACCTATCCACCCTTATTGATGATACCAAAAAAGGAGAAGAAAAACATATAGCTGGAAAAACAATTGATACTGAAGATGCAACTCAAATGGAGTCGGCGCAGCTAATCCAATCGGCCCAGCCAATCCAATCTAAAGTTGATAAGTTTGCAAAAGAACTGGATGAACAAGAACCAGCGGCGGCAGCAACAACCAAGGAAACTTGGAGAGAGAGAATGAAAGCTCTTGCAAAAGCTTCGGGATTCAAGCCAGAAGAGTATAATGACTACAACTAGCTCTGCAATTTCCAAACGGAGTAGATACGAGCAATGAAGGAGCTGGATAAACTTGCCAAGGCAAAAGCTGAATCGCTGAAACCAGAAGAAAAGAAAGAGAAAACAAGAAGACATCAATTCAGACAAGCCAAGAAGAAACAGGGTCAAGCTGGACCAAGTCGTCCTCCTCGAAAATCTAGCAAAGAAATCCCAGAAGTAATCAGAGATTGGGAACGAATCAAGGAAGATTTTATCAAGGAATTCTACTACTTGGGACAATACAATGACATGGATCCAAACTCTGCATTCTCTCTATTCATGCTTGAACTACATAAGGATGACCCGATGATGGCAAGGTCGTTTGCTCTAGCGGAGCAAAGGAGGGAAATTCAAATTTCAACTCCTGAAATCAAGCAGATAAAACCTCCCCTCATTCAAGGAACTAATCGACCGGACAAGGCCAGAATCATCAAAGAAGTACACCATTGGGCCGAAGAAAGAAAGTTATCTAAGTCGAAAAATCAAGCTGAATGGAAGGAGTTAGAAGAACTTATCTTCAATAGGTACAGTCTGAAGACTGACCTCCAAATTGAAAAACAAAGGAAGGGTGAGAAACCCAGCTGAAGACCCAGCCAACTGGAAATGTAATTAAATTTTGTTTTGTAATAGTTTAGATCTGTAAAAATGTTTTTCATCTATGAATAAAATTTCATTTCATCAAATTCAACCTGATGACAATATCTCTTTGCCCAGGCTCTAAATTTCTTATCTGCTGTGATTTTATTTTTAAACCTGGTTTTCTTATTAAGGGGGAAGTAAATTGTTTTTCCTACTTAAGGTTTTGGCATCATCAAAAAGGGGGAAATTGTTGGGAAAATAATAAAAGTTTTGATTTGATACAAAAACTCATCTGATCCCAACCGAGTAGATAATTATGCAAAATCCCAAGTGTTTTTTCAACTCGCATGTTTGAGCTTATAAGAGTCTCTAGACTAACAGGTAAAGTCACAGAAAACAACTAAAGATTCAGCTGAATTAAGATCAACTGAAGTCAAACACAGCTGAACAAGCCCACACAATAGAGAAGTCACAAAAGAAAAACCCAACCTATCAAGCAGAAGACTCAGCAGGTCAAGTCAAGCGACTGACTCAATGATATCCAGAAGAAAGATGATCAAGTTCGTCTAAAGACAGCTACAGAAAAAACCTAGCTCGTGTGACGAATCAACTCAGTGTCAAGATCCAACTCAGAAACAACAACCCAACTTAGAGTCACAGACCCAGTTAGATGTCAGAAACCCAGCTCAGTGTCAATGACACAGCTCAGGTTGAAGACACAGCCCAGGTCTAAGACACAGCTCAGGTTGAAGTCACAGCTCATGATTGAAACAACTTAGTTCGAGACAGCTTAGAGACATCTTATTCAGCAGAAGTTAAAGATAACTTGAAATAAAGTTCTGACAGGAATCATTGATTAGTCAACTGCTAAGTACCTAGATGTCAAGTCTAGGACTGTTCTTCGAGAAGACCTCAATTGAAGACAAAGACCTAAGTAGGGATTCAGAACGGCTTTTTCCAAAGAGTAGTTCTAAACTCTCCCTATATATATGAGTCTTCCTCTTATTTCAGAAGGGGTGAAAAAGAGAAGAGAGAGACGAGAGAAGAAAGATCAACATTTCAAGAAAGAATAATTCTATAAGAAATATCTCGGAAAGAAAATGAACCTGCATCTATCAAAGTTCACATTCGATCAGGCTACATATACTTTCTTCCATTAGAATCTAGACAAATAATTCTTTCTATTTTATGCCTAGTTTGAACGAGTTCATTTAACTAAAAGTTCTTCATTGTAAGAACTCGTTCGTAGTTGGAAACCCCAAATCAAACCCCTCTTCACCCAGAAAAGGTTAGGTTAAGGTCAGGTTCTTCAGTACCCGTAAACTGAAGGTAGGCTTCAGCTATGCCCGTAAACAGTCTGGTTACGTTTTGATACAGAACGCATAAACTTGTATCCAGCTCAAGGAACTAAGCTGCAACGCTTGCTGACTGCGCGGAAAGTCAATGGTATCCTTAGTGAATTACCAGAAGTTTCTGGTCGTGGATGTAGGAGTCATTCTCCTAACCACATTAAAAACCTATGTTTTTTACTGCATTATTCATATTTTAAGTTGTCTATTTCTATAGCATATTTCTCCAGCTGCTCAAACTGACTAAGAGAAAAGAGAAACACAGTTTTGAAATTTAAGTACAAGACGGACATTCCTGTTGGGAAAATTAATAGAGTTTTGATTTGATACCAAAACCCAGCTGACCCCAACCGAGTAGATGATTGCACAAGCCTAAGCGTTTTTCAGCTCAATTGTTTGAGCTTATAGAGTTTCTTAGTTTATAGGTAGAGTCGCAGAAGTCAGCAGAAGACACAGCTGAGCGGACACAGCTGAAGTATTCAGCATAAGCAGACTCAGCAGAGCAAGACCAAGCAGAGTCAAAGACCCCGCAGTATCAAGACCCAGCTCAGTGACGGAAACCCAGCTCAGTGTCAAAAACCCAGCTCAGTGTAAATGACCCAGCTTAGTGTTAATGACAGCTCAGGTCTAAGACAGCTCAGGTCAATGACACAGCTCAGGTTGAAGACACAACTCAGGTTAATGATACAGCACAAGTCTAAGACACATCTCAGAGTCGAGACGCAGCAGAGTCCAAGTCGCTGAAGACACAGCAGAAACGCTTAACAGCTCAAAGATGAAGACCTTCTCCAAGACAAGATCCCGATGTCAGAAGATCGTATCTGACACGGTCAAATCAGAGAAGAAATAACTTCTGCAGATGCAGACCTACTTCGTAGGTTAAAGGCCAGAAGTCAATGAAAGTAGGTAAGATTCAAACGGCTCTCTTCCAACGACTAGTTTGAATCTTCACCTATATTTATCTCCTCACCATTGAAGAGAAAAGAGGACTGGTGAGGCTGAAACGACTGAAGAAATAAAAGAGTAAACAGAAAAATGAACAACGATATTCATAGCCAAATCTTTCAAGAACACCCAGCCAGTCAGCTGTGTTCTTAGTTGTTCACATATTCAGTCATAGGCAGAATAGATCAGAACAGAAATATCTTAAGCCTAGTTTGAACGAGTTCATCTTACTCAGTGTTCTGAATTGTAAGAACTCGTTCATAGTTGGAAAACCCATACCCAAACCCTCTTTACCCAGAAAGGTTCGGTAAAGGTACGCTTGCTCGAAGCGTGTAATTCGAGTGGTTAGGTTCTTCTGTACCCGGAAACTGAAAGTGTAGGCTTGACAGTGCCCGTAAACTGTTGGAACACAACTCATGTTAGAGTTGTGAAGTTGCTTGGTACTTGGAAACCAAGTGGTAGTGAATTACCAGTGAATCTGGTCGTGGACGTAGGAGGTGTTACTCCGACCATGTTAAAATCGCTTTGTTCTTTATTGCTTTGTTTTATGCACTCTGTTAACCCCTCATGAGCATTATTTCAAGCTGCATAAACTGACTAACTGAAAAGTGAAACAGAGCTCTGCAATATGATTTGAAGCAACAGACGAACTTTCCAAACCTACTAACTTCCGCACACACTCACACAGCCAGCTTTGTCAATCAAGCTGTCATCGAGCTGGATCGGACACAGCAGGCTCTATCTCAAAAGAGTGTTAACTTGGAAAAGTTTTTAAACCTTGGTGTATTCACCCTCCCCCTCTACACCAAGGTATCCGTCTTGGGACCAACAATTGGTATCAGAGCAGTGGTTCAAAAGATCAATGTATCTTTGTCAAGTCAGCATTTCTTTGCTAATAGTGGTCACCTGAACAGATCCTTCAAAGCTTCAATTTTTTTTAAATCATTATATTGCATACTGTCATTGAATCTTCCTTGTGACGGAATCTTCTGACATTCTCTGTCGATGATTATCAGATCTGGAAGTTCTGACTCAAAAGCTTTCTGTGCGCACGTCACGACATGATATGGGATGTTATCACTAATGGACCCATCATATTCATAAAAATCAGAAAGTCAAGAGGAAGAATGAATGATCAGGAGCTTCAAGATGAGAAAACACAGCTGATCAAGAAGCTGGAGATGGCCAAAGCTGAATCAGATCAAAGAATGGCTCCAGCCAATGGAAACACAGCTGAAACCAAGCCAAGGATGTACCAAAGAGGTCGTACATAATCAAGCCAGCTCTCCAAGCTCAGTCCTATCAAAGAAGAAAACTGCTCGGCAACTCCAAGCCCAAGAAAAGCAGCAACTCCCAGCTAATCACAGAGCTCAAAGGCAGCAGATAAATCCAGCTGACTGGAATCAAAATCAAAGACAGAATGTCATCCAGCACAGACATTAAGGTCAATTAAAAAGACAGCTGAGAAGGATCTCAGCTGGTTATAAAGCTGAAAATCAACCGAGCTTCACATCAAGATTCCAGCAGATGGAATTCAAGCAGTCATCAAAAGTCCAAAGAAGAAGTGGACTCATTCAAGGACCAACCAGAAGTATCACTCACAAAAGCCGGACTCAATCAACTGGATGCCAAAGGAGTGATAACAGGTCAAGGGACAGACACAATTGAGAATGTCGTAAATCTTGCTGAGAAAGAGGAACAACTGATGATCAAAGCCCTTGACTTACCTCAAAGCTCTTTAAAAATTATGATAATCGTACTGGTCCCAGCCAATTGTTGTGATTACGGTTTTCCTGGTGAGTTCAATGCGCAAGAATACATTACAAAGAACAGGAAATCAAAGATTCTACCCCGCAAAGCAGCAGTGAACTCAGCTAATCTTGGAACATCTGACATCATCAAAGAAATGAGCCAGTGATGAGAATCCGATCAACTCAAGTAAAGTAGGAAGTAGCTAAGAAAAGATAGCCACCTACTATCAAATTCAAGGGGAACTCCACCAAGCTGGAAATCAACACAGCTGTGATATCAGCTGAGGGCAAATTCAATCCAGCAGAATATTCAAGTGGAGAATCAAGAGAGAAATCCAGCTGAACTTTCAAAGGATATCCTCTGGATATCAAACAAAGCTGGATCAAGCGTAAATCGCAGAATTCAGAAGATGAATCTAGATGAAAGAAACTCAGCGTAGCAGATTCACCAACAATTGGTATCAGCTCAAACTGGATGAAGAAAGTTCATCCAGCTGAGGGGGAACAAACTCAGCTGGATCCCAAAGCAGAAGGATTACCCAGCTGAAGAGGAATCAAGCTCATCTAGACAGTCACATAACTCAAAAGAACTCAGCTGAAGGAAAATCAAGTGAATCTCCAGATACTTAACTGAGGGGAAAACTCAGTCAAGCAAAGGAAAAGACCGTCGTGGTATCAGCTGACTCCTATGTCCAAGCTGACCGGTTCGCGTCTCATACATATATTGTTCTGAGAAATATGCTATTTAAGTCCAATTATTTTGAATTCTTATTTTAAGCGGACATATATTCCTTAGTTAAACTGCTTGACAAGTTTCCTTTCCCATCGCATTAATTATAAAGTCAGAGTTCTGTAGTACGGTAGGATCGAGACAGAACGTCAAACGTTTGAACTGCCTCACACGCAATTGTAATACACTCGCCGTAAACACGTCAGAACGTGATGAGTGATTCTCTCCCAGCCGTTGATCAGAATATCAGTTGTCTCAATCTCAACCGTTGATCCATTATGGCAGTTGATATACATGGAAAAGATACGCAGAATTCTTCCATCTTTATCTCTGCGAATTTCAAATCTTCAAATCATCTATCTATTTTCTGCAAATTCTTCGCTCGATCAAAATCAACAGATTGCAGAAATGGCATCCTAGAAATCAACCGCAGGGATGAACCAGTTTGAAGTTCTTATGACAAAGTTGTCTTTCCACCGCCAACCTCCAAGTCTCAGAATTCAAAGAGATGGTTGATCACGTCGCAGACTCCGGTCTCCTGTTGTGGCAACCTCCATGCCCAAGCTTATGCTAAAGAGAGATGCTGCTCTCTTCTACCTCAACATCATTGACGAAGACGGCTTCTACTCATCGTCATTCGATATGATCGTCAAGGGCGCTGACGGAAAGTATGATTCAGCAACCGTCAACATCAAGCTCAATAGAATGCTGCAAAAAGTGTTCAATCTGCCCAACAAGGGGAATTTATTCCAGATGACTACAGCCGTGAGGAAGTGGATGAATTCCTCAGTCAAGAGATGCTTATCTCTCCAGAGCCGTACAGAGCGAGCATGTCAAAACTCCTACTCAAGCTAAAGTACAGGCTGCTGCTGGATATCACGCAGAAGTACATTCTGGGAATAGCTGGATCTCAAGGAGAGATCAGTATTCCAAAGCTCAAGCCGATGATTGCCATGATCAAAGGCGCAAACATCAACTGGTTTGATTTCTTACTCAACCTACTGATCAAGAAGTCAGAAAAGATCAAGTTTGACTCCACCAAGACGACGTATTCAACCTCAGAGCCCTTGTATCTATGCTCTAAGATTTCATTCTTAATAGAACAAGCTGTGAAAGGATACACAGTAAAGTGGGCTGATTCAGAACCGTTTCCAGAAACGAAGATTCTGTTTCAGAAAATTAGTCAAATCAAAGATCTCCTGAGAAAACAGCCTGCTGTGAGCAAAGGCAAGAAGCAGCTGGAAGAAACAGAAGCAGAAGTTCCAGCTGAAAAGAAACAGAGAAAAAGGAAGACAGCTGACCCCAAACCAGCTGGAGGCCCAGCTGAAAAGAAAAAGAAAACGATTGTCGTTCCAACAACTAAGGCAAGCTCTTCTGAAGAAAATCCAAGTCAAGCAATGGTGATTCTCTCCCCACGGCCAGTATCAGCCTTCAATCAATTTGGATCAAACATCCTGGCTGACATGGGATTGAATGATGGATCGTCATCCAGTTCAGAGGACGAGCTGGATAATCCAAAGAGTTAGACACCTCTTTCCAGCTCACCCCAGCCCTCACCGCCTCACAGCTCTCCGCCCAAACAGCCTTCTCCTTCACGCAGCTCTCCAACCAAAGAGCCATCTCATATAAACATACAGGAAGATATTCAACTGGGTGAAGCTCCTTCACAGCCAGTTGACAACCAAGCTGAACCCACTTCCACCAATCCTTGCTCACCCCCAAAATAGCCATCACCCAAAATTCAATCTTCCACGCAATTGGCTGATGCTTCTTCACAACCTACTGTGAACTCACCTGAACCAGCTCCTCAAATCTCCACAGAATCAGAGGAGAATGATTCCACTGCCTCTCTATCATTCAACTCCTCTGGCTCAGCCTTCATGGAAACCATGTACTAGGACTTGCGCATTGCAGGGATCAAGAGTATTCTAACTCAGTATCCTATCTTGGCGCACCTGCCTATCTCCCTCGTCAAAGTTGGAGATCTCAAGTTCTATCTGGCCACCAAGATGGCAACTTGGTACCAGAATGAGCAGCTGATAGAGACCTTCTCCTACAAGAAGTTGAAGACAGATGAAGCATGCCTCCAGCACACTTTTAGCTTTGGAAGTCTGGAGGATGCATACCTGCATCAGGATGATCTCATTAGAGGTATCATCAAAGTGTCTCAGCAGTATTCCAAGCCGCACCCAGCAGACGTTTGGGAGTCAGCAAACAAGCTTCTTACAGCAGCGGGATGGGAAGCACCTTCTGAAGCTGGCAACTCCAAAGAAGTCTCAGCTGAGATTACCAAGGAAGCTGTATCAGATAACACAGCTGAGGTAATAATCATTGAAGAACCAGCTGATGCAACAGCTGAACCAGAGACAGCAGACCCACCAAGTTCAATTGCCGATGACACTCGCGCATTGGTCGAGTTCGAGGCAGACAAACCCAGTCATAACGAATCCAAGACACAAACGGACTCAGCTGTCGAGCTCTCAACCGCCATGAAAGAAGAAATCGCCAAACAGGTTGAGGAAATTCTTTTCCAGGACAGACTGAAGTCTCAAGTCGATATCATCCTGCGATTCACAGCTCTAGACTGTCAAGTTAGAGAGCAACAACGGACAATTGATGAAGTCCATAAGTTTGCTCAAGATTTACAAGAAAGTACAAGTCTAGATCTTAAGCAATCTCTCGTCTCTCAAAGCATTGATCAGTCACATCTTCTGGAGAAGAGAGTTCCTGAGATTGTAACAAGACTTCAAGTTCCACTGGTCGACGATATAGCAAATCTTTCAAGCCAGCTGGAAGCAATCAAAAAGTCTACTCTCTCCAACAGCTCTGACATCCGCCAACTTTTCAATCTAGATGCTCAATTCAAAGCTGGAAGCAGCAGCAATGCTCAGCTGAACATCGCCACAGCTGACAACTCAGCCAAGATCGCTGATATTGAAACCGCTCTCGCCAAGCTCAACGCACCAGTCTTTAACCTCTCTGCCTCCCTTTTTGATAATGCCAAAAAGGGGGAAGAAAAGAATAAAGCTGGAAAAACAATGGAGAGGAAAGCTGCAGCTAAGGGTGAACCTGTGCAGCCAATTCAATCGGAAATCGACGACTTTGCCAAAGAGCTGGATGAGGAAGAGCCAGAGCCAACTGCAGCAGCCAAAGCAGTCAAAGAGACATGGAGAGAGAAAATGGTCGCTCTTGCCAAAGCGTGTGGGTACAATCCAGAAGAATACAATGACTATCACTGGTAGAGCTGGCAAATTACCGGGCCGGGCCAGCCCGGCCCGAGCCCGCCGGGCTTTTGGGAAAAATCAATTGACCGGGCCTGAAATTGGGCAGCCCAGCCCGGCCCGAAATATAAATTATAGTGCATTTTTTGCCGGCCGGCCCGAGCCCACCGGGCTTTGCCCATTTCGGGCCGGCCCGGCCCGGCCTAAAAATTCACCGGGCCTGGAAATGGATAGCCAGGCCGGCCCGAAATCGGGCCGGGCCGTCGGGCCGGGCCGGGCCGGGCCTAAATTGACAGCCCTAATCACTGGCTGTGTAACTTCCACAACGAGCAAAGAAGAGAAATGCAAAAGCTGGACAAGATCATCAAGAAGAAAGCCAAATCTCTCAAGCCTGCTGAGAAAAAGCAGAAGAAGAAAAGGCAGAGCTACAGGAAAGCTAGGAAGAAACAAACAGATTCAAGCATTTCAAGATCTGACAAGAGGAACCCAGATGAAATCAACGAAAACTGGGAACAATGCAAAACAGAATTCATCAAAGAATTCTACTACCTGAATCAATACAAAGGTATGGATCATGAAACTACATTCAAACAATACTTGCTCGAACTTCATGAAGAAGATCCAATGATGGCAAGATCATTAGCCCTAGCTGCCAAGAGAAACGACATCCAGCTAAAAGCTCCAAATGTCAAGCAATTGAAACCTCCCACTCTAGCTGGAACGAATCTTCCCGACAAGGCCCAGATTATCAAAGAAGTTCATCACTGGGCTGGCAAAAGAGGAATCTCCAAGTCTAAAAATCAAGATGAATGGAGAAACTAGGAAGAATTCATCTTCAACAGATATGGTCTCAAGACTGACCATCAGATGGACGAACAGAGGAAGTAGCTGAAGACCCAGCCAACTGGGAATTTTGTCTTTTAAATTTTTGTAATTGTAAATTTGTAAAATTAATGAAAAGTTCGTTTTTTTCTCTCAAGCTCACCCTGATGACAATCACTCTTTGTCCAGGCACTGAACTCTGAATATGTTTACCTGCTGTGAATGTTTAATCTTTTGAAACCCCGTTTCTTGTTAAGGGGGAAGTAAATTGTTTTTCTCAGTTAGGTTTTGGCATCATCAAAAAGGGGGAAATTGTTGGGAAAATTAATGGAGTTTTGATTTAATACCAAAACCCAGCTGACCCCAACCGAGTAGATGATTGCACAAGCCTAAGCGTTTTTCAGCTCATCTGTTTGAGCATATAGAGTTTCTTAGTTTACAGGTAGAGTCGCAGAAGTCTGCAGAAGACACAGCAGAGCGGACACAGCTGAAGTATTCAGCATAAGCAGACTCAGCAGAGCAAGACCAAGCAGAGTCAAAGACCCCGCAGTATCAAGACCCAGCTCAGTGACGGAAATCCAGCTCAGTGTAAAGGACCCAGCTTAGTGTTAATGACACAGCTCAGGTCTAAGACAGCTCAGGTCAATGACACAGCTCAGGTTGAAGACACAGCTCAGGTTAATGATACAGCACAAGTCTAAGACACAGCTCAGAGTTGAGACGCAGCAGAGTCCAAGTCGCTGAAGACACAGCAGAAACGCTTAACACAGCTTAAAGATGAAGACCTTCTCCAAGACAAGATCCCGATGTCAGAAGATCGTATCTGACGCGGTCAAATCAGAGAACAAATAGCTTCTACAGATGCAGACCTACTTCGTAGGTTAAAGGCCAGAAGTCAATGAAAGTAGGTAAGATTCAAACGGCTCTCTTCCAACGGCTAGTTTGAATCTTCACCTATATTTATCTCCTTACCATTGAAGAGAGAAGAGGACTGGTGAGGCTGGCGAAACGACTGAAGAAATAAAAGAGTAAACAGAAAAATGAATAACGATATTCATAGCCAAATCTTTCAAGAACACCCAGCCAGTCAGCTGTGTTCTTAGTTGTTCACATATTCAGTCATAGGCAGAATAGATCAGAACAGAAATATCTTAAGCCTAGTTTGAACGAGTTCATCTTACTCAGTGTTCTTCATTGTAAGAACTCGTTCATAGTTGGAAAACCCATACCCAAACCCTCTTTACCCAGAAAGGTTAGGTAAAGGTACGCTTGCTCGAAGCGTGTAATTCGAATGGTTAGGTTCTTCAGTACCCGGAAACTGAAAGTGTAGGCTTGACAGTGCCCGTAAACTGTTGGAACACAACTCAGGTTAGAGTTGTGAAGTTGCTTGGTACTTGTAAACCAAGTGGTAGTGAATTACTAGTGAATCTGGTCGTGGACGTAGGAGGTGTTACTCCGAACCACGTTAAAATCGCTTTGTTCTTTATTACTTTGTTTTATGCATTCTGCTAACCCCTCATGAGCATTATTTCAAGCTGCATAAACTGACTAACTGAAAAGTGAAACAGAGCTCTGCAATATGATTTGAAGCAACAGATGGACTTTCCAAACCCACCAACTTCCGCACACACTCACACAGCCAGCTGTATCAATCAAGCTGTCATCCAGCTGGATCGGACACAGCAGGCTCTATCTCAAAAGAGTGTTAACTTGGAAAAGTTTTTAAACATTGGTGTATTCATCCCCTCTACACCAAGGTATCCGTCTTGGGACCAACAATTCTAAACCACCAGTTTGCGCACGCACACACCTAGCTAGCTGTGTTTACCCAGCTGTCTTCTAGCTTGGTCAAATACAACCAGCTCACTCAATAAGAGTTTAATCAAGAAAAGTTTAAATCTTGGTGTATTTACCCTCCCTCTACACCAAGATATCCATTTCGAGGCCAACATTGTGCAATGGTAGTAGATTGTTGATTACAAAGCTTGGTTGTCGTGTTTTGAAAGGAAAACTTTTGAGTGGGAATAATGTAGGAAATATTGTTTTGATTCCTCGATTGTCAATTTGTCCATCGGATATTAGATTGCCATTTAAGTTCCAGCGTCGACAATTCCCATTGATAGTAGAGAGGCAATTTATAATAGCCATTTAAGATAGTAAAAGTAAAATAATAGCCACTAACTTAAAAACATATAAATTCTAGCTACTTTTACAAAAATACCCTCACCATCGCTCTGTGGTTGTACTCCTTATCATCGTCGCACCATTGCCGGTTATCGTCACATTATAGTTGTTGAAGTTTTGATGTTTGTTTTTTATTGTGCGAATAGATCTATTCAGACCTATTTCATACTCCATCTGTCCCACAATAAGTGGCCACATGTTTTGCTTTTTGTGAGCAAAAAGCAAAACATGTGGCCACTTATTGTGGAACAGAGGTATTAACATTTTGTAGAGTGGTGTGAATGGTGCGAATGGGGCCGTTCGTGCATTCTCACCTCAAAGTCATGCTAGAGAAAGGGAGGCGTGAACAGAGCTCCGTTCGCCCGTAGAAATGTATCATTGATAGTGTTTTTGTTTCGGTTCGTTCTCTCTCATTTTAATTCGGATTTTCGATCCGTTTTTTCCTATGAACTCCTATTGAGCTAAACTTCAAATATATCATGATTATTCCTCATTTTCCTAAAAATATTTTCCTACGAGATCTAGGAAATAGGGTACAAGTATTAAATTCTTAGATTAATTATAACAAACACAAAGACTTGATTCTAAATATAAATTCCTACAAAATATTGACTTTAAATGCACTTTAAAATATATAATAATTAAATATTGGTTCAATAGGAGTTTATAGAAAAATATGGATCAAAAATTTGAGCTAAAACGAGGGAGAACGAACCGAAATAAAAATACTGCGTAATGACACACTACATGACGCGAACGGGGCTTCGTTCGCACCATTCGCATCTCAAAATCATGTTCGACCAAGGAGGTGCGAATGGCACGAATGGTTCCGTTCGCGCCATTCGCTTCTCAAAGTCATGCTCGAGCAAGGGAGGCGCGAATGGCCCGAACGGAGCCCCGTTCGTGCCTAGAAATGTGTTGTTGTGCAGTATTTTTTTTGATTCGTTCTCCCTCGCTTTAACTCGATTTTCAATCCATTTTTTTCTATGAACTTCTATCAAGCTAAACTTCAAAAATATCATGATCATTCCTCATTTTATTAAAAATATTTTCCTCCGAGATCTGGCAAAGAGGGTACAAGTATCAAATTCTTAAAACAATTATAACAAACACAAAGACTTGATTATAAATATGAATTTCTAGTACATATTAACTTCAAATTCAATTAAAAATATAATATATTTGAAGATTGGTTCGATAAGAGTTCATAGAAAAAAATGGATTGAAAATCGGAGCTAAAACGAGAGAGAATGAACCGAAACAAAAACACTGCGCAACGACACACTACAAGGTGCGAATGGCACGAATGGGGCTCCGTTCGCACCATTCGCACCTCCCTTGCGCGAACATGATTTAGAGGCGCGAATGACGCGAATAGCTTTCGTTCGCGCTTTGGTAACAAACAAGGAAAGAATGGCGTGAATGGTGCGAACAAGATCTATTCACGCCATTCATGCCAATATGCGCGGTTCGGGACAGAACGTTCTTTGTTCATGTTTCGTATTCATTATGGGTATATTAGATAAATTACACGAAAGTCGCTAGTATTTATATATTTTTAAGTTTGTGGCTAAAATTTTGTTTTTATTAAGTTAAGTGGTTATTTTATATAGATTCTCTTGATAGTATCATATGCAATGACTATCAACAAGAGTTAAGGACAATCTCTTTCACAAGTTGGATTGTTTTAAAACTTCATGTGTTTAGTCATGGTCAACTATATGTTGCTGTTTAGTCGAAAAAGGCTTAAAATTTTAGTTTGCAATGGGGAGAATGATTGTTCTACTACTGCAGAAAATGTTGTATACAAAGAAGTATTTCAAAATGTTTAATCTCGAAAGTGTTTGTTATGGATGCTGTAGTTGAGATTTGGATTTGTACTGAAATATTTTGTATTGACGAGGAAAATGACACTTATGGTTCATGATTTTTTTGATGTCGTCGTAATATTGTTTGGTATACTTTTTATTGAAAAAAGGTGTATATTTTATTCTTTCATGTGAAAAGTGAAAATATTTTAAGTTGCAATAATATCATAAATTTAAGGTTATTAAGCTTGATTTTCATTTCATTTGCAAAATTTGTATATCTGACATAGTGGTGGCCGCGGTTCGGTTCGGTTCCGGAATTGGAACCGAACCGGCGGTTCTCGGTTCTGCCCCAAGGGAATCGGAACCGAACCGTCGAACACTTCGGTTTCGGTTCCAAACCGGAACCGTAAGTTTCGGTTCGGTTCCGTGGTTTCGGCGGTTCCAAACCGGAACCGCATGTTTTGGGGTTCAAAATTTTTTTTTTCGTTTTTTGCTATGTTTTCTTGTTTAATTATAATTTTATGCAGTCTAATGTAATATTTAAGTGAAATAAATATGAATTGTAACATAAATATAGATAAAAACATAAAAATTTAAAAAAATATTGGAGGAACCGGCGGTTCGGAACCGAAACCGAACCGAAACCTGCGGTTCTCGGTTCCGCAACTTTGGAACCGGAATCGAACCGCCGTCGATGCGGTTCTCGGTTCCGAACCGGAACCGGCGGTTCGGTTTCGGTTCCAGAACCGCCGGTTTCGGTTCGATTTCGGTTCGGTTCTGATTTTTGTGGCCACCTCTAATCTGCTGTTGTTTGTTATATTTAGCAAAAAGTAAATTCATTAAATATAGTACCAAAAAGAAAAAAAAGATAAGCTTTAGTTATATTATTTAAAATAGATATATAATTACTGAACATATATAGTCTTAAAATTTGTTATGAGTTGCATAAAATACATTGAATAAATAGAGGTTATTATAAATATTAATGACTAATTGACTATATATTCAAAACTAAAAATATAATAAATTAATTATATATATAATTGGAAAATTATGCTAGATATTTAGATCATTTTTGTATTAGTGATTAGAGGATATTATTACCATTTTCCTTTCTTTCGATTAACGAAACTTTAGTGGTATTGGTTCGTTTAATAATTATGGTGTTTGCGTTGTTAGGGTATTTCGATTTTGATAAATTAGATTTATAGTCCATTGCGTGAATAGAATCATTTTGCTTGGTTTATTATTCTTATTCTTATTTTGATATTTTTAATTCATATATTCTTTTTTAATTTGAACGAGTGATACCTAGTTAGAGTAAATAAGGAGATATAGTAAGGGTAATATTGTAAGAATTAATGTCCAAATAAGGAAAGACATGCTTTTGGAGGAAAGACCAAACAGGAAAGAAAAACATATTTTTGGGGAGACAGACCAAACAGGAAAGAAAAACATGTTTATGGGGGACGAAGAGAGTAATAAAATGCGAGAATGAAATTGCTATATAGCCACTTTGAATAAGTACATGAGTTATCTAGTCATCTATCTATATTATTAGGAATTTATTCCCAAATTTATTGATCGAACAAGAAATTAAAATGAAAGAACTTTGATATTGCTGTCATGTCCTTTAATTGCTAAGATATTGTTGTCACAAACACCCAACATATATTAATATAAGTATTCTTTTTATTTACAAAATTGTCACCCTCCTAAAAGCTACTAGGACCCACTATTTGTATTACGACCGGGGCAGAAGTACGGAGTGATCGCCGGTGCAGAGGCACGGACAAGGAGCGGCTCCGATAAGACTTCAAAGCGGAGGGAGCAGGAATGAATCGAAACACACCTAAATGAGAGGGATTCCGAGAATATATCGGAATGAGACGGCATATTCGAGGAGAGCTTAAAGGAATTGATATGACTACTTATACTATCAAGATGCATTTTTTTTGTGGGGCTCATTGCGGAAGAATTTCAAAGTTAAGCGTGTTTGACCTGGAGCCTGGAGCAATTCTATGATGGGTGACCTCCTGGAAGTTTTCCTATGAAGCATGTGAGTGAGGACAAAACACGCTAGAAAAGACTTGTGATGGTTTGTGGGGTCAGCCGTCACTCCGAAAATCGGGTGTTTACAATTTGAGGTTGTCTTTTTGAACAACTGAAAAAAAACAATAAAATATTAAAAATAAATTAATAAATATTTTCACAAAATATTCAGATTGACTGTATCTGCAATACCTAAGAATAGTGACCAAATTATTGTATTTAGTGCATCCTAAATTACACCGATAAAACGATTTCTTTAAGCCACATTTCACTCTATATCGTCGGAGCTAAAAATATCAAAGATATACGCTTTTAATTCGAAGTCCTTGGAAGAAATCAGATTTATGTACACAAAGATTTCAGAGGTTCGAAAGAGGCGAAATGGGAAATGGGGACATTTCTGCATTTCGGGAAAGAATTCCATTCAATTCTCGCTAAAAAGAATTGAATAGCGTATAGAAATTAGAATTGAATCCCATTTCGGGAAATAGCAATTCTGTTGGAGATTTTGATGAGAAATTAGAATGTTTTGGGAAGAGAATGATGAGAGAATTGCGTTACAAGGGAGAAAGTAAGAAATCGAATTTCTGGAGAGGTTTTGAGATAACTCCCCACATTCATTGCAGAATGTTGTATATCGCACAAATAACTGCTTCAGCGATGAAAAATGGATTACTAAATAAATTATGCCTTGAAGTTCATTATAAATACAAAATTACCAATTGAAATTAATTTCAAATTGATTTGAAATCAATTTCAATAATCCTTGCCTTTTTATACATTATATAGATTCACATCAGATACATTACTGATAAGGAGGGGCCGAGACATTTCAAAATAATAACCGATCAATGTCTTGATTATCTATGACCATAAGATTTATAATTTAGCAAAAGTTGTTGCATGGGGACAAATTAATGTGATGTATAAATAGCACAAGATAATCATATTGTCACACTTCGTCACTTGTTGATGTCAGCATGTTCCTGAACCAGTTGACAGAGGACTTGGGAATCCTGGTGAGGTTATTCTTGAAGTCCACATAATAAAGCCCAAACCTCTTTGTGTAGCCCATGTTCCATTCCCAATTATCCAGCAACGACCACACAAAATACCCGCGAATGTCACATTTATCTTGCCTGAGGTAGTTAATTTTCAGACACCAATGATGATAATCACATTGGAAAAATATACTCCCTCAGTACCCACTCGAAGTGACTAACTTCTTTTCGACACGGTTATTTAGGAGAAAAGTTATTAAAGAATAAAAAGATAAAAAGTGGTTGAGCTCACACCTTCTTGTAAGAGGGAGTGGTTTCGTTTTTCTGGACTATGCCACTTCGAGTGGGATGACCCAATAAAGAATACGTGCCACTTCGAGTGAGAAGGTGAGAATATTAAAATATACTCCCTCAGTCACCGAATAAGTGTTTTATTTTGCTAAAATGCGTATACCAAGATAGTGGTCAACATGACTTCCTATAGTCCTAATAATTGTATGGTAAACTGAAAAAGTAATCCTTTTGTCTCAAGTTAAAGGTTAAATATGGAAATTTGGCATAACTTTTGTATAGAAATCTACGATAATGACACTTATTCAGGGACAATTTTTTTTCAAAAATACGACACTTATTCTGAGACGAAGGGAGTAATTTGGAGGATATGATCATCTACTGTAATTTGACTATTTGTACCTTATTGCAGCAGAGAGGTTTGAGAGATAGTCTGTGTGATAGTTTATTCTCTTGTCATCTTGTAAAGCCTTCTCCAACGAAGCTAGAGATCTATTAGGATCATCCATTCCTGCAAAATCATAAGATTCATCATAGAATTCCTAATCATAAAATTTGTACTTTTACACATAAAAATGGCTTGTTTTTTTTATCGTTTTCATATCATGATCAATGAATAGTTTTTATTGTTACAGTATAAAATTGGCTATTTTGCACCTATTATCACAATTTCTAGCTATACAATCGCCCAAGGATGAACAAACTTGCCATTTTCAGTTATGATTACTGTTGGATTCCCATATTTGTCTTTGATGTAGTTTGCCAACTTCCGGATACCCCAAGGAACAATGTATAGCCAACTCGAAGCTGCCTGAAAATAGTAAAAATAACAAAAAATTATATAGTTTTTATTTAGGGTTAATTGCCGGAAAAATCCCGACTTTTGGTCAAATTCTGGTTTTTCCCCTCACTTTCTAATTTTGCGAATAAATTCCTCACCTTTCAATGTTTCTAATTTCTCCCCGGCGAACATATGCCAGAATTTGATCAAAAGTCGGGATTTTTCCAGCAATTAACCTTTTTATTTATTTATTTATATTTATTATATAATTGTAACATTAAATTGTAAAGACTGCATCACGGTGGACTCGAACTTGAGACCTTCGGCCTCAGATATTAACCCCACTACGGTTATGCCAACTTTCACTAATGCATAGTTTGAGATGAGAGTAAGTAGCCGAGGCTTACTTTGTCTCCAATTGCAACTCCATGCTTGAAAGCTGAATGGAAAGGAGGGAATAACATTAGTCCCTGCATTGATGAGAAACTATCACAGACGAGTAAAAGAAAGACGACGTTCTTTGTTTAAGATCTTACAAGTGGTAATGACAGCAGAATCAACGGAGGCATCCTGCAGAATGAGCTTACGAAGTTGCAACCTATCATTGCGCACGTATAATGTTGTGTAGTGATTTATGCCTATGAAATCAAGGGTCCCCTTTAGGAATTGTGACACCTCTGGGCTGATCTGAGGGAGCCTTTCAGCCACCAACTTCTGCATTGAAAGAGGATAATTCCCAAGTAGAAGTGGATCAAGGAACCTGATCATTTAGATTTGCAACTAAATTTATGTAACACAATTTTAATTTGAATATTTTAATTATTTCCTCTAAAAATTAGTCTTTGTGATGTATTACCATCCAAGTCCGAAGTCTAAGGCTCTCTGCGCAGCATACACGTCTTCTTCACTGTCAGATATTGGTTCGTACCACTTAGCATCCAATACTATCCCAACCACGCCTTGCTGGATTTCCTATGGACCAATCACATTTATTTATAAAATAATTGTCGTGAAATACACAAACTTTTGGTCGGTTTGGTTTTGTAAAAAAAAAAATACATGAGCTGTGGAATTTCGCAAGTATAACATGATTAACGTTTTCAAGCAATTGAAAATGCTTGAAAACGAAGAGTGGAGATGTCCATGTAGACGTACGTTCTATTTGTGGTGTCCACACAATTATACATGTACATTTGATCTCAAATCAAATCGATTTCAATATGTTGAAAATGTGAATTGTGTCATTATATTGTGCAATAAGTAAAGTTCGTGTATTTAATTTGTGACAGGATTTAAAAATATTGTGTGCAGAACCAAAAAGGGCCAAAGTTTGTGTATTTTACGGCAATTATCTCGTTGTTCATCATGTATGTCGAAGTACCTTGAAATTGTTCTGATAGGTACGATAAGCGGCTGCATGAGACAATAGAACATTATGTGCTACTACATAAGGTTCGACAGAAGATTTCCCATCTTTGCAGAAGAGATGTCCGAGAATGGAGCATCTCCCTGGAGCTTGAATACCAAAGTCGTAACCTTGAATGGCAATACCATGAGGCTCATTGAAACTCATCCAATTCTTCACTCTATCACCAAAAGCTTTAAAACATATATATGCATAGTTCTCAAAATCCTTTCTGCAAAAAATATGAGTTTGCCGATTATGCTGCAACTATTCATCACATATATCACAAATATATATATATATATATATATATATATATATATATATTCCCTCTATCCACGATAAGTGTATCACAATTTCCTTTTGCGTACGTTCACAAAGAGTGTATCACTTTCCTTTTGAGGACAATACCCCACTCATATTTCTTATTTTAAATCTCACAATAATTCATTATGGTGAGTGTCTTTCTCCACTCAAAAGCAATCTACCAATCATTTATTAAAACTCGTGTCAAACCCAATGTGATACATTTATCGTGGACAGAGGGAGTATCATATTTGATTAAAAAAATTCACATACACTATTTGATTGCTCAACAATCCTCCATATGAATCTTCAAGCATTTGAGGAAGATCCCAATGGTACAAAGTCGCGTAAGGCTGGATGCCTTACAAAATCAGCGACATAAATATTATAATTAGATTGAAATGCTGCTAAGATATATAAAAGGGTCAATTGCATGCTAAATCACCCTCAAGCCTAAATTCAGTTTACAATAGAGGTGTCAACCTAATCGGGTGGGCCGGCCGAAAATCAATTCGAGCCACTAGAATGGCAATCGAGCCCAACCCAAAATGAAAATTTCGGTGTGAAAATGGTCGGACCAACCTGAGCGGAGCAGGCTTAAAGCATTTCGGGTCGGATCGGGCTGTCTAAAATGCAATCGGACCTCTACTTTACAACCCATATCCGCCTGATTTCGGGTGATTTCCGGCACGCAGGCGGGCCGGGCTGATTTTTTAGAGTTCTAGTTGACAACATCACTCTCAATATGTAGTAAATTTATATCCAACCTTTCGAATTGTTGCAAATGAGATCGCCCTCAATTTTTTCGGCCACCAAAGACTTATCGATCGTGTCATTTATTTAGACGAGGATAAATTGGGGGTGATCTCAATTACAATAAATTGAAAGATTGGATATGAATTTGCTACACATTAAGAGTGATACAGTAAATTGAAATTTGGCTTAAGATAGTGATTTAATATGCAATTAATTAATCATATAAAATTCAACACAATTCATCTTAATCGAACCTTTTTGTATTAATGAATTGATGAGATTGTTGTAGTAAGCTATACCTTGAGGATTTGGTTCACCTGTTCCATCTGTGGATTTTCACATAGTACTAAGACATGGTGAGGTGGGAAATCTTGGTACAAAAATACTTTGAGATTAGAAGATTGATTAAATAATCTTACTAGGCATGATTCTTGACCAAGATATGGAGAATCTATAAGCATCCATTCCTAAATCCTCCATCAACTCTATGTCACTCTGTCATATACAAGGTTAATGCATGACAAATTCAAAATTCTTGAATTGACTAGACTTGGCCTTTGCCTTGAATATATTATTATTCTTAAACTATAAAAAAAAAATATTTCTTCTGCTACATTTTTTTTTTTTACAAGAGACGTAATATATTCTTTAACTTGAGAACGCTGGCATTCTTATCCACCGGAATACTTTTATCTCAACATGGCTTTAAAACATATCTAAATCAAAGATTCCTTTCATCATCAGTTTCGGTTTCTATCCTATAAACAGATTATTAAAAGGCCAAGTATCCATAGAACAAAGTCAGCGCTTATTTATAAAGCTAGCGTACATTATTTAATATAAAACCAAAAGAAATAAAATTATATTAAAATTCAATAAATGCATTTTCATGAAAAACCCACCTTGAACCGATGATATTGATCAACCGTGGTGTCTGCATTGCTGAAATCCAATACCCTTCCTATTTTTGTTATGAAAACAGAACATTATAATTTATTAACTTAAATTTGCAAAATTTGTGTTGTTGAGAGAGAGAGACACACATAGAGAGAGAGAATGACCATTCACCAACCTGATTTCTTAGTGAAGGTATCCCATATACTTTGCCCTTTATTTCCTTCATTTGCAGCTCCTTCAAACTGATAAACATCATCATATCCAATCACACCCACAAATACACACACAAGAAAGTTTGAGTTCTATATATATATATATATATATATATATATATATATATATATATAATACACACACACACATATATATATTAAACCTGGTAAGCTGAAGAAGCAGTTCCAAAAATGAAGCCATCTGGAAAATCATCTCTGCTAATGGACTGAGACTCCACAAAGAAGAGTGGCAGCAAAGACAAAAATAATGTCAAGATAGCTCCCATTTTTTGATCGTTCACAAATTAAATGTGTGACAGAGCTCCTTAATCAAGCATTTGTAGCTTTGATATTGGTTTAAATAAATTGTGTAATAAAAATGAGGCTGCGGCTTTGTCGGGTTGATTGTGCTGAAATAATAATTTTTTAGAAGCCACAAAAATTGGAGAAAAACAAAGGATCCTTGCTATCAAAAAGGCGTAGTGCGGTGGGCTTTTCCGTTGGCTGCCGCTTAAGCAATCTCTACCTTTTGCTTACACGTTTTAAGAATTAGCCGCCTAAATAAAAACAGAAGCAACCGCATGGACAAAAGTTTGATTTAATGTAATTCCAAAGTTCATATAACTAAGGTAAAATAATATTCTATATTCATTGACACGTTTTGTTTATTTGCCTGACCATTTATTATTAATTATCTCTATAGCTCAAGTCATATATATGCATGAGATTATTACGATTTTCTACTTTCATGTTATTTTATTAATAGCTAATTTGGTTAACAAAAATATATTTTCAGCCACCGACATAGATTTTTTCTAGTCAATTAATTTTGTAATTTAAAATCACACACACGATGGACCCGTATAATTGATTAACAGCAAATCACTACCTAATAATGAATATAAAAGAACGATGTATTATCGGGTAAACTAGAACTCAATACCGTACCTGTCGCAGCCCGACTCCGAAATCAGATGTCAAAGTCGGTAGGTCTCACGACTTACACAATTTATGATTAACAAAAGAATTAAGATATCGACCGACTATCATTGAACAACAAAGGGCATCTCATACTCAACAATTCATCAAACTTATGACAATTAGGATATGCATGACTCGAGTTTAATAAGACGATCAACTGATTTTGACAACAACATGCATATCAACAATTTGAACTCAATCAACTCAGAAATCAATAGACCTGATCAACCAAATTATCGACAATAAATGAGAAGACAAAAAAAAATGATTTCAGAATCAAGAAAGCAAGATAAAGAAAAACGATTTTAAGATCGACAAAACTCTTCAAAACAACGAACAACTAATATATTTATATAAGAAGTATGATAACGAAATAACTATCGAACATAGTTCGATCAAGATTTCAGAATTTTGACAACTTTAACAACTTATATAAAATACTTCACAATCTTTCTCAAAACAAAACCTCTTAATATTGCAGCGGAAAACGAGAGAATATATATATGAAGATATATATTCTAGGTCAACTCTTATCAAAACATTAACAACAACAACGACAACCAGCCCAGCTCTCGTCATCCTCATTCCTGCTAACCTGCACGTTTTAGAAATAACATGAAGGGATGAGTACTACGTACTCAGTGAACACATGCCGAAAACATTTGAAATTTGCTGAATACAGCTATATTTTGAAAACTTGCCAGAAAATATAGCACAAGGATTTTCTGAAAACAACTTGTGCAATGTTAAAAAAAAACATTTTCTTTTCTTGAAAAATATTTGTCTGCAGACATATTTAACAGTATGAACCATATCTACAATAAATAATAGTGATGAGAAAGAGGTCTCTTTCTCAATCACTTGTAACCGACATATCAAGGAAAGGCTCACAGTTACGTATAACCGGCCTATCAAAGAAATGCGCACGATTACATATGTGTACACAAATCTCACCTTGCGCGGGACCGAATTCGTTCTTCTTAAGTAGATGGTAACATACTTAACATTAAAAACATTTTGGCAAGTATCAAAGCTTTTGAAAAAAAAATCATAATATCATACTTTTCACGTTGATTAGTTAAGAAAGCCCACCTCGCAAACTTAAGCTTTATCTTTAAACTTTATCGCTCGATAAACGTCTACTTTACTTTCCCGCTTCCACTTCCGCTTGCTCCTTTAATCGAAATGGAATAGCAAAATTCAGAACGAGAATAACGCCTATCTAATAAACGACTTCGATAACTAAATTCCTAACTCACTTCGAATTTCTACGACAAAACTCGAGAATTCCTAACTTAACCCTTCTTAAATGCTTTTTAACTAACTAAAACTATCATTTAATCATCAAACATCAAACAATTCACACTTAATCAACATACATCATTTGCTATTCACAGAAATCGACTTTATCGATTTTAATCCGTCTTACGGATTCAGAAAATTCTAAAATTAAATCTATATACTTATTTCATCATAACAAACATAATTACACATTCACATCCAATCCAATTAACAAATAAACTTCCGAAACGGAAAAATCAACTAAAAATAGAAAAGTTTTAATACTTTGAATTAAGATTCCAGAAAATCACAAAATACTTAATTTTTATTAAGAAGTTCATAAATGTAATTAATTTCTTAATTAAAAATCATTTAATTTATTTTATTTATTTATTTTTCGATATTTTTAAAATTAGGATTTCTAGAATTCTTTTCTCTTCATTTTCATTTCTAATATACTTAATTAAACATCTTAAACTTAATTCTCCAATTAATTTTATTTAGTTACTTATCAAAACATAAACCCTAATTTTAAGAACCCTAATTTCATTTTCTAGGGTTTCTAGGGTTAATCATGCATTTATTTCATTAAATCTTGATTAAACATACATCATTAACATCATATATCATTAATTTAACCATTAGTTACATCATACTTCATCATCATCACAAACCCTAAATTTATTTCAAAATTTTCGAAAATTACTACTTTCAAACTAGGATTTCACATGCTTAATTTAAACTCATAAATGATCATATAATCATGAATTAAACATCATACTATAACATGAACATCATCCATTCACTTCCTCATTTCTTCCCAATTTTTCGAATATATATATATATATATATATATATATATATATATATAAGAAAGGGAAGATTTAACCATAGATCTTGAGCTAAAAGCTTATAAGAACAAAAATATCTACTTACTTAATTACTTAGAATGAATTTAATTGAACAACTTTGATCTTGGCTCTTGGAGCTTGGATGAAGACTCTAAAATGGAGAAAACAAAATTCAGTGTGTGAAGTGTGTGTGTGTGTATCGAGAGAGAGAGGGATGAGAGGGGTGAAGATGATGATGGTATTTATAGATAGGCTTAGAAACTTCTAATATAAATATCTAGATATTAGGATGAATAGTGATTAGGTTATTTAATTAATTAAATTCTTAATTAATTCGATTAATTAATAACAAAGTAATCCTCCATTAAACCCTTAATTTCTCAACATGGTAATTTAGTTTAGGTTTTGACAAACCCTAGATAAAAATCTCACAGAAAGAATCGGAGATTCAAAATATTTTCAAATCGACCGAAACTAAAACTTTAAAGATAATTTATGTAAAAATTTACGTAAGTAAATTAAATTCTTCTTTTTGTCAATTAGTGACTAAACATTTATCATCTATCGATAAATGTAAAAACTTCTTTGTTTCGGATTAACCGAGATGATCATTCTTAATTAAAACTCATTTTTACGACAAAATATATCTGCCGGATAAAATTTTCTGAAATGAAAATTTTTCTTTCACTGAAATCTTATCTTTCTTACTAAATTAATTACTTTTAGTACGCAAGAAAGACGGGATATCACATTCTCTCCCCCTAAAAATAAATTTCGTCCTGAAATTTGCTTACCTCCTGAAAGAGTTCGGGATACTTTTCTCTCATCTTGCTTTCTAACTCCCACGTTGCTTCTTCTATTCCATGATGTCTCCATTTGACCTTTATCGACGCGATCGACTTATTTCTAAGTTGTTGCACCTTTCGATCCAAAATCACTTCCGGTTGCTCTTCATAACTAAGATCTGGTTCAAGGACTGCTTCTTCTTGATGAATAACGTGCTTAGGGTCAAACATATATCTTCGCAATTGAGATACATGGAACACGTTATGCGAACTTCCAAAACTTGGCGGTAAAGCTAGCTTATATGCTACTTGACCTATTCTTTCCAGAATTTCATATGGTCCTATGTAGCGAGGTTTAAGCTTTCCTTTAACACCAAACCGATGAATTCCTCTTGAAGGTAAAACCTTCAAGAAAACTTTATTACCAACATTGAATTCTAGCTCTGATTTTCTTGAATCAGCATAAGACTTTTGGCGATCTTGTGCTTCTTTAATTCTTTGCTTGATTTGGCGCACAATCTTTATCATCTCTTCTACTGCATCGGACCCTAACATTTTTCTCTCGCCCACATCATCCCAATGGAGCGGAGATCGATACTTTCTTTCATAAAGAGCTTCGTAGGGCGCCATGCCAATCGTCATTTGATAACTGTTGTTGTAAGCAAATTCAACAAGAGGCAAAATTTGCTCCCATTGACTTTCTCGATCTAAAACAACAGTTCTCAACATATCCTCTAGGATCTGAATGGTTCTTTCTGATTGACCATATGTCTGAGGATGAAAGGCTGTACTAAAATTTAATTTAGTACCTAATTCTTCTTGCATACTTCTCCAAAAATGAGAAGTAAACTTAGAATCTCGGTCCGAAGTGATCGATTTAGGTATTCCGTGCAAACGCACAATTTCTCGAATGTACAGCTGAGCTAACTTATCTGCGCCATAAGTTATCTGAATAAGTATGAAGTGTGCAGATTTTGTCAATCTATCCACTATCACCCATATTATCGTATTTCCTCTTTTAGATTTGGGTAGACCAGTTACAAAATCCATTGTAATGTCATCTCATTTCCACTATGGAATATCTAATGGTTGTAGCTTCCCATATGGTCTCTGATGCAATGCCTTTACTTGCTGACATGCTAGACATCTTTCCACAAAAGAAGCTATGTCTCTTTTCATTCCTTCCCACCAAAAAGTATGTTTCAAATCTTGATACATTTTGGTACCTCCAGGATGAGCTGAATAAGGAGTTTCATGAGCTTCGCTCATGATTTCATTCATTAATTCTTCATCATTAGGCACACAAATTCTTTCTCTATATAGGAGAACATTATCTCCTGCTTCCTTAAAATCTTCAACTTTTTCTTGACGAATTTTCATTCGCAATTTTTCTAATTTCTCATCTTTTCTTTGAGCACTGGAAATTCTTGACCTTAGGTCTGGAATTATTTCCATAGCTGCAATCATCTGCTCTACAGATTTCGGCGGTAGAATTACTTCTAATCTCAATTCTCCAAAACTCTTAATGAGTTCTTTTTCTTGAGTTAGAAGAAATCCTAGCTCAAATTTATTTTTCCTGCTCAAAGCATTAGCTACTACGTTTGCTTTTCCTGGATGATAGGAAATTTTACAATCGTAGTCTTTAACTAACTCGAGCCATCTTCTTTGTCTCATATTTAACTCCTTTTACTCAAAGAAGTATTTGAGACTCTTGTGATCCGTGAAGATCTCACATCTTGCTCCATAAAGATGGTGTCTCCAAATCTTTAGAGCATGCACTACTGCTGCTAGTTCCAAGTCATGAGTTGGATAGCTTACGTCGTAAGGTCTAAGCTGTCTAGAAGCATAAGCAACGACTCTTCCTTCTTGCATCAGGACACAGCCTAGTCCGTTCTTTGATGCATATGTGAAAACAGTATAATCTTTGTCTGAATCTAGAACTGCTAACACTGGGGCAGTGGTTAATCTTTTCTTAAGTTTCTGAAAACTTTCTTCACACTCATTTAACCACTTAAACTTTGATTCTTTCTTGAGGAGGTGGGTCATCGGCTTTGCTATCCTGGAGAATCCTTCGATAAATATCCGATAGTAGCCTGCTAAACCTAAGAAACTCCTAATCTCATGCGGTGTAGTTGGAACCTTCCATTCCTGGACTGCATGCACTTTTGAAGGATCGACTTTTATTCCTACAGAAGAAACAACGTGTCCAAGGAAATGTACTTCTTTTAGCCAAAATTCACATTTACTAAACTTGGCATATAATTTCTCGGCTCTCAACTTTTCCAGAACAATCCTAAGATGTTCTTTGTGTTCCAATTCACTCTTTGAATACACGAGGATATCATCAATGAAAACTACGACAAATTTGTCCAAAAATTCATGGAATACTCGATTCATGAGATCCATAAATACTGCTGGAGCATTTGTCACACCAAACGGCATTACTACAAATTCGTAATGTCCGTATCTTGTTCTGAAAGCCGTCTTAGGAATATCCTCTTGCTTAACCTTTAACTGGTGATAGCCAGATTTCAGATCAATCTTCCAGAATACCCTATCTCCCTTGAGCTGATCAAAGAGATCATCTATTCTCGGCAAAGGATATTTATTCTTCAAGGTTAACTTGTTTAATTCTCGGTAGTTGATGCACATTATCAAACTACCATCCTTCTTCTTGACAAACAGAATTGGTGCTCCCCACGGAGATACACTAGGTCGAATAAAACCTAGATCAAGTAACTCTTGAAGCTGAATCTTCAACTCTTGCAACTCCTTCGGGGCCATTCTATATGGTGCCTTGGAAACTGGAGCTGATCCTACTTCAAGATCTATTGTGAACTCCAATTCCCGATCTGGTGGCAATCCTGGTAAGATTTCAGGAAATACATCCCGAAATTCTTTAACTACTGCTACATTTTCGATACTCTTTTCTTTATCTTCATCTTTATTGAGATAGATGAGAAATGTTTTTATATCTTTTTTTCTCAATATTTTCTTTGCTTGAACTGCTGAGATAATTGGAGATTTTATACGACTTCTTTATATTCCAAAGAATAGAGTTGATTCCTGACCAGAGATATGAAAAGAAATCTGCCTTTGATTACACTGAATGCTCGCAATATTCTCGGTCAACCAATCCATTCCCAGAATAATATCGTCATCCCACATTTTAATCAGATTTAGGGTTTTAGCTGACATATTTAGAGATCCTATTTCAAACTCAGGACAGATGTGAGTAACTGTGGTAGATTTACCTATTGTAGTAGTTACTTTTATGTCTTGACTAGCACGTTCTACTTGAAGATCAAGATTATCTACGCATGCATTTGATAAAAATGAATGCGATGCACCAGTATCAAATAAGATTATAACAGGTACGCCTTTTAATTGACCCATACCTGTTAAATTTCCTTGATCTTTATCGAACGACTTCTGATCAAGAGCAAAAACCCTTTGATACTGCTGATGGGGTTCTATTTGCAATTGCTGAGGTTGCTTCTGTTTTTGCTGAAATCGCTGCCCTTGGCGATTGCGCCGCTGTTGCTGCTGCTAATGAGCTCATTCCATTCGAAGGTTGATTTTTATTTAGCCTGCCTCATCCTATTCCTTGCAGCTTAGTCGGGCATTGATAAGAATAATGACCAACTTGACCACATGTATAACAACTATTGCTTCCAGCCTTGCAGACTTCTTGGTGCATTTTGCTGCACTTAGGGCATGGAGTAATTCCTTGATACGTTTGAAATGAACTGCCTTGATTAGCGAAAGGCTGTTTGAATCTTCCTTGATTGAATTGCTGCTGCTGACCTTGCTGACTTTTCTGACTTTGCTGACCTTGCCATGGCTTCTTGTTGGGAAAATTATAAAGTTTTGATTTAATACCAAAACCCAATTGACTCCAACCGAGTAGATGATCGCATCAACCTAAGTAGTATTTTCCAGCTCGCCTGTTTGAGTTCTAGATATTCTAAGTTTACAGGTTCAGGAAGCTGAAGACAGAGCAGGATCAAACTGAAGATTTATTGAGCTGAGTTCAAGACACAGCTGATCTAGCTATACAGAACAAAGGAATGTTAACTCTGAAAGCATCAGTTCAAGTCTGAGTATCAGATCCAGCTCCAAGATTCTTAAAACAGCTTGAAGATAAATCCCGGTGTCAGAAGAGAACAATATATCTCGACCAGTGAGGGATTGCCAAATCAGCATCCTAGACTTCAGAACATAGGATGTGACACTGATGAAGACAGGTGCAGAAACGCCCAACGGCAGATTGTAAATTTAAGAAGAACAGGTAAGATCCAAACGGCTCCTCCAACGGCTAGTCATGAATCTCTACCTATAAATACCCGTCTTCAACCTCATGATAAAAAACGACGGAAAAACTCTCTACAAGCTTTCATTCTCTGAAATTATCAAGCCTTCAAAAGCTCTTTAGCAGTTCTAAATAGTTCAAAGAACACTTTATCTTAAAGTGTTTATAGTTCAGAAACTGCCCAGTTTTTCGTCTAATCCCTAAGCAGAAATCATTATATATCATAAGCCTAGATTTTGAACGACTTTATCTAACTCTAAGTTCTTCATTGTAAGAACTCGTTCACAGTCGGAACCCCAAACCAAATCCCTCTTTACCCAGAAAGGTTAGGTCAAGGTTGCGCTTGCTTGAAGCTTGAAATTCAAGTGGTTGTAAGGTTTTTTCAGTACCCACAAACTGAAAGGTTTAGGCTTGACCGTGCCCGTAAATTGTTGGAACACAACTCAGGTTCTAGTTGTGAAGTTGCTTGGTACTTGGAAACCAAGTGGTAGTGAATTACCAGTGAATCTGGTCGTGGATATAGGAGTTGTTACTCCAAACCACGTAAAATCTCGTGTTCTTTTCTTTCTCTATATTTTCAGTTATTGTACTAACTCCATTGGCACATTGCATTTTATCAAATCTGAACACTCAGCTGCTCTCCAAAGACAGCTGTGTTTTTATGAAAATTGCACAAATTGATTAAGCTGAAAACGTAAAGATAATATTTTCAAGCTGAGTTTTTCTAAGCAAACGAGCTAAGTTTTAAAACCACCACTTTCCGCACCGCCAGCTGAGTTATAAGTACAGTTGACCATCTTCAGCTGGATTCATAACTGAACTCACTCACTCTGTTTTAAACTTGTGAAAAAGTTTTCAAGTATCTTTGGTGTATTCACCCCCCTCTCTACACCAATGACCCAGTTCAGGGACCATCAATTGGTATCAGAGCAGTGGTTCAAAAGACCGCTGTTTCTGAATCAAGAGATATGTCTTGAAACTTTGTCAGTGGTCAACTGAACAGATTCTCTTTTGGAAAAACTCATATTATTGCATATTGTGCATATCTTCATGGATTCTTATCTTAACAGGAATCTTCCCACCTTCTTGGTTGATGACTATGCAATCTGGAAGTTCAGATTGAAAAGCTTTCTTTGTGCTCATCATGACATGATGTGGGACGTCATCACATACGGACCCATTCTCATTTACAAGCAAGGAAACGAGCTTGTACCTGCTCAAGATGGTGGACTGCCAACGTATCAGTTCATTCCCAAGCCACAGAATGAATATACCACAGAAGAGAGGAAACAAGCTGGATTAGACAGCTTCGCAAGGAACACCATATCATCAACTGTCTCCAATGCCTACTTCAGCAAAATCATCAACTGCAACACTGCAAAGGAGATGTGGAAAACCCTAGCCAAGCTATGCGAAGGGTCAGAGGAGATAAAAGAAAATAAATTCACGATTGCGTGCCAGAAGTTTGATAACTTTAAGCAGCTTGTCAACGAATCCATCGAAGGGATCGAGCTCAGATTCTCAAATATCGTGGTAGAGATTGAAACCATCAGAACTGAGAAATACACCCAGCATGAAAAGAACCTAAAAGTCCTTTCAGCGCTCACAGCTGAATGGAACACATATAACAAAGTCGAAGTGACTTGGGTGATCTTTCAACTGAGAGATTATTCTCCCTGCTCAAAGCCAACGAATACAACTTGAAGATCACCATGAAAGAATCAAGCAATCAAAATGATGGAGAGCTGACACCTGCGCCAAAAGAGATTGCGTTCAGAGCTTACTCTGAAAAATCCACATACATACAATCAGCTGAGTCCTCAAAGTAGGACAAGAAGGATATGAGCAAGGAAGAGCTACTTGAAGAGATAGCCATAATGGTCAAAAACTACAACAGACTCAACACCAGCAAGGGCAAGTACAAGAAGTTCGCAAGAACTTACAAAGTCAAGTATGCAGCAGCTGATGAGAAGTCAGCTGACAAACGAACAGACAAAGGTTACTTCAACTGCAAGGACCCGGGACACTACAGGCTAGAATGTCCCAAGCTATCCAAGAAAGATAAAGACCAACTGAAAGCTAAGGCAGCTGAAAAAAAAGGGAGCCTACATCACCGACAAGGAGTCGGAGTGCAACAAAATAGAGGATGCCATGCCATTTTCAGATTCAGAAGAAGAAGCACTGATGGCCCATGATAAACTTGAATCGGATACATGCTTCATGGGGCAGACAGACGGAATCGATGAGGATGGGGTAATGTCAAGAACTCAAAATCTATCTAACCCCTCACCATCACACGAACACTCTACATAGGTTTCAGAATCAGGACTACCTGATTGGAGTTTAGTAGAGAAAGTTATGAATGATTTCAAGGAGCTTCAAGAGATCCTTGACATCATGATGAGTGAAAATGTCGAGCTGAAGGTGGAACTGAAAAAGAAAGAAGCATCAGAAGCAGCTGATGCCACAAAGCTCAAGGAAGAAGCTGCCTCACTGAATGACACAATAGTAAAACAAGATCAGCTGTTGAAGGACTTCTACTATGAGAAGAAACAGCTGTTGGAAGATCTGGAAAAGACCACAACTGAATCAGAAAGAAAGATAGCCGAGATCTTAGTGTTAAGAAAATCTGAAGATGCGCTAAGTATGAAGATGGTGACACTAATCAAAGCTACCACAACAATGGACGAAATTATAAGTGTTAAGCGTCCAGCAGCACTCAAGACAGGATTGGGTTATACTGGAAATAAAGAAGTTACAAACATCGCTTCCACAAGTGGAACAAAGGTAATGTTTGTAAAAGCAAAGGAAAACCCAATTTCAGCTGCTCAGCAACAACCATTGAGGACACAGCAGGCATAAAAAAGGCCAGCTGTGAGATAACCTCAAGCACAGATCAGACAGCAACGTGCTCAAACTCAACAAAGACAAGAAATGGGATGCTTCGAATACCAAAGAACATCAACAGCACGTCGAGAGATATCAACCGAGATATCAAAGGAGATACCCAGCTGGATATCACTTATATGATCACCAGCTGGAGTACAAGTTCCAGCCGAGATATCACAAGAGATAGCAGAGACAAAGGAACGTCTCAGCTGGATACTCAGCTGGATACCGAAAAAGACCCGGACATCAACAAAGAAATCAAACCGGGAAAATACAGAGATCAAGACCCCACCAGCAACAACCGAAGAACACAAAGAATATGTACATCGACGCAGCTGGAAGGATCATCAGATCAAATGACCCAATTCGAGTCATCAAGCAGATCTGGGTCGTGAAATGATCTCTATCTAACCTACAAGGACCCAATTCAAACTGGGCTACCTAAATTTTGATTTTTGTCATAGGTTGCAAGGAAACGACGTATCATAAAAGAGTCGATGAGAATGCTATGGTACTTGGACAGCGGATGTTCCAAGCACATGACCCACTTAAAGCTTCTACTCCAGGAGTACATCGAGCATCTAGGCCCACAAGTAACATTTGGTGACAACTCCAAAGGTCTAACCAAAGATTATGGTACATTTGAAACTAAAAATATTATTATCTCTAATGTTTCATATGTACAAGGACTGCAACATAACTTGCTTTTCATTAGCCAATTCTGCGACAACGGTTTTTCTGTCAAGTTTGATGCACAGGGATGCACAGGGATGTACAGGGAAACCAAGCAGATACTGCTAAGAGGGAAAAGAGAATGAAATATGTACTTCGCTGACTGGAACAACAGCCCTCCTGAGACTTGTCTTGTATCCAAAAGCAGCAATGAAGTCAGCTGGCTATGGCACCGATGGCTGAATCATCTCAACTACAAGATAATCAACAAACTAGCTAGGAACCAGCTCGCTAATGGAATTCCAGATCAAGTATATGACAAAAGTCATATGTGCAGCGCATGCCAACAAGGAAAACAAACAAGAATTTCATTCTCACTCAACCAGTACAGTCAACTGATCGCGTTCTTCAACTCCTACACATGGATCTCTTTGGTCCAGTTACTCCAGCAAGCTTCAACGACAAAAAATATACTCTGGTCGTAGTGGATGACTTCTCAAGATTCACATGGGTGTCATTCCTGTACCAGAAGAGTGAAACAAGGACTAAGCTGCCAATCCTGTTGGAAAGACTCTCAACTCAGAAGGAGTGCAAGATAATGTCAATCAGATCAGATCGGGAAACGGAGTTTCTAAATGAAACTATATATGAATATTGCGAGAAGAACGGAGTTCAACATCAAACCTCAGCAGCGCGCACACCCCAGCAGAATGGTATAGCAGAGAGGAGAAACATAACACTCAAAGAAGTGGCTACATCGATACTTGTCAGCTCTGCCATTCCAAAGAAGTTCTGGGCCGAGGCAATCAACACAGCATGCTTCACTCAGAATCGCTCTCTACTCACATCAAGGCAAGGAAAGACGCCGTATAAGCTATGGAATAACAGAATACCATACATTGGATATTTCAAGGTCTTCGGATCCAAATGTCATGTCCTAAACAATGGAAAACCCAGCTCAAGATGTTCGACGCGAAGACTGACCGAGGAGTATTCCTTGGTTACTCAGCTGTGAGTAAAGCTTACAGAGTCTTCAACAGAAGAACTCAAACGGTCGAAGTAACTCCCCATGTTACATTTGACGAATCATCTTTCGAATACAGAGATTCTATCAAACGAAGAAATGAAGGAGAATCTTCAAGGCAAACTCAAACAAGAGCTCAAGAGAATCAAATCAGGAATCTAGTCGAACCATTAATATGGGATGATGAGCTAGAGGAGGAACCTCAAATCATTCAAGAAATTCCACCAGCTGGAAATCAAGAAGAACCTCCAACGCCAAATCAAGGAGGAATGCCATCAGCTGGAAATCCAAACACAGCTGAATTCCCAGCTTTATCTCCAGCAGAGCTCCTACAAAAGTCACCTCAAAACTCAATCCAAGTAGAGTCTCATTCTCAAGACTTAACTCCATAACAACTCCAAGCCAGACGAAATCTAGCCACTTCTAGCATCAATCAGCTGGAAGAAGAAATTCGTAAAATTACTTCTTGATTTATCTCAAAACTGAGATCTGGTCTAAGGTCGCTTCTTCTTCTTAAATAACGTGCTTGGGATCGAACACGCATTGGCGCAATTAGAATACAGTAAACATGTTGTGCGAATTTCTAAAGATTAGCGGTAAAGCGAGCTTGTACTTTACTTGACCCATCATTTCCAGGATTTCATACGGTCCTATTTAACGAAATTAAAGATTTCTTTTCATGACAAAACTAAGAATTCTTCTTGAAGATAAACTTTCGGAAAAACTTTATTTCTGACTTCGAACTCTAATTCTGATATCTAAGTATGAACATAAAATTTTTGGCCATCTTACTCTTCTTTAACATGTTGCTTGATTTGTCTAATTATCTTGATCAATTCTTCACAGCATCGGGACCTAATACTGTACTTTCACCTACTTCGACTAAACAAAAGCATGGATCGACACTTCTTCCTCAAAAAGCTTCATAAGGGTGTTATGACGATCGGCATTTAATAACTGTTGTTATACGTGAAATCGATGAGAAGAAAAATTTGCTCTCACTGGTCACCTCAATTCAACACAAAAGTTCTGAACATATCTTCCAAATTTGAATTATTTTCTTGAATCGATCATCTGTCTGAGGATGAAAGATGATGCTAACATTCAACTTTTTTTTATTCCCACTTAACTTTGCAGGCTTCTCCAAAACGGGAGGTAAACTTGAAATCTCGATCTAACGATCGACTTAGACATATCGTGCACACGCACAATTTTTTGAACATACAACTGAGTTAGCTTGTTTGATCCAAGCATTACTGAGATTGGTATGAAGTGAGCAAATTTTGACAGTCTGATCACAATCATCCAAATAGTTGTATCCTCTCTCTTTTGAACTTAGGTAACCTAGTTACAAGTCTATGGTAATATCATCCCACTTCTAAATTGGGATATCTAATGGCTTAAACTTTCCCACACGGGTTTGCTCCTTCTGCTTAAGGCGTTAGCTACTACGGTTGTTTTTCCTGGATGATAGGAAATTTTACAACTGTAGTTTTCTATTAGCTCGAGTCATCTTCTTTGCCTCACTTAACTCTTTTTTCTTGAAAAAGTATTTGAGGCTTTTGAGATTTGTAAAGATCTTACACTTGGCTCCAAACAGATAATATTTCAAGATCTTCGGAGCGTATACAACTACAGCTCATTAAAATCATAAGTTGGATAATTTATCTTTGATGTCTGGGTTGTCGTGACACATAAGAAATTATTTTTTTCTTCTTGCATCAGGACACTAACTAGTCCATTCTTTGATGCATCCGTAAATACGATGTAATCCTTTCTTGTTTATGGTACTGCTAAAACTAGAGCAGTGAATAGTTTTTCTCTTAAACTCTTGAAAACTTTCTTTGCATTCAAGAGACCATTTGAACTTTGATTCTTTCTTCAGAAGAAACATGTCCGAGGGAATTTACGTCTCTTAGCTAAAATTCGCATTTGCTAAATTTGGTATACAACTTTTCAAACATTAGCTTTTCTAAGATAGTTCGGAGACATTCTTTATACTCTGCTTCACTCTTTAAATACATGAGAATATCATCAAAGAAGACCATGATAATTCTATTCCAATATTCATGGAAAGCTCGATTTATGAGATTCACAAATACTGTTGGGGCATTTAACAATCCAAATGGCATTACTACAGACTCGTAGTGGCCGTACCTCGTTTGAAATACGGTTTTTGGAATATCTTCTTGACAAATCTTCAGCTGATAACAGCTAAATCTCAAATTATTCTTTGAGAAAACGTTAACTCCTCAGAGCTTATTTGTTAGATCGTCTATCCTTAATAAAGGATATTTTATTTTCAACTTGCTAAATTCTCGGTAGCTCATACTCATTCTTAGACTTCCGTCTTTCTTCTTGACGAACAAGATTGGCGCTTCTCACGGGAAATACTAGATTAATAAAACCAAGGTCGAGCAATTCTTTTAACTGAATCTTCAATTCTTACAATTCCTTCGAAACATTATATATATAATTTTGATTTTGGAGTTGAACCAGATTTAAGGTCGATGGTAAACTCCATTTGCCTTGTCTGAAGTAGTCCTGTCCAAATTTCAGGAAAAACATCCTTGAACTCTCGGACTTTAGCAACATCATCGATATTCTTCTCTTGGTTCTCATCTTTGTTGAGGTAACTAGATATGCTGGCACATTTTTTCTTCTCAACAACCTTCTTGCTTAAATTGCCGAAATAATTAGCATTCCTCTACTACTTCTCTCTATTCCGAAGAATAGGCTTGGCTCCTTTCCAGGTGACTGGAAGGAAATCTGTCTTTGCTGGCACCGAATGGTGGCAAGGTTCTCAGTTAACTAGTATATTCTCATAATGATGTCTACATCCATAATCGAAATAGGTTTAGGGTTTTAGCTGACATCATAAGGGAAACTAATCTCAAGTTCCCAAATAGGGTAAACATGCGTCACTGAGGTAGATTTACCTATCGAGGTCAATACTCTTAAGCTCTGACTAGCTCACCTTAATTTTAAGTCAAGAGTATCTACGCATGCACTCAATATTAAAGAATGCGATGCATCAGTACCAAATAAAATTAATATTTGGTACACCTCTGAGCTGGCATATATCTGCCATATTACCTTGGTCTCTAACACTTGCTTTCTGATCAAGAGCGAAATTTCTTTTATGCTATTGATGCAACTCTTGCTGCGATGGTTGCTACTACTTTAGCTGCTGCTGCTGAGGACGGGACGCTTGGCTCTGGTGCTGCTGCGGCTGTGGAACTTCTTCTATGGCCTTTAGACGCAGGGCTGCTACTACTATGGTCATCTTCCATCTTCTTCTTGCTGCTTACTTGTGCATTGGTACGGACGAAATCCTTGCGGTCTTGTGCGGTCTTAGAGACGATCAATCTTACCCTACGAAAAAGCGATCTAAACTATTCTAGAGTTAATCGAATGCTGCTGACTTTGTCTTTGTCATTGCTTCTTGCTAGATTGACTTTCAGCATTCCACTTTCTTTTTCTCTTAGGATTTTGACCTTCTTTTTCTCTTCGGATTCTGACCTTCTTTTTCTCTTCGGATTATGACCTTCGCACGAAGATTTCTGATTGGCAGTTGCTTGGAGCTTGAACTTGAAATGGGGAGGGTGCTATGATTTTGGACTAGCTTTTCTGGCTATAAGGCCAACTCCATAACCAGAGTGCAGCTTAACGCTTAAGTGTAAGTCAAAACACTTTGACTTACTAGAACTACTCTTTATATGCTGAATGAGTCCGAGGAAAAAGCTCAGACATCTTCTTGCCTGCCCGAATCAACTTGACAATGACGGAACGAGCTAGGTCAAATATTTTTTTTTAACAAACTCTATCATCGTCTTCTTTCCTTGCTTTAAAATTTACAAACTAGCTTTACTTCTGCTTACGAAAGCTTTTCGAAATATCTTTCAAAAATGACCTCCTTAAACATCCAAGAGAGATTTTCGAGCTGCTCGGAATAAATCTTCTGGCAAGCTTCCCACCAGTAGGTTGCTAATTCTTCCAACTGATACGACATGCATGTGAGACGGTCATGGTCATCACATCAAAAAATATCTAAAGATTCGATCTAACACACAATCTACTTTTCTTCTTGATGGTCCCTGAGCTAGGTATTTGGTATAGAGGGGGGTGAATACACCAAATAGATTTCTAAAAACTTTTTCAAGTTAAATCACAGAGAAGGTGAGCTCAGTTATTGATCCAGCTGGGGAGGGTCAGCTGGGTAAATAACTCAGCTGGCGGTGCGGAAAGTGGTGGTTTGAAAACTTAGCTCGGTTACTTAGAAAAACTCAGTTTGAAAAGATTAACTTTATGTTTTCAGCTTAGTAAAGTTGTGCAACTTTCAGAAAGACACAGCTGTCTTTGGAGAGCAGCTGCGTATGCAGTTCTGATCAAATATGCAATGTTATGAAAGAGTTAGTACAAAACTGAATATAAAGAGAAAGTAAAGTGCACGCGAGTTTTTACGTGGTTCGGAGTAACACCTCCTACGTCCACGACCAGGTTCACTGGTAATCCACTACCACTTGGTTTCCAAGTACCAAGCAACTTCACAACTCTAACCCGAGGTGTGTTCCAACAGTTTGCGGGCACTGTCAAGCCTAACCTTTCAGTTTACGGGTACTGAAAAAACCTTACACACTTGAATTTCCCGCTTCAAGCAAGCGTAACCTTGACCTAACCTTTCTGGGTAAGAGGGGATTGGTTTGGGGTTCCAACTGTGAACGAGTTCTTACAATTAATAACTTTAGAGTATGATGAACTCGTTCGAAATCTAGGCTTAAGATATACAAAGATTTTGGCCTAAGGAACAGACGAAAAACTAAGCAGTTTCTGAACTAGAAACAGTTTAAGATAATGTGTTCTTTGAACTATATAGAACTGCTTGAGAGCTTTTGAAAGATTGATGATTTCAGAGAATGAAAGCTTGTAGAGAGTTTTTCGTATCTGATCCTGAGGTTGAAGATGGGTTTATATAGGTAGAGATTCAAGACTAGCCGTTGGAGGAGCCGTTTGAATCTTACCTACTCTTCTTAAATTCAAGATCTGCAGTTGGGCGAATCTGCACCTGTCTTCATTTATGTCACATCCTAGGTCCTGAAGTCTAGGATGCTGATTTGGCAATCCCTCATTGGTCGAGGCATGTTGACTTCCTCTGACGCCGGGATCTTCTGCCTTTGGAGCTGGCTTTTGAATTCAGAGTTGGACTGACTTGAAGTGATGTCTTCAGTTAGTTCCCTTTGTTCTGTACAGCTGGACCGACTGTGTTTTGAACTCAGCTCGAATTCTCTTCAGCTTGATCATGTTCTGCTGGAGGACTCAGTTGAAGGTTGACGCCTGCTGTCTTTCGCTAGCTGACTCCTGCTGTAGACACAGATGGGTCGACTGCTGTCTTCCGCTTCCTTAACCTGTAAACCTAGAAAATCTAAAGCTCAAACAGGCGAGCTGGAAAACACTATTTAGGTTGACGCGATCATCTACTCGGTTGGAGAATCAGTTGGGTTTTGGTATCAAATCGAAACCTTTTAATTTTCCCAACAATTTCCCCCTTTTTGATGATGCCAAAACCTAACTGAGACAACTTATGACGCAGAAAAACTTGTGTTTTATTAATGTAAGAATATACATTATAACACAGGAAAAAGATAGAAAGAAAAAAATCTTCAAATCTTCAGTCTTCAATCCCAGTTGGCTGGGTCTTCTCTTCTGTATCCGTTGCTTCTTTCTTTTGACTCGTCTCTTCTTCAGCTGATTCTGATTCAGCTAGTTCCTCTAGCTCAACAGTTTGCCTCTTCTTTGACTTGTCTCTTCTCCCTTACTTCCCCCTTTTTGGCATGATCAAACAGGGTGGGAGAGATACACCATCGGCTGTTGCGATGTTTTGGTTTGGCGAAACTGTGGTCTTCAGCTCTGAGCAGCGAGGTTTGGAGTCTAGGTGGCTCAGTTGTTGTATTAGCTGGCTCTTCTTTAGTAGCATTAGCCTCAGCTGTGATTGCAGACACAGCGTCCTTGGCCTGATTCAGCTGGGGTGGTCCAGCTGAGTGCTTGGAGGGATGAGTTGGCACGAGAGATAGCATCTTCTGAGTCGGGCACAACTTCATTCCTTGCAAATTTTGCTTCTTCAGACTTCTTAGATTGAATGAGAAAGTCTGATTCAGTACTTGAGGGACTTAGGTTCAGCTCATATCATCATCATCCAGCTGCAGGTGGTCATTGGCTGGGTGATGTTTCTCATTTGAGCTTGGTGCAGGGGCTTGAGCATCTTTCATTGGAAGATCTCGAAGCTGGTGTCCCTGTGGAGCTGAAGAAGATTGAGGAGAGGCCAGGTTGAAGTATTCCATGTCATGGGGTTTAAGCTTAGTTGACCAGCTGGAATACTCCGTTGCGGTGTTGATGACGATGATGTTCACGCAGGCGCATGAACTTCTCCTCCACCGTAAGAAACAACTGCTTGTGGGCCTTCTGCTCCTCGGAGAGTAATTACGAATTCTCTCATAATGTCAGCTGGCTTCTCGGCTGATTGACTGAGCACCTTTGACTTGAGTCTTCTGTTTGAAGACGGTGCTTCAGCATGTTTTGTTTCCTCAAGTTGTCTCCGATTCCCAGCTGGGACGGAGATAGATGCATGCTGCTTTGTCTCCTGCATCTTTTTCTGTGCCTCTTGTGGTGGAGCAAGAGCTTTGACATGACTGCTCTTGAAGACTCCGGCTTTATCAATATCTGGTCCAGGTCTGTTAACGTTGATTTTTACATCCCAGGGAGTTGTATGTCCCGTTCTCTCTTTTATGTTGAGAGAAACAGTGGGGCTGAGGAGGTCTTTTTCCTTTGACATTCCCAGGAAGTTTTCTGCACCTTCCTGGTGAATGACGTTCTTGAGCTTTGCAGTCTTTCACTATGTTGGACTGGATCTGTCGATGGGCTTCACCTTCTTCTGGACTTCCGTCTTCTTTGATGTTCCTGAGAGTTAAGCAACTCTTATCTTGAAGCTTTGACAGATTCTTCAAGTTTGATCGGCTTCGGGAGATATCTTTCTGGATTCCATGTGCTTCTTCTGCAACTTTTGTTAGTAGAAACAAATAATACCAATTGATGGAAATAAGAGAGAATACCGAAAAACTTTTTAGGGTTGATGCAATGCTTTACGTATATCTTCTAGCATATTTAAAGAGCTTTCTTGATGAATGGACGATCAAGATTTATCTATTGATAAGAAGATCTACGACTAGGAGTGATTCTCGCGTCATGTCAATTTCTTGATTAGAAGATACGAGTTAAAGCGCGTGAGAGGAAGGTTGAGGCGTTTTGACTTTTGCCTCGAAACTCCCATGATTCAATTCTTTGCAGATTTTTTATTAAATTTGATTAGATATGACAAGATATGAGTTGACTGAAAACAGATTGAGTAGGTGTAGTTAATGTTGTTGCAAACCTCTCAGCTGATCATTGTAGTCAGCTGATACCTCGGTTGAGTGGGTGTGCTGGGTCATCGTGATTCCAGCTGGTTCCCCCTCAGCTGAATAATCCTTCAATTTCAGCATCTGGTTTAGCTGGATTCTTTCTCAGCTGATATCAGTGACGTTGATTCTGAATTACAGCTGTCTGCTTGCATTCAGCTGGGTCTTCTTCCATTCAGCTGGGTTTGCTTCTATTCAGCTGGGTGAATCATCGTCTGGGTTGAGTAGTCCAAGTAATCCGCACAACATTTTGAATCTTGCTTCTATCAGCGGTTTTGTGAGAATATCAGCCCGCTGTATGTCTGTGTGAATTTTCTCAACAATCACATCCCTCTTTTCTACGTGATCTCTGATGTAATGATGTCATACGTCTACATGCTTGCAATATTTGTGAAGTATTGGATTCTCTGAAATGGCAATCGCACTTGAGCTATCACAGAAAATTAGAACCTGTCCAGTTTTCACTTCATAGTCATCCAACTGATGTTTCAGCCAGAGAATTTGTGAGCAGCAGCTTCCAGCGGCCATATATTCTGCTTCTGTCGTGGAAGTTGCGACGCACGTTTGCTTCTTTGAAAACCATGAAATCAACTTACTTCCTAAGAACTGACAAGTTCCTGAAGTTGATTTTCTGTCCAACCGATCTCCAGCGAAGTCTGAGTCTGAGTATCCAGTCAGCTGTAGATTGTCTTCAGCTGGGTACCACAGCCCAACATTCTGAGTTCCTTTGAGATATTTGAGAATGTTCTTGGCTGCTTGCATGTGTGCTTCCTTTGGATCAACTTGAAATCTGGCACACACTCCGACTGCGAAAGAGATGTCTGGACGACTTGCTGTTAGATACAGCAGGGATCCTATTATCCCTCTGTATTTGCTGGAATCAACTGACTTCCCTTCAGTTCCTGGTTCAATCTTCCAGTTGGTGTTCATTGGAATCTTTACAGTTCTGCTGGATTGAACTCCATACTTGGCGATCAAGTCTTTCACGTATTTGGATTGATTTATGAAAATCCCTTCTGATGATTGCTTGACTTGAAGTCCTAGGAAGAAACTCATTTCTCCCATCATGGACATTTGGAACTTCTCTGACATCATCTCTCCAAATCTTTGGCATAAGAAGCTTGATCTTGATCCAAAGATGATGTCGTCTACATAGATTTGAACAACCAGAATATCTTCTCCTGACTTGATGGTGAAGAGAGTTCTGTCTACTGAGCCCTTCTTGAATCCTTTGGATACAAGAAAATTTGACAGAGTGTCATACCAAGCTCGAGGTGCTTGCTTCAATCCATAAAGAGCCTTCTTTAGCTTGTAGACTTTATTTCCTTCTACTTCAAATCCTGGAGGTTGTTCAACGTAGACATCTTCTTTGATTTCTCCATTTAAGAATGCACACTTCACATCCATTTGATAGACCTTGAATTTGTGATGTGCTGTGTAGGCGAGAAAGAGTCTGATTGCTTCCAATCGTGCTACTGGAGCAAATGATTCTTCGAAGTCAATTCCTTCCTACTGAGTGTAGCCCTTGGCAACCAGTCGAGCTTTGTTTCTGATGACGACTCTCAGGGTATCCAATTTGTTCTTGAATATCCATTTTAGTCCTATGACTTTGACTTCTTGAGGTCTGTCGATCAATTCCCAGACACAATTTCTGAGGAATTCGTTCAGCTCTTTTTGCATGGCGTTAGTCCAAGGCACTCTCTTCAAAGCTTCGAGAATTGATTGAGGCTCTGGCTCTTGAGCTACGTAACACGCCATTAGAGCTTTGTCTTCATCATAGACCGTCAGTTCTAGCTCTACTGAGAGTTGAGCTGTGTCAGCTGCTTCTTGATGATCCGATGAAGCTTGAGCAGCTGAGCTTCTGGTTTTGACTTGGTCAGATGGTTCTCCAATGATTGCTGATGATGGATGATCTTCAATCCATCTTCTCCTCTTACGAATTTCTTCTTCCAATTGATTGATGCTTGACGTGGCTAAATTTCGTCTGACTTGGAGTTGCTCAGGAGTTAAGTCTTGAGAGATTGGTTCTCTTTGATTTAGATTTTGAGGAGACTTCTGTAGAGGCTCAGCTGGAGATGGAGCTGGGGATTCAGCTGATGATGTTCCCCCTTGATTTGGCGTTGAAGGTTCTTCTCGATTTCCAGCTGGTGGAGCTTCCTGGTTGATTTGAAGTTCCTCCTCTGGCTCATCGTCCCAAATTAATGGTTCGGCCAGATTCCTGATTCTATTTTCTTGAGCTCTTGTCTGAATCAGTCTTGAAGATTCTCCTTCGTTTCTTCGTTTGATAGAATCTCTATATTCGAAGGAGGATTCGTCAAAGGTAACATGTGGAGTTACTTCGACTATTTGAGTTCTTCTGTTGAAGACTCTGTATGCTTTACTCACAGCGGAGTAACCAAGGAATACTCCTCGGTCTGTCTTCTCGTCGAACGTCTTGAGCTATGTCTTCCCATTGTTAAGGATGTGACATTTGGATCCGAATACCTTGAAATATCCTATGTATGGTATTCTGTTGTTCCATAGCTCATACGGTGTCCTTCCTTGCCTTGATGTGAGTAGGGAGCGATTCTGAGTGAAGCAAGCTGTGTTGATTGCTTCAGCCCAGAACTTCTTTGGAATGTCAGAGCTAGCTAGCATTGAGGTAGCTGCTTCCTTGAGAGTTCTGTTTCTTCTTTATGCTACACCATTCTGCTGAGGTGTGCGTGCTGCAGATGTTTGGTCATGTTGAACTCCGTTCTTCTCGCAGTAATCATAAATAGTTTCATTCAGAAACTCCGTTCCATGATCTGATCTTATTGACATTATCTTGCACTCCTTTTGTGTTGATAATCTTTCCAGCAGGATAGACAGCTTAGTCCTGGTTTCGCTCTTCTGGTACAAGAATGATACCCATGTGAATCTTGAGAAATCATCCACTACGACCAGAGTATATTTTCTGCCATTGAAGCTTGCTGGAGTAACTGGACCAAAAAGATCCATGTGAAGGAGTTGAAGTACTCGATCAGTTGACTGAACTGGCTTGAGAGAGAATGAAATTCTTGTCTGCTTTCCTTGTTGACGGGCGCTGCACATATGACTTTTGTCATATACTTGATCTGGAATTCCATTAGCGAGCTGGTTCCTAGCCAGTTTGTTGATTGTCTTGAAGTTGAGATGATTCAGCCGTACGTACCCACGACGGTGACTTCATTGCTGCTTTTCGATACAAGACAAGTCTCCAGAGGGCTGCTGTTCCAGTCAGCAAAATACATATTTCCTTCAATTTTCCCTCTTAGGAGTATCTGCTTGGTTTCCCTATTTTTCACTGTGCATCCCTGTGCATCAAACTTGACAGAAAAACCGTTGTCGCATAATTGGCTAATGGAAAGCAAGTTGTGTTGCAATCCTTGTACATAAGAAACATTTGGGATTATAACATTTTTAGTTTTAAATGTACCATAACCTTTGGTTAGGCCTTTGGAGTTATCACCAAATGTTACTTGTGGACCTATACGCTCGATATACTCCTGGAGTAGATGCTTTAGGTGCGTCATGTGCTTGGAACATCCAATGTCCAAGTACCATAGTGTTCTCATCGACTCCTCAGAGATGCGTCGATTCCTTGCAACCTATAAAAAAATTAAAATTCAGGTACCCAGTTTTAATTGGGTCCTTGTGGGTTAGACAGAGATCCTTTGACGACCCAGATCTGCTTGATGACTCGAATTGGGTCATTTGATCTGATAATTCTCCCAGCTGAGTCGATATACACATTCTTTGTGTTCTTCGGTTGTTGCTGGCGGGGTCTTGATCTCAGTGTCTTCCCGTTTTGATGTCTTGATTTCTTTTGGTTTCCAGCTGTGTGCCTAGCTGAGACGTTCCTTTGTCTCTGTTGTCTCATGTGATGTTGTGGCTGGAAATGATTATCCAGCTGGTACTCATATGAGTGATATCCAGCTGGATATCTCTGATATCTCGGTTGATATCGTTCAACGTGTTGTTGCTGTTGCTGGTATCTGTAAAATCCAGCCTGTTGTCTTCGTTGAGGTTGAGCACGTTGTTGTCTGAGTTGGGCTTGAGGTTGTCGCACAGCTGACCTTCTTGATGCCTGATGTGTCTTCGACGGAGCTTGAGGATGTTTCACAGCTGGTCTTCCTGACGCCTGCTGTGTCCTCAACTGTTGATGCTGAGTTGCTGGGATTGGAGGTTCGTTTGCCCGTACAAACATTACCTTTGTTCCACTTGTGGAGGCAATGTTTGAGGTATCCTTTGATTCGTTGTATCCCAGTCCCGCTTTGAGTGCTGCTGGACGTTGAGCACTAATGATCTCGTCCATTGTTGACATGGCTTTGATGAGAGCTACTATCTTCTTAGATAGTACCTCTTCGGTGCTTTTCAGCTCAATGATCTCAGCTGACTTCTTTTCAGATTCAGCTGTGACCTTTTCCACATCTTCCATCAGCTGTTTCTTCTCATAGTAGAATTCCTTCATCAGCTGATCTTGTTTCACTATTTTGTCTTTTAGTGAAACAACTTCCTGTTGGAGCTGTGTTGTATCAGCTGCGTCTGATACCTTTGTCTTTTCCAGTTCTGCCTTCAAGGATCTCTTGAAGCTCCTTGGAATTGTTCATTACTTTCTCTACTAGACTCCAATCAGGTAGTCCAGATTCTGAGACCTGTGTAGAGTGTTCGTGTGATGGTGAGATGTTAGATAGATTTTGAGTTCGAGACATTACCTCATCTTCATCGATGCCGTCTGTTTGTCCCATGAAGCATGTATCCCAATCAGGTTCATCATGGGCCATCAGGGCTTCTTCTTCCGAGTCTGAAAATGGCATGTCATCCATTTTGTTGCACTCTGATTCTTCATCGGCGATATAAGCTCTCCTTCTGTCAGCTGCCTTAGCTTTCAGTTGGTCTTTGTCTTTCTTGGACAGCTTTGGACAATCTAGCCGGTAGTGTCCTGGTTCCTTGCAGTTGAAGCAACCTTCTTCTGTTCGTTTGTCAGCTGACTTCTCATCAGCTGCTGCGTACTTGTCTCTGTAAGTTCTTGTGAACTTCTTGTATTTGCCCTTGCTGGTGTTGAGTCTGTTGTAGTTTTTGACCAGCATGGCTATTTCTTCAAGTAGCTCTTCCTTGCTCATGTCCTTCTTATCCTTCTTCGATGACTCAGCTGACTGCATGTATGCGGATTTGTCAGAGTTGGCTCTGAACGCAATCTCCTTTGTTGCAGGTGTCAGCTCTCCATCATTCTGATTGCTTGAAGATTCTTTCATTGTAATCTTCAAGTTGTACTCGTTGGCTTTGAGCAGGGAGTATAATCTTTCAGTTGAAAGATCACCTAAGTCACTTCGACTTTGGTGTACCACCTTATAGGTGTTCCATTCAGCTGTGAGCGCTGAAAGAACTTTTTGATTCTTTTCTCGCTAGGTGTATTTCCCAGTTCTGATGGTTTCTATTTCCACCACAATATTTGAGAATCTGAGTTCCATCCCTTCGATGGACTCGTTGACCAGCTGCTTGAAGTTATCAAACTTCTGGCATGCAATCGTGAATTTATTCTCCTTTATCTCCTCCGACCCTTCGCATAGCTTTGCTAGGGTTTCCCACATCTCCTCTGAGGTGTGCTCACTCTTGGGCTTGGGAATGAGCTGATATCTTGGTTGTTCGCCATCTTGAGTTGGGACAACCTTGTTCCCTGATTTGTAAATGATGATAGGTCCGTCTGTGATGACGTCCCACATCATATCGTGATACGCACAGAGAAAGCTCTTCAGTCTGAACTTCCATATTGCATAATCGTCTACCGAGAAGGTGAGAAGATTCCTGTTAAGATAAGAATCCATAGAAAAATGCAGTATGTAATAATATGAGTTTTTCACAAAGAGGATCTGTTCAGATGACCACTGACAGATTGTCAAGAGAGATCTCTTGATACAGAAACGGTGGTCTGTTGAACCACTGCTGTGATACCAATTGATGGTCCCTGAGCTAGGTATTTGGTGTAGAGGGGGGGTGAATACACCAAATAGATTTCTAAAAACTTTTTCAAGTTAAATCACAGAGAAGATGAGCTCAGTTATTGATCCAGCTGGGTAAATAACTCAGCTGGCGGTGCGGAAAGTGGTGGTTTGAAAACTTAGCTCGGTTACTTAGAAAAACTCAGTTTGAAAAGATTAACTTTATGTTTTCAGCTTAGTCAAGTTGTGCAACTTTCAGAGAGACACAACTATCTTTGAAGAGCAGCTGCGTATGCAGTTTTGATCAAATATGCAATGTTATGAAAGAGTTAGTACAAAACTGAATACAAAGAGAAAGTAAAGTGCACGCGAGTTTTTACGTGGTTCGGAGTAACACCTCCTACGTCCACGACCAGGTTCACTGGTAATCCACTACCACTTGGTTTCCAAGTACCAAGCAACTTCACAACTCTAACCCGAGCTGTGTTCCAACAGTTTACGGGCGCTGTCAAGCCTAACCTTTCAGTTTACGGGTACTGAAAAAACCTTACACACTTGAATTTCCCGCTTCAAGCAAGCGTAACCTTGACCTAACCTTTCTGGGTAAGAGGGGTTTAGTTTGGGGTTCCAACTGTGAACGAGTTCTTACAATTAAGAACTTTAGAGTATGATGAACTCGTTCGAAATCTAGGCTTAAGATATACAAAGATTTTGGCCTAGGGAACAGACGAAAAACTAAGTAGTTTCTGAACTAGAAACACTTTAAGATAAATTGTTCTTTGAACTATGTAGAACTGCTTGAGAGCTTTTGAAAGATTGATGATTTCAGAGAATGAAAGCTTGTAGAGAGTTTTTCGTATCTGATCCTGAGGTTGAAGACGGGTTTATATAGGTAGAGATTCAAGACTAGTCGTTGGAGGAGCCGTTTGAATCTTACCTACTTCTCTTAAATTCAAGATCTGCCATTGGGCGAATCTGCACCTGTCTTCATTTGTGTCACATCCTAGGTCCTGAAGTCTAGGATGCTGATTTGGCAATCCCTCATTGGTCGAGGCATGTTGACTTCCTCTGACGCCGGGATCTTCTGTCTTTGGAGCTGGCTTTTGAATTCAGAGCTGGACTGACTTGAAGTGATGTCTTCAGTTAGTTCCCTTTGTTCTGTACAGCTGGACCGGCTGTGTTTTGAACTCAGCTCGAATTCTCTTCTGCTTGATCATGTTCTGCTGGAGGACTCAGCTGAAGGTTGACGCCTGCTGTCTTTCACTAGCTGACTCCTGCTGTAGACACAGCTGGGTCGACTGTTGTCTTCCGCTAGCTGACTCTTGCTGTAGACACAGCTGGGTCGACTGCTGTCTTCCGCTTCCTTAACCTGTAAACCTAGAAAATCTAAAGCTCAAACAGGCGAGCTGGAAAACACTATTTAGGTTGACGCGATCATCTATTCGGTTGGAGAATCAGTTGGGTTTTGGTATCAAATCGAAACCTTATAATTTTCCCAACACTTCTTCTGATAGATTTCCTCTATCGTCAAAAGTTTGGGGAAATTCTGACGAAGATTAAGTTCTTCAATTCTCTTCCTAGATAGAGAAGATGGGGTAGGTTCTAGCTGCTCTTCTTCTTCTATTCTGATTCTTTTTTTTTGTTAGAAAGCATTCTAATTAACACGCGCAAGGGTTTAAACGAGATTTGCTTTATTTAAAATATCAATAATTTTACTTGAAAGTTTTTGGCACTTTCCTATTTCAAACTTCATCATAAAAGCATTTACTTCACATAGTAATAGTTCCAATCATGGAACTTAACATTCAAGCAAATCAAATCTCATCATAGCATAATCACTTTCATAACTTAACTTAATAATTAAGCAATAACATAACAACTTAACTTCATAAACTTTTTTTACTCATTCAAACAATTCGCAAAATACTTAACTTATAACTCTTGACAAGCAACTTACTTCTTTCATACTTAGCTTATATTCATAAAATCCTTATTCTACAAGCTCTAGCTTCATATTGACAGCTATCCTTCAACTTACTTGATGCTTATGAAAGCATAATAATTTCTTATCTTTCTTATGCATATAACATCAGGAACTCATCAACTGAACTAAATGGCCGCTTTAGTCATTCTTTCATGTATTGGAAAAAAAAATTTCCTCTTTGAGATCTTTTCTATCAACAGAAAAGTTATCCTTATCTCTACTGTGATGTTCTAGGATCACACAACATAATAGCGACGACACAGACTACTAATCTGTTACTGAAAAATCTAGGGTCAAATTAGGCATCAAAATTTTTATATCCTCATACTCACACATTTATACTACTTCTTTCTTTCTCGTTCTCGATATTGGCAATAAATAAAAAGGTCGACTCTCTACTGGTCGTTCTTGAAAAGCTTTTCTTCTTTAAATAAATGCATTCTCGAAATCTACACTAACGATCTCTGAATCATTTTTTCTGTTACTTCTTCTTCGACGATCACATTTCTGCCCAAGATAAGCTTGAATTCATCTTCAGTGTCTGCAACCGGTGTTGTCGAGAAACTAGCCTCGAAACTTGACTTCTGGAGAGGAACACATCGAACCTTGGCTAAGCAAGTTATCACTTCAGTAATTGGATCATCGTTGAGGTCGTCATATTATTATCCTCCTGATACGGTCAGAATGATCCTGCTTCAAGTTCCTTTGCTAGAACAGAACAATGGAAGTGAAAGAAAAACTTAAGATTCGGAGGGTTGAGAATACGAAGGACCCTTAAGTACAAAAAAATTTACCTCCGCATGAAGTGCTAAAAATAAATTAAATCCTTGCAATAAAATTTTCTGAGGCCAAGACTGGCGCATTTAATCGGAAAAGGAAATGACAGGATTAACAATCCAAGAAGTAGGTTGGGTAATGAAAGAATCCCAAACCTTAATTAAATCGGATAACTGAGGCTAAATAAGCATTAGCTCAGGCATTCCTAACAAAACAGAAAGGAATAACGTTATACTGAGACATTAACTTCATCGATTAATTCTTTTGAGATATTACTTCATCTCAAGCTTGTTCTAAAACATAACAAGAATGTGGCTCACGGAAGAAAAGAATAACGAACGACAAATGAAACAAATAAAATAAACAAAGAACGAACGAAACGAACTACGAATCGAAACGAACTAAGAAAACTCGGACTGTACTGTCCAAGTCTAGCGTTCGCTGGGCTCAACCATGGCTGACCTTTCATGGTCAGCGGTTGCTCCTGCCCAACCAGCGCTGAGTTGAGCTGCTGATGTACTACTTCTTTCGATCTTTCATACTTTAAGCTATGTTTTCACCCTTCATTAATTATTTCAAAATTTTCATTTCGGAGCGGAATTCTTCATCGCTAACGGATCTTTAAAAACTAACATATTATGCATCTTTTTACGAAATCTTACTAAACAAGCATAAAACTTAAAATGACAAAGCGTAAAATTTGTTCTATTATTAATCTATTAAATTAACTCCACTCTCGAACTCTCTCTCTTTCACTGCTCATCCTCTGATGGATCTTCTTCTTCTTCTTTTTCTTTTTCTTTACTGGATACTTATCACTCTCAGACTCGATACTCTCCTCAGCTCTCTCTCCACTCCATCTTACGTTAAACGGACAGCACTCACTTCGACCACACCCGAAAAAGGTCTAAAACTAGGTTGAACCCTAGATGACTGAACGACATACGACAAAGATAAAAATATCCTTCGGTTGCTCTGACCTCGGGGTCAACGAGCTCCTTGTCACTGACATGACGACGCGGTCCAAACGTACTCCTCTCGTAGAAACGAAAGAAACAAGGTGAGTTCCAAAGAAATAATCAAGCTCTGAAGAATTCAAAGCTTGAAGAGTATCCAAAGAAGGATTTAATGGAACTACGTCTATAGAGGGAGCTGAAACCAAGTTGTTCACCGAAGCAGAAGGCTCGGAAACAGAAGCAAAACATTTGCTAAGGATGGAGATGAAACATAGCCATTCAACAACGGCTAAGAAATAATTGTATTTTTATCAAAACTATAATCATTAGGATGAGGAGAAACAACGGTTTCAGGGTTCTCTTGAGGAATGAGAAAAGAAATTGGGTCGTCTTGAATATTGAATCCTGAAATCCTGCTCCATCCACTCGTCGGGAAGAAAAAGAAACTAACCTTACTATTCCGAGAACTCCTGAAATATTACTCTCATTGATATCCATCCAACACACGATGGAACGGCTAAAGTTATGCTAACATCTCTGCATAGCTCATACGCATTTACTGAAACTTTCTCATGGCCCCGTCACTTAAAAGCTAATTTCGCTTCTATACTGTGATACCAAGCTCATGATACTTTCCAAAACAAACAATCGCCTCGTTTGCAATTAATTCATCATCTCGCTTACAAAAGCTCATCACATAAAGGATCTCAAGCTCATAACGACGAGCAAAATTTGATTTAGAAAGTTCCAAGAAATCAACATAAATTGATTAAACTTGAAAGAAACAACTTGTAGGGAAAATCTGCACAGCTGCAGCAGATTCAAACTGCATTTCAAAACAGAAAACTTTGAAACAGGGGAAGTGCAGGGTACCATTAGAAAGCCATGGATGTCTAGTTTCCAACTCAATTTACGGATCTGAATTTCGTTAAATGAGCAGGAAGTTATGGCCTCCAGAGTAAATAGTGGCAAACTGCCGCCGCCCAGCTTTCCAGCGACCGCTGGTTTCCAGCCACCGCTGGATTCCGGCGACCGCTGGTTTCCAGCCACCGCTGGATTCCGGCGACCGCTGGAATTTCCAGCGACCGCTGGGGTAGTCTTCGGAATTTTTTTCCCAGCAAGCGTTGCTTTCCAGCCGGTGCTGGAAAGTCGAGCTGAACGTGCTTCTTCTTATTTTCATCAAGACCCCATTATAAAAAATCTTCAAATTTCCCTAGCATAATCTAACAAATTTCAAAAATATCATGCTGGCCGGGCTCCAAAATTTCAGGCCCGGTGAATTTTCGGGCCGGCCCAATTTTTCCAAAATGCCTGATGGGCTCGGGCCGGGCTGGACCAGCCCGAAATTTTGACAGCTCTAATATTTAATCATGAATTTCACATCTATAAACTATACAAACTCATTAAGAAACACTCCAACATCATCCCAACTTAATTTCAACAAAAAGCCCTATTATCTTAATCATCTAAATTCTGAATATTGAAATCAAAGAATGAGATAATTTTCAAACCTTGTAAATCTTCCTTCTTAATCACCAGTCGAGCCTACCCCTTTATTTTCCTCCTGACCGAGCTCTCAATTATTCTCTCTCTCTCTACCGCGCGCAGCGCTAACATATCCGTACACCAGAGGCATCAGGGAGGTGACATCTCTCTCAAAACCCAGCTACAAACTCTATTTTCCCTCTTCTGCTGTATCTCTCATTTTTTTTCTTTTCTTTTCTGATAAGTCTAGGGTTTGCGAAAGTAGCTAAAAGAGACAATAACACGATGACACAAGGATTTACGTGGTTCGATCGATGTGATCTACGTCCACGGGAGAGAATATAGAGAGCTTTTATTATGCTTGAGAGTACAATGAGTATTGAATGTCCTACACCTCTAATCTTGCATCTATTTATAAGCCTTGGATCCAGCCCTAATCCTTCTAGGGATCGAACTTCTTATACATATCTGATTCCTTAATACATGCATATCCGATTCCCGTTCGTGGTAGAATTCTATCTTCTTCCAAAGTAGGGTTTCGTTACTTGGTCTTCAAGGCAGACGTTCACTTTATTTGGGCCGAACTCTGTGGGCCGAGCTTTAATATATAGACCAATTAGCCTTAGGTCGGACCCAGGATGAGGCCGGTACTATCACATCCCCCCCCAAAAAAAGAGGAAAGAAGACGTGTAGACGCAGACTATGAGGTCTTATTTTCGAGGTGATTGATCGCGCAAATCACCTGTACGAGCTGAATTACCGAGCTTATGTGCCGAGCTGAAGTAGCAGGGGGAACAGGAGGAGCGATCTGAGTATCAGCGACCTTGTTGAGTTGGGTTGGTAGGTCAATTTACACGGCCCATACCCGATGTAGAAGGCGGGAAAAGTAATGGGCTATTTGAATTGTGTTGAGGGACGGTACATATTCCGAGAAAGAAGGGCCCACGTTCACACGTGTCAGATGCAACAGCGGGATTCAAATGTATATTCACAGAAGTTGAAACGTTTCGTCCCCTATCACAGTATTTCATGTCCGCCGTTGTTAGCAGAAAAAGCACCTGCACAGAAAAGTTTTCGTCTTCCCCCAAAATCCCCAATTTATTGTTCCTGTACCGCCGGTGTTCCCTCCGTTGTTCCTCTGCGCCCAGTTGCAAATCACCCGCCAGAGCATTTACCTTCTTTTTTAACAAGTAAGTATGACTTCTTATTCTCAGTCTAGTAGTAGTGGTAGCGAATCGCCGCCGGCAGTAGGCTTGAGTAGAAACGTGGATTTTAGGGTTTTTTCATTAGGGTCTGCTACTCCTTCTGTGGAAACGTTAACAGTGCCCCCGTGTGTGAAGGGGAAAGTGGCTGATTACCCCTCAATCTTAAACGAATCTAGGATTAGGTTTCTTGCCAAAACGTATAATTTCCCTAGCGATGCTAAATTAATAGAGCCTCGCCCAGAGGATAGGGCTTGCTCGCCCCCGATGGGATTTATTACAATTTATGAGGATAGCCTGCATGCTGGTCTGCGACTACCCCTCCCTGAGCCTTACTCCGAGCTCCAGAAAAAACTTGGCTTAGCGTTAGGACAGATAATGCCAAATTCGTTTAGGCAATTCACCGATTTGGGAGTGGCAGCGGTAGTTAAAGGGGCTGGCAATTCCGCCGAGCTCATTCACGAGCTCTTTGTCTTTAAAAAGGCGGGGGGCTGGTATTACGCTGCAGCTCGGACTGAGTTCAAGGGGCGAACTCAAAATAAAGTGGACAACTGGCACCAGAAATTCTTCTTTTGCCGCCACAATAGTTTCATCGACCTGATTTGGAGGCTAGAAAAGCCTTGCGAGTGGGTTATAGAAGAGGTCGATAAGGACTTGGAATCCGCTGTGAAAGCGATGAGGGATCACGGTCCCTTTGAGGCGAGCTATAATGAAGACTTCCTAGCTGAAGCGGGGTTGAGCCCGTATGAGCCTCAAAGTATGGTGGATCCGGCGACGGGTGAGGCCCCGCTAGTGCTATTAGGATTGTTGTTCTGTGTTTATTTATCGTCCTAACTCTTCTCTTGATTTGCATTTGCAGTGAAGTTCGGGAAGATCAAGGGAGCTGATGGCAAGGCCGCAGCTCGTGGGGGTAAGAGGCCGAGGTCGTCTGGCCGATCTGCTTCCTCGTCTGATCAGGTTCAGCGAGCTGAGGTGAGAGATTCTAGAGAGACAGACGTTCGCTTTCCTTCCCCCACACCACCTCAGAAACGAGCGCGAGTTGGGGACCAAGTCGAGGTGGACATCATCGACGTTATGGGAAGTGACGCTAGCCCAGTAGCTCCTTCGAACAAGCTGGCTCGTCTACCTTTCCCCGAGGTAAGGGCTTAGTGATTTCATGACATTAGTTTCCTTAAGTCTTGCCTGTGTATCTAACTGCATTCCTTCTTTCAGGGCCTCGATATGTTCGTAAGTTGGCTAAAGAACAGCGTCGGGGAGATGTCCTCGAAACACGAGGACGAGAAAAACCGATACTCCGAAAAGCTGATGTCGGCTATGGCCCGGGCAAAGAAAGCTGAGGCCGAGCTGATGAAGGCTGAAGAGGGCAGAAAAGCTGTCAAGTCCGAGTTGGTTGCGCAGCTCGCGAGGGCCGAGGCGGAGGCCGAGAAAGCTCGGAGGCTTGAGTCCGAGCTGATTGCGGCGAAGGACCGGGAGGTTAACCTTGCGGCCAGCCAAGGTGAGCTCCTCCGGGCCTTCACAAAGAGGTTCCTGTTGTCGGAGAGTTTCTCCGAGCTTGCCAATGACCTGGCCATGCTTATCAACGGGAACTTTGCCGTGGCTGCTTTGGAGCAGGCTGCCAAGGACTTCCCCGACCTGGACGTATCCAAGTACGGCTTCGAGCGGCTAGGGGATGAAGCCCTCCCGTCCCGGTACGCCAGGGTGGTCCGAGATCATCTCAGCCAGTTTCCCATCCTGGAAAATCTTGCCGGCTCGTCCACGTTTCTATCTGTCGAGCAGATTGCTGACTGCTCGGTAGACCGGGACCTCGACCTGGACACTGCTTTCGATTCCCTTCGCAACGAGGAAGAAGAAGGCGAGGGCCCGGAAGAGGAAGTGGAGGAGGAGCGGGAGGCCGGTGCTGGTGAAGATCCGGCAGCTGACAAGGACTTGGATGGTTCCCCCTCCGAGCAGCCACCTTCTTCGGACAAGGAGGTCGGCGATGTTTAGTTTAGTTGTTGTTTTTTCTTCTTTTTTTTTTCATTGTATATCTGTACTGGACATCTTCGAATCAATGAATTTGTTTTCTTCTTCTTGAGTGTAGAGCTTGGATTCTGTCGGTATTTCTACTTTGCGCATACAAATAGCTCTCCTTTCTCAAGACCTGGCTGACCAACGGTCCATTGCTCAGCAATGGAGGGAGAAATGCCACCGAGCTGAGGAGCTTTTCAGCAAAAAGTGTACTCTGCTGAAATCCCAAGAAGCCGAGCTGACGGGATGGCAGATGAAGTTCGAGGCTCTTTGTGAGGAGGTCGAAGTCAAGCGGCTCGCTTTTCAAGAGAGTACCGACTTGCTTCAGGCTAAGCTTCTTCAGGCTGAGGAGGAGTTGGAAGTTGCCCGAGGTCGAGCTGGCCGCGTTCCCAAAGATTACGAGAAGATTGCCGATGAGCATGCCGAGTATGAAGATATTATCCGTCGCGGCGGTGGTATCACCATATCCGAGGCGGAATTAAAGGCAAAAAAGGACTTGGAACAATATCTCGCGCTGAAGGAAGCACTCGGGTCCGAGTCTTTTGGGCTTCAAGGTTCTTTTGATATGCTGAAGGAGAGTGCGGGCAGGTATAAGTGTATTTTGGACCGCCGACCTAAGTTACGCGCGCTTCTGGCATGTGGTGCGGGTGCGGACCTTCCTTATTCTGTTCGGACAATGCCTGCTCGCGAGGTGAAAACGGCTTCGTGGGGACATCAGGTCGGTCCGAGCCAAGGTAGGCGAGCTGTTGGTCGCGGTTCGGCTACCCCGCGAGGTCGAAGTTCTCCTGCTGGAAGAAGTCGAGGTCGGGGACGAGGTCGAATCTCGATTGATGATCTCCTGGGGCCTTCCTCATTTGAGGAAGATTGGCTTAGCTTCAGCAAGAAACACCCTCCCTCATAGATTAGCTCGATTCTGCCTGTAATTTATGTACACACAAACTTTTCCAAATAGTTAGAAATAAAAGTGTATATATTGGGTTTTTGAACTTTCCTGTTCTTCGTGAAGATTACTTCCTTGTTTTATTTGCGTGTTGCACCTTTTAGTGAGTTGAACTCGGGCTTCTTTGTGTTGATGAGGGAACCATGGTTCAGACCTCGTATTTTATCCTCCCGGGGGAACCTGGTTCCGACCCCAGTTGAGGACTAATTATCCTTAGGAGGGAGTTTGACTCGGACCTCGTGGGATCTTCCTTTTTGGAGGGAGACGAGCTCGGACCTCGGAAAGGGTTTCCTTTGCGCATTATAGGATATAATTACCCCATGTCGGGTCGTTACTGACCACGCAAGGGAACCGTAGTTCGACCTTATGAGGGGATGTTTGATGTTATGGACACTTCGTATAAGCAAATCAAAATACTCAAAATGCAAGATAAAAAAGAAATTTTATTAAAAAGGACCAAAAACAAAGTAAAAAGAGTTTTGACGAGCTCGTTTAAAAACAAAACATTAAAGACAAAAAAAAAAGAAAACCTAAGACTCTATATGCAAGACTTTGCTGCTTATACGAAGAATCTCTTTAGATGGGCGATGTGCCACGTTCTGGGTATTAGCTCGCCCGAAAGATAGGCGATCTTGTAAGCTCCTTTGCCGAGGACTTCGTGTACTCTGTAGGGTCCTTCCCACGTAGCTTCGAGCTTGCCGAGCTTCTCTGAAAGGCTTATCTCATTGTTTCGAAGCATAAGATCACCGACCTGGAACTGTTGGGGTTTAACCCTTTGGTTGTAATACCGAGCCATCTGCTGTTTGTACCGAGCTTCTTTTATGCTGGCTTGTTCCCTTTTTTCCTCCAATAAGTCCAGGTCGGTTCGGCGCTGTTCTTCGTTAGCTTCGGCGGAGAAATTGATAGTACGGGGGCTGGGTGCTCCGATCTCGATAGGTATGACTGCTTCTGACCCGTATACTAAACGGTACGGGGTTTCTCCCGTTGGGGTTCGGGGTGTAGTCTGGTACGACCACAGGACATTTTGGAGATTGTAGATCCACTCCGTTTTCTCTTTCTCTAGGCGGGCCTTGAGTCCGTTCACTATTGTCCTGTTGGTGACCTCGGTCTGGCCATTAGTTTGAGGTCGATTGACCGAGGTGAACTTTTGCTGGATATTGAGTCCTTCACAAAATTCTCGGAATTCTCTACTCGTAAATTGCGTTCCATTATCCGAGATGAGGACTCTTGGTATTCCGAACCGACACACGATGTTTTTCCAGACGAAGTCAACGGCTTTCTCACTTGTGACTTTTGTGGAAGGTTCAGCTTCTACCCACTTGGTGAAGTAGTCGACGGCGACTATCAGAAACTGCTTTTGCTTAGGTGCCGGGTAGAAAGGCCCTACGATGTCAATGCCCCACTCCATAAATGGCCACGGACTTTGCATAGTAGAGAGGTCGGTCTGGGGTAGTCTCGTCACTCTGGCATGCAGCTGGCATTTTAGGCACTTTTTCACGAACTCTTCCGCATCTTTTGCCATTGTTGGCCAATAGTACCCCCATCGCATAATTTTTTGAGCTAGCACCCGAGCTCCAATGTGGCTTCCGCACGATCCTGTGTGTACTTCATTTAATATGTAGTCTGCTTCCTTTGGTCCAACACATCTTAGGAGAGGCTGTAAGTATGACTTTCGATAGAGGACCCCTCCCTCGAGGACGTACTGCGTGGATCTAGCTAGAATTTTTCTAGCCTCTGTCTTGTCCTCGGGCACTTCCCCGTTCTCCAAACATCTTATTAGGGGTGTCATCCAATTTGGATCGTCCTCTATGATCGCATTGACTTCTGCCTCTTCTATACTCCTGTTTCGGACTTCTTCTACTAGCGTCGAGCTAGTTGGGGAGTTCGCCAGCTTGCTTAGCTCGTCAGCTCGGGTATTTTGGCTTCTGGGAATGCGAACTATTTTGAAGAACTGGAAAGACCGTTCAAGGAGCTTGACCTTCTCCAGGTACTTCTTCAGCTTCTCACTTTTCGCCTCGTATTTCTCTAACACATGGTTGACCACAACTTGGGAATCACAATGGGCTTGGACAGCTCGGGCCTGGAGGGTTTGGGCGAGACGCAGTCCGGCAATGAGAGCTTCATATTCCGCCTCGTTATTCGTAGTGGAGAACTCGAATCGCAGCGAATATGTTAATTCCTTTTTCTCTGGGCTGATGAGGAGTATGCCACCCCCACTTCCTTTCTTTCCTGAAGCTCCATCCACGTACATCTCCCAGCAGTCCGGGGGTGTCTTCTCTGGGACTTCCTGGAGCTCGGTTTTGGCTTTGATCTCTTTTGGTTCCTCGAGGTCCTTATAGTGAGTTTCTACAAGGAAGTCTGCTAGGGCCTGCCCTTTTATAGCTCGATGGGGACCGAATGATACGGAATGCTCTCCTAGCTCGATTGCCCATTTCGCGATTCTTCCTGAAGCTTCCGGTTTAGTAAGAACTTGCCGAAGTGGTAGATCAGTCAAAACTTGTATTGGGTGAGCTTGGAAGTAGGGTTTTAGACGCCGAGCTGCGTTTATCAGGGCTAGGGCGAACTTCTCAAGAGGCTGATACCTCGTCTCTGGGTCTTTGAGAACTCGGCTGACGAAGTACACCGGTAGCTGCCGATCTCCTTCGTCTCGGACCAACACTGCACTTATTGCTTCCTTCGATGCCGCGAGGTACAGAGAGAGGGGTTCTTCCTTTTGGAGGACTGACAAGGTTGGTAAGTCCCCGAGGTGGCGCTTGAGCTCCTCCAAGGCTAGCTCGTGCTCTAGTCCACATCCAAACCCCGGTGCCTTCTTGAGAATTTTGAAGAATGGGAGCTGTTTCTCGGCAGCCTTGAAGAGGAAACGACTTAGCGCGGTTATGCACCCTGTCAACCTATGCACGTAGCGGATAGTCCGGGGTACCTTTATCTCCTGCACGGCTCTAATCTTCAGCGGGTTGGCTTTGAGACCTTCTGGCGAGATCCAGCACCCTAAGAATTTTCCAGATCGCACGTTGAAAGTGCACTTCTTTGGGTTCAGCTTGAGGTTCGCCTGCCTTAGTATATTGAGCGTAGTTCGTAGATCGCTCACCGCCGAAGCCTCTTCTTTACTCTTGACGACAATGTCGTCTACGTATACTTCGACAATCTTGCCGATATGATCTCGGAAGAGGAAATCGACCATTCGCTGGTATGTCGCCCCGGCATTCTTTAACCCGAAGGGCATATATTTGAATGCAAAGATCCCGAAGCTTGTTGCGAAAGCTGTCATAATCGCATCCCCCTCATCCATTAGAACCTGATAGTATCCTTTGTAGAGGTTGAGAAAGCAGAATACTTCGTGTCCCACTAAGGATTCAATCTTTTCATCGATGTTGGGGAGAGGATAGCAGTCCTTCGGACAAGCTTTATTGAGGTCGGTGTAATCTACACACATCATCCACTCTCCTTCTTCTTTCTTTACCACTACTGGATTAGATAGCCAAATCGGGTACTTGACTTCAAACAGAAGCCCTGCCTTCAACCATTGCTGCACCTCGTTGTAGATAACTTGATTTCGTTCGGCAGCAAATGATCGCCGTTTCTGCTTGACCGGGGTCGAGTTCGGGTTAATGTTAAGCTTATGCATAATGATTTCCGACGACACCCCCGTCATGTCTGTTGGAGACCAGGCGAAGACGTCTTGATATTCCCTTAGGAGCTGGATTACTTGCATGCGTGTTTGAGGTCCCCCTGCAAAGCCGACCTTGACGACTTTCGCTGGATCTGTTTCGGATAAGGGAACCTGTTCCGCCGAGGTGTCTGGGATCGACGTCCTTTCTTCCAGCTCCTTGGGATACTTTGATTGCTACGCCTGTGGTTGACCTCGGAGAGCGACCTGCATGCACTCCTTGGCCTTTATCTGGTCACCTCGGACAGTAAGTATTCCAGCCGAGGTCGGAATCTTCAACAGCAGGTGGTAGGGCGAAATGATGGCTCTGACTGCATTTAGCCAATCCCTACCTAGTATGATGTTGTAGGGGGAGTTCGCTTTAACCACGTAGAACTAAATCAGTTTGTTGACGCTGGTCGGCGGGCTGCCAATGGCAACATCGAGCACGATGGTCCCTTCAGGTCGCGTCTCGTGCTGTGTAAAGCTCTTGAGGGGCAGAGGTGTGGAGTTCACCCTAGCTGGGTCGAGGCCCATCCTATCCAAGCAGTGTTGGAAGATGATGCTCACGCTGGCCCCATTATCGATGAATACGCGATGGACCATCTTGTTGGCCAGTCCGACCTGTATCACCAGGGCGTCATTGTGTGGCGTAGCTGTAGGTACAGGATCATCCTCAGAGAATGTGACGGTTTCTCCCTTCTTGAACCTCTTCTTCATTTGCCCCTCCCCCGATGGGACTTGTGGTCTGCGAACTTCTGCCTTTAACTTAGTCTTTGTCATACCTGGGGGTAGTCCGGTGATGGTGGAGACCACTCCGTCGTACTGTGGTGCGTCGTACTGAGGGTCGTCATCATCCTCGTCTTGATCGACCTTACCTCGCTTACTGTTTGGGGCACAGCGACCCTGTCCTCCTTTCCGTTTTCCTTTCCTGTTTTTCTTCCCCCCGGCTTCGTATCTCTTCAGAGTTCACTCCTGGGCCAACCTCTCTATCTGTTCCGCGAGGTCGCGGCAGTCCTCCGTGCGGTGCCCATGGTCGTTATGGAAGGAGCAGTGCTTGTTTCTGTCCCGAGGTTTAGACCCCGACATAGGACGTGGTTTAGTGAACCAGTCCTCGTGGAGTGCGAAAATCTCGGCATTCGTTTTCACAAAAGGAGGTCGTTAGGACTATTCTGGTCCCACCCGAGGTCCAAGCCGGGACTGGATAGGTCCTGATCCGAGCCGGGACTGGATTGGCCCTCTTTGGAGGCGCTCGTGAGCACTTCTCCGATCTCGATCATTCCGACCTCGATCCCCTTCAGTTCTTCTCTTCTCGGTCTCTTCGCGCTTCAATCGGTCCGCATCTTGGCCATCAGCGAACTGGTACACAATCCTCCACATCTCCTGGGCTGTCTCGGGTTTCTGTTTAGCGAGCTCTTGGTTCAGGGACCCGGGAGCTACCCCATTTCGGAAGGCCGAGATGAGGAAGACATCGTCAATTTTATCAACCTTCAAGCTTTCCTGCATGAATCTGGAAGCGTACTCCCTTATAGATTCTTTGTCCTTTTGTTTCACTGATAGGAAGTAGGCTGTGTCTCGGCGAGCCTGAACCTTTGTATGGAATCTTTGCTTGAAGATTTTTTCCAAATAGGTCCAGGACCCCACGCTGCCCGTTGGGAGACTGTCAAACCAATCTCGGGCATAATCGATCAGTATCTCGGGGAATAGCTTGCACATGTGTTCCTCTCTAAGGCCCTGGTTGTGCATGCTGTATCTGAAACGCGTTAAAAAGTTGAGGGGGTCATCCAGCCCATTGTAGGTCGGAATGTTTGGCAACTTGTACACCGTGGGGAGTTTGGTGTCAAGCAGCTCGTCGGTGAACGGGCTGACAAGTCGAGCTGGTTCCTTTTCACGTCGATGTTGATTTCTCGGGGGACTGCGACTCTCACTATAGCTCGGACTTCGGTACCTTCTGGGGCTCTGAGGTCGCCTTTGGATATGATGTCACCTGGGGCTCTGCTGCGAGCTTGGACTCTGACGTCGAACTGAACCCCGCCGGGGATCGTACCTCTCCTTTAGCTCCGGTTCCCTCCTCTCGGTGTAGCGAGAAGCTTTAGGTAGAGATTTTTGCGTGGAACTCTCCCTAGCCTCGGGTATGGGAGACATCCGGGTCGTCGCAAGAAAGCGTTTGAAACGCTCCTTGTTTGCTTTAGCGAATTCGGCCGCGGCGTAGGTGGTGGCAAGGTCAAAGTCTCTGGAGAGATCATCCTCCTTCAACTCGGATTCCTTCGGTTCCGACTCGTCGTTGATTTCTTCGACGTACCCTTCTGGGGTATCACCCGTTCTGAAGGACTGTGTAGTATCCCGTCTTTCTTAAGTAATTAAAATAATTAATCTTCTGAGAGAGACAAGAATTTTAATAAAATAAAGATTTTCTTTCCAAAAATTTTACCCGGCAGATATATTCTACCGGAAAAATGAGTTTTAATTAATTTTTATCGTCTCGGTTAATCCGAAACGAAGAAGTTTTTACATTTATCAATAGATGATAAATGTTTAGTCATTAATTGACAAGAAGAAGAATTTAATTTAATTACGTAAAATTTTACGTAATTTATCGTTTAAAAATTTAGTTTCGGTCGATTTGAAAATACTTCGAATCTCCGATTCTTTCTGTGAGATTTTTATCTAAGATTCGTGAAACCGTAATCTTAATTGTTGTGTTGAGAAATTAGAGAGTTATTAGAAGATTAATTAGTTATTAATTAATTAAATTAATAACTAATTAATTGAATTAACGAAAACTTAGCCATTAAGTTTTAATTAAATAATAACCTACCCTATACTTCTAAACCTAGGTTGTTAGATTATATTTATCTAACTCTCTCATCTCTCATAACTCACACACGCACACCACAACACAACATCTCACTCTCTCTCTCGGTCTCACTCTCTCTCTCGACACACACTCACACACATTCCACCATTTTCCTCCATTGTTGCAAGCTTAGAGCTTGAGGATTCAAGAGTCAATACCTTAAAATCATTCTCAAGTAATTAAGTAAGTGTATATAGTTGTTCTTATATACTTATAGCTCAATTTCTATGCTTGAAATTTTCTCTAATATTTATATGTATATATATGATCGAAAATTTGGGAGAAATATTAGAAATGGTTGGATGTTCTTCATATCTTAGTATTATGCTTGTATGATGAATATGTGATCATTGGTATGATTAAATCAAGCATTAAGAACCCTAACCCTAATTCTACTATTTTCGAAATTTTGGAAGAAATTAGAGAAAGTGATGATATGATTTTAATCTCTTGGTATGATGCTTACATGTTGTTCATATGATGAATTGTGTGATTAAATTAGAAAAAAATCAAAACCCTAACCCTAAGTTGCATGAAAATCGAAATTTAGAAGAAAATACTAAATTTTAATTCATGCATTGAATGATGATTTGTTCTTCATGAATTATTCTTAGAATATGATTATAAGATCAAATATGTAATTAGATTTAAGTATGAGAAACCCTAGTTCATAATTGGAAATTTTCGAAAATGGGAGAAAATGAAGAACACTTGATGCATGAATTGTATGATTGATTTAATGATATAAATGAGTTTAGTTAAGTATTTTAAGAATGTTTCATGTTGGAAGTAATTAAAAATTTCCAACCAATTTCATTTTGTGAAAATAATCGATTAAATAAGAATATAAATTAGGGTTTAATAATGTAATGTTATATGATGGATTTGATGATTCAATTAAAGATATATGATATTAATGAAGTATATTAGATCAAGAGATAATGAAGAATGAGCTTGATTAACCCTAGAAACCCTAGAAAATCGAGTTAGGATTTCTAAATTATGGTTGGAAGATTAATACTAAATTGAATGAAATTAAATGAAGAAATGAGCTTAAAATAATAAATAAGTATATTAGAAATTGAAAAGAAGAGAAGATAAATAAAGAAATGTTAATTTTAGTATAAACGAAAATATAAAATAAATAATTAAGATATTAACTAAATTTTAATTAAGAAATTAATTGCATTTATGAACTTCTTAATAAAAATTAAGTGTTATATGATTTTCTGGAAATTTAATTCAAAGTAATATAGATTTTCTATTTTTGGTTGATTTTCCCGAATTGGGAGTTATATGTTTATTTGAGTTAATGTGTGTATTTAAAGTATAATTATGTTGTTGTGACAAAATAAATGTGTGGAATTAATTTGAGAATTTTCTGAATCCATTAGACGGATTGAAATTGATTCAGTCGACTATGATGAATAGTAATTTATAAATATTAATGTTATATGAGATTTGATTGATGTTCGATGTTTAATGAAGAATTAAGATAGATTAAGATAGATTAAGAGAGTTTAAGAAGTTAAGATAGAAATTTGCGAGGTTAGTCGAGTTTCGGTATAGAAATTCGAATCGAATTACGTTAAGATTATCGAAGTCGTTAGTCGATAGAAGCTCTCGTTCTAAAATCGTTATTCCATTTCGATTTAAAGGAGCAAGCGGAAGCGGGAGCAGAAACGTGAAGTAAAAGGATTTCAAACGATAAAGTTAAAGTTTAAAGCTTAAGTATATCAGGTGGGCTTTCTAAACTAAAATTTGTGAAAAACATGATATCGTATGTTTTACAAAGCTTTGATACTTGCCAAATAGTTTTAAAAATGTTTAAGTATGTTACCATCTACTTCAGAAAGACGAATTCGGTTTCACGCAAGGTGAAATCTGTGTACACATAAGTAATCGTGCGCATTTCTTTGATAGGCCGATTATTCATAATCGTGAGCCTTTCCTCGATATGCCGGTTACAAGTGATTGAGAAAGAGGCCTCTTTCTCATCACCATTATTTATTTGTAGATATGGTTCATACTGTTATAACTGTCTGCAGACAAATGAGTTTTGAAAAGAAAGTATTTTTTTTAGCATTTTACGAGTTGTTTTCAGAAAATCCTCGTATTATGTTTTCTGGCAAGTTTTCATATATAGCTGTATTCAGCAAAGTTTTCAAATGTTTTCGGCATGTGTTCACTGAGTATGTAGTACTTAGCCCTGCATGTTATTTCTAAAACGTGCAGGTTAGCAGGGATGAAGATGATGAGTACTGGATGAACTATTGTTGTTGTTAAACGTGGTTTATGTAAAGAAAGTCGTTTTTGAGAAGTTGACCTAGAATATATGTCTTCATACATATATTCTCATGTTTTCCGCTGCAAGAAAATGAAATTGATGTTGTTATAACGTTTGAATTCTAAAGTCAAACTCTTTTGTCAAGTTCTTTTGAAACTCAACCAGTGAATCATATGTACATAAGTTGTTAGTTGTGTTGAGAAGCTTTGTCGAACTTGAAACATTTTTCTTTATCTTGTTTTCTTGATCCTCAAGTCATCCCGTCATCTTCTTGATCAATTGTCGGTTATTTGGTTGATCAGGTCTTTTGATTCCGAGTGATTTGAGTTATGTTTATTGATATGTATGTCATATTGAATTCAGTTGATCGTCTCGAGTCATATATGTCGTATTATTCTAAAATGATGAATTGTTGAGTATGGTTATTCTTTTGAACGATAGCCGGGTCGCTATCTTAAATTCCTTTGTTAATCATAAATTGTGTAAGTCGTGGGACCTACCGGCCTTGACATCTGATATCGGGGTTCGGGCTGCGACAGAGTGGTATCAGAGCAGGTCTGACTGCTCTGAATAATATTTTTCTAAAATCTAGTCTATTTTGAAACCCTAGAGTAGTTTAGAGCAATGTCTTCTACTCCAAGTTGTTTTTCTGAAAATCTAGTCTGGTTTGAATTCCTAGACTATTTAAGTTTAACAACAACTGAAGTCCAGCATCTCTCATCTCATCCAGCTATCCAGGTACGAATTTCAAACGTTTCTAGTTTAAAAGGTTGGAAGTTGAAGTATATATATATAGAATTGTTGTGTTGAGCTTCTACTGTGATTGATTGTTGGTGATCGATCATAAGCGAGATGATGGATCAGTTGTGCAAGCAAGTTGAGTATTTATCTGTGGAATGTAACATGAGCCCGGAACACCCTTTTAGAAGCGACATTGAGTATGTTGAGACAGTGGATTCTCAAAACTATTCGTAATCTCAGTTTAGTTAATTATTTAAATTTTCTTTTATAGGATGTCCAACTCTAGAAGCGTAGCAGCAATGATTGAATTCCACCACATACATATGAGCTACACAGAAACCCTAGCAGAGTTCTTAGCTCGGTTTCATCGGGTTTGGATGGACATACGTGAATCGAATATGTCGGGAGTTACTGGCATAGTCAGGTTAGTACCTCTTCTTCCCGATGAATGGCAAGAGTGGGCAGCATCAATTGCCCCACGATTCATCACTCCTCGATATTGGGATGGAGAGTTATTTGGAGACTGTTGCGGGTTTATAGCGGAGATCAGCTCTAGGTATATGTGTTTCTCATATCCACCCCCTGGACCATATCAACCCCCTGGACCATATCAACCCTTGATTCCCGTTGATGAATTAGGATTGCAGGATCCCATGCCCCAACATGACCCGATTCCTTTTATGATTCCGCAAGAGAATCCCGAACCTACTGCTTCTCCCATCCATGAAAATAATGGATTTGATGCTAACTCTTTTCTTGCTGAGCCATTAGTAAATGGCTATGTTGCATCCCCCTCTCGTTCTGAAACTTTAACCTTCACTCCTGAGCTTTCCGTTCTGCCTAACGGCGTAGCCTCAGCTTCTTTTGTTGAGGAAGTTTCAAATGATCATTCCATTGAAACATTGCAAGCTTTGAATTCTTCAGAGCTTGATGCCATAGTTGGAACCCAGCCTATTCTATTTGATCCTAACGTGGCTAGCACCTCTAGACCACGTCACTATGATAGTGACGAGGATGACGTGATCCAGAAGTTGGACCAACCGAAGGATACTTCCACCTCCGTCGAATACCGTTTACTCATTTAAGTTTTCAGCCTAGCTTTAGGCCGTCACTGGGAGAGGATATTACTTATGCCCCTCGTGTGACTTTGGACGGAGTGGAGAGGGCAGAGGAGAGCACAGAAACGGAAGAAGAAGATCCAAGTGAGGAGGATCTGAGAGACGACGAAGAGGAGGAAGAAGAAGAGGATCCGTCAGAGGATGAGCAGTGAAGAGAAGTGTCGTGAAGTTGATGAAAAAGAAGATAACGATGTAAATAGAATGTAATAGAATAGTTAATTAAACAACTTGTACGTCTTATCGGTTGTTGTAAATAAGCTCTCGTACATAGAAGCATAATATGATAGCATAGCGAATCGGAAGCGACGTAGAATTTCGCTCCGATAAAAACATTTTGCTTGATGTTAAAAAAAATCACGGTTCATATAGGGAATTTTTGGATGTAAATAATTCCCTACCTTTTGTAAAAGTCCTCAAAGAGGCAAATTTTCCTACTAAATGAAGAAATATGACCATGTTGGGTCATTTGATAAATTTCCAAGTTATCGATAATTTTCGTCGTTAAAATTCTCGTTGAATCGTTTTAAAGACAAAGTAAGATGAAGTTTAGATAATAGAAGTTTTAAAGTAAAGAAGTGAGGTTTAAGGAATGGAAAAAGATCGATTAAAAGCTCGGACGAAGAAAACAAGACAAAGCGTCGAACCGGCACCGGGCGCGACCTCAGCGCGCGGCGCGCCAGCCCCACGACAATATCAGCATCTGGAGCGGGTTGGAGTGGCGCGGGACAATCCGCCGGAGGTCAAGTCGCGCGCGCATGAAGAAATTCTCTTCTTGGCCGCGCGATGTCTGCGCGCGGGACGGCGATCCTAGCGCGGGATGGTTCGATCCAGCGCCGGGGTTTATTCGTCTGTTCCGTTCGTCGTTCGTAGTTGTTCATTCTTCGTTTATTTTGTTCGTAGTTCATTTCGTTGTAGTTCATTCCATTCTTCGTTAATTCGTTCGTTATTCGACTATCATTGGTTTAAGTTCGTCGTTCGTTTTATTCGTTTCATTAATTATTCGTTATCGTTAGCTTAGTTCGTAATTATTAGTTAGGAAAAATGTTAAGATGAAGTAGATCATCTCAAAGGAAATTATGAGGAAGCTTAGATGATATTATTCATCTCTTGTTTTACAAAGAATGAAGAGCTAATTAAATTTAGCAAATAAATATATATATATATATATATAATAATTACTACTGGAAATTTTTTTTTTGTGATTATTGATGATGAGTGTGAATCATTTGATTCATTAAAGTTATGATAAGGTTTATATGCCAAGATGATGCTATTATTTTCTTGAAATATTAGGAATATATATTAGCTAAATTTTATTTAGCAAAGATAAGTATGAAAAATATTTGTTCTTGAATTTTTTTTTTTTTGTGATTATAGTAATTATATGAAATAAATGAATCATTGATTCATTATCTATGACAATAGTGAATTGTTTAAATTGTTCATGATGATAATAAGAAGTTAAATTATGAGTTTACAATGTATGATGATGTGAGTAAATCTTTGATTCATTAAAAAGTATGAGCATGTTAAAAGTAATTGAAAGTTTTAATAAGCATGAGTTGTGATGAGTATGAATCGTGTGATTCATTAAAAGTACGATGAGTATGATATGCATTAAAGAGGTGATAAGAAAATTTTTCTAAATTCTAAAACCTAGAATAAAACCTAGAAAAATTTATTTCCTTTAAATTACTTTTTAAGAAACAAGAATTTTTATTAGAGAATAAGACTTTGTTAGAAAGAAAGAATAATTCGAATAAAAAAATCCTGGTTAAGCAGAAAATGCCACCAAGAGGCCGAGGTCGAGGAAGGGTTGAAGATGAACCCGAAAGAGAACCTACCCCACCTCCTCCTCAGCTCGAACGGAGAATTGAAGAATTATTTTTGCGGCAAAATCCCCCAACTCTCGATGGAAGAGGAAGTCCTTCAGAAGCCGAAGAGTGGATTCGTGCGCTTGAAAGAATTTTCCGTTTTCTTCGATGTACTGATCAAGAACGTCTAACATGCATGTCTTATCAGCTCAAGGGATCTGCGGATTACTGGTGGGAAGCTCGTCAAAGGGCGTATACCCCTGAACAATTAGAGAACCTGACGTGGGAACAATTTAAGGATGCTTTATTCGAAAAATTCGTTCCTCGAAGTTATCGAAAGCAGAAGGAGAATGAGTTTGCTAATCTCAAGCAAGGCAAGAAGTCGGTAGCCGAGTATGATCGCGAATTTTGTGATTTGGCACGTTTTGCTCAAGATAAGGTGGACACAGACGAGAAGATGGCTGAACTTTTCCGAGCAGGTCTTCGACAAGAAATAAGAATCGTTCTGGCCAGTCAAAGTGCATTGTCATATGCCGAGACTTTAAATAGAGCATTGGATATGGAATTGGCTATGCAGCCAGATAAGTCTTCTCAGACTTCAGCAGCCACGCAAGTTCAAACCCCAGTGACAGTAGCAAATCCGCAATCGTCCAACCAAAGTCAGAAACGAAAATGGAATTTTGGGAGTCAATCTAACAAGAAGCCCTGGCAAGGACAGCAAGGACAACCACGTCATCAACAGCAGCAATTTAATCAAGGAGGATTCAAGCAGCCTTTTGTCAATCAAAGCAGTTCGTCTCAAACTTATCAAGGAATATCTCCATGTTCCAAGTGTGGCAATATGCATCAAGGGATATGCAAGGCTGGAAGTAATAGCTGCTATACTTGTGGTCAAGTTGGTCATTTTTCGTATCAGTGCCCAACTAAACTACAAGGAGCAGGAGGAAGTAGACCAACTCAGAACCCGCCTCAAAGACTGAAGGCAATAGAAGTTGTTCCTCAGCAACGGCAGCAGCAACGAAATCGCCAAGAGCCGCGATTCCAGCAAAAGCAAAAGCAACCCCAGCAACTGAGAATGGAACCCCAGCAGCGATATCAAAGGGTTTTTGCTCTTGATCAAAAGCCGTTCGACAAAGATCAAGGAAATTTGACAGGTATGGATCAATTAAATGACGTACCTGTTATAATTCTATTTGATACTGGTGCATCGCATTCATTTATATCAGATGCATGCGTAGATAATCTTGGTCTTAAGGTAGAACGTGCTAGTCAAGACTTGAGAGTAACTACACCGTTAGGTAAATCTACCTCAGTTACTCGCATCTGTCCTAATATAGAGTTTGAATTAGGATCTTTTAAGATGTTAGCTAAAACCCTGAACTTAATTAAAATGTGGGATGTAGATATTATTTTGGGAATGGATTGGTTGACCGAGAATTTTGCAAGCATTCAATGCAAGCAAAGGCAGATTTCATTTCATATGCCTGGTCAGGAACCAACTCTATTTTTCGGAATAGAAAGAAATTGTAAGAGATCGCCTATTATCTCGGCGGTTCAAGCAAGAAGAGTGTTGAAAAAGAAAGATGTGAAAGCATATCTTATCTATCTCAACAAGAATGAAGATAAAGAGAGCAGCATCGAAGATGTAGATGTAGTAAAGGAATTTCAAGACGTAATTCCAGAAGTTTTGCCAGGATTGCCACCAGACAGGCAAGTGGAGTTCACAATAGATCTTGAACCAGGATCAGCTCCTATTTCCAAGGCACCATACAGAATGGCTCCAAAGGAATTGCAAGAGTTGAAGATTCAACTACAAGAGTTGCTTGACCTAGGTTTCATTAGACCTAGTGTTTCTCCGTGGGGAGCACCAATTCTATTTGTCAAAAAGAAGGATGGTAGTTTGAGGATGTGCATCGACTACCGAGAATTAAACAAATTAACCCTGAAGAATAAATATCCTTTGCCGAGAATAGATGATCTCTTTGATCAGCTCAGAAGAGCGAGTGTATTCTCGAAAATTGATCTAAAATCTAGTTATCACCAATTGAAGGTTAAGCAAGAAAATATTTCCAAAACGGCTTTCAGAACAAGATATGGCCACTACGAGTTTGTAGTAATGCCATTTGGTGTGACAAATGCTCCAGCAGTATTTATGGATCTCATGAATCAAGTATTTCATGAATTCTTGGACAAGTTTGTCATAGTTTTCATTGATGATATTCTCGTGTATTCAAAGAATGAATTAGAACACGAGGAACATCTTCGAATTGTTTTGGAAAGGTTGAGAACCGAAAGATTGTATGCCAAATTTAGTAAATGTGAATTTTGGTTGAAAGAAGTACATTTCCTTGGACATGTTGTATCTTCTGAAGGAATCAAAGTTAATCCTTCAAAAGTAAAAGCAGTTCAGGAATGGAAAGTTCCAACCACACCACATGAAATTAGGAGTTTCTTAGGTCTAGCAGGCTATTATCGGAGATTTATTGAAGGATTCTCCAAGATAGCTAAGCCAATGACCCATCTCCTGAAGAAAGAATCAAAGTTCAAGTGGTCAGAAGAATGTGAAGAAAGTTTCCAAAAACTTAAAAGGAGATTGACCACTGCCCCAGTGCTATCAGTTCCAGATTCGGATAAAGATTATGCTGTTTACACAGATGCATCAAAGAACGGACTAGGTTGTATCCTGATGCAAGAAGGAAGAGTTATTGCATATGCTTCTAGACAGCTTAGACCTCACGAGGTAAACTATCCAACTCATGATTTGGAACTAGCAGTAGTAGTACATGCTTTAAAAATCTGGAGACACCATCTTTATGGAGCGAAATGTGAAATCTTCACAGATCACAAGAGTCTCAAATATTTCTTTGAGCATAAAGAATTAAATATGAGACAAAGAAGATGGCTCGAGTTAGTTAAAGACTACGATTGTAAAATTTCCTATCATCCAGGGAAAGCAAATGTAGTCGCTGACGCGTTGAGCAGAAAAGGGAAATCGGAATTAGGATTTCTTCTAACTCAAGAGAAAGAACTCATTAAGAGTTTCGGAGAACTGAGGTTAGAAGTAATTCTACCTCCGCAATCTGTTAAGCAAATGATTGCAGCCATGGAAATAATTCCAGACCTAAGATCAAGAATTTCCAATGCTCAAAGAAAGGATGAGAAATTGGAAAAGTTACGAATGAAAATTCGTCAAGAGAAAGATGAAAATTTTAAGGAGGCAAGAGATAAGGTTCTCCTATTCAGAGGAAGACTTTGTGTGCCAAATGATGAAGAATTAAGGAATGAGATCATGAGTGAAGCTCATGAAACTCCTTATTCAGCTTACCCTGGAGGCACCAAAATGTATCAAGATTTGAAACAAATATTTTGGTGGGAAGGAATGAAAAGAGACATAGCTTCTTTTGTGGGAAGATGTTTAGCCTGTCAGCAGGTAAAGGCATTGCATCAGAGACCATATGGAAAGCTACAACCTTTAGATATTCCAGAGTGGAAATGGGATAAAATTACCATGGATTTTGTAACTGGGTTACCTAGATCCAAACGAGGGAATACAGCAATATGGGTAATAGTGGATAGATTGACAAAATCCGCACACTTTATACCTATTCCCATAACTTATGGCGCAGATAAGTTAGCTCAGCTGTACGTACGAGAAATTGTACGATTGCATGGAGTACCTAAGTCGATCACTTCAGATCGAGACTCAAAATTTACTTCTCATTTTTGGAGAAGTATGCAAGAAGAATTAGGTACCCAATTGAACTTCAGTACGGCTTTTCATCCTCAGACGGATGGTCAATCAGAAAGAACCATTCAAATCTTGGAGGATATGTTGAGAACTGTTGTTCTAGATCGAGGAAGTCAATGGGAGCAAATTTTACCTCTTGTTGAATTTGCTTACAACAACAGTTATCAAATGACGATTGGCATGGCGCCCTATGAAGCCCTTTATGGAAAGAAGTGTAGATCTCCACTTCATTGGGATGATATGGGCGAGAGAAAAATATTAGGGCCCGATTCAGTGGAAGAGATGATAAAGATTGTGCGTCAAATTAAACAAAGAATTAAAGAAGCACAAAACCGTCAGAAGTCTTATGCTGACATTAGAAGATCAGAATTAGAATTCAATGTGGGTGATAAAGTTTTCTTGAAAGTTTCACCTTCAAGAGGAATTCATCGGTTTGGTGTTAAAGGAAAGCTTAAGCCTCGCTACATAGGACCATATGAAATTCTGGAAAGAATAGGTCAAGTAGCATATAAGCTAGCTTTACCGCCAAGTTTTGGAAATTCACATAACGTGTTCCATGTATCTCAGTTGCGGAGATATATGTTTGATCCTAAGCACGTTATTCGCCGAGAAGAAGTAGTCCTTGAACCAGATCTCAGTTATGAAGAGAAACCTGAAGCGATTTTGGATTGGAAGGTCCAGCAGCTTAGAAATAAGTCGATCGCGTCAGTAAAAATCAAATGGAGGCATCACGGACTAGAAGAAGCGACATGGGAATTAGAGAGCAAGATGAGAGAAAAATATCCCGAACTCTTCCATGAGGTAAGCAAATTTCGGGACGAAATTTATTTTTAGGGGGAGAGAATGTAGTATCCCGTCTTTCTTAAGTAATTAAAATAATTAATCTTCTGAAAGAGACAAGAATTTTAATAAAATAAAGATTTTCTTTCCGAAAATTTTACCCGGCAGATATATTCTACCGGAAAAATAAGTTTTAATTAATTTTTATCGTTTCGGTTAATCCGAAACGAAGAAGTTTTTACATTTATCAATAGATGATAAATGTTTAGTCATTAATTGACAAGAAGAAGAATTTAATTTAATTACGTGAAATTTTACGTAATTTATCGTTTAAAAATTTAGTTTCGGTCGATTTGAAAATACTTCGAATCTCCGATTCTTTCTGTGAGATTTTTATCTAAGATTCGTGAAACCGTAATCTTAATTGCTGTGTTGAGAAATTAGAGAGTTATTAGAAGATTAATTAGTTATTAATTAATTGAATTAATAACTAATTAATTGAATTAACCAAAACTTAGTCATTAAGTTTTAATTAAATAATAACCTACCCTATACTTCTAAACCTAGGTTGTTAGATTATATTTATCTAACTCTCTCATCTCTCATCACTCACACACGCACACCACAACACAACATCTCACTCTCTCTCTCGGTCTCACTCTCTCTCTCGACACACACTCACACACACTCCACCATTTTCCTCCATTGTTGCAAGCTTAGAGCTTGAGGATTCAAGAGTCAATACCTTAAAATCATTCTCAAGTAATTAAGTAAGTGTATATAGTTGTTCTTATATACTTATAGCTCAATTTCTATGCTTGAAATTTTCTCTAATATTTATATGTATATATATGATCGAAAATTTGGGAGAAATATTAGAAATGGTTGGATGTTCTTCATATCTTAGTATTATGCTTGTATGATGAATATGTGATCATTGGTATGATTAAATCAAGCATGAAGAACCCTAACCCTAATTCTACTATTTTCGAAATTTTGGAAGAAATTAGAAAAAGTGATGATATGATTTTAATCTCTTGGTATGATGCTTACATGTTGTTCATATGATGAATTGTGTGATTAAATTAGAAAAAAAAATCAAAACCCTAACCCTAAGTTGCATGAAAATCGAAATTTAGAAGAAAATACTAAATTTTAATTCATGCATTGAATGATGATTTGTTCTTCATGAATTATGCTTATAATATGATTATAAGATCAAATATGTAATTAGATTTAAGTATGAGAAACCCTAGTTCATAATTGGAAATTTTCGAAAATGGGAGAAAATGAAGAACACTTGATGCATGAATTGTATGATTGATTTAATGATATAAATGAGTTTAGTTAAGTATTTTAAGAATGTTTCATGTTGGAAGTAATTAAAAATTTCCAACCAATTTCATTTTGTGAAAATAATCGATTAAATAAGAATATAAATTAGGGTTTAATAATGTAATGTTATATGATGGATTTGATGATTCAATTAAAGATATATGATATTAATGAAGTATATTAGATCAAGAGATAATGAAGAATGATCTTGATTAACCCTAGAAACCCTAGAAAATCGAGTTAGGATTTCTAAATTATGGTTGGAAGATTAATACTAAATTGAATGAAATTAAATGAAGAAATGAGCTTAAAATAATAAATAAGTATATTAGAAATTGAAAAGAAGAGAAGATAAATAAAGAAATGTTAATTTTAGTATAAACGAAAATATAAAATAAATAATTAAGATATTAACTAAATTTTAATTAAGAAATTAATTGCATTTATGAACTTCTTAATAAAAATTAAGTGTTATATGATTTTCTGGAAATTTAATTCAAAGTAATATAGATTTTCTATTTTTGGTTGATTTTCCCGAATTGGGAGTTATATGTTTATTTGAGTTAATGTGTGTATTTAAAGTATAATTATGTTGTTGTGACAAAATAAATGTGTGGAATTAATTTGAGAATTTTCTGAATCCGTTAGACGGATTGAAATTGATTCAGTCGACTATGATGAATAGTAATTTATAAATATTAATGTTATATGAGATTTGATTGATGTTTGATGTTTAATGAAGAATTAAGATAGATTAAGATAGATTAAGAGAGTTTAAGAATTTAAGATAGAAATTTGCGAGGTTAGTCGAGTTTCGGTATAGAAATTCGAATCGAATTACGTTAAGATTATCGAAGTCGTTAGTCGATAGAAGCTCTCGTTCTAAAATCGTTATTCCGTTTCGATTTAAAGGAGCAAGCGGAAGCGGGCGCAGAAACGTGAAGTAAAAGGATTTCAAACGATAAAGTTAAAGTTTAAAGCTTAAGTATATCAGGTGGGCTTTCTAAACTAAAATTTGTGAAAAGCATGATATCGTATGTTTTACAAAGCTTTGATACTTGCCAAATGGTGTTAAAAATGTTTAAGTATGTTACCATCTACTTAAGAAAGACGAATTCGGTTTCACGCAAGGTGAAATCTGTGTACACATAAGTAATCGTGCGCATTTCTTTGATAGGCCGATTATTCATAATCGTGAGCCTTTCCTCGATATGCCGGTTACAAGTGATTGAGAAAGAGGCCTCTTTCTCATCACCATTATTTATTTGTAGATATGGTTCATACTGTTATAACTGTTTGCAGACAAATGAGTTTTGAAAAGAAAGTATTTTTTTTAGCATTTTACGAGTTGTTTTCAGAAAATCCTCGTATTATGTTTTCTGGCAAGTTTTCATATATAGCTGTATTCAGCAAAGTTTTCTAATGTTTTCGGCATGTGTTCACTGAGTACGTAGTACTCAGCCCTGCATGTTATTTCTAAAACGTGCAGGTTAGCAGGGATGAAGATGATGAGTACTGGATGAACTATTGTTGTTGTTAAACGTGGTTTATGTAAAGAAAGTCGTTTTTGAGAAGTTGACCTAGAATATATGTCTTCATACATATATTCTCATGTTTTCCGCTGCAAGAAAATGAAATTGATGTTGTTATAACGTTTGAATTCTAAAGTCAAACTCTTTTGTCAAGTTCTTTTGAAACTCAACCAGTGAATCATATGTACATAAGTTGTTAGTTGTGTTGAGAAGTTTTGTCGAACTTGAAACATTTTTCTTTATCTTGTTTTCTTGATCCTCAAGTTATCCTGTCATCTTCTTGATCAATTGTCGGTTATTTGGTTGATCAGGTCTTTTGATTCCGAGTGATTTGAGTTATGTTTATTGATATGTATGTCATATTGAATTTAGTTGATCGTCTCGAGTCATATATGTCGTATTATTCTAAAATGATGAATTGTTGAGTATGGTTATTCTTTTGAACGATAGTCGGGTCGCTATCTTAAATTCCTTTGTTAATCATAAATTGTGTAAGTCGTGGGACCTACCGGCCTTGACATCTGATATCGGGGTTCGGGCTGCGACAGACTGTCATTTATGTGTCCTCCGATGCCGATTTTGCGATGGGTTTCTTTGAGGGATGTATTCTAGCGCGGCTATCCCTCCGGAGGGATTTACTTCTATTGGGTCCCTGGCATGCCTCTCCTTTGGAACCGAACTGCCTTTCTGGCGATTCTCTTGGCTTATGGGGCAGCTTTCCGCTTCGTGAGGATTCCCGCGTTGGCTTTGGGCCTCCCGCACGCTCTGTGATCGTGTTACCATCATAAATCAGCTACGAACGAACCGTTGATCTTGTTCCCACAGACGGCGCCAATGATAAGTCTAGGGTTTGCGAAAGTAGCTAAAAGAGACAATAACACGATGACACAAGGATTTACGTGGTTCGATCGATGTGATCTATGTCCACGGGAGAGAATATAGAGAGCTTTTATTATGCTTGAGAGTACAATGAGTATTGAATGTCCTACACCTCTAATATTGCATTTATTTATAAGCCTTGGATCCAGCCCTAATCCTTTTAGGGATCGAACTTCTTATACATATCTAGTTCCTTAATACATGCATATCCGATTCCCGTTCGTGGTAGAATTCTATCTTCTCCCAAAGTAGGGTTTCGTTACTTGGTCTTCAAGGCAGACGTTCACTTTATTTGGGCCGAACTCTGTGGGCCGAGTTTTAATATATAGGCCCAATTAGCCTTAGGTCGGGCCCAGGATGAGGCCGGTACTATCATTTTCTTTTCCTGTTCTATTCTTTTCTTTTCTTTTTCTCATTCTAATCGCTATCTTCTCACAGAAGAAAGATTTCATTAATTGTTTTGTCATCTGGGGGTGCTGACTTGTGAGAAAATAATAGGGTGAGGTGTAAGACTCGGAAGGGCTTTGAGGGTGAAAATTATCCTTAAAGTTTCAAAGTTATCCAAATATTAAAATGTTCTTCTCAAAACATTAATCAAAACACCACAGACCACACGGTAATTACAATTCATAACATGTTTCTTTTTTTTTTTTTTCTTTTCTTTCCTCCTGTTAATTTATTTTGCATTTTATTATAATCTTATGCACAAATAATTGCATAATCATGTAATTTACAAAATTGTATTTAATTAATCCATATATAGTAAAATAATTAAATAGCACTTTAGATTTTAAGTAATTAAAATCTCATATATTCTCACTTTGTAGACTAAACCAATCTTTTTTATAAAATCTCCTTTTTTATAAAATAAATTGGTAAAACTTTCAATAGAATTAAAAGAATTTTTTTCTTTCTCCGAAATAGGAATTAATAATTACTTATTGAGAAATCGGGATATTACAGAAGTAGTCCAAAATGTATAAATAAAATAAAATATTTATGTTATTATTTGATATACATTCATAGTTGTCGATCAATGTACATCACTTATATTTAGAATAATCTTAGAATGCGTAAAGTAATAATTTTAAAAATGGTATGTATTGTCGTGTAACAAAAATGGTATGTATTGTCGTGTAACAATTCAATCATATACTTAAAGTAACAATTGGTGTGAATAAAATAACAATTACTTTTAAGATCAAAATCATTTATTTTATTCCTAGGATATATAGTTATTAAATAATAATATTATTTTATAATTATTGAGATTATCATTCACTTTAGGAATATATCGAAGAATAATAATTCACCAATGTAAAAAAATTTACAATTATTGTGAATAAAAGTAACAACTGTTGTGAGTAAAAGTAACAATTGCCTTTAAAATCAAAACCACACCATTTTATTCCTAGCATATCTAATTATCAAATAATACTCCCTCCGTTCTGTTGATCTTGACCTAATTCTTTTTGGCACGGGTATTAAGAAGAAAGATATTAAGTGTAAAGGTTGAGTTTAGTGTAGTTTATATACGTTATTTTATTCTTGCTAATAAAGTGCTTTTAAGTAAAAAAAAAATGATTTTTAAGTTGACTTGCCAATCCTGTTGGATTTCATACAGTAAATTGAACATAAAATAAGGGAAAGTAAGCAAAATGTAATGATTGACTAAAATGGAACGCCACAATCAAAATTAAGGCGGCAGATCAGTTTTTTATACAAACAAAAATTTTAAAATACAGCTGATTTTAGTTTCCCTCTTAATTTCATACAAAAATCTATCTATAAATAATCCTAACATATCCAAACCCTTCCATTCACTAGAGGCTGCAACAGATACATAAAAATGAGAGGGAAAGATCTCTCCACAGCAAAACGAAACTCCATTGTACAGTTTCTTCCTGAAAACAGCACGGATGGCAAGCCAACATGGAGAAAAATAGAGGAAGCAATCACCAAGTTTGAAACTTCAAGGAGCACAATTAGTCGATTGTGGCTGCAGCAAAGAAACAAAAAGAGAACAATGAATGCATCAATTCCATAAGCAAGAAAAAAAAAAGCAGACCAACAAGAATTCTAGTTAAGCTGGATTTAGAGAGAATTCAAAGGTTGTCATTACTCAAAAGATCAACAATTAGAAGTCTTGCAAGTGGAATTAATTGCAAGAAGAGTACAATGGAAAGATGGATTGCTCAAGGACTGATCAAAGCCCACACAAGTGCAATTAAACTTGTTCTTTTAGCTTTAAATAAGTTACAAAGGTTAAGGATTTCAGTAGATGACAGATTACTCAACAAGTTGCAGTTCAAGACCATGCACAACACTGTCCACATAGATGAGAAGTGGTTCTACATCACTAAATCATCACACAAGTTCTACTTAACACATAGAACTTGTCAATCTAAAAAATTCATAAGAAAGGTAATGTTTATGTGTGCAGTGTGTAGGCCTATTATTTTATACAGAAGGTAGTGTGATATTTGATGGGAAGATTGGTATCTTCCCATTCACAGAAATGATACCAACAAATAGAAAATCCAAAAACAGAGGTGCATGGTACTATGGAGCAGAAGGCAATTGCAAGCATCAATATGCCAGTCATCAAGAATAATGTCATTAACCAGATATGTACTATGAGTATATGCATTTATGTTCACAGAATTGCAATCAATAGATCAAAGCATTCAATACAAAATCTGAAGCTACTGCAGTTACTTCATTTACTGCCCCAGATATTACCAGCCATCAAGTCAGTGTGACCTGAAGGTGCCAGCAAACTTATTTACATTCAACAAGATAATGCAAGGCCTCACCTAAAATATTCAGACCCAGAATTCACAGGTGCTGCCAGCTCAGATGGCTTTGACATCAGAATAGTACATCAACCACCCAACTCCCCAGACATGAACATCAATCACTTGGGCTGGTTCAGTGCAATTTAAAGCATATAATATGAATCAGCTTGTTTGAACACAGATGATCTAGTGAATGCAGTCACATAATCATTTTACAAACTAGAGGCTCCCAAACTTAACAAAGTATTCATAACATTGCAATCATGCATGCTCGAAGTAATGACGTTGAATGGATGAATTCCTACAAGATCCTTAAAGAAGGATGCTTTAGCTAGACAAAATCTGCTTCCAATGAAATTGGAAGCTCCAGCTACTCTAGTGGAAGAATGCATAGATCACTTAATTGAGCAAGGGGCAGTGGATGGAATTGACAACCTAATGGAGCAATTGGGTTGTAACCAAATTGGAGGGGGCTTAGTTTAACTACTACATGAGTGCATAGGGTTTTTTGTTTTTTGTGATTATGCCTTAAAAACATGCATGCAGTTGTTGTCATCATGTTTTAGGTGTAAACTATGCGATAGATCACTGTAATTTTGTAAGCACATATGCATATGGCAGATTTTATTCGAAGTTGTTTTTCCCATTCACATCTCATACAAAAATTTGAATCACTGATGCAAAAAGGAATCCATCACCAACAAATTACCATATAGTGAGCATGTAATCTTATCATTTCAGATCTAAAAATTCCCAGTCCACACTGTACTCTTGCATGCAATCACAAATAAGTCTGTCATCACAGTCTATCAAACATACAAACTGAGCCACAGAAAGTAAGGAATTATCTCACCCTAAACAAACGAGGGAGATAGATTTTCAACAGTTTCAAGGTTGCGCCATCCACGGAGGGAGTATTAGCCACCAACTCAGCCCTCATAACGTCGACGAGGGGGGGACGATAAATCTGTGGTGGCGCGACATTATAGCCAACTCTATGCCTATCTTCAAGCTCCATTGCACCGATCCAAGCATTCGCGACCTCCATTTGATTTTTAGTGTAGGGAACCACCGTCCCGCTTAGATCTAGGGCAAAATCGGCCGGAATAGAAATTAAGGGTGGTGATGGAGGTGGGGTTTCGGGAACCACGGTATCCGTGAGATATTGGGAATTATCCCAATAGATCAGATTCGGAGGGGATAGAGATTCTTCAAAGGAGGGATTCATCACGGCGAGGACTGCGATGAAATTTCTCGAATGGATGATCGGAGAATGGGAAGGGCGCGACGGAGAGAGACGAGTACAGAGAGAAAGGAAGAATAATGAGCGGCGGAGGGTGAGAGAAGGAGTAATTTAAGGTTAAAACAATTGTGGGCCACATTGGGCTTAATTAATCTGCTAATCGAGCCCTAATTATTTCTATAAATGGAAACAGGAGATGAGTGGAACGATCTAAAAAGGAATACATGTAGATGAATGAGACAGAGGGAGTAATATTATTTTATGAATAATGGGACTTGTTGAGAGAAGTTTTAGTTATGGCTGATCTCCATGTTGGTCAGGAAACTAACTATGAAGTATATAAAGAGTCGAATCTAAGAATAAACGATTACGTCTTGAGGTTCAAAGTCAGTGAACCAACACTGGATCCCAGCCAAATAATTAAGGAATCTAAGCTGATCAGACAGAAGTTACGAAGTGAAGAGTATCAAGGAAGCTGAGCTAAGAAGGTAAAGTAGAGGAACTGATTCTAACTTAGAATTGCGTAGCAGAGTGGAAGAAACTGAGTTTAGTCTTCAAATCAACCTGAAGATTTAGTGGTGGCTAAAGACCTTGAGAGACCTGCACCACAACTAACAAGAGTCAGAAGAAGATCTGAAGCATTAAAGTCAATAAAAGAACTATCGTTGACAGTCAGCATCTTGTAGATCAAGACTGCTTACAGAATCAAAAAAATGTATTTTGCATCTTTAAACAACCATAATTTTTTTTCATATCAATTTCATTTTTGTGAATTTTGCATCAAATTAAAGATTTCATCACGATCTTTAATTTAAGATGCATCTTCGATATGTTTTGATGCATCAAATTGATTGATTATGGGACGGAAGAAATATATATAAATAATGAGAGAATGAAAAAGGGGGAGAAAAACTGCACAGCCGCTGCCCTCCTTAGGCCATCTCCAGCAGTTCGTACCAAAATACATTAATTTTAGCACAAAAATACAGCAAAATCAGCAAGTCATCTCCAGCAGTCTGCTCTAAATTTTTACACAAAAATATAATTTTCTAGAATATTCTACTTTTAGTCATGGTTGATGATCCTGAAATATGCGATTACTTCCGATCAGAGCAACAAATAATTCGAAAGCAGAAACAAGCCAAAGAAGCCAACACTAGTACTTTTGATATGTTTCCGATTTTATTTTCAGATGGGGTGGGACGTTCCGGAGATGGCCTTTATTAGAAATTTAAATGTATTGACTTTATTTTTATACTTTATGTAATTATGTTTTTTTTAATTTCTTTTTAGTTTATCTTGTATTTTATGTAATTGTGTTTTTTAAATAATTTTATGTGATTTTAATGTTGGTATAATATATTTATAAATATAACTATAATATAATATTTTGGAACAAAATAATTAAAGAACACAAAAAATAATAAATATAACAAGGAATAATAATTATAACAAGAAAATCAATTATAAAAGAAGTAGAGCAATGAATAGTGTTGCTCCAAGTTTGGAGCAACACTATTCAAATATGTATAATAGAGCAAGATTTTTGTGTTGGGTTGGAGAAAAATTACTCCAAATTTAGAGATATGTAGGTTTTTTTGTGTTGGATTGGAGATGCTCTTATACGTTAAATACACGCTCAAATCATGGGAGGAGTGTTGGACACTCCCCAAGCGCCCTTTGCCGACAAAAAGCCCTCAACTTCTCTTTGCAGAAGTTGAGCTGCATCAATTCGCCACGGTGGAGTCACTCCAATGCTAAGGAGTTGATTCCCCAACTCTTTTTCAATTCTAAAAAGCTAGCATTGGAGTTAACCAAATGCATAATTTATGAGTTATATTGAGACCGTTTATTGTGTATCGTGAAGTATTAAAATTTTTATTTTTGATATGAAATTATTGAATTGATACGATCAAATAAAATAATTTAGTGTATTAAAATGAGACTGACAGAGTATATGTTTTTACGTCTTAAATCTATATATATCTTCTTAAATGTTACTCTATATATTTAATACTCCCTCCATCCACGATAAGTATGGTCTGAAAGAATGATACGGGTTTTAAGAGTGGGAGAGTGAGTCACATAAATGTATTGTGAGTGGAGAATGATCCCATATTTATTGTAAGTGGAGTCATTTTCATTTAAGGAAAGACCACACTTATCTTGGACGGACGAAAAAGAAAAGAAGACCACACTTATCGTGAACGGAATGAATAAGATACGATCCACTAATCTCAAATGGATAATTATAAACACAACCCCCTTTTACTCTTTATAGCCACTTCTTAAATTTATTTATATATATATATATATATATTATTGAATGTACAATTTTATTCCTATAACCTTAACTAAAAATTCAAATTTATCAGTATAACCCCCTTTTTTCTCTTTCATCTCTATCGGTCTCCTCACTCTCTTCATTCTTTACAGAATTTTATAACCAACAATTTCTCTCCATATCTCTCCATGTCTGTCGTCTCTCTCTCCAACCAACTCTAAGTGCCTCATCCAAATATTATTCTCTCTCCCACATATATTTCTCTGTCTCCAATCCATCTGCATGCCCCCACCACATGTCTCCCAATTTACATTACAGATTTCTGCAAATTATAAGTATGGGTGGATCAAATTTTCGTGCAAATTATTTAAATTTTGAGTTCTATACGTGTTGTTCGTAACAATTTTAAGCCACAGATAGATCCTTTTATTTTCAAATACAAACAATTCATTCATCGAAGTAACCCAGATTCTCAAACTCCAAACTTCTAAATTCCGAGCAAGAATTAAAGAAGAGATTAAAAATTGAGTGCCGACAATGGATACGGGCACCGGAGCTGCAAAGAAGTCATGAAATAAGAGCTTCAATAAAATAGCTAGACGAACTTATTGGAAACCAGCAGATTACGTCTTTTCTGCTTCTAATATTAATTTTATTATTAATTTAATTTGAATTATATATAAATAAAATTATACATTCATTAGTATTTTTATTAATTTTTTAAATAATGGACTATATAAAGTAAAAGAATGGCTATAATAAAATTACTTATTAGGTATTTATATTTTTAGGGATTATAGAGATAAAATTATCTAATTAATATAATTTTAATTATTTATTTAAATTGGGACCACAAAGAATAAAATGGGTTTATGTTTAGAATTATTCATCTCAAATTACACCATGCGCCAATTTAAACACTTAATTGGGCCTATTGATAAATAGCCACAGATTGGGCCCAGCCCATTATCCAAAAGAAGCCAGCGGGAAACCCTAATTTCACCGAAGATGAACGTCCCCTAAACCCTATATTATCTATTTCCACCATTTCTCCTTCAGCCTCCCTCTCTCTCTCTCTTCCTCACACACCGGCAAAATGGGACGTGTGATTAGGGCTCAGCGTAAGGGTGCGGGTTCCGTCTTCAAATCTCACACCCACCACCGCAAGGGTCCGGCGCGCTTCCGCTCCCTCGACTTCGGCGAGCGGAACGGCTACCTCAAGGGGGTCGTCACCGATATTATACACGACCCAGGGCGCGGCGCGCCGCTCGCCCGCGTCACCTTCCGCCACCCCTTCCGCTTCCAGCACCAGAAGGAGCTCTTCGTCGCCGCCGAGGGCATGTACACTGGCCAGTTCGTGTACTGCGGAAAGAAGGCAAATCTCGTCGTCGGCAACGTTTTGCCGCTCAGATCCATTCCCGAGGGTGCCGTCGTGTGCAACGTGGAGCATCACGTCGGAGATCGCGGCGTTTTTGCTAGGGCTTCTGGAGACTATGCGATTGTTATCTCTCACAACCCCGATAATGGAACTACAAGGTAAATTTCTCGCCGATTGTTTAATTTCCAATTTTGTTACTTTCCGATTATTTCACTTTTTTGTGCAATTATTGAGAGGAAGGAGATGATTTTCTGTGCAAAATGGTTTCTTTTTCATTTTTTTCTGATTTATTGGCCAGTTTTTTACATTGTTCCGATGACTCTGTTCGGTATTTGTTTTGTTCTTTGTTTTGCCTTTTGCTAATATTGATTGTTTAGCTATGATTAGATACGTGGGTATGTGATTACTGTAGAATTTAAGTAATTTATTCAGAAATGGCATAATGCAGGGTTGTCTATTTCCTCCTCCGTATGAATTCTGTGTTGGATTAGTCCTTACTAAATTATATCATCAAGTGATTCTATTTAAGTTCATAATTTGATATTCTTGTGCTAATGTTTCTCGTTTAATTGATGGTTGCGATGTAGGTTAGTTCATTGTATATACATAATTTATTGTGATAATCAAGTTTTAATTTTACACAAGTGTAACTATTTAAGTTTATGATTTTGATATTCTTGTGCCAATGTTTTTCGTTTAATTGATGGTTAAGATGTAGGTTAGTTCATTGTATATATATAATTTGTTGCAATAATCAAGTTTTAATTTGTACATTTTTAATTAGGTTGTTGTTCTAGTTTAGATTAAGCAGTTCATATTTTCAAACATGTTATTCCACTAAATTTGCAATCTGATGATAACTAAAAAGACTATTGCTGTTTCCCTAATCTGATTTGGTATTTCCTGTTTGCTTGCTTTGTGTATTGCCGTTTGTTACCTAAGCATTGTTCGATGCATTCGTCAAGGTCTAGTTTCATCGAGAAAGTATTTATTCCTGCAGGGTTAAGCTCCCTTCAGGATCAAAGAAGATAGTGCCGAGTGGTTGTCGTGCCATGGTCGGGCAGGTTGCAGGTGGCGGACGTACTGAAAAGCCAATGTTGAAGGCTGGAAATGCATATCACAAGTTCAGAGTGAAGAGGAACTCTTGGCCTAAGGTTCGTGGTGTGGCTATGAACCCTGTGGAGCATCCCCATGGTGGTGGTAACCATCAACACATTGGTCACGCCAGTACTGTTCGTCGTGATGCGCCGCCTGGTCAAAAGGTTGGTCTTATTGCTGCCAGAAGAACTGGTCGTCTCAGGGGTCAAGCTGCAGCTACAGCTGCCAAAGATAAGGCCTGAAATGAATATTCTAATTTTGTTTTCTTTGTCTCAATTTTATTTGAATCAGATTTTGGATGTTGAAATGCAATGTTTTGTTGAGGGTATACTAGATTTTGCTGGGATTTTGGTCTTTTTGTTATATTGTTGGAGATTTGCATTTATTGGATTTCATCTAAGAGGTTAATCATTAACTACAACTGCATAGCATTTGCTAATGAGTGAACCCAAATTTCAACCGACAAACATAAACAAATCAGAACGTATTCTCACGTATGGATTTTGATGAATTCAATAATTTACATTAACATTTTAGGCATCTCAATTGGATCGGCAATCTTATTGTTCTTAAGGTAAAAAGAAGAGAGTGAAATTTAGTTGAGGCTACGGAGTACAGAACAAAGTATAATGGAAATTCAAGTTGATCTTAGGATATGTGATTGTTATAATTTGATCTTATATACTTGATGGTTCCAATTGTGAATCCTGCTAACTTCTAGGAAGATGGTTAACACTTAATCAAGTTGCATGCACTTTGATGAATTTTTTGGCTGGGTCACACATCTGAAATATATGAACTTAAACAAATGACGTGTTGGATGATTTGGATAGTTCTACAGATAAACATATATAAGTGAAATCAGTATAGAACACCAAGAAATAATGTGATTAGGAGTTTCAACCGACAAACATAAACAAATCAGAACGTATTCTCACGTATGGATTTTGATGAATTCAATAATTTACATTAACATTTTAGGCATCTCAATTGGATCGGCAATCTTATTGTTCTTAAGGTAAAAAGAAGAGAGTGAAATTTAGTTGAGGCTACGGAGTACAGAACAAAGTATAATGGAAATTCAAGTTGATCTTAGGATATGTGATTGTTATAATTTGATCTTATATACTTGATGGTTCCAATTGTGAATCCTGCTAACTTCTAGGAAGATGGTTAACACTTAATCAAGTTGCATGCACTTTGATGAATTTTTTGGCTGGGTCACACATCTGAAATATATGAACTTAAACAAATGACGTGCTGGATGATTTGGATAGTTCTACAGATAAACATATATAAGTGAAATCAGTATAGAACACCAAGAAATAATGTGGTTAGGAGAGACTCCTACGTCCACGGACCAGATAAATTGGCGAATCCCTTAACCTTGGATTCACTGACTTTTCAAGTAGCCAGTCAGCTTGCAGATCGATTCCTTGGGTTGGTTGTAGTTTACGCGTACTACAACACACGTGACCTCTCAGATTACATGTTTTGAGAAAAAAACGTACACACTGTTTTCGCGCATAGTGAAAACGTGCTACTTCAACCCGACTTTTTCTAATCTGGAAAGAGGGGTTGTGGGGTTTTTCAAATTCCAACTATGTGAACAAACTTTTACAATGAAGAACACAGTTCTGGATTGTTTGTTCACTTTTAGGCTTTGGATAAGGAAGATATATGTGCCTAGTTTACATAAGAAGAAAACTCAACAGTCTAGTGAACACTTTGAGAAAATCTGCAGTTTTGAGTCCAGATTCAAACTAGCCGTTGGAAGAGCTGTTTGAATCTCACCTACTTTCCGACTTCACGATGCTTTCTTCATACTTTTTCATCTGTTTTTCCGTCTGTCAGATCCTAGGTATACTTTCTAGGATTTGCTGAGTTGTTGAAGCCTCATTGGTCGAGATTGATTTTATCCTCTGACATTGGGATCTTGTCTTGGGGCTGACTTCGACTTTGAGCTGAATCTAGTTTCTCCTGCATTAATTCAGTCTCAAGGTATTCTTGGACAGGAGAGTCAATTACATCAATGGCATATGCATTTTTAACATCAAGAGGATTATTCATAGTATCATCAATATTGAAAGTGAATTGCTCTCCATGATAATCCAAGCAAATAGTACCATTAAAGACATCAATGACCGACTTAGCAGTCTTTAAGAAAGGACGATCTAACAAAACACTAGCGGAATCATTCGACTGCATATTACTCATTTTCACCACATAGAAATCAGCAGGATAAACAAAGTTATGAACTTTCACAAGAACATTTTCCAACTGACCCTCAAGATAAACACATGATCCATTAGCCAACTTCATTACAACTTTAGTATCTACCAACTCCACACCAGTTAAACTATTATAAATAGATAATGGTATGACGTTAACAGATGCTCCTACATCACACATAGCATGCTTAAGCTTTGTACCTCCAATGTAGCAAGGCAAAGAGAACATAACTGGGTCCTTGCATTTGGGTGACAATTTCTTTTGCATTACAGCTGATACGTTCCCACTCATCAAAATTTTGCTAGCATCCTTTGACTTTCCAGAATGTACTCTTTCATGAATTTGCTCAACGGAGGAAGCTTGACTGCTTGAAGGAATGGAAGGTTAATTTCTAGGTTTCCGAATATCGACATAAAGTCCATGGGATCTCCTTTCGGATTCTTCTTTGCTAATTTTCGAGGAAAAGGTGCCGGAATGATAATGTTAGGATCATATAAGCTCAAAGGTTTATGTACCTTAGTTGGCTCCTGATAAGTCCATATTTGTGCTCATTTTTGTGTCTTTATTTAGGTCTAGATCGAGTCTTTTTGCGTCTTTTCGAGTCTATTTGTGTGTGGGAGGATACAGTTTGGAGGAAGTGTGTGCAGGGTAGGACAGATGCAATTATGGGCAAGATAAGGTGCATTCCGTGAAAGAGGCATGAAGTCAGCGAATGGGCACCAGCCTGAAGGTAGCAACTGAGCAACAGGGCTTGTATCATGAGCGGAGCTGCTGAGTAAAGAGGTGTACCCAACACATGTACCGCACGGGATCCAACCTTATGCATGCAAAGATCAAGGGCAAGAGAAGCGAGCTACAGGGCGAGACGAGAAAGGTATTGCTGTGGGCGAGGGACGCTTCCGGATCCATAGAAGAAGATAAAGAAATAAATCTTTTCATCCTTATCTAGAAGATGCGGATCAGCACCATATCTCTTGAAGATAAGGAAGACGGTTCTGGGCAGGGCTAAAGAAGGAAAGAAGGCCTGATCCAGACCAGGCCCAGCTCAACGGGCCTGGTGACCTGAAACCCTAGCAGACCTCTATATATATAAATGTAGCATTCATTCGCTATATGTACTTTTAATTTCGGAGAGTGGCGAGGAGCAAACAAGTCCTACGGGCAATACTTCAGTTATTTTCCTTTATGTTTTTGTTGGCATTTTTGGCCATAGTTTATGCTTGACAATTTTGTAAGTTTCTTTTCCATTTAATCGAAGCATGTTTTCATTTATTTACTTTGTGTTGTTCTTTACTTTAATGTCTAGCTAAATTCCTTAAGCCTGGATTGGGCAAGATGATTTGAAAGTATAATATGGGCGTGATAATCTGCATGTGTGTGTTCCCGAAGCACTAGGTCTGATTCTAAAATGTTCTTGTTAAGTCTAAGTCGTTAATAGGCCGTTAACATCTTGGGCACGATAAGTTCTCTAATAATTTCAGGGTCAATGCATATGGTGTCCCTTGCATCTGAAAGTATGACTGGTGTGGTGAGTAGTCCGTGCTCTTGGGCACGAGGAATAGCTGCTTCGGGTCTGTCTCATTCATAATGCTTCTTTGGGCAAGGTTTTTATTGAAGTGTCTTCATAGAAGGTTGTCTAGGGCTAGGAGAGAATGTCTGGGGGTCTCAGGGGTGGCTCTTATTCACTCGGGCAGATGAGGTTTGGGCTGGTATTGTGCGTGACGCGTGACAATTGGGGGCAACATCATTTATTATCTATAACCGATTACCTCAATACTCAATAAAAGAAAATAAATTAGGGCCGGCCTTGTCTTGAAATGATTCATTTTACCCCTACTTTCTAGGCAAATTTACTTTGATTATAGCCACTACGAGTCAAATGTAGATACTTAGGTATATAATTATATATAATAATAATATATATAATATGTGATATGTGCATATAGAGATTTTATCTACAGAGTGACTCGTTCGGGAATTAAATCAAATAAGTCCTTTTTACTCAGTGGTAGAGTAACGCCATGGTAAGGCATAAGTCATCGGTTCAAATCCGATAAAGGGCTTTTATTTTTTCATAATTTTTTTTTTCATAAAAGATGCATGCTTGTAGAGAATAAATTTGCACCAATGACCGAGTGAGTGTTTATGTTCAATGATTCAAGCCTTGTCCAGGTTTACCTTTTTATTTGATCAATTTACTTTCTTAGTTTCAGTTTAGTTTTTACAATTATTGAGCCCAAGATAGTGACAGTCCCGATCATAATCTTTTGCAACACCGGAGGAGGAAGAAAAAAGAGAGAGGTACAATCAATTCCAGATGATCGACCCTGTACTTACAGCTAGCTATCTACCCGTGGGCATAGGTTTATAAATTTATTTTGCGTAGTTGAACGACAGCCATGTCACTCCTCAAATTCGGTTTCCTTTTCAACTTCCTTTCCCTTAAGCACAATTGTCGGATCAATTGGGCAAACAAAACGTATTTTCAACATCATCTGCTGGAACTTTAAAATCGTCCCATGTGGCAAACTGATTCTCTCTTCAGATCCGTTTCTCGGACTCTTTTTTGACTTCTCGATTGGTAGCTCACCCAACTCTTTGCCACTTCTCAATGTGATTAAGTTCACATGTTCTCGAGGATTCACTTAAACTTGTGATGGTAATTGGCCTTGGTTCCCCTTGAGTTCATTCATGGAAGTCGAGAGTTGGAAAATTTGATAAGCTAATCCATCCATAAACACCTTTTGCTCTTCATGAGATTGCTGAAGTTTTTGCACATTATTTTGCAAAAATTGTTGCGAGCCAATCAAATCAGCCATCATCTCTTCAAGAGAATTTCCTTTCTTTTCTTGCGGAGAAGGAGGTGGTGCTTGCTGAAATCCTCTTTGATGAGGTGGTCGCTAGTTCTGTTGTTGCTGCACTTGTTAAGGTTATTGCTGCACTTGATTGCTTTGATCGCTCCAACGAAAATTAGGATGGTCTCTCCAACCTGGATTATAAGTGTTCGAGAAAGCATCTCTCTTTGGTGGTGGATGATCATACCAACTTTCAAATGAAATTGCTTGAGCAATGAGATTCTCTTCGTTCAATTTGCACTGCACCGTTAAGTGGCCCAAATTACCACACAAACCACATGGTTTCTCCGTCGGTCTAGTACTTTCAACTTTCTCAACCACAATATTCAATATTCTTTCCATCCTTCCCATTCTATCTTCGAACTTCTCTTCAAAATTGGAGGAACTTATTTGTGCAACTCTCTTAAGCAAACAAGGGATAGGCTCCTCGTATTCTCTGATGGTCCCGGAACGAGGTCTTTGGTGTAGAGGGGGGGTGAATACACCGAAGAGGGATTTTTGAAAACGATTGACAAATTAAAACATAGTTGAGTGAGAGCTCAGTTATGAGTTCAGCTGACTTCTAAAGATGGTAATCAGCTGGACTGATAACTCAGCTGGTTGTGCGGAAAGTGGTGGAAAGAAAAACTTAGCTCGTTTCCTTTACAAAATCTCAGAAAAACTTAGTTTCAGTTTTCAGTTAAGCAGGTTTGAAACAAATGCAGCTGGCTGGGTCACACAGCCAGAGAACTTAAGCTTTGAAAACTTGTGATGTGCTAATGCGGTTAGTTCTTTAAATATATAAAATGCAAAGACTGAATAAAGCAATAAAGAACACGGAATTTTAACGTGGTTCGGAGAGAGAACTCCTACGTCCACGACCAGGTTTTAGCTGGTAAATCCACTAAGGATGACCACTTGGTTTACGAGTACCAAGCAACTTTGCAGCTCTACCTCGAGCTGTGTTCTAACAGTTTACGGGCACTGTAGAAGCCTATATCTTTTCAGTTCTCGGGTATTGAAAAACCTTACATTCGAATTTCGCGCTTCGAGAGGGCATAACCTTGACCTAACCTTTTCTGGGTAAATGAGGGTTTTGGTTTCCAACTTTTAACGAGTTCTTACAATGAAGAACTTTGAAAGATGAACTCGTTCAGATCTAGGCTTTGGGTTTACTATGATTTCTGCCTATTGATCAGATGAAAAACTAAAGCAGTTTCTGAAAGTAAACACTTAAGAATTTAAGTGTTCTTCAAAGAGTTAGATAACTGCTAGAGAGCTTTTTAAAACTTGAGAGATTCAGAGAGGTTGAAAGCTTGTAGAGAGTTTTTCGTGTCTGATTCTGAGGTTGAAGACTGGTATTTATAGGTAGAGATTCAAATCTAGCCGTTGGAGGAGCCGTTTGAATCTTACCTACTCTCTGATCTGTCGATCTGCCGTTGAGCGTATCTTCACCTGTCTTCATCACTGTGTCAGATCCTAGGTTCGCCTTTCTAGGATGCTGAGATGTCGATCCCTCATTGGTCGAGGTATATTGACTTCCTCTGACACCGGGATTTCTGTCTTTCGAGCTGGTTTTTGAATTTAGAGCTGGATTGGGTAAACTGACTTGAAGTGACGACTTCAGAGTTAGTTCCCTTTTTGTCTGCTCAGCTGACTCTCTTAGACTTGAGTCAGCTCAATTTATTCTGCACCGTTGAATCTCCTTGGTTGGATCCAGTCTTCTTTTCTTGAGAGTCAGTCTGACTCAGCTCAGTCTTTGAACTCTGTTCAGCTAAGAAACCTTTCAGCTGACTTTAGGTCCAGCTGATTACTCAGCTGGGTCTTCTTTCGTCTTCAACTTCCTTACCTGTAAACTTAGAAAATCTAAGGCTCAAACAAGCGAGCTGGTAAGCTTAACTTAGGTTTGTACATTCATCTTTGTACATTCATCTACTAGGTTGGAGAACAGTTGGGTTTTGGAATCGAATCAAAACTCTAGAATTTTCCCAACAATTTCCCCCTGTTTGATGATGCCAAAACCTAACTGAGAAAAACAACCTACTTCCCCCTAAATGAGAAAGTGGGTTTAAAAATGATAAGAAAATTTCAGCAGAAGATTAAATTCAGAGTTCAGTGCCTGGACAAAGAGTTATTGTTATCAGGGTGAGCTTGAGAGCAAAAACATTTCAGTTTTATTAATCCACAAAGATGATTACATGAATTACAGGATTAACAAACTGAAAAATAGACAAAAAATAATTAAATCCCAGTTGGCTGGGTCTTCATTTCTGCTGCTGCTGATTCTTCAGTCTATCTTCTTCCAGCTGCTCATCTGTTCTTAACCTGTACCGGTTGAATATCATCTGTTCCAGTTTCCTGTATTCTTCTTCGTTGTTTACCTTGGAAATTTTTCTCCTGATTGCCCATCTATTTACTTATGCGATAATTTTCGATTTGTCAGGAAGATGAGTTCCAGGTATCAGCGGAGGCTGGAGATGATACGGTAGGAGCGATGGAATTGGATCTTTGCGGTACTTGCAGCATTGAAGAATGCTTTCGCAGTCATCCTATCTTGATGAAAAAGCTCATTGAGATGCATCTTGAAAGCAACATCTTGGGGAGTATTAGGGTAAGCTCCCAGATAGTAGTAATCTTCAATGAACTCAAATTTTGTATGTTTCCAGTCGTCGTTTAACTCTTCTGGGATCCATTCATCTATTCTTCTCCAGTTCATCGGCATCTGAGACTTTTTCTTTGCTGCTCTTATGTTTGCTCTTTTCTTCTTCTGCTTCTTTTCTTCGGCATTGAGCAAACTTTCTTTCTTCTTTTGCTGTTCTTGAAAGCTTTTCATCTCTTGCTTTTGTTGATTCACAAAGTTGCAGAGCCATTGAGTATCATTGAACTATTCTGGCGTGGCTCCACTAGCTTTGGCAAGAGGGATGATCATTTTGCTCCATTTTCCTTTCCGTCCACTGTTCTTTCGCATCCAAATTTCAAAGAACAACTTCTTCAATCTCAGACTGCATCACTTGGATTTCGACTTCAGCTACAGCTTTCCCTTTGCCCGTCCTTGATGTTTTTCTCTTGTCATTACCTTCCCCTTTTTTGGCATTATCAACAAGAGCAGATGAGAGATTGACAACTGTCTCATTCAGCTGGGCCAGGGCTTTGTCAATATCAGCAATCTTGGCTGAGTTGTCTGCTGTGACGAGATTGAGTTGTGTTGTGTTGTTGCTTCCAGCTTTGAACTGATTGTCCAGCTCCTTGTAGAGATTGAACAACTGGTGAATGTCAGTTCTGTTGGAGAGAGTCTGCTGTTGGAGAGCTTCCAGCTGGCTGGATAAGTCGTTGACGCTACTTTCCAGTGGAGCTTGGAGGTTTGAGATGATCTCAGGGACTCTCTTCTCTAGATGATTTGTCTGATCAATTCGTTGAGAAACGAGAGATTGCTTGAGATCTTGACTGGTGCTTTCCTGTAGATTCTGGGCAAATCTGTGAACTTCATCAATGGACTGTCCATTACAATGGACTTGCCATTCTACAGCTGTGATGCGCAGAAGGTTGTCAACATCTGATTTGAGTCTATCCTGGAATAGTATTTCCTCAACTTGTTTGGCGATCTCGTCCTTCATTGCATCAGAAAGCACACTAAGATCCGTCTGGGTCCCAGATTCGACTTGGCTGGGTTTTACTGCCTCGATCTCGACCAGTGAGCGAGTGTCATCGGTATCTGGACATTGTGGGATAGCTTCGGTAGGCTCAACTGTTGCATTAGTTGGCACTTCGTCAATCATTATTGCCTCAGCTGTGTCGGCAGGGACAGCTTCCTTGGCAGTCTCAACTGGAACAATCCAGCTGAGATTGTGTAGGTAAGAGGTGGCTCTTGAGATGACCTCCTCAGAAGGTGGTACTTCATCCTGTTCAACCTTTTGGATGAGGATTTGGATCAGCTCGTCCTGATGCTCAAAAGCATCCTGAAGACTTCCAAATCCAAATATCTCTTACAGAGCTGCTTCTTCGGCTTTGAGCTTATCAAAAGTGTAGAACTCCACAAGTTCTTCATTTGCGTACCAAGTAGACATCTTGGTAGCTAGATAAAATTTGAAGTCGCTGACGGTGACTAATGCGGCGGGTAGAGAAGCAAGAGAAGGAAATTGTTGCAGTGAGCTCTTTATTCCTTGAAGCCTGAGGTCCTCGAACCTCATGATAGTGGCAGCACGTGCAACGGCTCTGGTACTGAGGATTTCAATTTCCTCAGAGGAAGTGGGGCTAAATGGTTCAGCTTGGTTTTCATCATCCAACTGCAAAGGATCGTCAGCTGGATGGGGCTCTTTAGGTGAGCTGGGTGCTGAGAATTGGGTGTGAGGGAGTTGGATGGTTTCAGGTACTGAAGAAGTAGGAGAGGACGCTGGGTGAGGTACCTGAGGATGAGGAGGAAGGAGAAGAGAGTGTTGTTGAGGAGGAAGGAGAAGAGAGTGTTGTTGAGGAGTTCCAGCTGATGTGAGATCAGCTGGAGCGGGTTGTGAGGATGCTTGAAGAATTTGGCGAAGGGGAATAGCATCCTCCGGGTCAGGGTGGGGGACCACTACCTGTGGTTCTTCAGCTTCTCGTGATGCAATCACAAACTCTCTTCCTTGATCTGAGCTGGAGAAGGAATCCTGAGTTGTCTCCTCAGCGACTGATCTCCATTCAGTTTTCTTCTTTTGGACTGGAGAGGCTGTGGGAGTGGATTCAGATCCACTCGGCTTCTCTCGTCTCCTCAGCTGGCTTGCTGGCTGCCTTGAATTTGAGCTTCTTTTTGGCAGGAGGAGATACAGCTGGCTGAGTTTCCTCCGGCTGCTTCCTTTTCCCTGCTTGAGAGGGAGAGACAGTCTGCTGCTTTGTCTCCTGCATCTTCTCTTCCCTTCAGGGGCTGCTTTTTTCAACAAGTCAGAGAGCTGACTCTGCTTTTTAAAAAGAATTTGGACACAGGAAACTCTTCTGTGTCGTGCCACTTGATTTGCCGTCCAGTGGTGTAGTGTTCTATTATGCACGCCACCTTGGTGCATAGATAGATTGTCTCCCTACAGCTGTACCGGGTGAAGCTGTCATCTTCAAAATGAATCTTTTTCGACTCTTTCTCCAACTTTTCCATGAAGAAGAAGAACCAATCCACAGGATCATTCCTGAGGATGGCTATCATTGGCTTCAGCTTGGGTATGCTGTTCTCTCCTTGAGATCCAGCGATACCGAGGATGCACTTCTGGGTGACATCCAGAAGTAGTCTGAACTTAGGCTTGAGCAGAAGCTTGGACATGCTCGCCCTGTAAGGTTCCGGTTTGAACAGCATCTGGTCCAGTTCGGCCTGGATTTCTTCTTTGGTGTAGTTGTCTGGGGAGCGGTCCCCAAGAGTCTTTAGGCCGAACAGCTTGCTCAACATCCGGTTGATGTTGATGTTGACATCCCAAGGAGTTGTATGCCCTGTTTTTTCCTTGAGATGTAGAGTGATGTTGGAGCGGAGACGTTCATCTCTGTTTGTCATCTCCATGAAGAATTCTGCCACTTTCCGGCGGAAGATGTTCTTCGGTCTTGCAGTCGCCCATTGCAGTAGACCGGCTTTCTCGATGAGATCCAGCACCTCCTGGAACTTTGAGTTCTTGTAATTCTTGAGAGTTAAGCAACTCTCAAAGTGAAGCTTTGACATGAGATTCTCATACTGGTTCGCTCCTGGTGTTATCTTCTTTGGTGCCATGATTTTTTTCTGTATTAAAGAGTTAGAAGATACAAGGGAAATGTGTTTTGCAGAAAGATAAGCAAGAACTTGTTATATAAAATTTCAGAGATAAGAAAGAAACTATGGCGACGATTTGCATATCTTTGATATATATATATATATCAACCGTCTATTTTGATGAACGGTTGAGATCTTGGCATCCGACTTTAAGATCTGCGGCTGGGAGAAATTTGCGCTACACGTTAAGTGACGTGCGTAAATAGAGTGTAGGTCACGCGCGCGTGAGGTAGTCAAAACGTTCTGACTTCTGCCTCGACTTTCCCGAGCTACAGTACCCTGCATGCTTTTCATTAAATGCGATGGGATTCGATTGGATGGATGGCTTATTGACTAATCCATCTAAGGAATGTCTGGGTATTTGAATTATATTCAAATAATTTTATCCTTAAATAGCATATTCATCATGGAAATAAATGAAAGACTGCAAACCCGTCAGCTGATCTTTGTAGTCAGCTGATACCTCGGTTGTGTTTCTTTATGTTGAGTTTCTCCTTCAGTTTTATTATCCAGCTGAGCTAGATTCCCCCTCAGCTGGTTTCCCTTCTTGAATTGAGTTCACGAACCGACTAGGTCTGGATTCTTCCAACTTGATAACCCAAAGGTATCCAGCTGAGTCTTATTCCCCCTCAGCTGGATGAAGTTCCTTCATCTGGATTAAGCAATCCAAGCAATCCACACAGCATTTTGAATCTTGCTTCCATCAGAGGCTTTGTTAAAATGTCAGCTCGTTGGATATCTGTGTGAATTTTCTCAACAATGACGTCTTTCTTTTCCACGTGATCTCTGATGAAGTGATGTTGAACGTCAACATGCATACACCTTGTGTGAAGGACTGGATTTTCAGATATTGCAATAGCACTTGAGCTATCACAAAAGATTGGAACTTGACCAGTTTTCACTTCATAGTCATCCAGCTGATGTTTCAGCCAGAGAATTTGAGAGCAGCAGCTTCCAGCTGCCATATACTCCGCTTCAGTTGTAGATGTAGCGACACACGTCTGTTTCTTTGAAAACCATGTTATCAACTTGCTTCCTAGGAACTGACATGTTCCTGAAGTTGATTTTCTATCTAATCGATCTCCAGCAAAGTCTGAGTCTGAGTATCCAGTCAGCTGCAAATTATCTTCAGCTGGATACCACAGCCCAACGCTCTGAGTACCCTTTAGGTATCTGAGAATATTCTTGACTGCTTGTATATGTGCCTCCTTAGGATCAACTTGAAATTTGGCACATACTCCGACTGCAAATGCTATATCTGGGCGGCTAGCTGTGAGATACAGCAGGGAACCAATTATCCCTCTGTATTTGCTGGGATCCACTGGTTTTCCTTCGGTTCCAGGTTCAATCTTCCAGTTGGTATTCATAGGGATCTTCACCGTTTTGCTGGATTGAATTCCATATTTGGCGATCAAGTCTTTCACGTACTTGTATTGATTTATGAATATTTCTTCTGCTGATTGCTTGACTTGAAGTCCTAGGAAGAAACTCATTTCTCCCATCATCGACATTTGGAATTGTTTTGACATTATCTCTCCAAATTTTTCACATAAGACAGTTGATCTTGAGCCGAAGATGATGTCGTCCACATAAATTTGGACAACTAATATATCTTCACCTAGTTTGATGGTGAAGAGGGTTCTGTCGACTGAACCTTTCTTGAATCCTTTGGATACAAGAAATCCTGATAGAGTGTCATACCAAGCTCGAGGTGCTTGCTTCAGACCATAAAGCGCCTTCTTTAGCTTGTAAACTTTGTTTCCTTCTACTTCAAATCCTGGAGGTTGTTCTACGTAGACATCTTCTTTGATTTCCCCATTCAGAAATGCACACTTCACGTCCATTTGGTATACTTTGAATTTGTGATGTGCAGCGTATGCAAGGAATAATCTGATGGCTTCTAATCTTGCTACTGGAGCAAATGACTCTTCAAAGTCTATTCCTTCTTGCTGTGTATAACCCTTGGCGACTAATCTAGCCTTATTTCTGATTATTACTCCAAGAGTATCCAGCTTGTTTTTGAATATCCATTTAAGTCCTATTATTTTGACTCCTTCTGGTCTATCGACCAGTTCCCAGACGCAGTTTCTGAGAAATTCATTCAGCTCTTCTTGCATTGCATTTGTCCAGGGCACGCTCTTTAAGGCTTCGAGTATTGTTTGAGGCTCTGGAACTTGAGCTACATAACACGCCATGAGAGCTGTGTCTTCGTCGTAGACGGTCAGTTCTAGTTCTACTGAGACTTGAGCTTTATTAGCTACTTCTTGAGGATTTGATGACGGGTTTTGAGCAATTGAATTTCTTGTTCTAACTCTGTCTGATGGTTCTCCAATGATTGCTGAAGCTGGATGATCTTCGATCCATCTTCGTCTTCTTCTAATTTCTTCTTCTAGCTCATTGATGCTTGTTGTTGCTAAGTCATGTCTTGCTTGGAGATGTTCTGGAGTCATATCCTGAGACTCGTTCTGATTTGGATTAGAATTAGATTGATCTTGAGGCATAGACTGAGTGAATTCAGCTGGAGAGGGAACTGTAGAGTCAGCTGGGTCTTGATTTCCAGCTGGCGGTATTCCCCCTTGGTCTGATACTGGGGATCCCTCTGGATTTTCAGCTGGTTGATTTGCCTCTGCTGAATTGATTTGAGGTTCTCCTGGTTCATCATCCCAAATCAATGGTTCGGCTAGATTCCGGATTCGAATTTCTTAAGATCTTGTTTGAGCTGGATCGGTGTTTGATGTTCCAGCTGTGTTTCTTTGTTTGATCGACTCTCTGAATTCGAAAGATGTTTCATCAAAGGTGACATGAGGGGTCACTTCGACTGTTTGTGTTCTCCTGTTGAAGACTCTGTAAGCTTTACCTACAGCTGAGTAACCAAGGAATACTCCTCGGTCAGTTTTGGCATCGAACATCTTTAGCTGGGTTTTCCCATTATTTAGGATATGGCATTTTGAACCGAAAACCTTGAAGTACCCGATGAAGGGTTTCCTGTTATTCCATAGCTCGTACGGAGTCTTTCCTTGTCTGGATGTGAGTAGCGATCTATTCTGAGTGAAGCAAGCTGTGTTGATTGCTTCAGCCCAGAATTTCTTTAGAATGGCTGAGCTTGCTAACATTGAGGTAGCTGCTTCTTTGAGTGTTCTGTTCCTCCTCTCAGCTACACCATTCTGCTGAGGTGTACGTGCAGCTGAGGTTTGATGTTGTACTCCGTTCTTTTCACAATATTCATATATAGTTTCATTCAAAAACTCAGTTCCTCGGTCTGATCTAATCGAGATAATTTTGCATTCCTTTTGAGTCGTCAACCTTTCCAGCAGGGCCGGCAGCTTGGATCTTGTTTCGCTTTTCCGGTACAGGAATGAAACCCATGTGAACCTGGAGAAGTCATCCACTACGACCAGAGTGTATTTCCTGCCGTTGAAACTCGCTAGTGTTACTGGACCAAAAAGATCCATGTGAAGGAGTTGAAGAACTCGATCAGTTGAGGGCGTCGGCTTGAGAGAAAATGAAATCTTTGTTTGTTTTCCTTGTTGACAAGCACTGCAAATATGACTCTTGTCATAAACTTGATCTGGAATTCCATTAGCGAGCTGATTTCTAGCCAGCTTGTTGATTGTCTTGAAGTTGAGATGATTCAGCCGTCTGTGCCACAGTCAGCTGACTTCATTTCTGCTTTTTGATACAAGACATGTGTCTGGAGGGCTGCTATTCCAGTCAGCAAAGTATATGTTTGCTTCTCTTTTCCCTCTCAGTAATACCTGCTTGGTTTCCCTGTTTTTCACTGTACATCCATGTGCATCAAACTTGACAGGAAAACCATTGTCGCAGAATTGACTAATGGAAAGAAAGTTATGTTTTAATCCTTGTACATATGAAACGTTAGATATTTTAACATTGTTGGTTTCAATTGTACTGTAACCTTTGGTTAAACCTTTGGAGTTGTCACCAAACGTTACTTGAGGGCCTGGACGCTCTTCGTATTCTTGGAGTAGATGCTTCAGATGAGTTATGTGCTTTGAGCATCCGCTATCCATGTACCACAGTGTTCTCATTGATTCCTCTATGATGCGTCTTTCTCTTGCAGCCTGTCACAGAAATCAAATTTTAGGTCCCCAGTTGTGATTGGGTCCTTATGGGTTAGTTAGAGATCCCTTTACGATCCAGATTTGTTTGATGACTCTGATTGGATCATTTGTTCTGATAATTCTCCCAGCTGTGTCTATGAACACGTTCTTTGTGTTCTTTGTTTGACTCTGTTGGCTGGGTCTTGATCTCTGTTGTCTCCCAGCTTGATTTCTTGATTGTTCGCTTCTTCTTTGGTTTCAATGAGTGTACACTACCGAGACATTTCTTTGTCTCTGTCTCTGCTGTCTAACTTGGTATCTCGGCTGGACTTGATAATCCAGCTGGTAATCATATGACTGATATCCAGCTGGATATCTTTTCTGATATCTTGGTTTATATCTTGCCACTTACTGCTGATGATGCTTGTGTCGATATTGTCCAGCGTCATTCCTTCGTTGTGGTTGAATCCAATGTTGTTTAATTTGTGCCTGGGGTTGCCTTACAGCTTGTCTTCTAGGACCTTGCTGTGTTTTCTGTTTCTCAGTCTGTTGTGCAGCTGGAGTTGGATTCTCTTTTGCTTTCACAAAAGTTACCTTGGTTCCACTTGTAGTTGCAACATTTGTTAAATCCTTAGACCCATCATAACCCAATCCCGTCTTTAATGCTGCTGGTCGTTGTACACTAATTATTTCATCCATCGTTGATGTAGCTTTGATAAGTACTACCAGCTTTGTGGTTAGTGTGTCTTCTGACCTTTTTAGTTCCAAGATCTCAGCTGACTTTCTATCTGACTCAGCTGTGGATTTTTCCAAGTTGTCCACCAGCTGCTTTTTCTCATAGTAGAATTCCTTCATCAGCTGATCCTGTTTGACTATCTTTTCGTTGAGCGACACTATTTCCTCTTTGAGCTGTGTGGCATTAGCTGCTTCTGATGCTTCTTTCTTTTTCAGTTCTACCTTCAGCTCAACATTTTCACACATTATGACTTCAAGAATTTCTTGTAAATCCTTGAAGTCATTCATGACTTTCTCCACCAGATTCCAATCAGGTTGTCCTTCTGATTCAGAGACCTGCGTAGAGTGTTCGTGTGATGGTGATGGGTTAGATACGTCCTGAGTTTTAGAAGTTACCTCATCATCGTCGAGTCCGTCTGTCTGTCCCATGAAGCAAGTATCCCAGTCTTGATCATCACGGGCCATGAGTGCATCTTCCTCTGAGTCTGAGAAAGGCATGTCATCATCTATTTTGTTACACTCGGACTCTTCATCAGCTATATATGCTCTTCTTCTGTCAGCTGCCTTAGCTTTCAGAAGATCTTTTTCCTTCTTTGACAGTTTGGGATAGTCCTGCTTGTAGTGTCCCGGCTCTTTGCAATTGAAACAGCCTTCCTCTGTCCGTTTTGAGGAGTCAGCTGGCTTTTCATCAGCTGCAGCGTACTTGTCTCTGTACGTCTTGGCGAATTTTTTGTATTTACCTTTGCTGGTATTGAGTCTGTTGTAATTTTTCACCAACATGGAAATTTATTCGAGTAGCTCCTCTTTGCTCATATCCTTTTTGTCCTTCTTCTTCTTGGAGGACTCAGCTGACTTGACATGAGCTGACTTTTCAGAGTTGGCTCTGAATGCTATTTCTTTTGGAGCTGGGGTGAGTTCTCCTTCATTCTGTCTACTTGAAGACTCTTCTTGGGTGATCTTCAAGTTGTATTCGTTGGCTTTTAAGAGTGAGAACAACCTTTCTGTAGATAGATCACCCAAGTCACTTCGACTTTGGTGAACTACTTTGTAAGTGTTCCATTAAGCTGAAAGAGCTGAAAGAACCTTTAAATGCTTTTCCCGCTGGGTGTATTTCCCAGTTCTAATTGTTTCTATCTCGACGACTATGTTTGAGAATCTTAGCTCCATCGCTTCGATGGTGATACGGACGAAGGACCCGTTGGATAAAAGATCCAAGAACCCCACGTATAAGAGTTGGGCAGCGGTCACCCTAGATCGAGAATCCAGTTTGATCACCCCACGAGCGTAGAAACCTCGACCCGATGGCTATATAATCAGCCAAGAACCTCGGTATGGTTGAACGCCACAAGACCTTGCTCAATAGTCTTGATAAGTTCAAAAACAAGTGAAATACTCAACAAAGAGAATTCAACTCACAAAAGCAAATGCAATTTTCGTTTATAATCATAGGTGTCCCAAATACATATGAGTAGAAGTCTATTTATAGGCTCCAAAGGACTTTTGAGAGCCACACACACTTACCACTACTTAAGACTCTTAAATTGACTCATAATATCACAATTGTAACTCCTAAGCACTAAGCATGACTCTTGGACTCCAAAAGCCACTTATTAAATACAATAAAGTAACTTAAAATGACTCTTTATTTTAGACCCTTGTTCATGAACGAAAATCACTACTTAATTCTTCAATTTGGGCCTCCAAAAATCTTATGTGTGATGAGTCATACATCAAGTAGGATCAAGCCCATCAACTTGAATAATATTCACCATTTGGCCCAATGTAGAAGGGTCTTGGACTTGGGCCTTTATTTCAGCAATTAAAAGCATCATGGACTCCTTCATTCTCTTAGCTCTAGCCCTTGTAATTGGCCCACTTTGAATGATCAAAGGATCCACCTTGTGGTCTTTGGACAGCTTGGATGCAGCTCCATCATTCCCTTCTTCTTCAAAAGGATTCGTCCTCGAATCTGAATCACCAAAATAAGGAGATAAGTCAGCAACATTGAAAGTAGCACTTACATTATACTCACCCGGAAGGTCTAGTTTGTAAGCATTATCATTCACTCTTGCAATGACTTGAAATGGTCCATCTCCCCTAGGCTGCAACTTGGACTTTCTTTTTGATGGAAACCTCTCCTTTCTCAAATGTAGCCAAACCCAATCTCCCGGCTCAAAGATGACTTGTTTTCGACCTTTGTTTGCTTGCTTGACATATTGCTCCGTCCTTTTCTCAATGTTTTGCTTCACCCTTTCATGCAACTTTTTCACCATTTCAGCCTTAGCCTTTCCATCAAGACTTGCACGTTCCTCAATTGGAATTGGAATAAGATCAAGCGGACTCAATGGATTAAAGCCATAAACAACTTCAAATGGAGAAAAGTTAGTAGCAGAATGAACACTTCGATTATAAGCAAATTCTGCAAAAGGTAAACAATCCTCCCAACTTTTCAAGTTCTTTTGAATCAAAGTTCGAAGCAATTGAGATAAAGTCCTATTAACTACTTCAGTTTGCCCATCGGTTTGTGGATGACAAGTAGTAGAAAACAGAAGTTTAGTTCCCAATTTATTCCATAGCACACGCCAAAAATGACTCAAAAACTTCACATCTCGATCACTAACAATGCTTCTTGGAATTCCATGCAAACGCACAATTTCTTTAAAGAACAAATCAGCAATATGAGTAGCATCATCACTCTTATGACATGGTATAAAATGTGCCATTTTCGAAAATCTATCAAAAACCACAAATTTCCCAATGAAACTTCGCAAAACATGGTGCATCAATCTCATGAATGTACTAGGTGCATTAGTTAAACCAAAAGGCATTACTAACCACTCATAAAGACCATATTTTGTTTTAAAAGCAGTTTTCCATTCATCTCCTTCTCGAATTCGAATTTGATGATAACCACTTTTCAGATCAATCTTAGTAAACAAAACAGCCCTATGTAACTCATCAAGTATATCATCTAACCTAGGAATAGGATAGCGATACTTTACCGTGATCTTGTTAATTGCTCGACAATCCGTGCACATCCTCCATGATCCATCTTTCTTGGATACAACAATCACAGGTACAACACATGGACTCATGCTCTCACGAATTTTCCCTTTCTCCATCAACTCTTCCACTTGCCTTTGGATCTCCTTAGTCTCTTCGGGATTAGCTCGGTATGCTGGTCGGTTTGGAAGTACAGCTCCGGGAACAAAGTCAATTTGATGCTCAATACCTCTTAAAGGAGGTAATCCACTTGGTTCTTCCTCCGGGAATACATCTTCAAACTCCTGCAAAAGAGACACAAAAGTACTAGGCAAAGATGGGGTTAATTCGTTAGTGTTAAAGAAAGACTCTTTGTACACCAAGATCAACACATTTTTTTCTTCGACTATTGCTCTCTTCATTTCCTTTGTCCTCACATAGAAGTTCTGTTTCTCCTTTCCCTCTCTTGTTTTCTCTCCACTCTTTTTTTCTCTCAATTGTGTATCAGTTCCCTCACTTTTATTTCCCTCAATCTCTCTAGCTCTCCTTGCTTGAGACATCTTGACTTGATCTTCTTGAACTTGTTGTGGAGTCAACGAAACAAGCATGACAGATTTGTTATTGTGCTTGAAGGTATAACGATTTTGAAAACCATCATGAATCACCCTTCGATCAAATTGCCATGGCTTGCCCAAGAGAATGTGACTAGCATGCATTGGTACCACATCACAAAGTACATCATCTTTATAGTTACCAATGGAGAATGAAATTAGAACTTGTTTAGTCACACGAATTTCACCACATTCGTTCAGCCATTGAAGCTTGTATGGTTGAGGATGCTTTTGGGTAGCTAAACTCAATTTCTCCACCATTTCTGAACTTGCAACGTTAGTACAACTCCCACCATCAATAATCAACATACAAACTTTACCTTGGACCAAACATCTTGTGTGGAAGATGTTCTCTCTTTGTTGATCATCAGTCTTGCTTTGCAAATTTAGAGTTCTTCGAACCACCAAAACCTCTCCATGTTCAGGTACAATCTCCTCCGGTTGTTCATCTCCACCATTATCTTCACGTTCACTTTCAGATTCAATCTCTCCATTAGGTCTCACAACCATCACCCTTTTGTTTGGACATTGAGATGCAATGTGTCCAATACCTTGACAACGAAAACATTTGATATCTCTATTTCTAGTAGAAGTAGAAGTAGAGGTACCTTTACCCTTATCAACATCATTGGATTCTGACTTTGACATCTGATTTTGAGGTTTAGAAACAGCCCCAAAAGTTGATTTAGAAGATGTCCACTCCTTCGGCTTCGAAGATTGAGAACTCGTTGGGAAACTCTTTTGAAAGGTTCCCTTCTTCTTCAATTGCCGCTCCACTTTCATGGCCATATGAACCATATCTTCAAGCTCTACATAGTGTTGAAGATCAACAATATTGGCAATCTCCCGATTCAAAATTTCAATATAGAAATCGAGCCATTGTTGCTTCTCTATCTTCATCAACATTTGCCCTAATCATGGCAATCTCCATCTCTTTGTAGTACTCATCAACGCATTTAGTACCTTGATTCATACATTGTAATTTTTGATACAAATCACGAAAATAATGAGAAGGTACAAATCTCTTACGCATTATAGACTTCATTTCCTCCCAAGTAGAAATTGGTCTCTCTCCATAGCGCCTTCGATTAGTTGTCAATTGATCCCACCAAACTATAGCATAGTCCATGAATTCAATTGCAGCAAGTTTTACCTTTTTCTCCTCGGAATAGTTGTGACACTCAAAGATGAGTTCCACCTTTCGTTCCCATTCCAAATAAGCTTCAGGATCACTCCTTCCTTGGAAAGTTGGAATGTTCAATTTGATGCTTCCCAAATCACGATCAACATCATTTCGATGCCTTCGCCTCCTACCATGCCTTGGAATTTGATGTGTGGATTCTGCATCTTCCTCCTCTTCACTCTCTCTTTCATCATGATTCCTTCGTGGTGCTTGTAGCTCCAAATTTTCCAACCGATCTGTCACAGTTTCCAAAATATTTCCAAATCTAGCAAATTGTTGTTGCATAGCTTGCAACATAAATTCAGTTTGGTTTTGATTGTTAGTAGTGTCGTCCATGTCCTCACAATTCACTCGTGTATCACACAAAATGAACCTCACAAAACACTCGTGTTTCGCTCGTAGGCTTTTACCTCCCCTCAAATAATCTCACAACTCAATGCCTTTTACCACTCAATTCTCACTTGTAGGAATTCAAATGAAATAGAACAAATCAAGATAAGAACAAGAGTAGTAGCACTAACGAAACTTCAGTCCTTAGATGTGGTTCTTTTGGTTGAAACTTGGAATTACAAATAGAAACAATGTTTTTTTTTTTTACTTTTTTTTAACTGATTTTCGTTTTTTTTGTATTCTATTTTTTTTTTGCAGCAACTAAGAACAATGAAAATGGAATATAGAGAAGTTGGATAGAATTAAAAGATAAAGGTTCAGATCAATACCAGATTGCTCTGATACCAAATGATACGGACGAAGGACCCGTTGGATAAAAGATCCAAGAACCCCACGTATAAGAGTTGGGCAGCGGTCACCCTAGATCGAGAATCCAGTTTGATCACCCCACGAGCGTAGAAACCTCGACCCGATGGCTATATAATCAGCCAAGAACCTCGGTATGGTTGAACGCCACAAGACCTTGCTCAATAGTCTTGATAAGTTCTAAAACAAGTGAAATACTCAACAAAGAGAATTCAACTCACAAAAGCAAATGCAATTTTCGTTTATAATCATAGGTGTCCCAAATACATATGAGTAGAAGTCTATTTATAGGCTCCAAAGGACTTTTGAGAGCCACACACACTTACCACTACTTAAGACTCTTAAATTGACTCATAATATCACAATTGTAACTCCTAAGCACTAAGCATGACTCTTGGACTCCAAAAGCCACTTATTAAATACAATAAAGTAACTTAAAATGACTCTTTATTTTAGACCCTTGTTCATGAACGAAAATCACTACTTAATTCTTCAATTTGGGCCTCCAAAAATCTTATGTGTGATGAGTCATACATCAAGTAGGATCAAGCCCATCAACTTGAATAATATTCACCATTTGGCCCAATGTAGAAGGGTCTTGGACTTGGGCCTTTATTTCAGCAATTAAAAGCATCATGGACTCCTTCATTCTCTTAGCTCTAGCCCTTGTAATTGGCCCACTTTGAATGATCAAAGGATCCACCTTGTGGTCTTTGGACAGCTTGGATGCAGCTCCATCAGATGGACTCGTTGGCTAGCTGCTTAAAGTTGTCGAATTTTTGGCAAACTATTGTGAATTTGTTTTCTTTGATCTCTTCTGACCCTTCACATAGCTTGGCAAGTGTTTCCCACATCTCTTTCGCTGTCTCGCACTTGATAATCCTACTCAGGTAGGCGTTTGAGACTGTTGATGAGATGGTGTTCCTTGCGAAGCTGTCCAATCCAGCTTGCTTTCGCTCTTCTGAAGAGTATTCCTTCTTTGGTTTGAGAATTGGCTGGTATGCTGGTTGTCCTCTATCATGAGCCGGTACGAGTTCATTTCCTTGCTTATAAATGAGGATGGGTCCGTCTGTAATGACGTCCCACATCATGTCATGATGCGCACACATGAAGCTTTTCAATCTGAATTTCCAGATTGCATAATCATCAACTGAGAAGGTGGGAAGATTCCTGTTAAGATAAGAATCCATGAAGAGATGTACATGATGCACTAGTATGAGTTTTTCTGAAAAACGGATCTGTTCAGTTGACCACTGACACAGAGTTTCAAGACAAATCTCTTGATTCAGAAACAGAGGTCATTTGAACCACTGCTCTGATACCAATTGATGGTCCCGGAACGAGGTCTTCGGTGTAGAGGGGGGTGAATACACCGAAGAGAGATTTTTGAAAACGATTGACAAATTAAAACAGAGTTGAGTGAGAGCTCAGTTATGAGTTCAGCTGACTTCTAAAGAAGGTGATCAGCTGGACTGATAACTCAGCTGGTTGTGCGGAAAGTGGTGGAAAGAAAAACTTAGCTCGTTTCCTTTACAAAATCTCAGAAAAACTTAGTTTCGCTTTCGCTAAGCGTGTTTGAAACAAATGCAGCTAGCTGGGTCACACAGCCAGAGAACTTAAGCTTTGAAAACTTGTGCTGTGCTAATGCGGTTAGTTCTTTAAATATATAAAATGCAAAGACTGAATAAAGCAATAAAGAACACGGAATTTTAACGTGGTTCGGAGAGAGAACTCCTACGTCCACGACCAGGTTTTAGCTGGTAAATCCACTAAGGATGACCACTTGGTTTACGAGTACCAAGCAACTTTGCAGCTCTACCTCGAGCTGTGTTCTAACAGTTTACGGGCACTGTAGAAGCCTATATCTTTTCAATTTTCGGGTACTGAAAAACCTTACATTCGAATTTCGTGCTTCGAGAGGGCATAACCTTGACCTAACCTTTTCTGGGTAAATGATGGTTTTGGTTTCCAACTTTGAACGAGTTCTTACAATGAAGAACTTTGGAAGATGAACTCGTTCAGATCTAGGCTTTGGATTTACTATGATTTCTGCCTATTGATCAGACGAAAAACTAAAGCAGTTTCTGAAAGTAAACACTTAAGAATTTCAGTGTTCTTCAAAGAGTTAGATAACTGCTAGAGAGCTTTTTAAAACTTGAGAGATTCAGAGAGGTTGAAAGCTTGTAGAGAGTTTTTCGTGTCTGATTCTGAGGTTGAAGACTGGTATTTATAGGTAGAGATTCAAATCTAGCCGTTGGAGGAGCCGTTTGAATCTTACCTACTCTCTGATCTGTCGATCTGCCGTTGAGCGTATCTTCACCTGTCTTCATCACTGTGTCAGATCCTAGGTTCGCCTTTCTAGGATGCTGAGATGTCGATCCCTCATTGGTCGAGGTATATTGACTTCCTCTGACACCGGGATTTCTGTCTTTCGAGCTGGTTTTTGAATTTAGAGCTGGATTGGGTAAACTAACTTGAAGTGACGATTTCAGAGTTAGTTCCCTTTTTGTCTGCTCAGCTGACTCTCTTAGACTTGAGTCAGCTCAATTTATTCTGCTCCGTTGGATCTCCTTGGCTGGATCCACTCTTCTTTTCTTGAGAGTCAGTTTGACTCAGCTCAGTCTTTGAACTCTGTTCAGCTAAGAAACCTTTCAGCTGACTTTGGTCCAGCTGATTACTCAGCTGGGTCTTCTTTCGTCTTCAGCTTCCTTACCTGTAAACTTAGAAAATCTAAGGCTCAAACAAGCGAGCTGGTAAGCTTAACTTAGGTTTGTACATTCATCTACTAGGTTGGAGAACAGTTAGGTTTTGGAATCGAATCAAAACTCTAGAATTTTCCCAACATTCTTTTGCCGTTTCTACCAAATATTGAATCAACTTCTTAGATTCTCTCGCTCTGCAATGTGAAAATCCTCCTCCACTTGATGAGTTAACAAGATTCTTTGTATCAATGGTCATTCCTTGGCAGATATACTTCAACAAGTCACCCTCAGAATACTTATGGTTCGGGCAACTAACCACCGACTTCTTAAATCTCGTCCAGTAAGTGCTCAATGATTCATCGTATTCTTGCTTCACTCCGCTAATCCCCTTCTTCAATGCATTAGTCTTAGTCGGAGGAAAGAAGTGCTCCAAAAAACAGTTTCTTTATTTCAGCCAATTTAGATATGGAATTTGGCGGGAGACTTGTGAACCAAGCATTCGCCTCTGCTGTCTGAGTGAAAGGAAACGCGGCTAACTTGAATTGTTCTTCACTAACTCCAGCTGATCGTTTCTGCACCTTAAAATGATTCATCGTATTCTATGTATTATAAAATAAGTCCGGCCCATTCATTATCCTTCAAAATTGCATAAATTCTTCCTTCTCGATTTCTCTCGTCCAAATTCATATGCTCACAAACTCTTCGATTTCTACACAAAAATACATAAAAAGTGCAAATTATACCCAAATAAAGTCATAGAAAAATTAATAATATGAACAACCAAAATACACACATCACACCTAATACGAGCAATTCGCATGGAGATAGGATATAGTGGTGTCAAATATTACATTGGATCAAAACCTTGTTGATTCCTTCATGAGAGCATGTCCTCAAAGTCGTTTGATGGATTCATGAAAGGAATAGGCTTTGAAATGTATGACAAGCTATTTTTTGAGTACAAGTGGGAGAAATGTTAGATTGGTGATGTAAGATGGTATACTTAAAAGCATGCTTTGAGTATAAGTGGGAGATTGTTGGAGTTATGTACTGAAAATCATACTTTTATAAGTGCTTTGTATATTGACTATTATTTTCTATTTTAATGAGAATATTATTGTCACGTGATTTACATAATTATTCACGTTATATTATGTAAATAAAGTCCAATTACTTTATATTATAGATAATATGGATAATATGGTGTGTTGTGTCTCACGGAAGATCATATTATCGTAATGCTTATAAAGTAATAAAAGAGTTCACCATCTAAATAATTGAAGAGCTAATCTCGTGTGCAGAGATTAGTGCGTGGATTATCCTCGACTTAATATTCATTTTCTACGTTCGTCACAAAGGTTAGATTCAATTTATAGTTTCCACAATCTCATAAATTGAATTACATGGCTTTGCATGTTAATTAATCGGTGAATAATTAAATTAAATTAATATCCTAATGTTCCTGGCACATGGGATCTTCAATCGTTTCCAACATGATTAATGGATAGAAGAAGAATAAATATTAAACTATCTAAGAAATACGTAATAATGTACTATAATTATATAAAGTGAGACAATCTCGAAGGATTCTCGTCACATATTTTTTAGTTGTTCTGGGATTTCAAGTACATATTACATAACAAAACATTACACAAAAAGTCAGAATGTCTTGCAGAGGATGAAGACGTGAAGGCGGGGCTTTACTGGCTTGATGGGTATGAACAATTACTCAACATCCGCCGTCACCTCGTCCCTCAACCTGCATATTTATAAACATATATCAGGCTAAGTACAACATACTTAGTGAACATATGCAAAAATGTATAATAGATTTGATAGATTAATCATGCTTTCTCAAGTAACATACAGGGATTTTCAGAAAAAGTCTGTGCTTACTAAACCTTTATTATACTTGCAAGTTTATATCATTAATTACTTAAAACCATATCTGAAACAATGCCGGGGAAAAAGACCTTCTTCCGTGAACGCCCCTCACCGAGGCAGGTCGCTCCTCAACAGAGTCCATACCCACGGCTACCGTGTACACTAACTCTGGAAAGCACACCCTTTCGGGGCTAAAAAAATTTCCATCCAAAATCCTTTTATGCATGATAACCACTTTAAAACAAATAATTTTAAAGCATTTCAAAAACAGAGCAAAGCTCACGTTATTTGATATATATATATATATATATATATAAAAGCCCACCTTAACCGATTACAGAACGAAATCGATGTAGTGGGCAAAATCCGTTTACTTGGCCCAAGCCCAACAAGCATATCAAGTTGGCTCAATCAGTCAGACAGATTCAACCGTCCAGCCCAATAAGCTATAGACAAACCTGGACAACTTGGTTGGATACTCTATACTCAGCCCAAACGCCCATCAAGCCGGTCAGCCAAGCTGACATGGTTAAAAGAACCCAGTCAACAACCCTTAGGGCACATCACGATGGCCAACTTGGTTGACACGGTCAGAGAATGTATCTTGACGGTTCCAAAAAAATAGCAACAGCTTGGAAGTGTGGGGCGCAGATGGATAAGATCGGTATACTAAACCCTAACGGCAGGCCGTCCTATATATACAGCCTGACTAGGTCATAACCTGGCAGATTCCAACTTGCATGCATTGAACTCTCTACTATCCATTCTCTCTCTGCCTCCATTTACCTTCTTAACAGCTTGCCACAGCACCCTGCCATACAAACCTACATCCATCATACAATCTGCCATCCGGCTAACATCCACAATACAACATGTCGTACGGCTTACACCCACCTTACAACCTGTTATACGACTGGCATTCAATTCAACTTGCACAATCATTCTTACTCACTCATACGTTTCTCTCCATCTCATCTTTACTTCCGCCGCCTTACTTTCTTGCTCTCACACACCGGATATAACCAACTTGGGTTATCTCTGCTATCAACCTTCCATTATCACATACTTACTATCACCGTTTCCACCCTCCGAACGCCACAACCTGTGTCACTTCTCATCTACTATATATTTCTATTATATATTTTATTTACTTTCCGTTTACGATATCAATGTACTAACTTGAGCGTCGGAGGCTCTACGGTCGACACTCCCCACCGGTGCTCAACCTAGGGCTCTTACGTGTTCTTGTGTTGACAGGTTGCTAGTGCCCTATCAATCTGGACGTGTCTGACGTCATCAATAATTATAGATTTAGCCTCTACAATCGAGCTTCCATCTTCCAACCTTTCTTCTAATCCTAACGTTCTCTTTTTATAGCAAAAAAAAAAACAAAACTTAGAAAAGATCGAAACAGAATTTAAATGATAACAGACTCTGTTGGATTCGAGCTAGTAGCTCAATTGGTGTTGGCAAGTTTATGTAGAAGCAAAATTGACTGAAGTGTTTTGAGTTGTACGAGAACAGAAACTGGTTTCTGAGCTTCAATCTGAGCTAGTTTGATGTGGAACATAATGGAACAGATCTGAAAGATTCTTTCCATGTTTATGCGGATTTTGTGGAGAACTTTTCCTTATCCATATATGACGCGAAAAAGATGTTATATTGGTGATATAATTAATTGTTCCACAAGGCATATCTTCAAGGAATGTTTCCTAGGGCAAAAGACAATAGAGATTATTTACTAGGATTTTCAAGTGGTCCTATAAATACATCTACACAATACATTGAAGATGGCCGTCCACGATGTAATTCTTTCAAATATAGGGACGTGAGTATTTTGAGAGCATACTCTAGAGAGAGTGTTTTTATTGTTTTTCATACACTTGTGAGGATTTATTTTCATAGATAAACTTTTGTAAGAGGGTTGGGTGTCAAGTTGCGGCTTGAGCTTAGGTTGTAAGTGGTGCACTTGCAATCATCAATTCATGTAGACCGGGAAGGGTGTGAGTGAACGGGTAGCAAAAGATATGAGATCTGTTTGTGTAAAACCTCTGTAACTACAACTTCGGATAGTGGATTGATTCTCTCTTGGACGTGACCCCCTAGACGTAGGTTAATTAACCGAACTGGGTTACCATTCTGTGTGTCATTTACTTAGCTCAGTTATTATATTCTGTGTTATATTCCGTGCTAAGTTTTATTGTGACAAATTCGTAGTTTATATGCATAAAGTGCTCGGTTTAGAACTTTCAATTGGTATCAGAGCAGGTACACCTAAGTTATCGGTGTTGATTTTGGTACCTGCTGATTTTTGTTTGTTCTTCTCTTTGAGAGATGGATTTTGCTTTTGTGGCTAGGGCTGGGAATTTGGATACCGGTTTTCGGATAATAACCGAAACCGGTACTATCCAACGGTTTTTGATTATCCGATAACTGAAAATTCTCGGATCGGTTCGGATGTCAGATACCGGATTTGTGAGATTTTCGGTTTCGGTTATTATCCGATAACCGGTATCCAAAACCGAAAAACCAAAAAATTATATAATAATTTTCGAGAGCAACGATGGCAGTTTTCAAAGTTTTCTCTCTGCTGATGATGTCTGCATTGCTGCTGACCTTCGCCTTAGCACAGTTGCCTTCCGGCGCTCAGTCTCCATCGCCGTTGGCGTCGCTAAAACACCGGTGTCAGAACCTCCGAGTCACGCAAGCCCTAGCCCGGCCCCTGCGATGTCCATTACTCCTCCCCCGGCGTCCTCATCGCTTTCTCCCTTTCCCGCAGCCACCTTCTCGCCGCCAGCTTCTCCGCCATCAACCACCAGCCCGTCACCTTCTGTGTCCGTGCATCCAACCGCCGCTGACAGTCCATTGGCTTCACCAAATGGTGCCGTACTGAACAGAGCAGGAGTCGCAGCCGCCGCAGTTGGTTTCTTCGCCATCATGTTAGTTGCTTGAACGCTCGGATGTAGCCCTACTATATTATGTAGATTTTTTATTTAATTTTTCGGTTTTTTGGTTAATATCGGTTAACCGGTACCAATAACCGACCAATTTTTGGTTAACCGACATCATGTCGATTTCGGTTTTGGTTTTCCAATTTCTGGATTTTTAGTTTCGGTTAACCGATTTTTTCGCTTCGGTTAACTGCGGTTAACCGAAATACGTAGAAGCAAAATTGACTGAAGTGTTTTGAGTTGTACGAGAACAAAAACTGATTTCTAAGCTTCAATCTGAGCTAGTTTGATGTGGAACATAATGAAACAGATCTGAAAGATTCTTTCCATGTTTATGCGGATTTTGCGGAGATCTTTTCCTTATCCATAGATGACGCGGAAAAGATGTTATATTGGTGATATAATTAATTGTTCCACAAGGCATATCTTCAAGGAATGTTTCCTAGGGCAAAAGACTGTGGAGATTATTTACTAGGATTTTCAAGTGGTCCTATAAATACATCTACACAATACATTGAAGATGGCTGTCCACGATGTAATTCTTTCAAATATAGGGACGTGAGTATTTTGAGAGCATACTCTAGAGAGAGTGTTTTTATTGTTTTTCATACACTTGTGAGGATTTTTTTTCATAGATAAACTTTTGTAAGTGGGTTGGGTGTCAAGTTACGGCTTGAGCTTAGGTTGTAAGTGGTGCACTTGCAATCATCAATTCATGTAGACCGGGAAGGGTGTGAGTGAACGGGTAGCAAAAGATAGAAGATCTGTTTGTGTAAAACCTCTGTAACTACAACTTCGGATAGTGGATTGATTCTCTCTTGGACGTGACACCCTACACGTAGGTTAATTAACCGAACTGGGTTACCATTCTGTGTCATTTACTTAGCTCAGTTATTATATTCTATGTTATATTTCGTGCTAAGTTTTATTGTGACAGATTTGTACTTTATATGCATAAAGTGCTCGGTTTAGAACATTCAATTGGTATCAGAGCAGGTACACCTAAGTTATCGGTGTTGATTTTGGTACCTGCTGATTTTTGTTTGTTTTGCTCTTTGAGAGATGGATTTTGCTTTTGTGGCTGATGCGGTGCAAAACAAGTTCTCTTAATGCTTGATTAAGGGGGAGTGTTGGGAAAATTAATAGAGTTTTGATTGGATATCAAAACCCAGCTGACCCCAACCGAGTAGATGATCGCACAAGCCTAAGCATTTTTCAGCTCACCTGTTTGAGCTTATAGAGTTTCTTAGTTTACAGGTAGAATCGCTGAAGACAATTTGAAGACGGCGAGAAGACACGGCTAAGCGAACGGCTTAAGAATTCGGCGAAGCGTACTCGGCGAGCAAGACCAAGCAGAGTCAAAGATCCTACAGTATCAAGACCCAGCTCAGTGACGGAAACCCAGCTCAGTGTCAAAGACCCATCTCAGTGTAAAAGACCCAGCTTAGTGTCGATGAAGACACAGCTCAGGTCTAAAACACAGCTCAAGTCAGTGACACAGCTCAGGTTGATGATACAACACAGGTCTAAGACACAGCTCAGAGTCAAGACACAGCAGAGTCCAAAACGCTGAAGATACAGCAGAGACGATTAGCAGCTCGAAGAAGAAGACCTTCTCCAAGACAAGATCCCGATGTCAAAAGATCTTGTCTGACGCGGTCAAATAAAAGAAGAACTAGCCTCTGCAGATGCAGACGTACTTTGTAGGTAAAGGCCAGAAGTCAACAAGAGTAGGTAAGAAAGTGACTGGTGGTGAGACTAAAGAGACGACTGAAGAAATAAAAGAGAAAACAGAAAAATGAACAACGATCTTCAAAGCCAAATCTTTCAAGAACACCCAGCCAGTCAGCTGTGTTCTTAGTTGTTCACATATTTAGTCTTAGGCAGAATAGATCAGAATTTAAATATCTTAAGCCTAGTTTGAACGAGTTCATCTTACTCCTTGTTCTTCATTGTAAGAACTCATTCATAGTTGGAAAAACCTAAACCCAAACCCAAACCCAGAAAGGTTAGGTAAAGGTACGCTTGCTCAAAGCGTGTAATTCGAGTGGATAGGTTCTTCAGTACCCGAAAACTGAAGGTGTAGGCTTGACAGTGCCCGCAAACTGTTGGAACACAGCTCGGGTTAGAGTTGTAAAGTTGCTTGATACTTGGAAACCAAGTGGTAGTGATTTACCAGTGAACCTGGTCGTGGACGTAGGAGGTGTTACTCCGAACCACGTTAAAAATGCTTTGTTATTTATTGCTTTATTTTATGCATGTTACTAACTCTCATGAGCATACATTTCAAGCTGCATAAACTGATTAACTGAAAAGTGAAATAGAGCTTTACAATATAATTTGAAGCAATAGACGGACTTTCCAAATCCACCACATTCCGCACACACACACAGCCAGCTGTGTCGATCAAGCTGTCATTCAGCTGGATCGAACACAGCCAGCTCTCTGAAAAGAGTTTTAACTTGAAAAAGTTTTTTAAACCTTGGTGTATTCACCCCCCCTCTACACCAAGGTATCCGTCTTGGGACCAACAATTGGTATCAGAGCAGTGGTTCAAAAGATCACTGTATCTGTCAAGACAGCATTTCATTGCTGATAGTGGTCACCTGAACAGATCCTTTAAAGCTTCAAATTTTTTTTATCATTATATTGCATACTTTCGTGGAATCTTCTTTGTGCAGGAAACATCCGACTCTATCTGTCGTTGATTATTAGATCTGGAAGTTCCAACTCAAACGCTTTCTGAGCGCGCGTCACGACATGATGTGGGATGTTATCTTTAACGTACCCAACATCATAAACTCTGAGAGTCAAGCAGAAGAATAAGTGATCAGGAGCTTGAAGATGGCCAGAGTTGAAATCATATCAAACAATTGCCCCAACCAATGCAAACACAGCTGGAACCTTGCCATCAATATACCAAAGAGATCGTACTCATTAAATCCAGCTCTCCAAGCTCAGTCCGATCAGAAAAGAAAACTGATCGGCAACTCAAAGACCAAGAGAAGCAGCGGATCTCAGCTGGACACAAAGCTCAAAAGCGGCAGATAAATCCAGCTGACTGGAATCAATCAAAATGTCATCCAGCACAGACATCAAGGTCAACTTAAAAGACAGCTGGGAAGGATCTCAGCTGGTTAGAAAGCTGGAAATCTACCGAGCTTCAACTCAAGATTCCAGCAGACGGGATATCAAGCTGACAGACTCCAGCTATAAAATGAACATCATCGAAGAAAATGGAGTCAACACGGTCCAAAGAAAAAGCGGACTCATTCAAGGACCAACCAGGGAGAACTCCACCAAGCTGAAAGACGACACCGCTGTGACGTGAGCCGAAGGCAAACTCAATCCAGCAGAGTATTCAAGTGGAGAATCAAACAGAGCTGAATCAAGCTTAATTCGCAGAACTCAGAAGAGGAGTCAAGAAGAAAGGAATTCAGTGGAGCAGATTCAACAACGATTGGTATCTGTTCAAACCAGATGAAGAAAGTTCATCTAGCTGAGGGGGAACTAACTCAACTGGATCCCAAAGCAGAAGATTTACTCAGCTGAAGGGAGAAAATCAGTCAAGCAAAGGAAAAGACATCCGCGACATCAGCTGACTTTTTGATCCAAGCTGACAGGAATGTGTCTCATGCATTTATTTCTCTAAGGAATATACTATTTAAGTCCAATTATTTTGAATTCCTATTTTAAGCGGACATATGTTCCTTAGTTAAATTGCTTGATAAGTTTCCATTCCCATCGCATTAATGATAATGACTGCTGAGTACTGAAGCACGGTAGGATCGAGGCAGAATGTCAAGCGTTTGAACTACCTCACGCGCGGTTGTAATACACTCGCCGTAAACACGTCAGAACGTGATGAGTGAATCTCTCCCAGCCGTTGATCAGAAACCAGCTGTCTCAATCTCAACCGATGATCCATTATGGCAGTTGATATACATGGAAAAGATACGGAGAATTCTTCCATCTTTATCTCTGTGAATTTCAAATCTTCAAATCATCTGTCCATTATCTGCAACTTCCTCGCTCGATCAAAATCAACAGATTGCAGAGATGGCACCCAAGAAATCAATCGCATGGATGAACCAGTTCGAAGTTCTTATGACAAAGTTGTCATTTGAAAGTTGTCTTTCCACCGCCAACCTTTCAGTTTCAGAACTCAAAGAGATGGTAGATCTCGTCATAGACTCCGGTTTCTTACTGTGGGCAACCTCCATGCCCAAGTTTATGCTAAAGAGAGAAGCCACTCTATTCTATCTAAACATCATTGACGAAGAAGGCTTTTACTCATCTTCATTCGATGTGACTGTCGAGGGCGAAGACGGAAAATTTGACTCAGCATCCGTCAACATCAAACTCAACAAGATGCTACGAAAGGTGTTCAACCTACCCAGAGAAGGAGAATTCATCCCAGATGATTACAGTCGTGAAGAAGTGGATGAATTCCTTACCCAAGAGATGCTTATCACCCCGGAGCCGTACAGAGCGAGCATGTCAAAGCTCTTCTCAAGCCAAAGTACAGGTTGCTGCTGGATATCACGCAATAGTGCATTTTAGGGATAGCTGGATCTCAAGGAGAGATAAGTATTCCAAAGCTCAAGCTGATGATTGCCATAATCAAAGGCGCAAACGTCAACTGGTTTGATTTCTTACTCAACAGATTAGTCAAGGAGTCAGAGAAGATCAAGTTTGACTCCACAAGGACGACGTACTCAACCTTAGAGCCCCTGTGTTTATGCTCCAAGATTTCGTTCTTAATAGAACAAGCTGTGAAAGGATACACAGTAAAGTGGGCTGAATCAGTTCAGTTTCCAGAAACGAAGATTCTCTTCCAGAGAATGAGTCAAATCAATGATCTCCTAAGGAAACAGCCTGCTGTGAGCAAAGGCAAGAAGCAGCTGGAAGAAACAGAGACAGATGTTCCAGCTAAGAAGAATCAGAGAAAGAGGAAGACAGCTGACCCCAAACCAGCTGGAGGTCCAGCTGAGAAGAAAAAGAAAACGGCTGGCATTCCACCATCTGAGGCGAGACCCTCCTTTGAAGAAACTCCAAGTCAAGAAATTGTGATTCTCTCCCCACAGCCTGTATCAACCTTCAATCAACTCGGATCAAACATCTTGGCTGATATGGGATTGAATGATGATTCGTCATCTAGTTCAGAGGACGAGCTGGACTATTCAAAGAGTCAGACTCTTCCCAGCTCACCCCAGCCCTCACCGCCTTATATCTCTCCGCCCAAACAGCCTTCTCCTCCACCCAGCTCCCCAGCAAGAGACTCATCTCCTGTAAAAGTACAGGGAAATATTCAACTGGCTGAAGCTCCTTCACAGCCAGCTAACGATCAAGCTGAACCCTTTTCCTCCATTCAAAGCTCTCTTCCAAAACAGCCTACTCCCAAAGCACATATCTCCACAGAATCAGAGGAAAGCGACTCTACTGCTTCTCCATCACTCAACTCCTCTGGATCAGCCTTCATGGAAGCTATGTACGAGGAGCTACGCATCGCAGGGATCAAGAGTGTTCTAACTCAGTATCCCATCTTGGCACACCTACCAATTGCCCTCGTCAAAGTTGGAGATCTCAAATTCTATCTGGCCACCAAGATGGCGACTTGGTACCAGAATGAGCAGCTGATCGAGACCTTCTCGTATGAGAAATTAAAGACGGATGAAGCATGCCTCCAGCACACGTTTGGCTTTGGAAGTCTGGAAGATGCTTACTTACATCAAAATGATCTCATCAGAGGAATTATCGAAGTGTCTCAGCAATACCCCAAGCCCCACCCAGCAGACGTCTGGGAATCAGCCAACAAGCTTCTTACAGCAGCGGGATGGGAGACATCTTCTGAAGATGTCATGTCCAAAGAAGTCACAGCTGAGATTACCAAGGACGCTGAACCAGTTAACACAGCTGAGGTAATAGTCTTGGAAGAACCAGCTGTTGAAACAGCTTAACCAGAGATAGTAGCCCCACCTTGTCCAATTGCCGATGACACTCGCTCGCAGGTCGAATTCGAGGCAAACAAACCCTGTCATGATTCTGCAACTCAAACAGACTCAGTTGTCAAGCTTTCAACCGCCATGAAAGAAGCAATATCTAAAGAGGTTGAAGAAATTCTTTTTTAGGACAGACTGAAATCTCAAGTGGATATAATTATGCGATTCACAGCTCTAGACTGTCAAGTTAGAGAGCAACAGCGGACAATTGATGAAGTCCATAAATTTGCTCAAGACTTACAAGAAAGTACCAGTCTAGATCTCAAGCAATCTCTTGTCTCTCAATGCATTGATCAATCGCACCTTCTAGAAAAGAGAGTTCCTGAGATTGTAACAAGACATCAAGCTCCACTGGTCGACGACATAGCAAATATTTCAAGCCAGCTGGAAGCTCTCAAAAAGACCTCTCTTTCCAACAGCTCGGACATCCGCTAACTCTTCATCTTGGATAAAGATCTGGATGCTCAGTTCAGAGCTGGAAGCAACAGCGCTGCTCAGCTGAACATCGCCACAGCGGACAACTCAGCCAAGCTTGCTGATGTTGAAGCCAATCTCACCAAGCTCAACGCATCAGTCATCAACCTCTCCGCCTCCCTTGTTGACAATGCCAAAAAGGAGGAAGATAAGAATAAAGCGGGAAAAACAATAGAGAGGGAAGCTGCAGCTCAGAGGAAACCTGTGCAGCCAATTCAATCTGAAATCGACGACTTCGCCAAAGAGCTGGATGAGGAAGAGCCAGAGCCAACTGCAGCAGCCAAAGCAGTCAAAGAGACATGGAGAGAGAAGATGGTTGCTCTTGCCAAAGCTTGTGGACATAAGCCAGAAGAATACAAGGACTATCACTGGCTGTGTAACTTCCACAACGAGCAAAGAAGAGAAATGCAAGAGCTGGACAAAATCATCAAGAAGAAAGCCGAATCACTCCAGCCTGCTGAGAAAAAGCAGAGGAAGAAAAGGCTAAGCCACAGGCAAGCTAGGAAGAAACAAGCAGCTTCAAGCATTCCAAGATCCGACAAGAGGAACCCAGATGAAATCAATGAAAACTGGGAACAATGCAAAACAGAATTCATCAAAGAATTCTACTACCTGAATCAATACAAATGTATGGATCATGAAACTGCATTCAAAGAATACTTGCTCGAACTTCATGAAGAAGATCCAATGATGGCAAGATCATTAGCCCTAGCTGCCAAGAGAAACGACATCCAGCTCAAAGCTCCAAAAGTCAAGAAATTGAAACCTCCCACTATAGCTGGAACGAATCTTCCTGACAAAGCCCAGATTATCAAAGAAGTTCATCACTGAGCAAGGCTAGCTCCAAGACAAAAACCACAGATAAAGAGGCACGGGAGAAAATGATGTGAAGTCAATAATATAAATATTTTTAGAAAAGTCTCAATTAATTCATATATCAATTTATAGAAGCATAAATCACAAACCAAACATCAAAACTCAAGCTTAATCAAAAAGCCCCGATTTATATATTTATTTCGAAAATTCCAATTAATTGCTCTTATCAACGATGAATTATGAAATAAACTAAGTCTAGACATTTACAAACATCAAAGATCATGAACACAAAGCTCAAAACATCAAATTCCTAAACCTAGAAATTTTGGCCTTTTTAATAACTTGGAAGAAAAGAATTTTTGTTCGGTTGGAATTAAAGAGGAAGGTCCTACCTTGTCAAAACTGAGCTAGGATTGAAGACTGATCGGGAGATGAGAGAGTTATCAAGTCTTGAAGCTCGAAGAACAATGAAAGCTTCCAAAAATGGTGGTATGCGGTTTTGGAGAGAGAAAAATAAAACATTAGCAATGCAGAGTAATTGGAGAGAGTGAGACGATAATTTTAATATGTAGTAACAAGAGAAGAGAGAGACGGTGAAAATGATTGCAACTGGGGGAAAATAGGTGGTAACTAGGGATAGGTGACTTAAAGCAAATATCTAGATATTAGTTTAGAACCGGGAATTAAAATGAGCAATGAGAATTCTACGTCGCCAATATTTTTAGTAAAAACGGACGAGCTCATTAGTTCCATAATATTTTAATTAGTTGAAAAGGACGATTTATTTTTTGAAAATAGAGAAAAAGTCAAGACGCGATGGGTCGATAATTAAATTCGAAAACTCAAACGGATATTGCAACTCTAACCTGATTATTTGTGAAAATGAAACACACCATAAATCTTATAAGTCAAAAATTAATAATTAAAGAATGCAAACTTAAAAAAAATTAAGACACTGCATATTTTAATTAAACGAGTTTTTAAAAACCCGGGTATTACAACTGACGTCTCAGCTTTGCTGACCTCTCAGCAGGCTTTCGCTTAGCTGACCTCTCAGCTCTCAGCTGACCTTTGCTCAGCTGACCTCTCAATCGGCTTTTACTTTACTGACCTCTCAGCTGGCCTTTGCTCAGCAGTCTTCTCAGCTGGCTTTCAGTTAGTTGACCTCTCAGTTGGATATTTGTCGCAGCCCGACTTAGAATGAAGATAACCAAGCCGGTGGGTCCCACGACATACACAATTTATGATTAACCAAGGAACAAGATAACGACCCAGTTATCCAACAAAAACCAATCGTATAATAAATCATTCTTTTAAGTCAAACCAAAATAGCCGAGAATGGTCAAAAGACAACACCATCTCGTATCAGAGTTTAACAATGGAAATAAGGTTTATCAAGTCATAGCTTCAACATCATACTAAGACAACAATTACTGAATAAATTCAGAGTGTTGCAGCGGAAACAACATGACATATCTTTGATTATATGTATGAAGACATATAATCCTGCTCAACATCAACAATGTCTCAAGAGGTCAACAACAAAAATCCGCCCAGCACACTCCATCTTCATCCAAGCCAGCCTGCACATTTTAGAAATAACATGCAGGGCTGAGTACTTTTGTACTCAGTGGACACATGCCAAAATAATTGAAAATTTGCTACTTAGAGCTATAGATTGACTCTTGCCATAAAGCATAGCACAAGTAACTTTTATAAACAAACCTGTGCATGCTCAAACCTTTTTCCTTTCATTATAAGTGACTGCGCAGTCAAAATACTTATCATGTATGTACCACATCTACTATAACTTTTGAGTGTTGAGAAGTAGGCCTCCTTCTCAAACAGTTGTAATCGTCCCACCAAAAAGGAAGGCTCCCGATTACAACATAGTGTACACAAATCCTACATTACGTAGGACCGAATTCGTCTTTCCTTAGTAGATGATATCATACAAAAACTTCAAAAATTGGCAAGTCAATCACTTTAAAAATCATCACACACATATATATAATCATAATATCACATTCTTTATTTCTTTAGTTCAGAAAGCCCACCTGAATTGAAGCTACTTTAACTACACTTTTGCTACTCGGCTTTTCCCTCAATTTACGGTCCCGCTCGAGCCTTCATTTAAGAATTTGATTTTAACATAAGAGCGAGAAGAATTAAACAAAGAAATGAGGGATGCTGCTGCCATAATACGAATTCTCTATTTCGACTCGGCTTTCTAGGATTTTCTCACGGCAAAGTAAAACTTAACTTTTCTAATTACTTTTTCTACTTTACTTAACTCTTTAATCGATAACTAATCAATCACAACATCAGGAAACACTTAGAAACATAAAATCACATATTTCATCATTTAATCTCATACTTAAGCATATAAACACTTTATTAACATTTAAACTCATACTATTTACATCATTAAACACTTAAGCTTATCATATCATTCATAACATCATATCATAAAAAAAATAAACATTTCATTTCTTCATATAAGCATCTCATTAATCATTAAGCTCTTTCTTTATTTATTTTAGCATATAAAAAAAAATGCTTAAGCTCTTTGATAACATTTAAGCTTAACATTATATTATCAATATATGTCTTTGACATGTAAGCTCATTAATGATGTATCATTAATTCTTAAACTCATCATTAACGTATCATTAGGAAAAATTAGCTAACATTTTAACTTTTGAGTTTACGGAATAAACAACTGAAAACAAGTTGAGCAAAGATCAGCTGGATAAATCAAGCTGACTAGAAAATCAAAGCTAGCTGGAAAAAACTGAGTTATCTGGAGAACTGAGCTAGCTGGAAAACTGAGCTAGCTGAAAAACTAAGCCGGAAAACCGAGCTTTGGAAAAACCGAGCCGGCCAAAACCGAGCCGGCCGGAAAAAGCCGGCCGGAAAACCGAGCCGGCCGGGACCAATTAGTTAATCCACTGACGGGTCCAGTAATTCCAATGACCGGGTCCAGTGGTAAATCCAAATGATCGAGTCAGTAGTTCCACTGAGTTCAATGAATCCAAATGACGAGTCAACTGGGTAATTCCAATGACCGGGTTCAACAGTAAATCCAGTATGTTCACCAGTGATTCAACACCGAGTCATTGGGTAATTCCAGTGGACCGGGTTCAGTGGTGATTCCAAATCGAGTCCAATTTGAGTTAATCAAGCTGGCTGGGTCCAGCTGACTTAAGCTAGCAATTAAACTCCAGAAACTCTCAATTTCAAGACCATTAATTTCGAATTTCTTACAAATTAGGCCAGGGAGTTTCAACTCATTTAATTCATGTATAAACATGTTCAAAAACATCATATAAGCTCAAATTAAACATCAATTCAAGCATGTAAGATTAAATAAAATATTCTTAGTTTTAGCCCTTAATTTCGGCCCTTTTTAAATTAATTAACAAATGATCAAGCTAGCTAAATTCAATCACTAAACATGTTTATATACATCACATGAACTCATATAAATCATCAATTTGATCATGAAATTCAACAATCAAAAATCCCTAATTTATTCATTAATTTTCGGTAATTCCAAAATAAATAAAAGGATCTTGAATCTTTGATTAATTCCAACATTAAACATGCTTAAAATAATTTTCTAAGCTCAAATAATCCATCAATTTAATCATCAAGCATCAAAATTAAAAAGCCTTTATTTTTCCATATTTTTCATAAATTTTGAAAAATAAAGATGGATGTTTATGCTCAATCTTGAGCTAAGAACTTGATTAGTGAAAGATCTAACCTTCTTGATTAATTTGAATGCTAGTTTCTTTGATTTCTTGAGCTTGGTGAAGCTTCTTCAATGAAGATTGTGTGTGATTGAGTGTGTGTTGCCGTGTGTGTGTCGAGAGTTTGAGGAAGAGAAAATGAGGATGAAGATGGATGCTAACACACTTAACTAATAGCAAAGTCCAAATACATTGAACTTAAACACACGTATGTAGCATGCTAATCTTGACTAATCTCTTCATCATCATTGCATTTTGGATAAGGTGAGGTGTCACTTCCTTATTAGTTAGTAATTTGAATTAGTGTTATAATATCTAAATTAAGATATTATGAATTAAATTTAATACTAACAATATCTTATAATTTATTCTCTTAGATATTGTTAGATTAAATTAATTAGAAATTAATAATAAAGCTTATAAGACAAGCTTTATTTCTTAGGAATATTATGCTTCAAAAATTAGCTTAATTAATTTATTAAACATTAAACATATAAATCTTACTTTAATTGATTAATTAATTCTCTAATTAATTAATCAAACATCCAATAAACAATCATCACAGCTTTAATTAAAAAGCTTTCGAACTTATAAAAATTATTTGGGTTTCTCAAACCCTAATATAAGCTTTCTCAAGAAATTTTCGGAAATAAAATCCGGAACTAAAATAATTTGCCGGAGAAATTTTATGATTTCCGGATAAATCAAATCTTCCAAAACTAACACATACTTCTCAGATAATATCAAATATATAAGCACGTAATCATAGATACCTTCATTATCTCATTTCGGATTAACCGGAATGAGAATAAATCTTAGAAACTTTGAATTCGGCAAATTAGTACTGCCGAAAAATTTAATTGCATGAACTTATTTTCTTTATAAGTTCTCGCATTTTAATTATTCTAAATAATTATCTTAATTATTTACTAAGATTAGTTATGAAAAAGCGGGGTATTACATTCTCTCCCTCTAAAAATAAATTTCGTCCCGAAATTTGCTTACCTCAAAGGAAAAGCTCGGGATACTTCTCTTTCATTTTATTTTCGAGCTCTCACGTAGCTTTCTCTAGCCCATGATGTCTCCATTTAACTTTTACTGGGGCGATCAATTTATTTCTTAACTGTTGGACCTTTCGATCCAAGATCGCTTCTGGTTTCTCCTCATAACTGAGGTCTGGTTCTGAAACCACTTCTTCTTGTCAAATAACATGCTTAGGATCGAACATGTATTGACACAACTGGGATACATGGAATACGTTATGCGAATTCTCAAAGCTTGGCGGTAATGCCAGCTTATATGCTACTTGACCAATCCTTTCCAGGATTTCATACGGTTCTATGTAACATGGCTTAAGCTTTCCTTTTACGCCAAAACTATAAATTCTTCTCGAAGGCGAAACTTTTATAAACACTTTATGTCCTACTTCAAATTTTAATTCGGATATTCGAGAATCTGCATAAGATTTTTGACAATCTTGCGCTTCTTTAATTCGCTGCTTAATTTGGCAAACAATCTTGATTATTTCTTCTACAGCATCGGCCCTAAAACTTTTCTTTCACTTATTTCATCCCAAAAAAAATGGGGACCTACATTTTCTTCTTTAAAGAGTTTCATAAGGTGCCATGCCAATCGTCATCTGATAACTGTTGTTATATACAAACTCAACGAGAGGTAAAACTTGCTCTCATTAGTTACCTCGATCTAATACAACAGTTCTGAGTATATCTTCTAAGATTTTAATTATCCTCTCGGACTGACCATCCGTCTGAGGATGAAAAGCAGTGCTGAAATTTAAATTGGTACCCATCTCACTTTGTAAACTTCTCCAAAAACAGGAGGTAAACTTATTTTGATCTGAAGTGATCAATATGGCATGTCGTGCAATCGCACTATTTATTGAACATATAGTTGAGCTAACTTATCCAATCCATATGTTTCTGGAATTGGTATAAAATGAGCAGATTTCGCCAATCTGTCCACTATCACCCATATTTCTGTATTTCCCTTTTTAGACTTAGGTAACCTAGTTACAAAGTCTATAGTGGTACCATCCCATTTCCATTCCGAAATTTCTAACGGCTGGAATTTTCCATAAGGCCGTTAACGTAAAGCCTTAACTTGCTGACAGGCTAAACATAGCTATACAAACGAAGCTATATCTCGCTTCATTCCTTCCCACCAAATTTTTTTTTTGTTTCAAGTTTTGATACATTTTGGTGTTTCCAGGATGAGCTGTATAAGACGTTTCATGAGCTTCTCTCATGATCTCAGCTCTTAATTCTTCTTTATCTGGAACACAAATCCTTTCTTTAAATAGGAGAGTATTATCTCCAGCTTCATGAAAATCTTCTGCTTTTCCTTTACGAATCTTAAGTTTCAAATTCTCTAACTTTTCATCTTTTCTTTGAGCATCTGAAATTCTCATTTTCAAATCTGGAGTTATTTCCAAAGCTGCAATTAATTGCTCTGTAAATTGTGGTTATAAAACCACTTCTATTTTTAGCTTTCCAAAACTTTTTAATAAGTTCTTTTTCTTGAGTAAGCAGAAATCCTAACTCGGTTCTGCTCTTTCTGTTTAGAGCATCAGCTACTACGTTTGCTTTTCCTGGGTGATAGGAAATTTTGCAATCGTAGTCCTTTACTAATTCGAGTCATCTTCTTTGCCTCATATTCAACTCTTTTTACTCAAAAAGTATTTGAGGCTCTTATGATCCAAAAAGATCTCATAATTGGCTCCATAAAGATAATGTCTCTAAATTTTTAAAGCATGCACAACTGCTGCTAGCTCTAAATCATGGGTTGGGTAATTCTCTTCATGAGGTCTAAGTTGTCGTGATGCATACGCAATAACTCTGCCATCTTGCATCAAGACACAACTCAATCCATTCCTTGATGCATTCGTATAAACGGTAAAATCTTTGTCTGCTTCTGGCACTGCTAAAAATTGGAGCAGTGGTTAGCTTTCTCTTAAGCTCTTGGAAACTTTCTTAACATTCAGGTGACCACTTAAACTTCAATTTTCTTTCTTGAAAAGTTGGGTCATTGGCCTTGCTATCTTAGAGAATCCTTCAATGAATCTCCGATAGTAACCTACTAGACCCAAGAAACTACGATTCTCATAGGGTGACTTTGGAGATCTCCGTTCTTGAATTGCTTGAACTTTAGAATTGTCTACTTTAATTCCTTCGGAAGGAACAACATGACCGAGGAAATTTATTTTTTTTAGCCAAAATTCACACTTGCTGAATTTGACATATAACTTCTCAGATCTTAACTTTTCTAAGACAATTCAGAGATGCTCTTCATGCTCTGGTTCACTTCTTGAATACACAAGAATGTCGTCAAAAAAAGACTATGATAAATCTATCCAAGAATTCATGAAAAACTTGATTCATGAGATCTATGAATATTGCCGGAGTATTTATCAATCCAAATGACATTACTACAAACTTGTAGTAGCCATATCTCGTTCGAAAGGCAGTTTTTGGAATGTCTTCTTGACGAATCTTCAACTGATGACTGATCAAACAGATCATCTATCCTTGGCAATTGATACTTATTCTTCAATGTCAATTTGTTTAGCTCTCGATAGTCTATACACATTCTTAGACTACCGTTTTTCTTCTTGACAAACAAGATTGGTGCTCCCCACGAAGAAACACTAGGCCTGATAACACTAAGGTCGAGCAATTCTTGCAACCGAATCTTTAATTCTTGCAACTCTTTCGGGGCCATTCTATACGACGCCTTTGATATTGGAGTTGAACCAGGCTCAAAGTCGATGGTAAACTCCAATTGCCTGTCTGAGGTAATCCTGACAAAACTTCAGGAAATACATCTTTAAACTTGCGAACTACAGCTATATCATCGATATTATTTTCTTGGTTTTCATCTTTGATAAAATAAACTAGATATACTTGTACATCTTCTCTTCTCAACAACCTTCTTGCTTGAATTGCCGAAATAATCGGCATTCCTCTCTTGTTTCTCTCTATTCCGAAAAATAAAGTTGGCTCTTTTCACGGGGTACGAAAAGAAATCTGTCATTGCTTACACCGAATGGTGGCAAAGTTCTCAGTTAACCAATCCATTCCCAAAAATGATGTCTACGTCCCACATTTGAATTAGATTTAGGGTTTTAACTGACATCTTAAGGAATCCAAATTCAAATTCTAGATTAGGGCAAACATGCATGACTGGGGTAGTTTTACCTACCGGGATCGATACTCTTAAGTTCTGGCTATCTCTCTCTATTGTAAAGCCCAGAGTATCTACGCATGCATTTGATATAAAACAATATGATGCACCAGTATCGAAAAGGTTTATAACAGGTACATCATTTATCTGATCCATACCTGCCAGATTGCCCTGATCTTTGACACTCGCTTTCTGCTCAAGAGCAAAAACCCTCTGGTGATGCTGCTGCTCTTGCTGCGGTGTTTGTTGCTTCAGCTTCTGCTGCTGAGGCCGAGGAATTTGACGTTGATGCTACTGTATCTATGGGACTCCTTCAATGGCTTTTAAATGTGGAGGCTGATACTGATTAGGTTTTCTCCTCCAGCCCCTTGCTGCCTATTTGAGCACTGATAATAATAATGCCCTGGTTGCCCATATGCATAGCAGATGTTACTTCCTGTTTTGCGAATTCCCTGGTGTATTTTTCCGCACTTAGAGCATGCAGAAATTCCTTGTTGTCTTTGAGACGAGCAACCGTGACCAACACATGAGGTCTATATTTTTCTTGAGTCAATTGTTTGCTGACTCTACCTATGCCATAGGTTCTTGCTAGGTTAATTATCAGCATTCCATTTCCTCTTTCTTTTTTGAATTTGACTTGGAAGAGAGGATTGCGGTTTAACAGCCGCATGAAAATTGAATCGGGGGAGGTGCTGGAATCTAAACTGATTATTCTAGTTGCATAGAAATTCCACATCCAAAGCTTTGTTCAAAGCTTCAGTGTAGATCATAGCACTCTGACTTGCTAAGACCACTTTTATTTCTTGACTAAGTCCGGCATGAAAAAGCTCGGACATCTTCTCGTCTGAAACAACTTTATCGGAGCATAACAAGCTAAATCACAAAATTCACGGTCGTTCTCTGACACTGTCTTCTTTCCTTACTTGAGATTTACAAATTCATTATTATTTATTTATTTATTTTTTTTTTACGATAACTTCTTGGAACGTACTTCTCAAAGAGAGCTTCCTTAAATTGCTCCCAAGTGAGATTTTCAAGCTGCTCGGGGGTATAAGTCTTTTGACGAGCTTCCCACCAATAGTCTGCAGATCCTTTCAGCTGATACGACATACATGCGAGACACTCACTATCATCACATCTAAAGATTCGCTCTAAAGCACGAATTCATTCTTCCACTTCTGACGGATTTCCTCTTCCGTCGAAGGTCGGGGGTTTTTGTCGAAGAAATAATTCTTCGATTCTCCTCTCAGGCTGAGGAGGTAGGGTAGGATCTCGCTGCTCTTCTTCTACTTCATCCTCTACTCTATTTCTTCTTTGGCATTCTAGTTTTTTAAGAAACTATAAAACTATCACGAAAATAACTTTATTCTTATCGAGCTTTGCATTTAAGCACCTTTTTATCTTATTCTATATTGCATAAGCAAATACTTCACAAGCGAATTCTTAAATCGTAGATCTTAACATTCAAGAATTCACATCACATCATAATATAATCACTTACATAACTTCATTTAGTAGTCATGTAATAGCAACATAACTTAACTTCATAACTTTTCTTAATCATTATTAAAGCACTCAGCTTTATATCTTTTCTTAATTAGACAATCATTAATAAAGCACTCAGCTTTATAAACTTGTCTTAAATAGCAGCAAAATAACTTGACTTATAAATTGACAGAATAAATTATCTGTCTTTAATAACTTGACTTTAACTTCTGAAGTAATCTTATTTTCTTTCATTCTTAATTTATTTTCACAACATTCTTTATACTTTCATCTCATTATTTAACTTTTCTTAATAACTCAACTTTTAACCTCTAAAGAAATCTTTTCTTCTTTCATTTTCATAAAATCCTTTACTTCATTCCTTCATCTTCTTACTTATCTTTCCTCATACTTCTCTTTTCTCTTAGAGCATCATAATTTCACATCTTACAATTTAAGGAAGCATCAACTTAATTTAAATAACATCTTTAATCCTTTTTCTTTATATAACTTCTTTTCTTACTTATGCTTTCCTTTTCTTCATTCTTCATCATATCTTTTCATAATACTTTAAAAAAAACATGAACTTAACTTAAATAACTACTTTGGTCATTTTTCTCTATATACTTGAAAAAAATTATCTTTTAGAGGTCTTTTCAAAAGAAGGGATTTATATACTGTAAAAGCTATCCCTAGGTCATCTGTGATGTTAATACATCACACAAAATATCATTAGCGGTACGGACTACTACTCCGTTACAGATCTAACTACGTCATATTATGCATCTAATATTTACACACACATTTACATCATCATCACTTTCATAACTTTAACTTAATAATCATGCAATAGCGAAGTAACTTAATTTCATACACTTTTTTTCAGCTTGGCAATCAATATTAAAGCACTTAGCTTCATGGACTTTTCTTAATTATTCAAGTAGCAACAAGCTAACTTGACTTATAACCTTAACAATTAAACAATTGTCAGGAATAATTTAACTTTCTTTACTTAGCTTTAAACATTTAACACATCAATCATAACTTATTTCATACTTTAACTTATTTTCATAAAATTCTCCTTCTTTACTTTCTCACTTCATTTCATTAATTAACTTCATTATGGAGACGGAAGACCTATATTACTGAGTTTCTAGCTATGTGGGTTGATAAGGTCCACATAACAGTCCGTCAGTCACATGGAACTTCTGTCTCGTACGTTCAACAATTTTTGTCATACGGGATTACAAACTCTTCAAGAAAATTCAAGGTTCTTTAAGAGATTTGCGTGAAATTGCTACTCCCGTATTATTTCCTAATTTCAAAGACTTCCACGAATCGAGTCTTTACTTAAAATAACGTCTTTCTCATCAAAAAGAGTAAATGGAATGTCTATGCTTTACTCTTCATAAGGCATCAAAACTTTACAATATATCTTCAAACTTTAAACTTTTAATCTTTAGAAAACTTTTAATACATACCTGACTTTGCTGGATGAGATGAGGTGCTGGACTTTTGTTGTTTAAGACTTAACTAGTCTAGGGGTTCAAGTCTAGACTAGACTCAAAAGAAAAATTTTAGACTTAGAGCAGACAAGCTGCTCTGATACCACTCTGTCGCAGCCCGACTTAGAATGAAGATAACCAAGCCGGTGGGTCCCACGACATACATAATTTATGATTAACCAAGGAACAAGATAACGACCCAGTTATCCAACAAAAACCAATCGTACAATAAATCATTCTTTTAAGTCAAACCAAAATAGCCGAGAATGGTCAAAAGACAACACCATCTCGTATCAGAGTTTAACAACGGAAATAAGGTTTATCAAGTCATAGCTTCAACATCATACTAAGACAACAATTACTGAATAAATTCAGAGTGTTGCAGCGGAAACAACATGACATATCTTTGATTATATGTATGAAGACATATAATCCTGCTCAACATCAACAATGTCTCAAGAGGTCAACAACAAAAATCCGCCCAGCACACTCCATCTTCATCCAAGCCAGCCTGCACATTTTAGAAATAACATGCAGGGCTGAGTACTTTTGTACTCAGTGGACACATGCCAAAATAATTGAAAATTTGCTACTTAGAGCTATAGATTGACTCTTGCCATAAAGCATAGCACAAGTAACTTTTATAAACAAACCTGTGCATGCTCAAACCTTTTTCCTTTCATTATAAGTGACTGCGCAGTCAAAATACTTATCATGTATGTACCACATCTACTATAACTTTTGAGTGTTGAGAAGTAGGCCTCCTTCTCAAACACTTGTAATCGTCCCACCAAAAAGGAAGGCTCCCGATTACAACATAGTGTACACAAATCCTACATTACGTAGGACCGAATTCGTCTTTCCTTGGTAGATGATATCATACAAAAACTTCAAAAATTGGCAAGTCAATCACTTTAAAAATCATCACACACATATATATAATCATAATATCACATTCTTTATTTTTTTAGTTCAGAAAGCCCACCTGAATTGAAGCTACTTTAACTACACTTTTGCTTCTCGGCTTTTCCCTCAATTTACGGTCCCGCTCGAGCCTTCATTTAAGAATTTGATTTTAACATAAGAGCGAGAAGAATTAAACAAAGAAATGAGGGATGCTGCTGCCATAATACTAATTCTCTATTTCGACTCGGCTTTCTAGGATTTTCTCACGGCAAAGTAAAACTTAACTTTTCTAATTACTTTTTCTACTTTACTTAACTCTTTAATCGATAACTAATCGATCACAACATCAGGAAACACTTAGAAACATAAAATCACATATTTCATCATTTAATCTCATACTTAAGCATATAAACACTTTATTAACATTTAAACTCATACTATTTACATCATTAAACACTTAAGCTTATCATATCATTCATAACATCATATCATAAAAAAAATAAACATTTCATTTCTTCATTTAAGCATCTCATTAATCATTAAGCTCTTTCTTTATTTATTTTAGCATATAAAAAAAAATGCTTAAGCTCTTTGATAACATTTAAGCTTAACATTATATTATCAATATATGTCTTTGACATGTAAACTCATTAATGACGTATCATTAATTCTTAAACTCATCATTAACGTATCATTAGGAAAAATTAGCTAACATTTTAACATTTGAGTTTACGGAATAAACAACTGAAAACAAGTTGAGCAAAGATCAGCTGGATAAATCAAGCTGACTAGAAAATCAAAGCTAGCTGGAAAAAACTGAGTTATCTGGAGAACTGAGCTAGCTGGAAAACTGAGCTAGCTGGAAAACTGAGCTGGCTGGACCACGAGTTAATCCGATCGGGTCCAGTGGGTAATTCCAAATAGAATCCACGAGTCACCGTCAGTAGTTCCACGATCGGGTTCAATTGAGTAAATCCACTGACCGAGTCACCGGGTAATTCCATGACCGGGTTCAGTGAGTAAATCCAAAAATGAGTCACCGGGTAATTCCAAATGATCGGGTTCTCAGGTGATTCCAATTGGACCGAGTCCAATTGAGTTAATCAAGCCGGGCCGGATCCAAATTTGAGTTAATCAAGCCGGGCCGGGTCCAAATGACTTAAGCTAGCAATTAAACTCCAGAAACTCTCAATTTCAAGACCATTAATTTCGAATTTCTTACAAATTAGGCCAGGGAGTTTCAACTCATTTAATTCATGTATAAACATGTTCAAAAACATCATATAAGCTCAAATTAAACATCAATTCAAGCATGTAAGATTAAATAAAATATTCTTAGTTTTAGCCCTTAATTTCGGCCCTTTTTAAATTAATTAACAAATGATCAAGCTAGCTAAATTCAATCACTAAACATGTTTATATACATCACATGAACTCATATAAATCATCAATTTGATCATGAAATTCAACAATCAAAAATCCCTAATTTATTCATTAATTTTCGGTAATTCCAAAATAAATAAAAGGATCTTGAATCTTTGATTAATTCCAACATTAAACATGCTTAAAATAATTTTCTAAGCTCAAATAATCCATCAATTTAATCATCAAGCATCAAAATTAAAAAGCCTTTATTTTTCCATATTTTTCATAAATTTTGAAAAATAAAGATGGATGTTTATGCTCAATCTTGAGCTAAGAACTTGATTAGTGAAAGATCTAACCTTCTTGATTAATTTGAATGCTAGTTTCTTTGATTTCTTGAGCTTGGTGAAGCTTCTTCAATGAAGATTGTGTGTGATTGAGTGTGTGTTGCCGTATGTGTGTCGAGAGTTTGAGGAAGAGAAAATGAGGATGAAGATGGATGCTAACACACTTAACTAATAGCTAAGTCCAAATACATTGAACTTAAACACACGTATGTAGCATGCTAATCTTGACTAATCTCTTCATCATCATTGCATTTTGGATAAGGTGAGGTGTCACTTCCTTATTAGTTAGTAATTTGACTTAGTGTTATAATATCTAAATTAAGATATTATGAATTAAATTTAATACTAACAATATCTTATAATTTATTCTCTTAGATATTGTTAGATTAAATTAATTAGAAATTAATAATAAAGCTTATAAGACAAGCTTTATTTCTTAGGAATATTATGCTTCAAAAATTAGCTTAATTAATTTATTAAACATTAAACATATAAATCTTACTTTAATTGATTAATTAATTCTCTAATTAATTAATCAAACATCCAATAAACAATCATCACAGCTTTAATTAAAAAGCTTTCGAACTTATAAAAATTATTTGGGTTTCTCAAACCCTAATATAAGCTTTCTCAAGAAATTTTCGGAAATAAAATCTGGAACTAAAATAATTTGCCGGAGAAATTTTATGATTTCCGGAGAAATCAAATCTTCCAAAACTAACACATACTTCTCAGATAATATCAAATATATAAGCACGTAATCATAGATACCTTCATTATCTCATTTCGGATTAACCGGAATGAGAATAAATCTTAGAAACTTTGAATTCGGCAAATTAGTACTGCCGAAAAATTTAATTGCATGAACTTATTTTCTTTATAAGTTCTCGCATTTTAATTATTCTAAATAATTATCTTAATTATTTACTAAGATTAGTTATGAAAAAGCGGGGTATTACAATATTCTAGCTGTCTTCAATTGCTTTACCTGTAAACTTAGAACATCTAGAAGCTCAAATAGGTGAGCTGGAAACAACTTGGTTTTAAGCAATTATCTACTATGTTGGGGTCAATTGGGTTTTGGTATCAAATCAAAACATTTATATAATTTTCCCAATAGTTAATATATTTTGCATCCAGAATAAAAAAAGTAGAAACTTATTAAATAAAAAAGTGAAAATACATTTGAATATATCGGGCCTACAACACTGTATGACAATAATTGGAACTTTTTTTGCCTTACGATCAATTTGTGCCAAATAAGCATCAACGTAGTCTTTCTATAGTGTACAACAAGCTTCCCTACGCCCGGAAATTTTAACATTTCAGCTTCTGAATTATACAAAATTATACTCCCTCCGTCCCAGGTTAGTGTGGTTCAACTAATATTTATACCTCACATATAATCAAATATACACCACACTTATGGGGGACGGAGAGAGTATAATTTAGTATGAAATTTCTATTTTCTATAATTTTAGTTTATACCTCTCATCGACCAACAATATTTCAAGTAACTTTCTTTTTTTTCAATGCTGATATCTCCTTGTTCTTTAACAACACCAATCAAATCTGAAATATTACGAACATATTGATTTTTTCGAACATAATAAATAAATTTTAAACTAACAAAATTTAAGAATAAAAAATTTACCGAATAGAGGTTCATCATTAATATTCGCTATCCTCTACACATCATCAAAGCTTTTGAAAGAAAACATTTTATTATCAAACCCGACTGGAAATATTTCAACCACTTTGGTCTTCATAAATGCATCCAATTTGTAGTTATGTGGAGTGATTTTATGGCGCAAGTGGTTAGTCCTCACTAAGAAATTTTGAATCAAGTATACATGACCTACTTTCAAGTTGTTTCCTATTTTTGATATCAATTTTCTTGGGACAAAAACCAAAGAAAATAGTTAGAAAAATAGAGTAAAAATGTATATGCACTTTAGAAATCACAACAATTGTCATGCACAATGCACTCCACACGATTGATGTGTCTAGGGTTCATGGTGCAAGGACGTTGTAAACATGACTGCATCTTACAGCAATAGCTACTGCTATCGTCGCAGCCATGATATTTGGCACCTAAGTAATTTAAGGCGGCATCTCATTCATAATATTCAAAGAAACTGCATCATCCATAATATTAAAAGAAACTACAAATAGAAACAGTCAACCAGATTTATTGATTTCTGAAATGTAATAGTAAATAGCTGATTTTGATTTTTGTGTAAATAGTTATAATGTAATAGCAGTAGAGCAAACCAAAAAAATTAATTTTTTTTAAACTGAAACAAAATTATATCAAAATTTTTTTTAAACTGAAACCAAATTATATCAAAATTTCATGAAATATTTCGAAACTTTTTTCAACAGAAAAACTGATTGATTTGAAATTTAAAATTTTAATTTCTAGTTTCTAGTTGAATTTGGAAAAATAACCAACATAAAAGGAAAAAACATACTTTGAAACTAATGAGTACATATGCTGGTGAAGAATAATGACCTTTATAAGAAGTATATATAGGCAGAAATTTAGCTTGTATTTCAAATTTCAAAATTTGGTTCTTTCTTTTGAAGCCAAAATTATAAGCCTAGATATCCCAATTTTTAATTACCTTGGATATTTTAGCTGGTATGAAATAATTTTTTCTGGATATCTATGAAATATTTGTACTTGGTTGAAATCAAATTCATTCATGTTAACTCAAAAATCGATTGACTTGGATATATTAGCATTAACTGCTATATAACAAATTTTTTGTAGATATCTGAACATGAATGAGATCAGATTTTACCCTTGTTATCCCAAATATTAATTAACCATAAGATATTAATGAATATACTTCATTATTATCAATATCTTATTGAAATCCGCAATAATGTGGTAGCTAATTAATTGAATGAGCTGTACTTTACTCTTTTCACCACTGGACCATTTTTTTATAGAAAAAAACAAATTAACAAAAATCAGCCAATATGCCTGCTATAAGTTTTTTGGAAAATGTGCAGTGGCAGTTGTGGTAAATAAGGCCACAACTGCGTTATTAAGCATAGATGTAACATATAATTTATTTTCGATTTATTTTATATCATGTGTAAAGGTTGGTTACAGTCTATTTAAATACTAAAAGGAAAATCCGATATATTTTATACATATAGTAGAAGGACCTTTACAGAATAAATTTAATAGTTTTATTTTGATTAGTAAATTTGTTTGGAGTTGGGATCGAATAGTTTAGAGAGAAAGCAAATGGATTTGTGGCGCAACTAGTACCCTCGTCCCCTTAAGTGATTTATTGGATCGTTTACTTTTGAGGTGGGTAAAACTTCTTTCAAACTCAAAAGTTATGATTTGCAACGTCATGTGGGTAAAGTTATTCTTAACTCAAGAAAGTATTTTAGTATGTCTTATGGATCAAAGTGATTTAAATGAGAAAGAATGATGTTTGTGAAATGTTTTATGTTCAACATGATATATCGTATGGAATGTGTTACGTGAATGAGAATTGTTTGATTTTGAGTTGGTACTCAATATATGTTGGCAAATTTAAGTAGTCAAAAGTTCAGCTGAAGACTTCGATCCGCTGGGAGACAAACTCTGTTATGTGTGCTTGTAATACCCCGCTTTTTCATAACTAATCGTAGTAAATAATTAAGATATTAATTATAATAATTAAAATGCGAGAACTTAGAAAGAAATTAAGTTCCGGCAATTAAAATATTTCGGCAGCCCTAAATTGCCGAATTTTTATAATTTAAGTTTTATTTTTGTTTCGGTTAATCCGAAATGAAATATTGAAAGTGTTTATGATTATGTGCTATTATATGTGCATTATATGAGAAATATGTGCCATTTTTGAAGTATTTGATTTTCTAGGGAATTATGAATTTTCTCCGGCAATTTATTAATATTGGGATTTTATTTCCGGAAATTTTCAAAGGAAGCTTATATTAGGGTTTGAGAAACCCTAATAAATTTTTATAGACTGAGAGCTTTTTAATTAAAGCCTCTATGATTATTTATTTGATGATTGATTAATTAATTAGAGAATCAATCGATCGAATAAGATGAGATTTATATGCTTAATGTTTAACTAATTAATTAAGCTAAGATGTTAAGCATAATTATTTTTCTTAGGAAATAAAGCTTGTATCATAAGCTTAAATATTATTTCCTACTAATACATATTGTTAGTAATTTAATTAGAATATGTGTTAGATGCTAACACTAAGGTATATTATTTTATTAATTAATTAAGAGTCACCTCACCATGTCTCCAACATAATGATGAGGAATGTTGGACATGTGGCATGCAAAATAAATTAAATTCAATGTATTAGTGTTGAGAGAGTAGTATTAATTCACTACAATAAAAAGTAGATAATGAGACACTTATTTAGAGACACTTTTTGTTAAGTGCCTCCAAAATTTATTATTGGGGCATTTAATCAAATATGTTAAATTTTATGAATCTGATGGGGCACTTAAAAAGAACCGCTCAAAAATTGGTAATTAAAATGGGCGGAATAACTAGGGCCATTATCATCCCTCGTTTATCCATTAACACAAATCCATTTCCTTTATCCACGAAATAATAAACCCTAACAAATTAAGAGAGAAAGAAAGAGCCTCAGCAAAAAAAAAAAAAGTGGGAGGCACAAGAAGAATATTTTATAGACGAATTTGCAGGTACTATCTCTTCTCCTTTACCCCATCCAGAGAAGCAGAAGTGTCGAGGCGAAATGTCCAAATAATATTTTTAGCTGCATTTTCTTTTTTCCGTTTATATGTTCACCCTCAAATCATGATTCGTTTGCTCTTAATAATAATAATAACAATGCCTTCTCTGTCCGTCCTCAAATCGTGTGGCTAATCTAGTTGATTTGGAGTTTCCGTCCGAACTTTTGTTTAGTTAGTTGCAAGATTTGATTTTTGAGCAATATGATTACTGTTACAGGAATAGAATGTAATGCTCTGGTTGTTAATGTCAGGTGATGGAATGGGTAATTCTCCTTTATGCCTTGTAATTCTTCATCCCTGCATAAGAATTTGGGAGCCCTCTAACATACCACCGCTCAAATTTCAATCTCGTAATCTCCTTCTTCGTCAGAATCCGACGAGAATCCGAGTACCAACTCGGCAACAACAATCGGCGACTCCCAATCCCATAATGTGTAAGTTAGATTTCGAATTTCACTTTCATTTGGACTTTGGGCATTTGCTGTAAAATCCTAATTGATTTCAAATTCAATTTTTCTTTTGGGTTTCGAGTTTAAGAATTAATGAGATAGTAAAATCGATGGTGGAATGCTTCTTGGTTTATTCATAAATATTCATGAATCATTAATGTTATGTATTTGATTGCTCTTGATTAATATTGTCATTCTTAATGGAAAGAATCGACAAAGATTACTATTGTTAGACTTGTATGATTCAATTAACATTCTATCATTGATGCTGCATTTGTAAATTGTAATTAGTTCAGTTATTGGAAATTTAGAATTTATTAATTTTGGAAAAACAAGTCAGAACCGTTCTGTTCTTTAGATGATTGATTATTTACTTATTTGTTTCTCTTACTTTTTGAGCAGATGAATTGTTATTTATCATTATAATAGTGTTTGTACTTATGTTTAGAATACATATTATTATAACTATATATATATATATATTATTAATATGCTTTCTTACATGTATATTTAGATGATTCTAGCTTATCTTTGTTTGGAGCACAATTCTTTGAGATGCTCATGAGGAGTGATGACTTCTTTGTGTTTGTTTCCCCTATTTCTCTCATTCGTTTTGGTTGATGTCGTTTTTGGAAGAAAAGAGGTTTCTTTTTTACACAAAGTTTTGAGTTTGGAAACTAGTTAGTTTAGTCAAGATATAACTTCTATTGGATTTATTTATCTCAATTTTATGCTGTAGGGTTATTCAACTTTATCTTACTTATGCTATCTTTGTTCTGGTTTGTATGAATTCAGAATTTCAGTCGGGTGTGTTAGCTTCTTATTATGCATATTTTGTGTTATTGTGACTTGTTTATTTTGTGTTTCTCTATCCACTACGCAGATTATCTTGGATGGAGATGAAAATTGAAGCAAGAACTTATTAGAACAAGTCAAAGAACCCTTCGTAATTTAGATGGTGTTATTTTTAGATTTTGTATTATGTAGGAGAAAGTCCATGACTTTAGCTATTTAGTTTGTTTGTTTGTTTGATTTTTTTTTTGTGTATGTTGGACAAGAATGATAGAGGACATGAGATTTTGTAGAATAAAACTCTATCACTCTATTTAGTAATTGAAATGCTAATGACATTACAGATTTGAAGTAATTTTATGTTATACAAGGTACACGTAAGTTCATTTATATACTAATTTCGGGTATAAAATTTCTAATACTACGTACATATGAAAGGCATTAATAAGTGCCCAAAACATTAATTTAACTGGGGACATAAAATGAATTCTGAAGCTACACATTTTATTTATTGATATTTATGTTAAAGGCACAAATAAGTGCCCCGATATTTCATTTGAAGGCACATATAAGTATCTCTATAGCATCATCAATATATTTTTAAATTTTTAAGGGGCATTTGTATGTGCCTCGAGAAATTAATCTTGGGACATATCAAAATGCTTGGAAAGCTATTGGTATAGAGGCACTTTAAAAGTGTCCCCAACCCTATTGGGACACGATACTTGGAGGCACATATAAAAAGTGTCCCGATAATAAAAAGTGCCCCAATAGAGCACTTATTGGGGTACTTTTTGGTGTCCAGAAAACCCTTTTTTGTCGTAGTGATTCATGCATCTCTCATTACTCTCTCATATCTCTCAACACTCACGTATACACACACTCATACGCAGCACACACACTCACACACACTTTCACACACACTCAAATCTCCATTGAAGAAGGAAGAATCAAGCTTAGGTGATCAAAGGAGATAGTCATAAAATCATCTAAAAAGGTGAGATCTATTGTTAGTTGAGCTTGAAGCTCAAGTTTAAGCATGAAAACTCCATCCCCTTCTTCTCCAAAAATTTCGAAAATCAAGCATAGGTTAGAGGATGGATTTCATCTTTAAGTATGATGTTAAATAAGTAATTTAGATTACATTTCTATCATTAAATCATTGAGAAAATAATTCTAGCCCTAATTTCTATTTTTTTTCGAAAAATATGGAATAAATTAGAAAATTTTATTCTTTGATCCTATGATTAAATTGATTAATTGAGTGAGCTTATATGATGAATATAAGTATGATAAATGATTGAATTGATCAAGAATAATCAATTTCATTATTTTTGTCAAAATGGCCGAAAGTTGGCCAAAATTGAGATTTTTAGAATGTGATCTTCTATGATCAATTTGATGATTTATATGAGCTTATGTGATGTTTATAAGTATGTTGGATAATTGAATTGGGAAGAATTAATCAATTTCCTATTTATTCTTGAAATCGCCGAAAAATGTGGCTAAAATAGAAATAATTGATTTTGATGTTCTATGTTTGATTTGATAATAAATGTAGGCTCAATTGATGTTATTGAGCATGATGATATATGATTTTAATGAGTTGGAATTCTCCTTGCCTCAATTTAAATTAATTTCGAATTATTAGGGTTTATAAGTGAGAATTTTTGATGATAAATTTTTATGATGAAATTGATGATGGATTTGAGCTTAAAATGATGAAATAAGGCTATATTGAATTTATGAGAATTTTATAAGCTCATTTAAATGAAGTTGGAAAATTAAAGTTTGATTAAAAATTTGGAATTATTAATTTAAAGCATAATTTGATTAATTATTGATGTAAATAATCCTTATAGTTATATCTAAGAATATTACAAGTGAAATTGGAGAAAAATAAATAGCCTAAACCCTAATGGTGGAATTTTCGAAAGATTTAGTAACAAGGGTTTCAATTTTGTCCAATTTAATTAAGTAATAATGTTAAATTTGAGGTTTATAAATTAAATAAACATGTTTGGAAGTGATTAAAATGAAATTGGGCATTTAACCTAATTTCTAGAAAAAGGCCTATATATATATATATATATATATATATTAAAAGGCCATGTATATGATTTTTAATTAAGAAAATAATGATGAAAATGAATTATACGATAAAAATTAAGCATCGTAGAATTTTTCGGAATTTTAATACGAAGTTTTGAGATTTTTCTATTTTTCGGCTATTTTTCCAAGTCGGAGGTTTATACATATAGAAGATCCAGTTTAATGATGTGATTATGTAAATATGCAAAATTTAGCATAAAAAGTATAAGGAATTAATTTGAAATTTTTCGGAGCTCGTTTGACGAGTCAAAAATATTTTTAAGTTAAAGATATGAATAGTAGAGATTAAATATATGTTTAAAGATTGATAATGATGATATTATTCATCAATTAAATGCTAAAAATAATTTTAGCTAATAATTATATATGCTTATGGTCATTAGTTGCTAATGATGTACTAATGACGAATTAAATATTAATGATACGTCATTAATAAATTAATATGTCAAGGACATATTTTATTATATAATGTTAAGAATATATGTTAATAAAGAAGTTAAGCATTTCAATATGCTTAATTATTTGAAATGAAGAGCCTAAATGTTAATTAAAGGATATGTTTAATTTCTTTAGAATGATAATATGTTTATTCTTTGGAATGATAATATGTTTAAGAATAAGTTTAAATGGTGATTGATGGTCCCTAAGCTGGGTACTTGGTGTAGAGGGGGAGGTGAATACACCAAGTAGATTTTTCGAAACTTTTTCAAGTTAAAACACAGAGTTGGTGAGCTCAGTTATTGATCCAGCTGGGGAGGGTCAGCTGGGTAAATAACTCAGCTGGCGGTGCGGAAAGTGGTGGTTTGAAAACTTAGCTCAGTTACTTAGAAAAACTCAGTTTGAAAAGATTAACTTAACGTTTTCAACTTAGTCAGGTTGTGCAAACTCAGTTTTGAATGAGAAAGTCTGATTCAGCACTTGAGGGACTTGTATTCAGCTCATATCATCATCATCCAGCTGCAGGTGATCGTTGGCTGGGTGATGTTTCTCATTTGAGCTTGGTGCAGGGACTTGAGCATCTTTTATTGAAAGATCTCGAAGATGGTGTCCCTGTGGAGCTGAAGGAAACTGATGAGAAGGCGGTTGAAGTATCCCATCTGTCTTGGGGTTTAAGCTTGGTTGTTCAGCTGGAATACTCCGTTGCGGTGTTGGTGATGATTATGTTCACGCAGGGATGTGAACTTTTCTTCCACCGAAAGAAACGACCGCTTGTGGGCCTTCTGCTCCTCGGAGAGTGATTACGAATTCTCTCATAATGTCAGTTGGCTTCTCTACTGACTGACTGAGCAACTTTGACTTGAGTCTTTGGTTTGAAGACAGTGCTTCAGTATATTTTGTCTTCTCAAGTTGTCTCCGATTCCCAGCTGGGACGGAGTTAGATGCATGCTGCTTTGTCTCCTGCATATTTTTCTGTGTCTCCTGTGGTGGAGCAAGAGCTTTGACATGATTGCTCTTGAATACTCCGGTTTTATCAACATCTGGTCCAGGTCTGTTGACGTTGATTTTTGCATCCCAGGGAGTTGTGTGTCCCGTTCTCTTTTTTTTTTATGTTGAGAGAAACAGTGGGGCTGAGGAGGTCTTTTTCCTTTGTCATTCCCAGAAAGTTTTCTGCACCTTCCTGGTGGATGACGTTTTTGAGCTTTGCGCTCTCATCGCGCGGCTCGGTCTACGTCGATGGGCTTCACCTTCTTCTGGACTTCCGTCTTCTTTGAGGTTCCTGAGAGTTAAGCAACTCTTATCTTGAAGCTTTGACAGATTCTTCAAGTTTGATCGGCTTCGGGAGATATCTTTCTGGATTCCATGTTCTTCTTCTGCATCTTTTGTTAGCAGAAACAAACAATACCAATTGATGGAAATAAGAAAGAATGCTGAAAAACTTTCTAGGGTTGATGCATATATCTTCTAGCATATTTAAAGAGTTTTCTTGATGAATGGACGATCAAGATTTGTCTATTGATAAGAAGGTCTACGACTGGGAGTGATTCTCGCGTCATGTCAATTTCTTGATTAGAAGATGTGAGTTAATGCGCGAGAGAGAACGGTTGAGGCGTTTTGACTTTTGCCTCGAAACTCCCATTATTCAATTCTTTGCAGACTTTTAATTAAGAATGATTAGAAATGACAAGATGTGAGTTGACAGAAAACAGATTGAGTAGATGTAATTAATGTTGTTGCAAACCTCTCAGCTGATCATTGTAGTCAGCTGATACCTCGGTTGAGTGGGTGTGCTGGGTCATCGTGGTTCCAATTTGGTTCCTCACTGAATAATCCTTTCCTTTCAAAGCATCGGTTTAGCCGAATTCTTTCACTCGATATCGTTGACATTGATTCGAATTTCAGGTTATTTGCTTGCATTCACTGGTCTCGTTCCATTCAGCCGGGTCTGTTCCATTGGATCTCGCTTCCGTTCGGTCCGTTCGTTCGGCTCACTGTGAAGCATCGTCTGGGTTGAGAAGTCCAAGTAATCCGCACAGCATTTTGAATCTTGCTTCTATCAGCGGTTTTGTGAGAATATCAGCCCGCTGTATGTCTGTGTGAATTTTCTCAACAATCACATCCTTCTTTTCTACGTGATCTCTAATGAAATGATGTCGTACGTCTACATGCTTGCATCTTGTGTGAAGTACTGGATTCTCTGAAATGGCAATCGCACTTGAGCTATCACAGAAAATTGGAACCTGTCCAGTTTTTACTTCATAGTCATCCAGCTGATGTTTCAGCCAGAGAATTTGCGAGCAGCAGCTTCCAGCGGCCATGTATTCTGCTTCTGTCGTGAAAGTTGCGACGCACGTTTGTTTCTTTAAAAACCATGAAATCAACTTACTTCCTAAGAACTGACAAGTTCCTGAAGTTGATTTTCTGTCCAATCGATCTCCAGCGAAGTCTGAATCTGAGTATCCGGTACCGTAGATTGTCTTCACTGGGTACCACATGTACCCAACATTCCGAGTTCCTTTGTGATATTTGAGAATGTTCTTGGCCGCTTGCATGTGTGCTTCCTTTGGATCAACTTGAAATCCGGCACACACTCCGATCGCGAAAGAGATGTCCGGACGACTTCGTTGTTAGATACGGCAGGATCCTATTATCCCTCCGTATTTGCCGGAATCAATCGACTTCCCTTCGCTTCCGGTTCAATCTTCCAGTTGGTGTTCATTGGAATCTTTACAGTTCTGCTGGATTGAACTCCATACTTGACGATCAAATCTTTCACGTATTTGGATTGATTTATGAAGATCCCTTCTGAAGATTGCTTGACTTGAAGTCCTAGGAAGAAACTCATTTCTCCCATCATGGACATTTGGATCTTCTCTGACATCATCTCTCCAAATCTTTGGCATAAGAAGCTTGATCTTGATCCAAAGATGATGTCGTCTACGTAGATTTGAACAACCAGGATATCTTCTCCTGACTTGATGGTGAAGAGAGTTCTGTCGACTGAGCCCTTCTTGAATCCTTTGGATATGAGAAAATTTGACAGAGTGTCATACCAAGCTCGAGGTGCTTGCTTCAATCCATAAAGAGCCTTCTTTAGCTTGTAGACTTTATTTCCTTCTACTTCGAATCCTGGAGGTTGTTCGACGTAGACATCTTCTTTGATTTCTCCATTTAAGAATGCACACTTCATATCCATTTGATAGACCTTGAATTTGTGATGTGCTGCAAAGTCGAGAAATAGTCTGATTGCTTCCAATCGTGCTACTGGAGCAAAAGATTCTTCGAAGTCAATTCCTTCCTGCTGAGTGTAGCCCTTGGCAACGAGTCGAGCTTTGTTTCTGATGACGACTCCCAGGGTATCCATTTTGTTCTTGAATATCCATTTGAGTCCTATGACTTTGACTTCTTGAGGTCTATCGACTAATTCCCAGACACAATTTCTGAGGAATTCGTTCAGCTCTTCTTGCATGGCATTTGTCCAAGGCACGCTCTTCAAAGCTTCGAGAATTGATTGAGGCTCTGGCACTTGAGCTACGTAACATGCCATTAGAGCTGTGTCTTCATCATAGACCGTCAGTTCTAGCTCTACTGAGAGCCGAGCCGTGTCGCTTCTTGATGATCCGATGAAGCTTGAGCAGCTGAGCTTCTGGTTTTGACTTGGTCAGATGGTTCTCCAATGATTGCTGATGATGGATGATCTTCAATCCATCTTCTCCTCTTACGAATTTCTTCTTCCAATTGATTGATGCTTGACGTAGCTAAATTTCGTCTGACTTGTAGTTGCTCAGGAGTTAAATCTTGAGAGTTTGGCTCTCTTTGATTTAGATTTTGAGGAGACTTCTGTAGAGGCTCACCGGAGATGGAGCGGGGACTCACCGTGTTTGGATTCCAGCCGATGATGTTCCCTTGATTTGGCGTTGAAGCTTCTTCTCGATTTCCACTGGTGGAGCTTCTTGGTTGATTTGAATTTCCTCCTCTCCGGCTCATTGTCCCAAATTAATGGTTCGGCCATCCCGATTCTATTCTCTTGAGCCCTTGTCTGAATCAATCTTGAAGATTCTCCTTCGCTTCTTCGTTTGATAGAATCTCTATATTCGAAGGAGGATTCGTCAAAGGTAACATGTGGAGTTACTTCGACTATTTGAGTTCTTCTGTTGAAGACTCTGTATGCTTTACTCACAGCGGAGTAACCAAGGAATACTCATCGGTCTGTCTTTTCGTCGAACGTCTTGAGCTGTGTCTTCCCATTATTGAGGATGTGACATTTGGATCCGAATACCTTGAAATATCCAATGTATGGTATTCTGTTGTTCCATAGCTCATACGGTGTCTTCCTTGCCTTGATGTGAGTAGGGAGCGATTCTGAGTGAAGCAAGCTGTGTTGATTGCTTCAGCCAGAACTTCTTTGGAATGGCAGAGCTAGCTAGCATTGAGGTAGCTGCTTCCTTGAGAGTTCTGTTTCTTCTTTCTGCTACACCATTCTGCTGAGGTGTGCGAGCTGCAGATGTTTGGTGTTGAACTCCGTTCTTCTCGCAAAAATCATAAATAGATTCATTTAGAAACTCCGTTCCACGATCTGATCTTATTGCCATTATTTTGCACTCCTTCTGTGTTGATAGTCTTTCCAGCAGGATAGACAGCTTAGTTCTGGTTTCGCTCTTCTGGTATAAGAATGATACCCATGTGAATCTTGAGAAATCATCCACAACGACCAGAGTATATTTTCTGCCATTGAAGCTTGCTGGAGTAACTGGACCAAAGAGATCCATGTGAAGAAGTTGAAGAACTCGATCAGATGACTGAGCTGCCTTGAGAGAGAATGAAATTCTTGTTTGCTTTCCTTGTTGACACGTGCTGCATATATGACTTTTGTCATATACTTGATCTGGAATTCCATTAGCGAGCTGGTTCCTAGCCAGTTTGTTGATTGTCTTGAAGTTGAGATGATTCAGCCGTTTGTGCCACAGCCAGCTGACTTCATTGCTGCTTTTTGATACAAGACACGTCTCCGGAGGGCTGCTGTTCCAGTCAGCGAAGTACATATTTCCTTCTCTTTTCCCTCTTAGGAGTATCTGCTTGGTTTTCCTGTGCTTCACTGTGCATCCCTGTGCATCAAACTTGACAGAAAAACCGTTGTCGCAGAATTGGCGAATGGAAAACAAGTTATGTTGCAATCCTTGTACATAAGAAACATTTGGGATTATCACATTTCTAGTTTTAAATGTACCATAACCTTTGGTTAGGCCTTTGGAGTTGTCACCAAATGTTACTTGTGGACCTGTACGCTCAATATACTCCTGGAGTAGATGCTTTAGGTGCGTCATGTGCTTGGAACATCCACTGTCCAAGTACCAAAGCGTTCTCATCGACTCCTTAGAGATGCGTCGATTCCTTGCAACCTAAACAAAAAGTTAAAATTCAGGTACCTAGTTTTAATTGGGTCCTTGTGGGTTAGACAGAGATCCTTTGACGACCCAGATCTGCTTGATGACTCAAATTGGGTCATTTGATCTGATAATTCTCCCAGCTGAGTCGATGTACACATTCATTGTGTTCTTCTGTTGTTGCTGGCGGGGTCTAGATCTTCGTGTCTTCTTGTTTTGTTGTCTGGATTTCTTTTGGTTTCCAGCTGTGTGCCTAGCTGAGACGTTCCTTAGTCTCTGCTGTCTCATGTAATACTGTGGCTGGAAATGATTATCCAGCTGATACTCGTATGAGTGGTATCCAGCTGGGTATCTCTGATATCTTGGTTGATATCGATCAACGTGCTGGTGCTGTGGCTAGTATCTGTAAAATCCAGCCTGTGGTCTTCGTTGAGGTTGAGCACGTTGCTGTCTAAGTTGGGCTTGAGGTTGTCGCACAGCTGACCTTCTTGATGTCTGCTGTGTTTTCGATGGAGTTTGAGACTGTTTCACAGCTGTTCTTCTTGACGTCTGCTGTGTTCTCGACTGTTGATGCTGAGCTGCTGGGATTGAAGGTTCAATTGCACGTACAAACATAACCTTTGTTCCACTTGTGGAGGCAATGTTTGAGGCATCCTTTGATTCGTTGTATCCCAGTCCCGCTTTGAGTGTAGCTGGACGCTGAGTACTAATGATCTCGTCCATTGTTGACGTGGCTTTGATGAGAGCTACTATCTTTTTAGATAGTACCTCTTCGGTGCTTTTCAGCTCAATGATCTCAGCTGATTTCCTTTCCGATTCAGCTGTGACCTTTTCCACATCTTCTATCAGCTGTTTCTTCTCAGTGTTGAATTCCTTCATCAGCTGATCTTGTTTCACTATTTTGTCTTTTAGTGAAACGACTTCCTGTTGGAGCTGTGTTGTATCAGCTGCGTCTGATACCTTTATCTTTTCTAGTTCCGCTTTCAGCTCGGCATTCTCACACATAATGACGTCAAGGATCTCTTGAAGCTCCTTGGAATCGTTCATTACTTTCTCTACTAGACTCCAATCAGGTAGTCCAGATTCTGAGTCCTGTGTAGAGTGTTCGTGTGATGGTGAGATGTTAGATAGATTTAGAGTTCGAGACGTTACCTCATCTTCATCGATGCCGTCTGTTTGTCCCATGAAGCATGTATCCCAATCAGGTTCATCATGGGCCATCGTGCTTCTTCTTCCGAGTCTCGAAAATGGCATGTCATCCATTTTCTTGCACTCGATTCTTCATCGCCGATATAAGCTCTCCTTCGTCGGCTACCGGATCACTCGGGCCTGAAGGTTGACGCCCGTCGTCTTTGCTAGGCCGACTCAGCCGTGAACACAAATTGGTCGACCGTCGTCTTCCGCTTCCTTAACCTCGTAAACCTAGAACATCTAACGCTCAAATGCGCGAGCCGGAAAATACTATTTAGGTTGACGCGATCATCTATTCGGTTGGAGAATCACTGGGTTTTGGTATCAAATCGAAACCTTATAATTTTCCCAACAATTTCCCCTTTTTGGTGATGCCAAAACCTAACCGAGACAACTTATGACGCAAAACTTGTGTTTTATTAATGTAAGAAAATACATTATAACACAAGTAAAAAGAAAGAAGGAAAAAAATCTTCAAATCTTCGCCTTCAATCCTTCATTTTCTAATCCCGCTTGGCCGGGTCTTCTCTTCGCATCCGTTGTTTCTTTCTTTTGACTCGTCTCTTCTTCAAACTCGATTCCCGATTCAAATTCGGTTCCTCTAGCTCAACAGTTTGCCTCTTCATTGACTTGTCTCTCTTCTCCCTTACTTCCCCATTTTTGGCATGATCAAAACAGGGTGGGAGATATACACCATCGGCTGTTGCGATGTTTTAGTTTGGCGAAACTGTGGTTTTCAGCTCTGAGCAGCGAGGTTTAAAGTCTAAGTGGCTCAGCTGTTGTATTAGCTGGCTCTTCTTCAATTGCATTAGCCTCAGCTGTGATTGCGTACACAGTCATTCTTGCCCTCGATTCACCAAGGGCCCAAATTGAGTGCTTAGAGGGATGAGTTAGCACGGGAGATAGCATCTTCTGAGTCGGGCATAACTTCATTCCTTGCAATTTTGCTTCTTCAGACTTCTTAGATTGAATGAGAAAGTCTGATTCAGCACTTGAGGGACTTGTATTCAGCTCATATCATCATCATCCAGCTGCAGGTGATGTTTCTCATTTGAGCTTGGTGCAGGGACTTGAGCATCTTTTATTGAAAGATCTCGAAGATGGTGTCCATGTGGAGCTGAAGGAAACTGAGGAGAAGGCGGTTGAAGTATCCCATCTGTCTTGGGGTTTAAGCTTGGTTGTTCAGCTGGAATACTCCGTTGCGGTGTTGGTGATGATTATGTTCACGCAGGGATGTGAACTTTTCTTCCACCGAAAGAAACGACCGCTTGTGGGCCTTCTGCTCCTCGGAGAGTGATTACGAATTCTCTGCTGACTGACTGAGCACCTTTGACTTGAGTCTTCGGTTTGAAGACAGTGCTTCACTATATTTTGTCTCCTCAAGTTGTCTCCGATTCCCAGCTGGGACGGAGTTAGATACATGCTGCTTTGTCTCCTGCATCTTTTTCTGTGCCTCCTGTGGTGGAGCAAGAGCTTTGACATGACTGCTCTTGAATACTCCGGTTATATCAACATCTGGTCCAGGTCTGTTGATGTTGATTTTTTTTTTTGCATCCCAGGGAGTTGTGTGTCCCGTTCTCTTTTTTTTATGTTGAGAGAAACAGTGGGGCTGAGGAGGTCTTTTTCCTTTGTCATTCCCAGAAAGTTTTCTGCACCTTCCTGGTGGATGACGTTCTTTAGCTTTGCAGTCTTCTACTGTGCTGGCCTAGTTCTGTCGATGGGTTTCACCTTCTTCTGGACTTCCGTCTTCTTTGAGGTTCCTGAGAGTTAAGCAACTCTTATCTTGAAGCTTTGACAGATTCTTCAAGTTTGATCGGCTTCGGGAGATATCTTTCTGGATTCCATGTTCTTCTTCTGCATCTTTTGTTAGTAGAAACAAACAATACCAATTGATGGAAATAAGAAAGAATGCTGAAAAAACTTTCTAGGGTTGATGCGTATATCTTCTAGCATATTTAAAGAGTTTTCTTGATGAATGGACGATCAAGATTTGTCTATTGATAAGAAGATCTACGATTGGGAGTGATTCTCGCGTCATGTCAATTTCTTGATTAGAAGATGCGAGTTAATGCGCGAGAGAGTACGGTTGAGGCGTTTTGACTTTTGCCTCGAAACTCCCATTATTCAATTCTTTGCAGACTTTTAATTAAGATTGATTAGAAATGACAAGATGTGAGTTGACAGAAAACCGATTGAGTAGGTGTAATTAATGTTGTTGCAAACCTCTCAGCTGATCATTGTAGTCAGCTGATACCTCGCTGAGTGGGTGTGTCGGGTCATCGTGGTTCCAAACTCGGTTCCACCTCACTCGAATAATCCTTTCCTTTCAAAGATCCGGTTTAGCTGAATTCTTTCTCAACCGATATCGTTGACATTGATTCGACTTCATTGATCGTTTGCATTCACTGGTTCTGCTTCATTCACTGTCCGTTCGTTCACTGGTTCTGCTTCCGTTCACTGGTTCCGTCTATTCACTGGTTCCGTTCGTTCACTGGTCTGCCGTTCCATTCACCGTGAAACATCGTCTGGGTTGAGAAGTCCAAGTAATCCGCACAGCATTTTGAATCTTGCTTCTATCAGCGGTTTTGTGAGAAGATCAGCCCGCTGTATGTCTGTGTGAATTTTCTCAACAATCACATCCTTCTTTTCTACGTGATCTCTAATGAAATGATGTCGTACGTCTACATGCTTGCATCTTGTGTGAAGTACTGGATTCTCTGAAATGGCAATCGCACTTGAGCTATCACAGAAAATTGGAACCTGTCCAGTTTTTACTTCATAGTCATCCAAATTCGATGTTTCACCGTAGAATTTGCGAGCAGCAGCTTCCAGCGGCCATGTATTCTGCTTCTGTAGTGGAAGTTGCGACGCACGTTTGTTTCTTTGAAAACCATGAAATCAACTTACTTCCTAAGAACTGACAAGTTCCTGAAGTTGATTTTCTGTCCAATCGATCTCCAAATAAGTCCGAATCCGAGTATCCAAATACCGTAGATTGTCTTCACTGACCACAGCCCCAACATTCTCCGAGTTCCTTTGAGATATTTGAGAATGTTCTTGGCCGCTTACATGTGTGCTTCCTTTGGATCAACTTGAAATCCGGCACACACTCCGATCGGCGAAAGAGATGTCCGGACGACTTGTCGTTAGGATACAAGCAGGATCCTATTATCCCTCCGTATTTGCCGGAATCAACCGACTTCCCTTCGCCCTCGGTTCAATCTTCCAGCTTGGTGTTCATTGGAATCTTTACAATTCGTCGGATTGAACTCCATACTTGACGATCAAATCTTTCACGTATTTGGATTGATTTATGAAGATCCCTTCTGAAGATTGCTTGACTTGAAGTCCTAGGAAGAAACTCATTTCTCCCATCATGGACATTTGGAACTTCTCTGACATCATCTCTCCAAATCTTTGGCATAAGAAGCTTGATCTTGATCCAAAGATGATGTCGTCTACGTAGATTTGAACAACCAGGATATCTTCTCCTGACTTGATGGTGAAGAGAGTTCTGTCTACTGAGCCCTTCTTGAATCCTTTGGATATGAGAAAATTTGACAGAGTGTCATACCAAGCTCGAGGTGCTTGCTTCAATCCATAAAGAGCCTTCTTTAGCTTGTAGACTTTATTTCCTTCTACTTCGAATCCTGGAGGTTGTTCAACGTAGACATCTTCTTTGATTTCTCCATTTAAGAATGCACACTTCACATCCATTTGATAGACCTTGAATTTGTGATGTGCTGCAAAGGCGAGAAATAGTCTGATTGCTTCCAATCGTGCTACTGGAGCAAAAGATTCTTCGAAGTCAATTCCTTCCTGCTGAGTGTAGCCCTTGGCAACGAGTCGAGCTTTGTTTCTGATGACGACTCCCAGGGTATCCATTTTGTTCTTGAATATCCATTTGAGTCCTATGACTTTGACTTCTTGAGGTCTGTCGACTAATTCCCAGACACAATTTCTGAGGAATTCGTTCAGCTCTTCTTGCATGGCATTTGTCCAAGGCACGCTCTTCAAAGCTTCGAGAATTGATTGAGGCTCTGGCACTTGAGCTACGTAACACGCCATTAGAGCTGTGTCTTCATCATAGACCGTCAGTTCTAGCTCTACTGAGAGTTGAGCTGTGTCAGCTGCTTCTTGATGATCCGATGAAGCTTGAGCAGCTGAGATTTTGGTTTTGCCTTGGTCAGATGGTTCTCCAATGATTGCTGATGATGGATGATCTTCAATCCATCTTCTCCTCTTACGAATTTCTTCTTCCAATTGATTGATGCTTGACGTGGCTAAATTTCGTCTGACTTGTAGTTGATCAGGAGTTAAATCTTGAGAGTTTGGCTCTCTTTGATTTAGATTTTGAGGAGACTTCTGTAGAGGCTCAGCTAGAGATGGAGCTGGGGACTCAGCTGTGTTTGGATTCCCAGCTGATGATGTTCCCCCTTGATTTGGCGTTGAAGCTTCTTCTCGATTTCCAGCTGGTGGAGCTTCTTGGTTGATTTGAATTTCCTCCTCTGGCTCATTGTCCCAAATTAATGGTTCGGCCAGATTCCTGATTCTATTCTCTTGAGCCCTTGTCTGAATCAATCTTGAAGATTCTCCTTCGCTTCTTCGTTTGATAGAATCTCTATATTCGAAGGAGGATTCGTCAAAGGTAACATGCGGAGTTACTTCAACTATTTGAGTTCTTCTGTTGAAGACTCTGTATGCTTTACTCACAGCGGAGTAACCAAGGAATACTCCTCGGTCTGTCTTTTCGTCGAACGTCTTGAGCTGTGTCTTCCCATTATTGAGGATGTGACATTTGGATCCGAATACCTTGAAATATCCAATGTATGGTATTCTGTTGTTCCATAGCTCATACGGTGTCTTTCCTTGCCTTGATGTGAGTAGGGAGCGATTCTGAGTGAAGCAAGTTGTGTTGATTGCTTCAGCCCAGAACTTCTTTGGAATGGCAGAGCTAGCTAGCATTGAGGTAGCTGCTTCCTTGAACTCCGTTCTTCTCGCAAAAATCATAAATAGTTTCATTTAGAAACTCCGTTCCACGATATGATCTTATTGCCATTATCTTGCACTCCTTCTGTGTTGATAGTCTTTCCAGCAGGACAGTACTTAGTTCGGTTTCGCTCTTCCGGTATAAGAATGATACCCATGTGAATCTTGAGAAATCATCCACAACGACCCAGCAGTATATTTTCTCGCCATTGAAGCTTGTCGGAGTAACCGGACCAAAAAGATCCATGTGAAGAAGTTGAAGAACTCGATCAGTTGACTGAGCTGGCTTGAGAGAGAATGAAATTCTTGTTTGCTTTCCTTGTTGACACGCGCTGCACATATGACTTTTGTCATATACTTGATCTGGAATTCCATTAGCGAGCTGGTTCCTAGCCAGTTTGTTAATTGTCTTGAAGTTGAGATAATTCACCCGTTCGTGCCATACCACCGACTTCATTGCCGCTTTTTGATACAAGACACGTCTCCGGAGGGTCGTCGTTCCGCCGAAGTACATATTTCCTTCTCTTTTCCCTCTTAGGAGTATCTGCTTGGTTTCCCTGTGCTTCACTGTCATCCCTGTGCATCAAACTTGACAGAAAAACCGTTGTAGCAGAATTGGCTAATGGAAAGCAAGTTATGTTGCAATCCTTGTACATAAGAAACATTTGGGATTATCACATTTCTAGTTTTAAATGTACCATAACCTTTGGTTAGGCCTTTGGAGTTGTCACCAAATGTTACTTGTGGACCTGTACGCTCAATATACTCCTGGAGTAGATGCTTTAGGTGCGTCATGTGCTTGGAACATCCACTGTCCAAGTACCAAAGCGTTCTCATCGACTCCTCAGAGATGCGTCGATTCCTTGCAACCTAAACAAAAAGTTAAAATTCGGGTACCCAGTTTTAATTGGGTCCTTGTGGGTTAGACAGAGATCCTTTGACGATCCAGATCTGCTTGATGACTCAAATTGGGTCATTTGATCTGATAATTCTCCCAGCTGAGTCGATGTACACATTCATTGTGTTCTTCTGTTGTTGCTGGCGGGGTCTAGATCTTCGTGTCTTCTTGTTTTGTTGTCTGGATTTCTTTTGGTTTCCAGCTGTGTGCCTAGCTGAGACGTTCCTTAGTCTCTGGTGTCTCATGTGATACTGTGGCTGGAAATGATTATCCAGCTGATACTCGTATGAGTGGTATCCAGCTGGGTATCTCTGATATCTTGGTTGATATCGATCAACGTGCTGGTGCTGTGGCTAGTATCAGTAAAATCCAGCATGTGGTCTTCGTTGAGGTTGAGCACGTTGCTGTCTAAGTTGGGCTTGAGGTTGTCGCACAGCTGACCTTCTTGATGTCTGCTGTGTTATCGACGGAGCTTGATAATGTTTCACAGCTGTTCTTCTTGACGTCTGCTGTGTCCTCAACGGTTGATGCTGAGCTGCTGGGATTGAAGGTTCAATTGCACGTACAAACATAACCTTTGTTCCACTTGTGGAGGCAATGTTTGAGGCATCCTTTGATTCGTTATATCCCAGTCCCGCTTTGAGTGCTGCTGGACGCTGAGCACTAATGATCTCGTCCATTGTTGACGTGGCTTTGATGAGAGCTACTATCTTCTTAGATAGTACCTCTTCGGTGCTTTTCAGCTCAATGATCTCAGCTGACTTCCTTTCCGATTCAAATTCGTGACCTTTTCCACATCTTCTATCACCGTTTCTTCTCGTTGTTGAATTCCTTCATCACCGATCTTGTTTCACTATTTTGTCTTTTAGTGAAACGACTTCCCGTCGTTGGAGTTTTCCGTGTTGTATCACCCGTGCTCGATACCTTTGTCTTTTCTAGTTCCGGTTTCAGCTCGGCATTCTCACACATAATGACGTCAAGGATCTCTTGAAGCTCCTTGGAATCGTTCATTACTTTCTCTACTAGACTCCAATCAGGTAGTCCAGATTCTGAGTCCTGTGTAGAGTGTTCGTGTGATGGTGAGATGTTAGATAGATTTAGAGTTCGAGACGTTATCTCATCTTCATCGATGCCATCTGTTTGTCCCATGAAGCATGTATCCCAATCAGGTTCATCATGGGCCATCAGGGCTTCTTCTTCCGAGTCTGAAAATGGCATGTCATTCATTTTCTTGCACTCTGATTCTTCATCAGCGATATAAGCTCTCCTTCCGTCACCGCCTTAGCTTTTAATTGGTCTCGTCTTTCTTGGACAAGCTTTGGACAATCTTGTCGGTAGTGTCCTCGGTTCCTTGCAGTTGAAGCAACCTTCACTGTTCGTTGGTCACCGACTTCTCATCACCGTCGCGTACTTATCTCTGTATGTCCTAAAGAACTTCTTGTATTTGCCCTTGCTGGTGTTGAGTCTGTTATAATTTTTCACCATCATGGCAATTTCTTCGAGTAGCTCCTCTTTGCTCATATCCTTTTTATCCTTCTTCATCTTGGAGGACTCAGCTGACTTGACATTGAGCCGACTTTTCGCAGTTGGCTCGAAAGCTATTTCTTTTGGAGCCGGGGTAAGTTCTCCGTCATTCTGTCCGCTTGAAGATTCTTCTTGAGTGATCTTCAAGTTGTATTCGTTGGCTTTTAAGAGTGAGAACAACCTTTCTGTAGATAGATCACCCAAGTCACTTCGACTTTGGTGAACTACCTTGTAAGTGTTCCATTCAGCTGAAAGAGCTGAAAGAACCTTTAGATTCTTTTCCCGCTGGGTATATTTCCCAGTTCTGATTGTCTCTATCTCAATGACTATGTTTGAGAACCTTAGCTCCATCGCTTCGATGGACTCGTTGGCTAGCTGCTTGAAGTTGTCGAATTTTTGGCAAGCTATTGTGAATTTGTTTTCTTTGATTTCTTCAGATCCTTCACATAGCTTGGCAAGTATTTCCCACATCTCTTTGGCTGTCTCGCACTTGATGATCTTACTCAGGTAGGCGTTTGAGACTGTTGATGAGATGGTGTTTCTTGCGAAGCCGTCCTGCACCAGCCTTGCTTTCGTTCTTCTGACGAGTAATCCTTCTTTGGCTTGAGAATTGGCCGGTATTCTGGTTGTCCTCCATCATGAGCAGGTACGAGTTCATTTCCTTGTTTATAAATAAGGATGGGTCCGTCTGTGATGACGTCCCACATCATGTCGTGATGTGCACAAAGGAAGCTTTTCAATCTGAATTTCCAGATTGCATAGTCATCTACCGAGAAGGTGGGGAGATTCCTGTTAAGATAAGAATCCATAGACATGTGCAGTATGTAATAAGATGAGTTTTTTTCAGAAAAACGGATCTGTTCAGTTGACCACTGACACAGAGTGTCAAGAGAAATCTCTTGATACAGAAACGGTGGTCTTTTGAACCACTGCTCTGATACCAATTGATGGTCCCTGAGCTGGGTACTTGGTGTAGAGGGGGGGGTGAATACACCAAGTAGATTTTTCGAAACTTTTTCAAGTTAAAACACAGAGTTGGTGAGCTCAGTTATTGATCCAGCTGGGTAAATAACTCAGCTGGCGGTGCGGAAAGTGGTGGTTTGAAAACTTAGCTCAGTTACTTAGAAAAACTCAGTTTGAAAAGATTAACTTAACGTTTTCAACTTAGTCAGGTTGTGCAACTTTTACAGAGACACAGCTGTCTTTGGAGAGCAGCTGTGTTGTGCAGTTTTGAACAAATATGCAATGATATGAAGTAGTTAGTACACAGCTGAATATAAAGCAAAAGTAAAGAGAGAGAGTAAGAAGCACGCGAGTTTTTACGTGGTTCGGAGTAACACCTCCTACGTCCACGACCAGGTTCACTGGTAATCCACTACCACTTGGTTTCCAAGTACCAAGCAACTTCACAACTCTAACCCGAGCTGTGTTCCAACAGTTTGCGGGCACTGTCAAGCCTATACACCTTCGCTTCCGGCATCAAGAACCTAACCACTCGAATTACGCGCTTCGAGCAAGCGTACCTTTACCTAACCTTTCTGGGTTTGGGTTTGGGTATGGGGTTCCAACTATGAACGAGTTCTTACAATTAAGAACTTCAGAGTATGATGAACTCGTTCGAAATCTAGGCTTAAGATATACAATGAGTTTGGCCTAGGGAACAGACGACTAGAAACACTTTAAGATAAAGTGTTCTTTGATCTATGTAGAACTGCTTGAGAGCTTTTGAAAGAATGATGATTTCGTATAATGAAAGCTTGTAGAGAGTTTTTCGTATCCGATCCCGAGGTTCAAGACGGGTTTATATAGGTAGAGATTCAAGACTAGCCGTTGGAGGAGCCGTTTGAATCTTACCTACTCTTCTTAAATACAAGATCTGCCGTTGGGCGTATCTCGCACCTATCTTCATTTGTGTCACATCCTAGGTTCCGAAGTCTAGGATGCCGATCCGGCAATCCCTCATTGGTCGAGGCAGTTGACTTCCTCTCGATTCCGGATCTTCTCGCCTTTAGAGCCGGCTTTTGAATTCGTAGCCGGACTGTCTTGAAGTGGAGTTTTCGTAGATAGTTCCTTTGTTCCGTACACTGACCAGCTGTGTTTTGAACTCAGCTCGAATTCTCTTCAGCTTAATCAGGCTCTGCTGGATCACTCAGCTGAAGGTTGACGCCTGCTGTCTTTTGCTAGCTGACTCCAGCTGTGAACACAGCTGGGTCGACTGCTGTCTTCCGCTTTCTTAACCTGTAAACCTAGAACAACTAAGGCTCAAACAGGCGAGCTGGAAAACACTATTTAGGTTGACGCGATCATCTATTCGGTTGGAGAATCAGTTGGGTTTTGGTATCAAATCGAAACCTTATAATTTTCCCAACACACTGTCAAGCCTAACCTTTCAGTTTACGGGTACTGAAAAAACCTTACACACTTGAATTTCCCGCTTCAAGCAAGCGTAACCTTGACCTAACCTTTCCGCGTAAAGAGGGATTTGGTTTGGGGTTCCAACTGTGAACGAGTTCTTGCAATTAAGAACTTTAGAGTATGATGAACTCGTTCAAAATCTAGGCTTAAGATATACAAAGATTTTGGCCTAGCGATCAGACGAAAAACTAAGCAGTTTCTGAACTAGAAACACTTTAAGATAAAGTGTTCTTTGAACTATGTAGAACTGCTTGAGAGAGCTTTTGAAAGATTGATGATTTCAGAGAATGAAAGCTTGTAGAGAGTTTTTCGTGTTTGATCCTGAGGTTGAAGACGGGTTTATATAGGTAGAGATTCAAGACTAGCCGTTGGAGGAGCCATTTGAATCTTACCTACTCTTCTTAAATTCGAGATCTGCTGTTGGACAAATCTGCACCTGTCTTCATTCGTGTCACATCCTAGGTCCTGAAGTCTAGGATGCTGATTCGGTAATCCCTCATTGGTCGAGGCAAGTTGACTTTCTCTGATGCCGGGATCTTCTGCCTTCGGAGCTGGCTTTTGAATTCAGAGCTGGATTGGGCAAACTGACTTGAAGTGATGTCTTCAGAGTTAGTTCCCTTTGTTCTGTACAGCTGGACCGGCTGTGTTTTGAACTCATTTCGAATTCTCTTCAGCTTGATCATGCTCTGCTGGAGGACTCAGCTGAAGGTTGACGCCTGCTGTCTTCCGCTAGCTGACTCCTGCTGTAGACACAGCTGGATCGACTGCTGTCTTCCGCTTCCTTAACCTGTAAACCTAGAAAATCTAAAACTCAAACAGGCGAGCTGGAAAACACTACTTAGGTTGAAGCGATCATCTATTTGGTTGGAGAATCAGTTGGGTTATGGTATCAAATCAAAACCTTATAATTTTTCCAACAATTTCCCGCTTTTTGATGATGCCAAAACCTAACTGAGACAACTTATGACGCAGAAAAACTTGTGTTTTATTAATGTAAGAAAATATATTATAACACAGGAAAAAGAAAGAGAGAAAAAAAATCTTCAGTCTTCAATCTTCAATCCCAGTTGGCTGGGTCTTCTCTTTTGCATCCGTTGCTTCTTTCTTTTGACTCATCTCTTCTCCAGTTAATTCTGATTCAGCTGGTTCCTCTAGCTCAACAGTTTGCCTCCTTTGTCTCATTCTCTTCCCCCTTACTTCCCCCTTTTTGGCATGATCAAACAGGGTGGGAGAGATATACCATCGGCTGTTGCGATGTTTTAGTTTGGCGAAACTGTGGTCTTCAACTCTGAGCAGCGAGGTTTGGAGTCTAGGTGGCTCAGCTGTTGTATTAGCTGGCTCTTCTTCAGTAGCATTAGCCTCACTCGTGATTGCGTACACGTCCGTGGCTCGATTCACCGGGCGGTCCAAATTCGAGTGCTTGGAGGGATGAGTTGGCACTGGAGATAACATATTCTGAGTCGGGCACAACTTCATTCTTTACAATTTTGCTTCTTCAGACTTCTTAGATTGAATGAGAAAGTCTGATTCAGCACTTGAGAGACTTGAGTATTCCCCTTCCACTTCGAAGTGGTGGGTATTGGGTTCAGCTCATATCATCATCATCCAGCTGCAGGTGATCATTGGCTGGGTGATGTCTTTCATTTGATCTTGGTGCAGGGGCTTGAGCATCTTTCATCGGAAGATCTCGAAGCTGGTGTCCCTGTTGAGCTGAAGGAAATTGAGGAGAAGGCGGTTGAAGTATTCCATCTGTCTTGGGGTTTAAGCTTGGTTGATCAGCTGGAATACGTCGTTGTGGCGTTGATGATGACGATGTTCACGCTGGCCCATGAACTTCTTCTCCATCGTGAGAAACCACCGCTTGTGGGCCTTCTGCTCCTCGGAGAGTCGTTACGAATTCTCTCATAATGTCAGCTGACTTCTCGGCTGACTGACTGAGCACCTTTGACTTGAGTCTTCTGTTTGAAGACGGTGCTTCAGCATGTTTTGTCTCCTCAAGTTGTTTCCGATTCCCAGCTGGGACGGAAATAGATGCATGCTGCTTTGTCTCCTGCATCTTTTCCTGTGCCTACTGTGGTGGAGCAAGAGCTTTGACACGTCTGCTCTTGAAGACTCCGGCTTTATCAACATCTGGTCCAGGTGTGTTGACGTTGATTTTTGCATCCCAGGGAGTTGTATGTCCCGTTCTTTCTTTTATTTTGAGAGAAACAGTGGGGCGGAGGAGGTCTTTTTCCTTTGACATTTCTAGGAAGTTTTCTGGACCTTCCTGGTGAGTGACGTTCTTGAGCTTTACAGTCTCTCACTGCGTTGGACTGGATCTGTCGATGGGCTTCACCTTCTTCTGGAACTCTGTCTTCTTGAGGTTCCTGAGAGTTAAGCAACTCTTATCTTGAAGCTTTGACAGATTCTTCAAGTTTGATCGGCTTCGGGAGATATCTTTCTAGATTCCATGTTCTTCTTCTGCAACTTTTGTTAGTAGAAACAAATAATACCGATTGATGGAAATGAGAAAGAATGCCGAAAGACTTTTTAGGTTTGATGCAATGTTTTACGTATCTCTTCTAGCATATTTATATAGCTTTCTTGATGAATGGACGATCAAGATTTATCGATTGATAAGAAGATCTACGACTGGGAGAGATTCTCGCGTTGTGTCAATTTCTTGTTTAGAAATTGCGAGTTAATGCGTAAGAGAGGACGGTTGGGGCACTTTGATTTTTGCCTCAAAACTCCCATGATTCAGTTCTTTTCAGACTTTTAAATAAATTTGATTAGATATGACAAGATATGATTTGACTGAAAACAGATTGAGTAGGTGTAGTTAATGTTGTTGCAAACCTCTCAGCTGATCATTATAGTCAGCTGATACCTCGGTTGAGTGGGTGTGCTAGGTGGTCGTGGTTCCAGCTGGTTCCCCCTCAGTTGAATAGTCCTTCAATTTCAGCATCTGGTTTAGCTTAATTCTTTCTCAGCTGATGCCGGTTACATTGATTTCGAATTCCAAATTCGCTCGTCCATTCAATTGGTCCGCTTTCATTCAGCTGGGTCTGCTTCCATTCAGCTGGGTGAAGCATTGTCTGGGTTGAGTAATCCAAGTAATCCGCATAGCATTTTGAATCTTGCTTCTATCAGCGGTTTTGTGAGTATATCAGCCCGCTGTATGTCTGTGTGAATTTTCTCAACAATCACATCCTTCTTTTCCACGTGATCTCTGTTGAAAAGATGGCGTACGTCAACATGCTTGCATCTTGTGTGAAGTACTGGATTCTCTGAAATACCAATCGCACTTGAGCTATCACAGAAAATTGGAACTTGTCCATTTTTCATTTCATAGTCATCCAGCTGATGTTTCAGCTAGAGAATTTGTGAGCAGCAGCTTCCAGCGGCCATATATTCTGCTTCTGTTGTGGAGGTTGCGACGCACGTTTGCTTCTTTGAAAACCATGAAATCAACTTACTTCCTAAGAACTGACAAGTTCCTGGAGTTGATTTTCTGTCCAACCGATCTCCAGTGAAGTCTGAGTCTGAATATCTAGTCAGCTGTAGATTGTCTTCAGCTGGGTACCACAACCCAACATTCTGAGTTCCTTTGAGAAATTTGAGAATGTTCTTGGCTGCTTGCATGTGTGCTTCCTTTGGATCAACTTGAAATCTGGCACATACTCCGACTGCGAATGAGATGTCTGGACGACTTGCTGTTAGATACAGCAGGGAACCGATTATCCCTCTGTATTTGCTGGAATCAACTCGACTTCCTTTCGCCCGGTTCAATTTTCCAGTTGGTGTTCATTGGAATCTTTACAGTTCTGCTGGATTGAACTCCATACTTGACGATCAAGTCTTTCATGTATTTGGATTGATTTATGAAAATCCCTTCTGCTGATTGCTTGACTTGAAGTCCTAGGAAGAAACTCATTTCTCCCATCATGGACATTTGGAACTGCTCTGACATCATCTCTCCAAATCTTTGGCATAAGAAGTTTGATCTTGATCCAAAGATGATGTCGTCTACATAAATTTGAACAACCAGGATGTTTTCTCCTGACTTGATGGTGAAGAAGGTTCTGTCTACTGAGCCCTTCTTGAATCCTTTTGATACAAGGAAATTTGACAGAGTGTCATACCAAGCTCGAGGTGCTTGCTTCAATCCATAAAGAGCCTTCTTTAGCTTGTAGACTTTATTTTCTTCTATTTCAAATCCTGGAGGTTGTTCAACGTAGACATCTTCTTTGATTTCTCCATTTAAGAATGCACACTTCACATCCATCTGATAGACCTTCGAAGTCAATTCCTTCCTGCTAAGTGTAGCCCTTGGCAACCAGTCGAGCTTTGTTTCTGATGATAACTCCCAGGGTATCCAATTTGTTCTTGAATATCCATTTGAGTCCTATGACTTTGACTTCTTCAGGTCTGTCGACCAATTCCCAGACACAATTTCTGAGGAATTCGTTCAGCTCTTCTTGCATGGCGTTAGTCCAAGGCACGCTCTTCAAAGCTTCGAGAATTGATTGAGGCTCTGGCACTTTAGCTACGTAACACGCCATTAGAGCTGTATCTTCATCATAGACTGTCAGTTCTAGCTCTACTGAGAGTTGAGCTGTGTCAGCTGCTTCTTGATGATCCGATGAAGCTTGAGCAGCTGAGCTTCTGGTTTTGACTTGGTCAGATGGTTCTCCAATGATTGCTGATGATGGATGATCTTCTATCCATCTTCTCCTTTTACGAATTTCTTCTTCTAATTGATTGATGCTTGAAGTGGCTAAATTTCGTCTGTCTTGGAGTTGCTCAGGAGTTAAGTCTTGAGAGATTGATTCTCCTTGATTTGGATTTTGAGGTGACTTCTGTAGAGGCTCTGCTAGAGATGGAGCTGGGGATTCAGCTGTGTCTGGATTTCCAGATGATGGCGTTCCCCCTTGATTTGGCGTTGAAGGTTCTACTCGATTTCCAGCTGGTGGAGCTTCCCGATTGATTTGAAGTTCCTCCTCTGGCTCATCATCCCAAATTAATGGTACGACCAGATTCCTGATTCGATTTTCTTGAGCTCTTGTCTGAATCTGTCTTGAAGATTCTCCTTTGTTTCTTCATTTGATAGAGTCTCTATATTCGAAAGATGCTTCGTCAAAGGTAACATGTGGAGTTACTTCGACTGTTTGAGTTCTTCTGTTGAAGACTCTGTATGCTTTACTCACAGCAGAATAACCAAGGAATACTCCTCGGTCTGTCTTCTCGTCGAACGTCTTGAGCTGTGTCTTTCCATGGTTTAGGATATAACATTTGGATCCGAATACCTTGAAATATCCAATGTATGGTATTATGTTGTTCCATTGCTCATACGGTGTCTTTCCTTGCCTTGATGTGAGTAGGGAGCGATTCTGAGTGAAGCATGCTGTGTTGATAGCTTCAGCCCAGAACTTCTTTGGAATGGCAGAGCTGGCTAGCATTGAGGTAGCTGCTTCTTTAAGTGTTCTGTTCCTTCTCTCTGCTACACCATTCTGCTGATGTGTGCGTGCTGCAGATGTTTGATGTTGAACTCCGTTCTTCTCGCAGTAATCATAAATAGTTTCATTCAGAAACTCCGTTTCTCGATCTGATCTTATTGACATTATCTTGCACTCCTTCTGTGTTGATAATCTTTCCACAGATAGGCAAATTTTAGTCCTCGATTTCGCTCTTTCCGGTACATGAATGATACCCATGCGAATCTTGAGAAATCATCCACTACCACCAGAGTATATTTTCTGCCATTGAAGCTTGCTGGAGTAACTGGACCAAAAAGATCCATGTGAAGGAGTTGAAGTACTCGATCAGTTGACTAAACTGGCTTGAGAGAGAATGAAATTCTTGTCTGCTTTCCTTGTTGACACGCACTGCACATATGACTTTTGTCATATACTTGATCTGGAATTCCATTAGCGAGCTGGTTCCTAGCCAGTTTGTTGATTGTCTTGAAGTTGAGATGATTCACCGTTCGTGCCACTGACTTCGACTTGCTTTTCGATACAAGACAAGTCTCCGGAGGGCTGCTATTCCAGTCAGCAAAATACATATTTCCTTCTCTTTTCCCTCTTAGGAGTATCTGCTTGGTTTCCATATTCTTCACTGTGCATCCCTGTACATCAAACTTGACAGAAAAACCGTTGTCGCAGAATTGGCTAATGGAAAGCAAGTTGTGTTGCAATCCTTGTACATAAGAAACATTTGGGATTATAACATTTTTAGTTTTAAATGTACCATAACCTTTGGTTAGGCCTTTTGAGTTGTCACCAAATGTTACTTGGGGGCCTGGTCGCTCGATATACTCCTGGAGTAGATGCTTTAAGTGCGTCATGTGCTTGGAACATCCACTGTCCAAGTACCATAGCGTTCTCATCGATTCCTCAGTGATGCGTCGATTCCTTGCAACCTAGAAAAAGATCAAAATTTAGGTATCCAGTTTTAATTGGGTCCTTGTGGGTTAGACAGAGATCCTTTGACGACCCAGATCTGCTTGATGACTCGAATTGGGTCATATGATCTGATAATTCTTCCAGCTGAGTCGATATACACATTCTTTGTGTTCTTCGGTTGTTGCTGGCGGGGTCTTGATCTCAGTGTCTTCTTGTCTTGATGTCTTGATTTCTTTCGGTTTCCAGCTGTGTGTCTAGCTAAGACGTTCCTTTGTCTCTGCTGTCTCATGTGATGCTGTGGCTGGAAATGATTATCCAGCTCGTACTCATATGAGTGATATCCAGCTGGGTATCTCTGATATCTCGGTTGATATCGTTCAACGTGCCGTGTCGTTTGCTGGTATCTGTAAAATCCAGCCTGTTGTCTTTGTTGAGGTTGAGCACGTTGCTGTCTGAGTTGGGCTTGAGGTTGTCGCACAGCTGGCCTTCTTGATGCTTGTTGTGTCCTTGACGGAGCTTGAGAATGTTTCACAGCTGGTCTTCCTAACGCCTGCTGTGTCCTCAATGGTTGATGCTGAGTTGCTGGGATTGGATGTTCTTTTGCTCGTACAAACATTACCTTTGTTCCACTTGTGGAGGCAATATTTGAGGCGTCCTTTGGTTCATTGTATCCCAGTTCCGCTTTGAGTGCTGCTGGACGTTGAGCACTAATGATCTCGTCCATTGTTGAAGTAGCTTTGATGAGAGCTACTATCTTCTTAGATAGTACCTCTTCGGTGCTCTTCAGCTCAATGATCTCAGCTGACTTCTTTTCCGATTCAGCTGTGACCTTTTCCAAATCTTGCATCAGCTGTTTCTTCTCATAGTAGAATTCCTTCATCAGCTGATCTTGTTTCACTATTTTGTCTTTTAGTGAAACAACTTCCCGTTGGAGCCGTGTTGTATCACCGTTTCGATACCTTTATCTTTTCCAGCTTCGTCGGCTCGGCATTCTCACACGTAATGACGTCAAGGATCTCTTGAAGTTCCTTGGAATCGTTCATTACTTTCTCTACTAGACTCCAATCAGGTAGCCCTGATTCTGAAACCTGTGTAGAGTGTTCGTGTGATGGTGAGAGGTTAGATAGATTTTGAGTTCGAGACATTACCTCATCTTCATCGATGCCGTCGGTTTGTCCCATGAAGCATGTATCCCAATCAGGTTTATCATGGGCCATAAGTACTTCTTCTTCCGAGTCTGAAAATGGCATGCTGTCATCCATTTTGTTGCACTCTGATTCCTCATCGGCGATGTAAGCTCTCCTTTCCGTCACCGCCTTAGCTTTCGCCTGGTCTTTGTCTTTCTTGAACAGCCTTGGACAATCTAGCCGGTAGTGTCCTCGGTTCCTTGCGCTGAAGCAACCTTCTTCTGTTCGTTTGTCACCGACTTCTCATCACCGTCGCGTACTTGTTCTCGTAAGTTCTTGCGAACTTCTTGTATTTGCCCTTGCCGGTGTTGAGTCCGTTGTAGTTTTTGACCAAAGCATAGCTATTTCTTCAAGTAGCTCTTCCTTGCTCATGTCCTTCTTATCCTTCTTCGATGACTCACGGATCGCATGTATGAGGATTTTTCGTAGCTTGGCTCGAACGCAATCTCCTTTGTTGTGTGTCGCTCTCCATCATTTCGATTGCTTGAAGATTCTTTCATGGTAATCTTCAAGTTGTATTCGTTGGCTTTGAGTGGGAGTATAATCTTTCGCCTGAAAGATCACCTAAGTGTATTTCCCATTTCCGATGGTTTCTATTTCCACCACTATATTGGAGAATCCGAGTTCCATCCCTTCGATGGACTCCGTTGACTGTACCGTTTGAAGTTGTCAAACTTCCGGCATGCAATCGTGAATTTATTTTCCTTTATCTCCTCCGACCCTTCGCATAGCTTTGCTGTGGTTTCCCACATCTCCTTTGTCGTTTCGCAGCTTGATGATTTTGCCGAGGTAGGCGTTGGAGACCGTTGAGGATATGGTGTTCCTCACGAAGCCGTCTAGTCCAAATTCTCGCTTCCTTTCTTCTCGAGGTGTGCTCACCCTTTCGCTTCGAGAATGAGTTGATATATTGGTTGTCCACCATCTTCGAGTTGGAACAAGCTCGTTCCCTTGTTTGTAGATGATGATGGGTCCGTCTGTGATGATGTCCCACATCATATCGTGATGCGCACAGAGAAAGCTCTTCAGTCTGAACTTCCACATTGCATAATCGTCTACCGAGAAGGTGGGAAGATTCCTGTTAAGATAAGAATCCATAGAAATATGTAGTATGTAATATTATGAGTTTTTCACAAAGAGGATCTGTTCAGATGACCACTGACAGATTGTCAAGAGAGATCTCTTGATACAGAAACGGTGGTCTGTTGAAACACTGCTCTGATACCAATTGATGGTCCCTGAGCTAGGTATTTGGTGTAGAGGGGGGGTGAATACACCAAATAGATTTCTGAAATCTTTTTCAAGTTAAATAACAGAGTTGGTGAGCTCGCTATTGATCCAAACTCGAGGAGGGTCGATGGGTAAATAACTCACCGGGCAAAGGCGGAATGTGGTGGTTTGAAAACTTAGCTCTTACATTTAGAAAAACTCTGCTTGAAAAGATTAACTTTATATTTTCAGCTTAGTCAAGTTGTGCAATTTTCTGAGAGACACAGCTGTCTTTGGAGAGCAGCTGCTTATGCAGTTTTGATAAAATATGCAATGTAATGAAAGAGTTAGTACAAAACTGAATTTAAAATAAAAGAAAAGAGCACACGAGTTTTTACGTGGTTCGGAGTAACACCTCCTACGTTCACGACCAGGTTCACTGGTAAATCACTACCACTTGGTTTCCAAGTACCAAGCAACTTTACAACTCTAACCCGAGCTGTGTTCCAACAGTTTGCGGGCACTGTCAAGCCTAACCTTTCAGTTTACGGGTACTGAAAAAACCTTACACACTTGAATTTCCCGCTTCAAGCAAGCGTAACCTTGACCTAACCTTTCCACGTAAAGAGGGGTTTGGTTTGGGGTTCCAACTGTGAACGAGTTCTTGCAATTAAGAACTTTAGAGTATGATGAACTCGTTCGAAATCTAGGCTTAAGATATACAAAGATTTTGGCCTAGGGATCAGACGAAAAACTTAAGATAAAGTGTTCTTTGAACTATGTAGAACTGCTTGAGAGAGCTTTTGAAAGATTGATGATTTCAGAGAATGAAAGCTTGTAGAGAGTTTTTCGTGTTTGATCCTGAGGTTAAAGACGGGTTTATATAGGTAGAGATTGAAGACTAGCCGTTGGAGGAGCCGTTTGAATCTTACCTACTCTTCTTAAATTCAAGATCTGCCGTTGGGCGAATCTGCACCTGTCTTCATTTGTGTCATATCCTAGGTCATGAAGTCTATGATGCTAATTCGGCAATCCCTCATTGGTCGAGGCATGTTGACTTCCTCTGACGCCGGGATCTTCTGCCTTCGGAGCTGGCTTTTGAATTCAGAGCTGGATTGGGGAAACTGACTTGAAGTGATGTCTTCAGAGTTAGTTCCCTTTGTTCTGTACAGCTGGACCGGCTGTGTTTTGAACTCAGCTCGAATTCTCTTCGCCTTGATCATGCTCGCTAGAGGACTCGCTGAAGGTTGACGCCGTCGTCTTCCGCTAGCCGACTTCGTCGTAGACACAAACCGGGTCGACCGACACACTCGGATCGACTGCTGTCTTCCGCTTTTTTAACCTGTAAACCTAGAAAATCTAAAGCTCAAACAGGCGAGCTGGAAAACACTACTTAGGTTGAAGCGATCATGTATTCGGTTGGAGAATCAGTTGGGTTATGGTATCAAATCAAAACCTTATAATTTTCCCAACATTGTTCCTTGGTTAATCATAAATTGTGTACGTCGTGGGACCCACCGGCTTGGTTATCTTCATTCTAAGTCGGGCTGCGACAGTGCTTCAGTCTAAGCTACGTAGAACTGAGATCAGTTTGCCTAGAAGTTGTTCTTATCTGCTTGGATTTTGTGGGATTATTTCCTTTTAATGATTGATGTGGAAAGAATATATTATTTGCAGATATCTTAGGGTGTTCTACAAGACATATCTTCACAAGAAGGTAGGGACTACTTCTAGGGTTTTTAAGTGATCCTATAAATAGGTCTATACCAAGTCATTAGAAGATGGCCGTTGTTTTATTTTGTGCTTATACATTCTGAGATAGTATCTTTATTATGTGCACGTTCTTGAGAGTTTATTTCATATAAATATTTTTGTAAGGGAGTTGAGTGTAGAGCGTGGCTCGAGCTTAGATTGTAGGTGGTGCATTTGCGATCATCAATTCATGTAGATCGGGAAATAAGTGAGCGAAAAGGTAGCATAAGGTGAACGACTTGTATGTGTAAGATCCTTTGTAATCACTACTTCTAATAGTGGATTGGTTCTCTCTTGGGCGTGGCTCCCCGGACGTAGGTTGTTCAACCGAACTGTGTTACCATATCGTGTATTCTTTACTTTGCTCAGTTTATATCCTCTGTGCTATTAACTGTTGCTTAGTTTTGCAGTAACAATCTGACATTATATGCATGAAGTGTTTGGTTTAGAACTTACAAGAATGATGCATATAACGCCTTGAATGCCTAGACCTCTTGTGGGTTATATGTTAATGGATGTCCTGTGCATAGTGATCAGAATATGTCCCATAATTGCTTTGATACCGAGAGTCATGTGCTTGTTATGGTTGAAGAATGTTATGTCCCATATGTGCCTTGATACCGAGAGTCATGTGAATGTTATGGTTGAAGAATTATGTTTTACTTCCTGCGATATACATTGTTGGTACAAGAAACTAAAAAGATCACATGATTAACCCACCACTGAGTACGTTTTATGAGTACTCACCCTAAAATTTTAAAAATATTTTTCAGTTCAGTGAGCTTGGAGCGGCATAGAGGAAACGGGGGTGTTAGGTTTTTATTGATTGTTTTTTTAAGTGCCTACAATAGTCAATATTTTGAAATCTTGACTGTCTTTTTGTAAATTTTGAAGTAAAGGCGCTTAATCTCTCGATAACCTTGAGATGTTTATTTGAAAGTCAATCAATACAACGTTAAAAGCTAAAATGAATTGAGCTTATTTTTACATTTAAATTGTTGAATGTTTTTTGGGGTTAAAAGAGAATTTATATGTTGGTTTTTCTATAAAATATATTCGCTTTGTATTAAAGAAATTACTAAGGAAAGTTTTCGAGATCAACTATTCATAAATATTTTTCCGCAATAAAGAGTACTAGAAAGAAATATTTTAAATGATTTGATTATTTTATTTTAATTTCGCATTTATGTCAAGAAAGGGTAATATTCTAAATTAGAAATTTAGGGTGTTACACGAGCGCTAAGAATCTCCCATATGTATAAGAGCATCCACAATGGTTGTGCTCAAAAGAAACGCAATAGCCCTATTGACATCAGCTAAGAGCCCAGTCTTACAATGGTTAGGTGTGATAGCTCGCACAATATGATTCTGCAGATTTTATTAAATTAAACCGAAATTTTCATTAATTAAAGACAAACCATTACATTGATTTAAAAATAAGAAAATTACATTGATTAAAAAAGAAAAGAAAATTATGGCCATCTTCTTTGTGCCTTGATCTCCGCAACTGTCCTCACCTGCATATGCAGTTGCTCCACTGTCATTCACGACAGGTCTTAGGAAACGCTCTTCATGGGTGGCGTTTGTTGACTCCATAAAGTTGGTTAACTCGGAGAAGCCAATTTTATTTTTCTTTCCTTTGCCCTTGGCTACCTTGGCCTCCTTTTGGCTGATTCGGCGGGTTGACACGCTCCCTTCGACGGAGGATGTAATGTAACTGCTATCTTCGGCCGAAGTCTTCGTCCACTTGACATAATGAATGTCCCCGAAATAAAGTTTTCGAGATCAACTATTCATAAATATTTTTCCGTAATAAAGAGTACTAGAAAGAAATATTTTAAATGATTTGATTATTTTATTTTAATTTCGCATTTATGTCAAGAAAGGGTAATATTCTAAATTAGAAATTTAGAGTGTTACACGAGCGCTAAGAATCTCCCATATGTATAAGAGCATCCACAATGATTGTGCTCAAAAGAAACGCAATAGCCCTATTGACATCGCCAAGAGCCCATTTTACAATGGTTAGGTGTGATAGCTCGCACAATATGATTCTGCAGATTTTATTAAATAAAACCGAAATTTTCATTAATTAAAGACAAACCATTACATTATTTAAAAATAAGAAAATTACATTGATTAAAAAAGAAAAGAAAATTATGGCTATCTTCTTTGTGCCTTGATCTCCGCAACTATCCTCACCTGCATATGCAATCGCTCTCATCGTCATTCACGACAGGTCTTAGGGAAACGCTCTTCATGGGTGGCGTTTGTTGACTCCATAAAGTTGGTTAACTCGGAGAAGCCAGTTTTATTTTTCTTTCCTTTGCCCTTGGCTGCCTTGGCCGCCTTTTGGCTGATTCTGCGGGTTGACACTCTCCCTTCGACGGTGGATGTAATGTAACTGCTATCTTCGGTCGAAGTCTTCGTCCACTTGACATAATGAATGTCCCCGAAATAAAGCGTTGAAACTTCGAGTTGACAAGCAAAATTTCCCAAGCTTTCATTTGTTCGAATTGAATCGATGCCCCTTAGAGTTGGCATATATTACCTTGGCTTTCTCCATCGTTGCTACAACCGCTCCCCCAATCCGTGCTTTCTCGTAGGCATCTTCCCATTTTCCTCACTTCCCCTGCGACTCGGCCGAAGTGGCTTTTGAGTTGCATGTACTTGCATAGCGGCGTGCCTTTGGGACGACCGACATTTAACCTTTCCCTCACTCCTCCCCAATATTTCTCTGTCATTCTTCCCCAATATTTTTTCGCCTTTTGATCGACGCCTCAAATTAAATCGTGCATTTTTTCCACCTAAATTTGGGCGATGATGTCGGTCTCTTAAATTGAATAATCATGGCGCTTCGACTTTGAGGACTCCATAGGCTCTTCTTCTTCTTCTTCTTCTTCTTCTAATTCTTCCTCTTCTTCTTCCGCTGCCTCGGGATCGGCATGTGGGGGCGGATGGGGTTGGTTCAAATTGGCAGCTTCAAGACCCCCGATGAATAATATTGCAAATTTGGTGGAGGTGACGAGAGGTCAGGATACCAAGAAGACAAGACGAAGACATTGTTGGTTGGATTCATTTCGAGAAGCAAATAGATGAAGAGATAGAAATGGTGCAGAGAATTGGTGTGAAATTTTGAATGATATATCATATGGATTGTATTTGTAGTTGAAAAGTGAAGATAAATATTATTATGTAATTTTTTTTTAAAATGGTTAGTTTAGCCGTTGTGTGCACAACGGCAAACTTTTCTTGACAAACACAGCCGGTGACGGCTACATTTTGTTCAATTTTTTATTTTTATTATTATTTTTTTAATATAGCACGCGCCTAACATTTCACTGTCGCAGCCCGACTTAGAATTAAGATTGCACCAAGCCGGTGGGCCCCACGACATACACAATTTATGATTAACCAAGGAACAAGATAACGACCCGCTTATCCAACCAAAATCAATCATACAATAAACCATACTTTCAAGGCAAACTCAGCCGAATCAAATATCAAACAATGGCATCAATAATAATTTATTTTTCAAGTTCAAAATCAAAATAACGAGAATAGTCAAAATATAACACCATCTCGTATCAGAGTTTAGCAACAGAAACAAAGTATATCAAGTCATAGTTTCAATCATCATAATAGGACAGCAGTTACTGAATAAGTTCAGAGTGTTGCAGTGGAAAAACATAACACATCTTTGGTTATATGTATGAAGACATATAACCCTGCTCAATATCAACAAAAACTCACGAGGTTAACAACAAAAAGTCCGCCCAAAGACACTCCCTTTTCCCATCCGAGCTAACCTGCACATTTTAGAAATAACATGCAGGGCTGAGTACTTTCGCACTCAGTGGACACATGCCAAAAATAATTGAAAACTGCTGCTTAGAGCTATAGATTGATAACTTGCCATAAAGCATAGCACAAGTATTTATATATATATTCAAGAACAAACTTGTGCTTGCCAAAACCTTTTTCTCTCATATAAGTGACTGTAGTCAAAATACTTTTTATGTATGTACCACATCTACTATAACTTATGAGTGTTGAGAAGTAGGCCTCCTTCTCAAACACTTGTAATCGTCCCACCAAAAAGGAAGGCTCCCGATTACAACATAGTGTACACAAATCCCACCTTAAGTAGGACCGAATTCGTCTTTCCTTGTTAAAAAGGGTATCATACAAAAACTTCAAAAATTGGCAAGCCAATCACTTTAAAAATCATCACACATATATATAGTCATAATATCACATTCTTTATTTCTTTAATTAGTTCAGAAAGTTCACCTGGACTGTCGCTACTTTATTTACTTTTATTCTGCTCGGCTTCTCCTTAGTTTCCAATCCTGCTCGATCCTTCAATTTAATAATTAAATTTAAACATAAGAGCGATAAAATTTAAATATTTAAATGAGGGATGCCGATTCTATACTTAATATTTCTCTACTTAGATTCGACTTTTTCAAGGGTTTTTTCTCTCGGCACTTTGAAACTAAATTTTCTAATTACTTTTCTTTCTTACTTAACCTCCTAATCGATAATTAATCGATTATAACATGAGGAATATTTAAAAACTTATAATCATATAATTCATCATTCAACTTCATAAATAAACATATAAACATATAATCCACCATCTAACTTTGCAAATAAGCATATATATATACATGTAATTAATAATTAAACTCATATTAATTACTTCATCAATCAATTAAACTAATTCTTAATTATATTATCATTCCAAAGAAATTAAATATATCATTTAATCACATAAACATTTAATTAGCACTTAAACTCTTAATTTAAATAAATAAGCATATTAAAATGCTTAACTTCTATATTAACACATAATCTTAACATTATATTAATAAAATATGTCCTTGACATATTTATTTATTAATGACGTATCATTAATAAATTAATTCATCATTAGTACGTCATTATTAACTAATGACCATCAACATATATAATTAAAAGCTAAAATTATTAGCATTTAATTAATGATTGACATCATCATTACCCTTCATTTAACATTTTAACTTTTGAGTTTACGGAAGAAATAACTAGAAACAGGCTGACCAAAGATCAGCTGGATAAATCAAGCTGACTAGAAACCAAGCTAGCTGGAAAACTGAGCTATCGGGAAAACTGAGCTAGCTGGAAAACCAAGCTAGCTAGAAAAACCAAGCTAGCTGGAAAACTGAGCTAGCTGGAAAAACCAAGCTAGCTGGAAAAACTGAGCTAGCTGGAAAAACCAAGCTAGCTGGAAAAACTGAGCTAGCTGGAAAAACCAAGCTAACTGGAAAACCGAGCTAGCTGGAAAACTAAAGCTAGCTGGAAAAACAAAGCTAGCTGGAAAACCAAGCTAGCTGGAAAAACCAAGCTAGCTGGAAAACCGAGCTAGTTGGAAAAACCAAGCTAGCTGGATCCAGTTGAGTTAATCAAGATGGCCGGATCCAGCTGAGTTAAGTTCCAGAAATCCTCATTCTCACGAAATTTAAATTTCGAATTTCTTACAAATTAAGGCAAGGGGAATTTTAACTCATTCCATCCGTATATCATCATCCTCAAAAACATCATATAAGCTCAAATATCAATTCACGCATATAAGATCAAAATCAAAAATCCTTATTTTTAGCCCTTAATTTAGCCCTTTTTAAAATTAATTAACAATTGATCAAATCTTGCTAAATTGAATCACTAAACATGTTTATATAAACCTCACATGAACTCATATATAAATCATTAATTTGATCTTTGAAATCTAGAATCAAAAACCCTTAATTTTTCTCAAAATTCAAACATAAATACAACCATGGGTTAGGGTTTGATTCATCATGATTTAATAGTAGAAATGGAATCTAGATCAGGGATTTAAAATCATACTTGAAGATCAAATTCATCTACCAACATATGCATAATTTTTGAAAATTCTATAAAATGTAATAGATGGATTTGCATGCTAAATCTTGAATTATAAGCTTAATTAATAGCAGATCTAACATTTTTACTTGATTTGGATGGTATTGTCTTTGATTACTTGAGCTTGAACAAGCTTCTTTAATGGAGTTAGTGTGTGAGAGTGTGTGTGTTGTCGTGTGCTATGCGAGAGAGTGAAGTGTCGTGTGCTATGCGAGAGAGTGAAGATGAAGATGGATACTAACACACTTAATAAATAGCTAAGTCCAAATACATTGAATTATAATTACTTGTTGGACGCAACCTTTGACTAATCTCCAACATCCATCATCATTACATGTTGGATAAGGTGAGGTGTCCCTCCCAAATTAATAAAATATTAGACATTACCGATAGCATATCTAAATTAAGATATTATGCTTTAAAATTAATACTAACAATATCTTAGCATATACTTCCCCTCAGGATATTGCTAGATTAAGAAAAATATTATTAGGAAATAATAATTAAACTCATAATATAAGCTTTTATTTCCTAGGAAGAATTATGCTTAATAACTTAGCTTAATTAATTAATTAAACATATAATTAATTTAAATTAAATATTAAGCATATAAATCTTAATTTAATATGATTAATTAATTCTCTAATTAATCAATCATCAATTAGATAACTCATCATGCAAATTTTTAACTAAAAAACTCTCAAACTTATAAAAATTTATTAGGGTTTCTCAAACCCTAATATAGACTTTCTTCTAGGAATTGCCGGAAATAAAAATCAGTAAAATTAATTCAAATTAACTCGGAGAAAAATTCATATAATTCCCTAGCTACTTAAATATTACTTAAAAAATATCACATTTTTTCTCACGTAATGCACATAATAATAGCACATAATCATGAATACTCTTTAGATATTTCATTTCGGATTAACCGAAACGAAAATAAAACTTAAATTATCAAAATTCGGCAAATTAGGCCGCCGAATTAATTTATCTACCGGAACTTAACTTCATACTAAATTCTCGCATTTTAACAAAATTCTAATTAATTATCTTAATTAATTACTAAGATTAGTTATGAAAAACGCGGGATACTACATTCTCTCCCCTTTAAAAATAAATTTCTGTCCCGAAATTTGCTTACCTCAAAGGAAAAGCTCGGGATACTTCTCTTTCATCTTATTCTCTCGAGTTCCCATGTAGCTTCCCTCTCTAACCCGTGGTGTTTCCACTTAACCTTTACCGACGCTATCGACTTATTTCTTAGTTGCCGGATCTTTCGATCCAAGATCGCTCTCGGGGTTTCTCCTCATAACCGAGGTCTCGGTTCTAAAATCACTTCTTCTTTCGTATAACATGCTTGGGATAGAACATGTATCGGCGCAACCGGGGATACATGAAACACGTTATGTGAATTTCCAAAACTTGGCGGTAACGCTAATTTATACGCTACTTGACCTATCATTTCCAGGATTTTCCATACGGTCCTATGTAACACGGCTTAAGTTTTCCTTTTACGCTAAACCTCGTGAATTCCTCTCGAAGGCGAAACTTTTATGAATCACTTTTATCTCCCACTTCAAACTCTAATTCGGATCTTCGAAAATCTCAGCATAGGATTTTTGACGATCTTGCGCTTTCTTGTAATTCGCCGTTTGATTTGATCTGGATGCATATCCGTGATCATCCTCTGGGCTACGCATCGGGCCCTAAAACTTTTCTTTTCACCCACTTCATCCCAATAAAGCCGACCTACATTTTTCTTCCATAAAGAGCTTCATAGGGCGCCATGCCAATTGTCATTTGATAACTATTGTTGTATGCAAACTCAATGAGAGGCAAAACTTGCTTACCCCATCGATTACCTTTCTTGGTCTAATACAAATGTACAGCTTCCGAGCATATCTTCCAAATTTGAATTGTCCTTTCGGACCGACCATCCGTCCGAGGATGTAAAATGCAAAGGCCGAAATTTAATTTGGTACCCATATCACTTTGTATACTTCTCCAAAAACGAGAAGTAAACTTTGAATCTCGGCTCTGAAGTGATCAATTTTGGGCAATACCGTGCGTACGCACGATCTCTCGGAACGTACAACTCGGCTAATTTTATCTCGCTCCGTATGTTTCTCGAATTGGTATAAAGCGAGTTGAGATTTTGTCAATCCGTCCACTATTACCCATATGGCCGTATTTCCTTTCCTAGATCTTTGGTAATCGGGTTACAAAATCCATTGTAATACCATCCCATTTTACTCCATTCGGAGTTTCCAACGGCCGGAGCTTTCCATAAGACCGTTGATGTAAAGCCTTAATCTTGCCGACACGCTAAACATCGCTCTACAAACGAAGCTATATCTCGCTTCATTCCTTCCCACCAAAATTTCGCTTTAAGTCTTCACATACATTTTGGTGCTTCCCCAAGATGATGAGCCGTATAAGGCGTTTCATGAGCTTCTCTCATAATCTCTTGCCTCTTAAATCTTCTTTATCCGGAACGCAAATCCTTTCTTTAAACAGAGAGTGTTATCTCCAGTTTCTTCATGAAAATTTTTCCTTCGCTTCTCCTTTGCGAATCTTGAGGTCTAAAATTCTCCAACTTCTCATCTTTTCTTTGAGCATCCTGAAATTCTCATCTTCAAAATCCGGAGTTATTTCCAAAGCCTGCAATTATTTTGGCTCGTAGTTTGATAGGTGGTAGAACCACTTCTATTCTTAACTTTTCGAAACTTTTAATAAGCTCTTTTTTCTTGAGTGAGTAGAAATCCTAACTCGGTTCTCGCTCTTTTCTTACTCAAGGCATCGGCTACTACATTCTTTTTCCCCGGGTGATAGGAAATTTCTGCAATCGTAGTCCTTTACCAACTCAAGCCATCTTCTTTGCCTCATATTCAACTCTTTTTGCCTCGAAAAAGTATTCTCGAGGCTCTTATGATCTGGAAAAGATCTCACACTTCGCCTCCATAAAGATGACATGTCTCCAAATTTTTAAAGCATGCACAATCGCTGCTAACTCTAAATCATGAGTTGTGGTAATTCTCCTCATGATGTTTTGAGTTGTCGTGACGCATAAGTAATAACTCGGCCATCTTGCATCAAGACACAACCCAATCCATTCTTTTGGATGCATCCGTATAAACGGTAAAATCTTGCCTGCCTCTCGCTTCGCTACCGTTAACTCAGAGCGGTGTTTAGTTTCTTCTTAAGCTCTTGAAAACTTTCTTTGCATTCAGGAGACCATTTAAACTTCGATTCTTTCTTCAGTAAGTTGGGTCATTGGCCTTGCTATCTTTTTGAAAATCCTTCAAATGAATCTCCGATAGTAACCCTGCTAGACTCCAAGAAACTACGAATCTCATGGGGTGACTTTTGGAAATTTCCATTCTTGAACCGTTTCGCACTTTAGACCATTGTCTACTTTAATTCTTTTCGGAAGAAACAACATGTCCGAGGAAATTTACTTTTTTCTACCCAAAATTCACACTTACCGAATTTGGCATACAACTTTTTCCCGATCTCAACTCTTTCTAAAGCACAATTTCCCGAGATGTTCTTCATGCTCCTCGAAGCTCACTTCTTGAATACACAAGAATGTCGTCAATAAAGACTATGACAAATCTATCCAAGAATTCATGAAAAAACTCGATTCATAAGATCCATGAATACCGCCGGAGCATTTGTCAATCCAAACGACATCACTACAAACTCGTAATGGCTTCGTATCTCGTCTCGTGCGCTGAATATCTTCTGACGAATCTTTAATTGATGATAATGCGTATTTTAAATCAATCTTTGAGAATACACTAGCCCCTTTGAGATGATCAAACAGATCATCTATCCTTGGCAAAGGATACTTGTTCTTTAATGTCAACTTGTTTAATTTCTCGATAATCTTAAGTACACATTCTTAGACTACCGTCTTTCTTCTTGACAAATAAAATTGTTGCTCCCCACTGGGAAACACTAGGAATCTGGGATAAAAAACCAAGATCAAGCAACTCTTGCAACCGGATCTTCAATTCTTGCAAATTCTTTCGGGGCCATTCCTATACGGCGCCTTTGATATTGGAGGCCGAACCAAAAGTTCAAGATCAATGGTAAACTCCACCGTTACACGTTCCCTGGTGGTAATCCCGGAAAACTTCAGAAAAACATCCATTAAATTCTCGAACTACGCTACATCATCAATTTTCTTCTCTTGGTTTTCATCTTTGTTGAGATAAACAAGATATACTTGCACATCTTTTCTTCTTAACAATCTTTTTGCTTGAATT